>JAZARR010000214.1:6835343-7555687 GCA_037389465.1 Baylisascaris procyonis
TCTTTTCGGAGTGTTATGGCGAATCTGATGGCGACTGGTCCATTGCAAAAAATGATCCATATAAATAGATGGCTACATCCGTTTAGGGTTTCATTGGAGCCGCTTGATGTTTGTTGATTACGCCATAAAGGACCATAGTTTGCTGTGATGAGACACGAAATTCGTTGATATGTATTTGGAAACCTTTTTATTATTTTCTGCTTCTTTTTTTTCCACTCTGATTATATTTTTCAAATGAACGGCATTGCACGATTAAATTGCATCGTAATATTCGCCATTATTTTGCAATTTTAGAGTAGAACACTGCAATGAATTGATAAGTTTCTTCGACAAAGGAACTGCGTGACATGAGGCGTAATGTAAAATTGCGATAGTCGTTTGCTGAAGTGAATAAATATGCTTCGTTCCGATTGATTCGCATGTAATTGGCGTCTAAAAATATCAATAAATTTGCCATTGCAATCTATGCAATCGGATCAAACTGCAAAAACGAATTTCTATGTCGAAATGAGCGCATATGCAAACGATCGGCTAATTTCTATGAAATATTCCACGGCATTGTTTCATTATTTATGCATGCCGATGTAAATTTTTCTACAAAAGCATTCATACGTATTTGCGAAAATGTACATATACGTTCTATAGATTCATTGCGCAAATTATGGAGTTTGCGATGATGAGAGATTCACTTGGCGTGGCCTATATTGTAGTATGTAGATTGTATTCAACAAATTGTATGCAAATTTCTTTTCGAATTATGCCGTTCTTAATCAACTCCTTGAAAAGGCACAATAGCATTTGAGATTACAATTCATCCTATTGCTCGTCGATTGTTCATCATTTCATTGCAAAAGGTCATGCCCCTCGTCGGCTGGGGTATGACCTTTTGCATATTGAATATTCGTCATTTCATTGCATTCCATTAGGTTTAGCTCGATATTTCGTCATTCAGCTTCGTAGATGAATAAATGTTCGATCCCTTTTTATTCGGATATGCGCCTAATCTAGTAGACTCTAATAGAGAGATATTCATTGCATCCCGTCAGCTTCGTTGATAAGCTAGAAGAAAAGCATGTCATATTTGTCTCATTAAGAAGCATACAGACTTATTCATCGATGCACTTGCGATCGTTACGGCTGAGATATGGAATACTGCAGTCAGACAGCTTTGGAATAGTGGCTAGTCTTTGCTCATGCTACCTTTAGCGTCAAGTTTGCATCACCGATTACACGAGCATGAAATAAGTTTAGTGAATCAACACAGAAAGCTCACAGATTGCCTAGCGAAAAAGTTCGACTTCTAGAGTACATTTAATGTTGACCTTAAAAAACTACTTTCAAGGTCGCCAGTTTTCTAGTTCTTTGATGCCGATACAAATTGTAGTCACTGTTTTGCACTAATAGCGCTTTTCAGTGGCCAGTGAGTTTAATCTGGCCAACTTTATGGATTATAACATTTTTAATTCATTTTGGAGAGAAAGAGGATTGGCTCATTCTTATTTACCTGAGTGTCCTGCACCGAAAATAATCTCATTTCTTTGACTCCACAGCGCGGATTAGATCTAGCGAGCCAACTCAAATCTTGAAATGCCAAGAAGTTATCACACCTATTCGAACATCGAAAGCATCAGCCAATGATTGGATGGATCTGAGGCAGTCGAGAAATATATTTCCTACCTTTGAACGTGAAAAGGATTTTCCACTTGGAATCCACACCTTTTTCTTTCTATGTTTCTTTCCCGTGCAGTTTTTTCCGATGGTGCGTACTATTTCTGAAATCCGGTCCCTCGTTGCATGTTGCTCTTGCCAGTTAGCTGTTACCATATACAATCTTAGCTATATTTCTGCCGAGTGCTTTCCGTATCTTTGATCCATAAGATGACTGAAAGAAACGATAATTTCAGAATAGTAACAAATGTTCAACGGCGGCTCGTTCCGAGGATGAGGCTGAATGACCGATGGGTCGGTGAGGATGCAATATTTGGTCGTCACTTATCCCCTTATCGCTTGCCGCAGTTCGTTCGATCCCTTGATCGCTTTCAATTCTCTTACCTGCTAACCGTTTGATGTTGAACGAATTTAGTGCCGCTTAGTAATGTTTATTCATCTGGTTGACACAAAGCTGGCCTTATGTAATATTGAAATGTTTGTGAATGGAGGAGGGAAGGCGTTGAAACTGTTATCTGAGGTGCTTTGACCACAAGTATGTAGGGGCATGCTGCTTGGTTAACGATTCTTACAGCGAAAAGACACTGAATAGAAAAAACTATGACTTTTATATTCTATGCTAAGCTTCATTGCTAACAAGCGCCGAGAAACAGTTCTCATTGGGAACTTTTTAATTTCCACTCGAAGGGAACGGTGGATTTGTTGGACTTCTTAGTTGAAATTTTGTTAGCTTTATTGGCGAATTCCTTTGAAAACGTTCACTTTGTCCCATAACATGTTTAGTTTCCTTCTGAAATATTCACATTTAAAGAGCAGCAATAATGAATATAATATGAGATCCGCGCATATCCTTTGCGTTGAATTGAACACTATCGATGCTATTGTTGCGAGCAAATAAGTGAGCAGATCGTGCGAAGCATTTTCATTTTAAACTGTTTGCTAAAGCAGTCACCTATTACTTCAACTAAAGAATTTCATCTAGTCGCATATCGTTTTGAAAGATCACCCTAGTACTCTCTACTCAACCTTTTCGTCCACCAGACCAGCTGCCTGTGTTAATTAATTGTTACATTAGGCCACCAAGATGGTGCTATCACCCTTATCCGTCTATTTTAAAGCATCCATCTCACCTCACTCCCCTCCCCTCTCTCCTTGCTTCCTCCGCCTCTCCTTACTATTTCGATTTTGGCATCCTGAATTTCGATTTGCATCACGGATTGTACGATTGTCGCGAAAAATTTATAATAGCGCATTCGTAGCTTTCGATAATATCTGCCTCAACATATATATGTATAGTTTTTGCGTTTTTTTTTTGTGTTTACTATTCCATGCATGTATGCTCATATCGTCTTCCGTCTCTTCTAGAAAATAGTTTTTTTAAATGTAATATTGCTTCTTTTTACGATGACATTATGGATTCACTGTTCTCGATGAGGTAGATGTATCTTCTTTTGTTTACTCATTAAGCAGACTCAAAATAGTCATAGATACACTTAATCAGTATTTTTTAATCGATTCATTCAAAAAGAAATCGGGATTAAATCATATGAAAGTGTAATTTATGAAGAGATATATTAAAAAGTAAAATAATTAAGATAGATTTTTATTTGCAAAATTTATGAATCGTTTTTGAATCCTTACTTGACTAATTTAGCAGCATAAAATTGATGCATTTACAATGAGTAGAGATGAATGCTTCATATCTGTCATATAGCAGAATTGCACACAAATCACTTAAAAAATTGAATATATTCCAATATGAGGATCGTTGATATGGAGTCACTTTAGAAATCCGTTGATCTTACTTGCTTAATGCTGAAGTATTGTTGATGCTAAATGCCGTTTAAACCGTCAGTTTAATTTTTTCGACCAACTCTTCGCCTTACTTCCATACTCAACATTCTAGTTTGATTTCTTGTATAACTATTGCAAAAAGATGTATTTTAAATGATCCATATTTTTGACTTATTCACCATGCTTTTCATTGATATTTTTGAGTAGATGCTTTCCTATGTAATTAAGACGCGCAGAGATTTGAGTTTTTTTTTTTTCAAATGCCAATTCCAGTTGATGCGTTGATTATGAGGGTAAATGAACGAATATAGACATGTAATCAGGCAGCTAATTGGGGAATATTTAGTCTCGCTCATATAGAAACTTTCGGTTTATTCTTCTTCAATGCTAAGTAGGTTATATAAAAAACGAATCTGGCATATCAAAGCAGTACATGGAAGCGGCGTCGTTCCATCGGTTGCGGCGTTGTCGACAGCGTAAGGCCGAAGTGATTGGAGATGATATAGCTGAGAGAGGATGTTGGGGGGAGTTAGATCCATCTTACTATTTCTAGCGTATTACTCTACTTAATCGCTGATTCTTACCTATCGCTTCATTGATAATTTCATTGCTTTTTGAGTAATATTTCTGCCTATTGTGTCAATTATTTTTTCGATATGTTTTATGTAGATTTTATAATGGGTACCATTATGTGGAACATCTTACAGATCTTATTTAATTGTCGTTCAATGGCCCGTCTTTCAAATCTAATGTAGTGATGAGGCTTTGTGCTTATAAGTAATGAACAAATTCCATTGAGAGAGGTTTTGTGAGGGGAAAAGGGAACAGTGGAATGGTTACTAATAAAATTGAATCCATTGTGCAATTTCCGGCTCGGCATATTTGTTTTTCCTTTTTTATCGAATTCATTTTGCTGGCATGTCTTACTTCTTTAATCTTTTCTTCTTTGCTCTTGTATTTTCTGATGTATCGCTTTATTCTTTTCAAAGTATAATCTATTTAGCAAATATTTTTCGTTTAATTTTACTCATTATTGATGAAAAATCAATTTCAACAATTATATACTCACTATGTCAATTGTATTTTCGTATATATATATATATATATATATATATATATATATATATATATATATATATATATATATATATATATATAGGAGCGGTTTGGTTAGATCTATAAAACTGAGCTTATTGCAACTATGAGGGGATTAATCTTTGATGCTATTCAAGCATGGCCCTATCAATAGTTGATGAAGAAATAAAATACGAATGTTACCCATCTACCTCTGATCGTTACCCATGCAGAATTTTGCTTCAGGCAGGAATATCGCTCACTTTTTATATGCTCTATGTACGCTAATTGTAATTTACTCGCTTCATATTGCTTCGATGATTTATGTGTTTAGCACTTGTAAGAATTATATATTTTTATAGAAGATTGTTTTGGGGTGTATGTTTATATGAAATGATCTACACACTCCATCACAATAAGTCCAATTCAGATTTCATTAATGCATCTCTCTAGTCGTGATTTATTACATTCTTGTTGAGATTTTGGTGGTTTTATTAAAATATCCCATCTTAACTAAGAGATGCTTATAAATGAATGCGCTATTCCATAGTTTGGTTATTTGTTTGTTTGCGGCGAATCGTTGTATAAGCGTTCTTCTTGATTTCTTCATGCATAACGATCGGCTTCATAAATAAACATTGTGTGTGTGTATGTTTAATGTTTCGTTGAATCGTTAAAAAGTTTGAGCACCTTTTGGTCTCTTCTTTGTAATTTTAATTCAATTCATTTGCTTTTCTTTATCTTTAAATAATTTCATTGAATTGTTATTCCGATAAGCATGAAAAAAAGATTTCTTGATGTTAATGAATCGAGATCGTTTCTAGAAATATCGCTTTTAGGTTTAACAAACGAATTTTATTAGGTTCTTCAACTTGAACTTAATAAAATTGAGTTGGCACGAAGATCATAGAAATAAAGTTCTTATTATATCTGAGCTACTGTAGATTCGAGAATTTTTTCTTCTAGTTTTCTAGTGTTTTTGTGCAGGTTTTTGCGGCAACGCCAAATGAATCAGTTCAATTGCTAGTATACTCAGGACGTCGAATGTGAGAGGGAGATAGAGGATTGGAGTGTTGTTGATAAGAGAAGGTTGTGGAATAGTAATCGATATATGGGTCGGACCCATTCCCAAACAGTGTTAGTGGTTCGCCAATCTTTGTCGATATCCTTTTTGGAATAATGCGCTAAGATTAAACGAAATTCTCTCAATTCTTAT
This sequence comes from Baylisascaris procyonis, assembly GCA_037389465.1. Taxonomy (NCBI): domain Eukaryota; kingdom Metazoa; phylum Nematoda; class Chromadorea; order Rhabditida; family Ascarididae; genus Baylisascaris; species Baylisascaris procyonis. The sequence continues at coordinate 6,841,096 of JAZARR010000214.1, forward strand.
AGGCTTATTTGCAACTAGAAATTGCAATGCACAAACCTGTAATTGTCATTGAAACATAGAGTTAGTTGCACTATACGCGCATAAGCAATCCTATCCAATGAAATCCTTTGCGATCGATAAACTCTTGTTCCAATCGTCATCCCTTATGCTTCTTAATTCCCATGATGGGTCATATTTCGATGAATCATAGATATCTATGCAATTTTGATACACAAGAATTTGCATAAGCCACTGGTGGTTGGTGTTGATGTGTGTTCTAACAATCGCCTTATTGCAATCACTGCTCTAGTTCCGTTGGTTCGCGTATATTTGTAAATCATTCACTCATCTATTATAGAACGTTCATGCGCACTTCGGAGCACCGTCATATATGTAGTACTTTCTCTACACTTCGCAGTTGTGAGATCTGAATTCTTTTTTTTTTCTGCTTTTAAATTTTTTTTAGTACTATGACGTTCGGTTCACTTCCAACTCCCACAGAATTTGCAAGTTCACTCGCTATAGTTTTTTATAACTCTTGTAATTTCTAGCTTTTAGCTAAGAAAAAATAAGCAAACTCTTTAGCATATAATGCTGATCGATCATGCAAACAGCTAATTGACCATCGTCGATCATCGAGACATTTGCATTTTAAGCAATAAATTGAACGCATTAAAAATTCCCTTACTAAGATTGCTATCGATTAAAAGAAATGTTGTGGAATATATCGATCCCACATTTCAAATGATAAGACCAAGCCATTAAACATACGACGTTTCAGTATAAAACATTAAATGAACAATAATATCGAAAAATCGAAAACTTTATGCAAAGAAAACAAATAACATTCGTTTGAGTTATGTGAAGTTAACTTTTATAGCTCATTGCTAATTGCTTGTCATGCTTTGAATAATGAAGAATCGTTATAGAGAATAGCTGAATATGGCATCGACGAAGGTGGAGGAGAAATGATTAAGCGGAGGGGAGGAGTCGATTTTTGGTTATTCACTTATAACTGGTTCCATTCAAGGTGCGCTTGTGGTGAATTTGAAAAGGATGAAATAAAATATTTCACTATTTTAACAATAGTAGGAATATCGAATGCTCTATACTGCTTTCTTCTGTTGCGATACGTCAACGCGTTCGTAGATCAGTTTCTTAAACTTTGTCTTTTTTTAGCGCTTCTCTTATGCATTTAATTTGTTCTCGTTATTGCACTTCTCTATTTCTCCAAGATTTCCAGTCTATTTTAATTACTTTTTCGTCTATCTTTTATTCCCCCTTTTTTTTCTTTTTATTATGCATCGAGAAGTTTTTGATAGACGATACACATCGTCGTTGTGATCTACTCATTTATAGTTGGCATGTTCATTTCAATGATAAGAGGGGCAAAGATGAATATATTTGTAACGTCGTCCTTCATTTATCGCTTTATTGTTTATCATTTATTCCCTATGCTCGCTCGTTTCGTTTACACTTCTATTGAAGTGACTCTGCTTCAATTTCGGTTTTAATTTTTGAAAATATACTTCAGTTTTAGTTTTCAAAAATAAGCCTTTTAACAGTTTATACAACAGAAATACTCTTTTATATAATTAATGAAGATGGTGATCATCCCAATTGTTCATCATTTCTGTTATAATCAATGAGTAATATGACGATGTTTTTTATATAATTGTATTAAATAAATGATACATAAGGTGTGATATGTTTGCTGATAAATGCGGGTCATATGCTTCTTTAATACAAATGAATGAATAATTGTCTATGCTGTAATATATAACAACGTGCTATATGCGTCATCGTGATCTCTGATCTTACTGCAATTTCATTCTTACCATGTTAGGTGAAGTGTTTAGCATAGCATATACTTCACTGCAGACTATAGATAAGCAGATATCTCTGATAGTTGGCACGATTTGCGCTTTTTTTTGTTTGAGTCGATAGAGACAAAGCAATTTCTTAATATTCAAAAGTATGCTTTCCTATGAAACTTCTCTTATTTCTAAACGAAATGTTGCATGAAAAAAAAAGCTGAATAAATAATTTCCTAAGCAATGATGCATTTTCATAATTTGCATTGATTCATGCAACATTACAATACAATGGAAATAATGAAAAATTTGTTGTGAACGATTATTTAAATATATTCAGCATTGCAGAAATCATTTTTTGATATGTTTTGGAATTGCTTCATCTTATTTCCGGCAGAGTTTCTATTGTGGGGATTTTTGATTCATCAGATATAATTGAGCTCGCTTCATCAGTCCATTTTCATCTCTAGTCCCCTAATCTACTCTCTCTTGCTTTTTTCTTTCATCCCGAACAATTTCTGTGGAAGTCATTGTAAGTTAAGGATATGCTTTTATCCGTCGTAGACTCAGCTATGGATTGAATCGTCACTTATGATGGTTGCCCTGTAACAATCCTTGTCGGCATACCGCACCTCGAATGGAGACCGGTTGCATTGATGAATGGAGAGGTAGCCTTCTATTTTGATGATGACGTGAGTATGGCACAACAAAATTGGCCAAGGGAGCTCTTGAGTGTGCTCGTTCGCATCGATTTAGACTCGCATTCGACGCCATTCCTATTCAGTTCGATTTCACCGCTGCATTCGTTCCCTTTTTGCGTTTTACCCGCTTAGCCTATGTCTTGCTTATCTTGCTTAATCTTTTTCACGCATTTTATGCATATCTCCATTCCCTAACTTCCCCCACCACTTCTTCTTCTAGCCGTCTTTTTCGTTAGTTACTATAATTGTTTTACATTGGATGTGCTCTTTATCATCCAATGTAAAACAATTACAAAATTGTTTTGCATACAGAATTTGTTCATTGTTCAAAAACTTTCATTGGAGATATTTCGATGTCTTGATGCCACACCTAATAATATCAACTCTCTTTTCTATGCATGACGCGTACCTATTTATACTACCATTGCGGTATATCGTAATGTTAGCAAGTATAATTATGTCAGTACTACATTCCAAATATCTATAGCAACGTGGTAAAGTGTCTATGTCTTTTGTATCCTTTTTTCCCCAAAAAAATTATGCTTCAATACATCTAAAAAACGTCGTTGAATTTAAGTTACGCATATTTTCCGTTCATCTTTCCTCTATACTTTCTACCAACGGATTTTTCGGCTAATGCACCGTAAGTAAATTTAGAAATGGTATCGCTTAGCGTATCGTAATCCTGATTATGAGTGGAATCTCATCGATGATCCCTCTTCCTCCTCCTTCATTCCGATTATATGGATACTATTTGGCATGACGAATTTAGTCTTTTTATTTTATTTATGAAATTATTTTTTTTTAATATATAGTGACGCATTTTATGACGTTATTGCTATCGTTGATTGAAAGCATAACAAATGCTCTATGAAGCATTTGACGTGCTCATGAACGAAAACATTGATAAGATGCTTATAGTTTAGCAATATAACAACGAAGAAACAATGTTAACCTCGCAAAACAAGTGCCGTCGTCAATCAGCACTTCTTTCGATATGCTTGTTGATCATCGCTTGTCCCACTGAAATCTCTTCCATTGATTTGAGATGTGAATCCAATTTGAAACCGATTTATTCCCTCCCTTGAGTGTTTACAAAATATGTAAATTTATTTTCTTGTTAGTTTTTAATTTTGATCTTTGTTTAATTTTGACCGTTTATGGCACATATTCTCATATGTTTACCCGTATCGCATTCTAAAATCATTTCTACAGATCAGAGCATTTCTTAAATGCGACCAATGGAATACACACCTGTCCTCCGATATCATTTTCACAATTTATCGCCATTCATAAACAGCACAATACCTTCTTCCTTAGCTTCACCTTCACCATCTTTCCCATCCTCTCTTCTCTCTATAAATTCAAAATAAGTAAAAAAAAACTTGTTAGGATTGCAGAAGTGAAGAAATTTTAGTCGGAGTGCATTGTTCACTCACTATCGGAGTACTAAAAACGAAAGGTGCAACATGTTTTTGCATTGTTTGTATGTTATCAACAATGCAGCTCACCGGTTAACAGCGAGATCAGTGTGTATTGATATCAACTACAGTTTTCGAATAAAATATTTTTTCCCCTCAAATAAGCATTTCAAGTTTTGTCAGCTGTCAATAAACTTTTGGAGTACGATCGGCTGTCAATGAATTTCCTTTTGCATACGAATTGAGCCAATAACGATCAACAGTTCGTATTCTTTTGTAGTGAATAGGTAAATTTTGTTCTGGTTTTGTTGCCAAAGAGCGATATATATCAACGCTATACACACAACGCATAGTGATATTCACGTGAGCCAACGTTGACTAGTGTTCTTAAGCTGTTAAATACACCTGGAGAGTATTGCGCTGTCAACAAGTTTTTGACGCTGTACGTCAAGTATCGCTTCTAACCAAACGTTCAGCGTGTGCTTTTTTCTATCTTGTTTGATTCTTCTTTATAAAGGTTTTCTAAGATTACCTGTATTCTTTAGCTCATGTTTGATTTGATTTTGTCGCTTGAAAGACGAGATCAAAGATTAAGCACTCCTTCATTTTTGTGTTTGATCGTATTGCTAGAGACGATGATACTTGGCGCCGAATGATAATTTTCAGCAAAGAGCAATCGGCGATGCAGGGGATCAGTGCAAGGTCGGGATTTCAGTGGTTGCTCTGCGATTGCTAAAACGGCACTCTCAATTTCGATTTAGTTGCATCGCGCTTTGCTCCTGTGTTCGGCTCGTTCATTTATCTGCAAGTGCTTATGAAATCAGTAGCGTTCGTCAATCGAACCTTAATTTGATTACTTTAGTAAATTAATCGATATCTACACAATAAGAGAGAAGGAACAAAAACCGGTTACAGTAAGAAATGGAATAAAGCGACAATAAGAGGGGCAATGAGTCATCTAATTGGATGAGTCTATATTGACTTTAAAAAATCTATCTTTTCGCAGCTTTGTGATTTGATTTTTCTCTCCTCATAGGTATTTCGATATATGAATGTGCATGAAATTCAATCGCTAACTGGAAGCTTTCTCGGTGTTTTCTTTTTTCTTTTTTGTTCGTTCTATGCGTCGATATATCGACTGTGCAATTTTTTATATCGTCTTAGTTAGCGTTTAATGTTAAATTTTGTCGTATATAAATATTTCAGATTGCGTCATGGTTCTTTCATCGTTTCTATTTGAAACCCTTCTAAGGGTTGATTCATCCACGTATTATGCCTCATTTGAGAGACCCGTCGATTCGATGGATGTGTCGAAGAAATGAATCAAAAACGTTTCATGCTCACATTTCTTTACATTTAAACTTCTATAAAGGTATGCTAACATGGTAGGGATCTTATTCTGCGGCGGAAAGTCAATTAATTAGGCCTTTTATATAAGTTGGAGTAATTTTAAAGTCAAATGGTGGCGATATTGTTATAAATGAGCACCGTTTTATTTACTGTCTTAACATCGTTCTTCGATGTGGTTATACTAGGTTTTCAATTGATCAAGCTTCATGGAAATCACCTTGCGAGAAATGCGAAGTAAGAGTTCTGATAAATATTAGATGAATTCATGTGAATATCTATTGCTATTAGAGAATATATGAATATTAGATTGTTTTAATGCGAATGAAAGTAAATTATCAGTTTACATGCACCGAAATCTGGTTCGAATTGCTGAAACCATGATGTCGTGGTCTTTTTACCACTTAAAGCACCGCAATTATTTCCTATTTAACGCATATTTACTTAATATTTGTTTGATATGAATGATGGTTTGTTTGTTTGGTGTCATCGTTGTTTGTGGTTATATCGATTTGTTGAACCTTAGACGCACTCTCTTCAGCTATTTTCATTTCTTCAATAACACGTTTGACACACCATCTGGAAGAAGTTCCATATCGGCATCGAGCGTCTTCTTGAGTGGTTTTTCGATTAGCAATGATCAAATAATCAATCTACACCACTCGTTGCGTGAATATTTCATAGAATTTTTATGCACGTTGAAATACGTTGAAAATAGAGTGCTGTAAAAATTAATGCCATCATATTGTAGAGATGAGCACAGAGGACACGGCGTTTGACGGTACGGAACAAGAGAATCGTAACAAAGATCTGACAGAAGGCGCGATATTAGAGGAGAGGCCAGCTAGATTATTGGTTCGTGGTACACCACGTGATTCCACGTTCAGCTCACGACTCTCGACCGTCATCCGCCGTTCGCTTCGCCTCGGTCCAAAGCGATCAACAACCGCTACTGATCTCGGATCGCTTGCGCGAGTTGGAAAATCTCTTAGCGATCAAGAGACTGACATTCACGTATGTTTTCATTCGAATGTTATAAATGACCGTTGAGTATCGCATAAACAATAGTAAATACTAATAAGGTTGGAACTCTAAATCCGGAAAAGTTTCTATATAGTATCATTAATTATTGTTTCCCTAATTTCTTTTAATTCTTTCTTGTTAAGTCCAAAAGGATTCGTCATTTCATAACATATTTGATAGGTCAACAATGGATAGTTGCAACGGTCGATGCACCCAAATAGGACAACTATCATAGATTGTCGTTTAGCAATTGTTTGCATTTGATTTCTTGGAACTGATTCAATCACGCGTTTATGTGAGAATATTGCATTTGCAAAATGCAACTAAGAATATTTTATTAATGTTCTATGATCGCTTTAGGACAGTTTTTGGCAATCATAAATCACCTATTCGAATACAACAAAATCATATTGCATTTATTTACACTTTTCTTAACAACTTAACTATTTACTATGCATTTTATAGGGTTCATTCGTTCATAATTTCATAGATGGCTAGTCATTTTGCAAAATTCGTTGAGCGGTTTATCTAAACATTGCATAAAGGTTTTATACAAACTTCTAGTTGTGAAATACTTTTAATGTGTATGTGTTTTTTTTTTTGAGTAACTCTTATTATATTTATATCGTTGTCTTTGCTTTCATGTTGACTAGCCATGTAGAAGACAGAAATATTTCAAATTTTAGCTGTGATTTATTCCACTTATCTTGACGGTGGTATCCCGTAGAATCTAAACTTCATTCTTCAACCATTGATATAGGCATGAAACTTTGTGAATGAATGGATTTTAGGTTTCAGTGAAAAAATCTTTGTAATGATGCAAATTGATGATCCATTAAGGTCTTTGAGTCAAAAGTATGAAAAAAGTTAATGACTTGAATCCCACAAATCATCCTTTGATTTTATAGCTTTTTAATAAAGCGTAGATTATATTCGAGAAATTATACAAAATTTTGCGATACTGATATTATTTTCGCTTTAGATTATTTATTGAGTTCACTGAAGATTTCATTAAAATTAATTTATTTCAGGGTAGAGGGGCAAAATATTTCACGGAATATGCCGAGGTTAAAATCGAACACTACCCGAAACCCTACGGTACATTGTCTGAATTGAAACGACTCATACAGCTTGCTCGCCGTTCCTCGGTTCGTCTTCTTGATTATTTTTTAAAAGCTTTTGCTTAACACCCACTCTTATTTGCTTATCAACTTTGTTAATCATAACTATTTTCATTTTTACATATGATCTCAAAGATATTGCGACACATTGTAGTTCATCTGTGGTTGTATGATGTGAGGATTATTGAATGTGGCGTTTGCCGAATATTGGGACAATCTGTGAAAGTAAACCATCCTTAAGAGGGATTATTATCGTTGAATTGACAAAGTATTTGCGTAGCGAAATGGATTTGCTTAAAATTATCCGGTGAAGAGATGATATAAGGATAATCTAAAACGATCATGATATGCTTTTTTTTCAAAATCTGTTTATTGACTTTTACGATGTTGTTGAGGTAAAAACGAAATTCATGCATTTCAAAACCGAAATAGAATAAAATTGTATATCTTCTCCATTGCAATTCTCTCTCAGTTTCCGGTTTATTTCGATGCCAATATTCCACAGCACACACACCAAACATACACCACACGCATACACACTACACGCGCCTCATGCACATCACCACCACCCACACCGCACCACATATGCCACACGATCACACGGCACACCATACAGACCGCACCACCACACACACCATACGCACCACACACACGATACATACCTATGCACCACATACCACAACCCACCCACCCCCTACACACAACACACATACAACACCCTCCCGCACACGTGTGCCAAACGGGATCTATACCATACACAAACTGAAGCAGACCACACAGGGCGCACCACACGCACCATACATACCACACTCTCCCGCACTCACATGCCAAACGGAATCTACACCATACACAAACTGAAGCAGACCACACAGGGCGCACCACGCACACCACATATATATATGGACACACGGACATGCACACCTCCTCCTCCCGCCCTACACACCACAAACACCCCATACGAGATCGAATCATCTCCTTCACTTGTATATTTACCTTCTCTCTAAAAATGTTCATAGAAATTTCTCATTTCACGCTTATATGTTCTCAGTATAAGTGAAGGCTAAAGGTAGAGTGAAAACTTTTTAATACAACCGAAACAGCTTAAAACTGAGGCCATCGAAACAAATGAAAAGCTTGCTTTCCATGATTATGTCCATGCATTTGCAATGCTTCCTGTCCTCTCTTGTCATTCACAAATGTCTTTTGCTTTCATTTAGATATTTTAAGCAGCAATAGTCGGAATTTAAGCAATGCGCCTATTCCTCAGATAAAATTTCTATGATTGACCCAATGGAAACAACTAAGGGCACATTGCATCGAGCAGTTAACTCCTGCACTGAAGCCAAATCCAAACATAGCATCTTTCCAATCTAAGTGTTGATCAATGTTTCCATCGTGTATCTAGCTGTTATTTGTGACTAAAGGGCACTTAAAAAATATTTGAAAAATATGCGCAACAAGATAGTAAGCCTTTATTATTTCTAAACTTATTACTATTATATATTGCCTAAGATTTCAATTGTATTTGAATATTTTTTCGACGAGCTATTAGTATCTTTTATTTACAAGAAAAAATTTTGATATTTACTCGCCAACAAACAATATTGTTGATTGATAGGATTAGTAATATTAAGGCAAACAAATTATCACTAATATTTTAATAGCCACAATATTTGTTCTTTTGAAAGCGCTTTTTGCCGTTAACATTTCAAATAAGGCGTTATAAAAATATGTGGGAGAGATTGCTATTTGACAATATGAATGTCGTATATTGGCAACTATTTTTAATACTAAACTTTCTTACTTGTAAGCTGTTAGCTTCATATTTATGCTGTTTTGTAATCTGTTGAAGTTTGCCGTTAGCCACTTTTTTTTGGAGGTTTTGATTTAATGCGGCTATTTTGCTTGTGATTGAACAGCTATAGCACTTGAGCTTGAGCTTTTTTTTTGCATACTTAAAAATATTTGAGCTTTTTTATAAACTGAAATTATTTTTTTAGAAATTCCTTCTTCATCTCTCCTTCCCCTACTCGATTGTTGTCTCTTTAAAGAATTGCGGGTTTCAGTTTGTTTTTGGGAAAGAAGTGGGAGGGGGAGGGGGGAAGGGGGGTGGGGAGGTTTATTGCTTCAGATGATATATCATTTCATCGAATTCATAGGTGAATTCAAATATTATCACTGACTGCTCGTAATCGAATTCCGACGATTTAGTGCGACAACGGCACGAATGAGTTTTTAACACAACATTTACCGTATTATTTCAATTTAAACGACCTCCTTACATTTACCGTATTCTTTCAATTCAAACATCTTTCTAATATATACTATATTGCTTCATTTTAAGCAGCTCTCTAATATTTGCCGTATTTTTCAATTTCAACATCTCCTTTTCTCAAACTTTTATTGATCCATCGTAAACGTTTACTCTATTTGGCTTAAACGTCGATGCGACAACTCTTTTTACGTACCTCTCGATCGCAGGATTTTAAAGAGTGATCTATTTGCGCACATTTGCAACATTGTATACTGCTACCTTAGTCTGCCAAGTATTTAAATTATTGTTGAATTTATAATCCTCGAGGTTTCTATTTGACATAATACGGTATGTTTATGTTTCCACTACTTTACCTTATCAAGGAAATCAGTCAAATGAAATCGTTATAATTCCTTGGTGATAAGGTGGCACTGATCTAATCAGATAGCATTTCCGCTTCGTATCGCTTTACGAAATGTAAGTACGTCACATTTTGGCTTAGTAAGGAATTTTTTTCAAAAAAAAGTGCTAGAAGGGTCTGATGCGATATATGTGCTTGTACTCCCCGTCAGCGAACTATCCAATAATATCGATGACCGAGAAATTATACGGCATATGCGTAGTTATGCAGTTTCATTAAGTTGGCGGCTTTTAAGAGTTTTTCAAAAAAAAAAATTTATTTTTCTATTTCGACCCGATTATGTAATACTTAGAAACGTTTTGGTTCATTTTGATAAGTTTTCGATAAATGTAGAGAAATTCATGAATGAAGTAAGAAGTTAATATGTATCATGTCATAGATTATTATCCTTTGGTTGTACTCATAAAATCTTCAAATAATAACTTTATTGGTTTCCCATTTCAAATTATAGAATATGAAAATTTAATATAAATTCGATACATACAATGAGTTTTGTAAAGGGAAATAATGTACTGAATTGCATAATAACGTCTAAGCTGGGGATATTGAGTACGTCATGAATTTCCTAAATAAAGTAAATATGCTAATGTCATAAAAAGTGCAATAAAATGAGAGCATCAATGGTAATCATAAAATATAGAACGTAGCCAATTGAATAGTGAATAAAAAAACGCTAATGAGCAATTATTTGCAATTTTCAAAAATTTTTTTAAATTTTATTTTGCAAGAAAAAATACTATTTTACATTAAAAATGTAATTGAAAGAAAAAGATAAAATAAAATATTATTATGATTACAATCGAATAAAAATGAAGTGCAATAAATTCGTATTTTACGAATATTCATAAATAGTTGCAATCCTCTTTAATAATAATGTTAAAGTATAACAATTTTTGCAAAAGCATAAAGATACAATAGAAAAAAGCATTGATTTGAAGTCCTTAATATGGAATCACATTGAACGATGTTTTATTTGTTGCCGATTTATGCAAACTTTCGTTAGATTTTTGATGAATATGAAAGGCAACTGAACAAACAAATTTCCCATTTATAAATAGCTACTGCTGTGGAAATACTCATCGGTATACATGGTTATTAATATACACATCTTTAATATATTCTAATGCGTACACTTTGAGTTCTTTTTTCATCGTTCAATTGCACAGAAATACTTGAATTTGAATAATTCGAAATGATTTAAAAAAAAAATTAAATATTCCATGGAATCAGCTATATTTTGCATTGCACGCGTTCGAATCATACATTGGCAAGTGACGAGCATACACTCGAAACTGCTATCGTACAACTTGGTATAGAGCCCCAAAGGCTTATTTAATGAGCACTTAGTGCAAAGTTAAAAAAGAAGGTGCTACTTAAAAATACAATCACAATTTTGAAGTAATAGGGGATTTTCTGTTCACTGGCTCTTTCTTTGAAACATATTGACATCTTCTATCCCACCCTTAACGAAATATTGAGGAGGAGGGGTGACACTTCCTGTTGAGGTGATGTGGAGAGAGCGGCGAAGTGGGAGGGGGGGGGGGGAGGGCTTGTAGCAACCCCATAGAGATCACGACTTCAATTCCTGCATATGCGTATTCATATGTCCAAAATGGACGTTCTCCTTGTAACTATTTCTATGTCTGAGGTAGTGGCAACGTGATTCTGGATGAATATCGAGCACGTGCATCAAGGATGTCATCATACGAACCTCATTGGGATCGTTTGTTTTTGCGGGCGGGAATAGGGTGTGCGTGATGCGTACAACTCAACGCAATATATAATTTGCCGAGTGAGCGGTGGGTCATTCCGTGCTCATGTCTCTAGCAATGATACGATCAGCACGACAATCTTCAAATGACTCTGCATCACTTGATTCTGATTATTCATCACTTTCGAGTACTTCATTCGTCTCCGTTGATAAACCCGTTGATCATGTAAAGCTGATTGTGGCTTGCACCAAGCAACAGGTCTGTTCCACTATCCGTTATCACGTTTGACGCCGTCCGAATATTATTTAATTATCCGCTAAATGTTATCTGTATTATTGACGACGACATCTAAATATTATCTGAAGCCATCTTTTTGGTTGTTACGCTATAGCCATTTGGACAGTGACAACAGCTCGAGATGCGAAAACACTTGCATTCATGTTACTTCAACGATTTCCTTCAATGTTGATTAAGAAACTCTTCATCGCTAACGTCTTCTATCCGAAAAGGAACCGGGAGGGGTCACTTATTTCCTCAAATATTTGTTGGGAAATTGTTCCATAACCAGTAAAATACTAGTGTTTACTCAAAATTGAAATTTGAAATTTTCATGATCGTTTTCCTATTCGATGGAATTTGTCGCAAAGCAGGCAATGCACAATTTTATGAATCTGTTTATAAAGTCTATTTGAAATTGAGTATAATAGCCTTAAATCACAAATATTTGCTCATATTCAGTACTGATTATAAATCATTTAGTTTTGTGCACAATACGCATGTCTGAATGTATGTCTATTTGTCTGTGTGCTTTTTTGTATTGGGATTTACATTTGCATTGAGTTGGAAACCGTTGGAAGAAATAACTTTTGCTGTTGTTGTAATTAATTATTGTATTGTTTAGTAGTTGATCGAATACGATATTTTAGATCAAGAGGTTCGTTCGGCATAATAACTGGCCGATTGGGCATGAAATTCGCTCCGATTTATGGAAAGAACTTTGTCGCGATCGTGATTTCGATGCTAACAAACAACTCTACGGTCACGAGGTGCAGGTGATGCTACAAAATGGAGGTATTTGCTTGTTGAATTCTCGCTTATAATATACATCTACATCAATAGTCGCTTGTCGAATATATGATAGTTTTTTATTTGTTTATCTGCTTAATTACGTCAGCATTTTCACTGGTGATTCTTTAATGTATTACTCGTGACTAACCTCCTCTAATTCTTATTCTGACTGATCGCTAAGTTGCATTTGTCGAAATTCAAATATTTTTTCGTTGGATTTTTTTCACATCTGGCCGCCCCTTCCAAACCCTTGCACACACCTCATTTTCCTTATGCTTTTTTTTGGTTGCATTTGCACGGCTTTTCCGGTTGAATGCAAAATATGAATGCAGCATGGCTGATGTGTTGCTGATGATTTGATGGCATGCAATTGGATGTCCGTTGCACAATCTTCGCAATGCTCAACGTGCTTTCGATAGAAAGTTCAAAGAGCAGTATGGTGCAAAATGCACAACAAGGTAAGTATTTGAAACTGTTTTTGTGTTTGTTGTGACCACACGATATGAATATATATTTCTGAGATCATATTTGCCCCCTGCTATTGACATTATTCCATTCTAATCGTAGTTCAGGGCATGACTGTTCTATGATTCGTATTGATGTGGTTGACCTAGGGGTCATCTCAAGTCTGATTTGCGTGCAAAAAAATGTTTTTTGCTCATACCGTCAGCATATAAAAATATTCACAACAAAACGTACTCTTCCTCATCTTTCTGTCTTTCTATTCCTCCGTTTTCCTTTCCCCTCTCTCCGTCTCTCTCTCTCTCTCTCATTTCCTTTCGTTTCTCGCTTTGTTCATTCCACGATATAATTTCCCCGATGAAACGTTATCTGTATGTCACTTCTAGTTGCCTTGAGATATGATTTGCTAACGAAAAATCATTTACATTTACACTCTCACTAAATGCAATGAATGCAATCGCACTCATTTTTTCTAATAGGAAGTTAGGCATGTTTATTGCAAATTGATTAGGCAGACACAAGAAATATTCATGTCGTCGTCGGAACTTATTAAATGAAATGCTGGACATAAAGGCAAAAGAAAGTAATATTCGTAAATGTTGAAAAGTTTTGCCTACGGGCGAGATTATGTCGACCAAGTCATTATTATTAACATTCCTATTCTGCGTTTCCTTCAATCCATGTGATTATTTTCTCGCTCTTTTTTTAGTAGAAGTGCTTTCCCTGTGTATGCTAGTCGTAGCAATTAATCTCCATCCGGTCTTAGTGGACAGGACGGTGTGCTGTTGCTTTGTTGGGTTGTTTATGTGCAGAGCAACATTCTTCGTTGCCGAGAGGGTAAACTTTCTGCGGCTTACGACCGCATTGCTGAGTTGCGCAAACAAATAGTATATACTCATGGCCATTTGCATTGCACATCAAAGAAGTCTTTTTAGATTTATTTATTTTCAGATTGCATTTAAATATTTGTGCATTTTTATGAGTCATAAATTTTTACTTGATATATTATTTGTTGAATTCGATTCAGTCGCTTATCTATGCAAAACCAAGAGAAGGAGATCTTAATTGTGAGAATAAAGAAACACATACTATCGAATGGAAACTGTACGCAAATAATGCATTCTTACAAAAATTGATAGGGCTAAAGAACGTATATATATATATATATATATATATATATATATATATATATATATACGAAGTATAAATGTAAAAATTGGAAAATAAAAAACAATCGGATATATGTGCATATGAAAGAAGGACTTTTGAACATTTCACCAGTCAATGGAGATGATAGACAAATTGCGTAGAATTTCAAATCTGCCTTAACAAGTCGATGTTTAAATGATTTCAGATCAATAACTTTTAGTGGCAATTTATAATGCAGTTGATAAAAACCCTGAAAGACTGCAAAATTTTAGACAAATGAAAGCTTCTTGAATATTTTCGATAATATCAGAAATAGTCCGCAATGACGAGATGATGAACAACATTCGACAATGGGATAATATTAGATAGTATAGGCTTCATGAAGATTTTCAATATATTTGTACGGTGATTGCCTCAGTGTTGTTTGCCACCTTGAATGTCTTATTTAAAATTTTTAAAATTAAATAGCAATAGACATTCCATTTCAGTGCGGGACATTTTTGGGGATCGAAGATCACGTCTGACGTTTACAAACGAACGTCATTGATTGTGAAGCAACATTCGTGATGAGAGTTCATATGAAAAAGACGATACTTAGTTGTTGATGAGCGCTATTCAACCCGCCATATTTTTTTTAAATCATTCAGTTAACTTATCTAGAATTGTTTTTGCAGCTTATCAAGAAAATTAACCGATAGGTTTCTTCGATGTCAAAAAATTCTAAGATTATTGGTGAACAGTTTGCCCACATTTGCAACTTATCGGAGATCACGTTAAATAGAGGCGAAGGCTTAAATCACCTCTCATCTAAGGAAAACTTCTATTCGTTTAAGTAGGACACCGATGATGTTATAACTTCTGTTTGACAGAAAGGTTATAACATCAAAAGCTATCTCTTTCAGGCTTTTTTTCCTGATTTCATGCAAAAGTTCTCACTTTAAATATGATAATCCCACACAGTTCTTTTTTTGTTGCTGAATTTCGCAAATGTATTAGAAATGGTAGACATGAAGTCCAGACCTTCTAACGCAAGCTCTACGTAGATTGAGATGCGCATGTAAATGTCAAAAATAGTTCGCAGAGAAACAACTATCTTTTTAGTTTCTAATAATATCAAATCGTTTCGATAAATGCCTTTATTGCTAGGTTGCTTTAAATTTAATTTGCATTTGCTCGAAGCAGCACATATTTTGCATGTGTATGTGTTTCTTCTTTTTTCCCCCCAATTTTCACTCATCGTTGGCCATGGATTTGCTAAATAACCTCATTTGATGGCTAATGCTTATTTATGCACTTATATTTCCTCCGTTAAGCAAGTGCAAATGCGTAATATTCTAAGCATTTGTTAATTATTTTACTCCTTGAGGTATTGTTTCAATTTACAAAAAATCTAAATATTACAGTAAAAACATTGCGGGCATCATTCCTATCTGCCGAAGGTATCGTTATGCACGATTTTGGATTACGCGAGATAGGCGCTGTCTCTTTGCAACGATTACTTATCGTCATCGAATGTGTGAGACCTGAAATAACATACGTTCCTGTAAGCTTATTTCTAAATTTAAGAATTCTTTCACTACTAATATATTATTCTATAGATATTATCGTTGATAAACGCAAAATATCACTTCATAAAGTGGATCGTTATATTGCACACTCATTATTTTTATTACATTTATTAAAAGCAATTTTTATTCGCATTTCTCTACGATAATTGAAACATAGGATATCAATTGAGATAAGACGCTGTATTAGCACTACAGAAAATTTGAAGTGCAAGATTACAAGAATGCATAATTTAATCTGAGAGAGCAACAGGAAGGGAATATGGTGCAGCTGATAGTACTATGCAACGAGCTTATATATAACACTTATTTTGGTAATGTAAATTGATATGTCTCAACTATCAGGCTTATATTGCTTTGCGGTATGAATGTTAACCTAAACTCCTGTGTCCTTTATAGTGGTGGAAGAAGAAGGCAAATGAGGGAGAGGATTGAGAGGATCGGCACTGTATATTACAACATTGATTTATTTTGCAGGTGTTGTACCCGTTATGTGCTCTTTTCCTGCATTACATGAGCGAGGAGGAGACATTCTCATGCGTGATGCATCTAATGCGTGCAGGCAATACGTATGTTCAACAATCGTTCGTCGCGGCGACCGCTTCGTCACGTACCTTGTTGGCACTCTTAAAAAGACATAAAGTAAGCATTGCTTAACTCTTTGAGCCGTAAATAAATAGGCAACTCCCCTCCCCTCTCCCTTTGATAGCCATGTTTTCATCCTCAAATCCCTGATACCTTGAAGGAAACCCATTCTCGAATCTAAAAAAAAATTTTGGCATATTTTCCAACCAGAAGGAGGTTAATCATCTGTGGATCACTTGATCAAGGCTGTTCTAAGCAATTTATTGCATAGATTTCAGTTTCGTTATATAAAACTAATCTCTAATAGCTTTCAAAATAAAATTCAGCAAAAATTAATTGAAAAACTGAGCAAAAAATTTACCAATTTACATATTTGCAATAATCTTTTGCTTTATTTCTGAGATAATAAATTTGAAGCGTTTTACATTCATTTCGTTGTTTCTATATTGTTGTCGTTTCGTTTTCGAGCAGAAAAAAGGATATTTGAAACAAGTTAGTCTACTATCCTCGTCCTTTTTCCTTCTTTCATCGCTTTCTTCACCTCGTCCCCCCATCCTTCTTTCACTTGTTCATGAAAAGAGATCACATCGTTGATGCATAATTAAGAGGGCCATTGATAGTAATGAAATTAATATATTTTAAGAGCTCGGTATACAATCTTCTAAAGCGACGAGTGGGTACAGCAAACGAGACCATATTGGTACGTGCGTTACGAGATTGGCCATCTTGGTTGTTTCGTCATTTACCATTCGAATATGCGGTCAGAGTGGTCGATTGCTTTATCGTCGAAGGACATAAAATGTTACTACGTGTCGCACTTGCTATTGTATACATCTGGTCGAAGGATAAAAAACGAGATGTTCGTTTGTCAATTATATGGATTTGCATGAGAATATAATTAAACGAATTGAATTTATATACAGCCAAACATCGACTGCACACCAAAGTTGTGACCATTTCTAATCGACTAGAATTATGTCGTTAATGCTTTAATTGACAGCTGAAAACGTTCACTTAGTTTGCAGAAAAAGCTTTTCCAACTGTTAACAATAATTGTGACTATGAATTCGCAGCATATACTTTCAAATGGTTGCTGATGCAACGTAATTCTCTCTATTCACTAATATTTTTACTGGGACAATCAATATGTTATTATTCGAAATTTCCTTGTTATTGTGAAGAATTAGAAGAGAGATTTAAACGGTAATAGAATAGAGCTATTGCTATCACATGTTCCATTGAATTTATTTTCTGAAATATTTAACGGAATTGGTTTTTTCATATGCACAGACGAAACGATACATGAGATGGTTAAAGCAGCACAAAAAAATTATCTGAATGGGAATAGTAAAAAAAGTTCTTTTTTTTTTAAACGAATATATTATCTCTCTAAAATAAGCTGTTAATTTAAACATCACTACTTTTAGAAGAATTTACTGCATTTTTTAGTTGATTGATAAGTTGTATCTAACATAATTTCTTGAAGCATTTGAATATGCCTAAGATGTCATTCCTTTTGATAACGCTTGAGAAGGATTATGTTAATTTTTGGAGGAAATTCTCTCAAAAGGAATTCCATCTAGTTGGGTTCCATGGCTCTCCACAAACTTCTGATGCTGGATGGTCGGGTCTTCCTTATTTCTTCTTTATAGTGATTGTTGATTTGTAAATTGTAGCTGCAATGCTCAATTTCAGTATTCAAGTTTTGCAACGAAGAGTTGTGAGGAACGTGCAGATGCATTGGGACAACAATTTGCTGAGACAGCAGCCAATTGTCCTATATCGGTGCAAACATTACTCGATGCAGCGGTCGGTATTCGTAATCTTAAAGGTTCAACCATCGCACGATATCAGAAGCAATTTGAGGATATGGTATGCTTTCAAATTTTATTTATTTTCCATGAAAATATCTCAAGAAATTATTCGTTAGTAATAGTAAGTGTTCTTTCCTTAATGCAATATTTGCACTATTGAAATGCTTTCATTCATAGTATATTTTTTATCAGATTTCATTGAATTCAAATCGTTTCTAATGTTTTGTCTATAGTCTATGAGAATGCGTTGCTTGTTTCTTCTATCATAATTATCAATAACACACTTTATGAATACACAGAAACATCTTGAAAATGTCATCGTTATCAATTTAATAGCATATAACAATGGATTTTTGAGTAAAATTGCTTGAATTATGAAGAGCTATGTAAGTGATTTATTCAATTTTTGATTTTTTCACGTTTTGCTAATGTGCCACTTAAAGTTTAATGTGTATAATTGTATTCGTCGATTTAAAGGTAAGAGACGAGAAGGTGAGCATGAATATCCCGAGAGTTCAACCATCGTCAAAGTTGCTTTATACGAGTCCATTCACATCAGAAATTGTCAATGCCCAATTGGCGAATGCGATCATGTGCTCATTACCGAACCGCTTCCAACTTGAAACACCACAAATACTCTTCCGACTATCCGATGATGGATCCAGCTTTACTCAGCTTTGGACCAAGTTCATTTTACGCTCTGTGTTGTGCTATTTCTATTCGCTTCAGTACAATGCGGCTTTATTAAATGTTTATAGAACTTTACAGTACGTTTAGCATAGGGGTTAGGGAATGAAGGAGCGAGGAGGCTTAAAGGTCCAATCTGCGCTATTCTACTTTTCTAAACCACAGCCTACTTTTATGATATTTAATTTGCGAACTTTTTTCATTTCATTATGCTTTTTCCTCTGTGCACCAACTAAATTTCAGCAATATGTTATAATTTTATGTTTTATTTGCTTCTCTACGCAATATTCTACCAATGATCAAAAGCAAATTGCATAAAATCCTCGAATTGGAACATAATGAATTTTTGCCTAATTTATTTGCATCTTAGAAACAAAGAGATTACTATAATTTCATAGTATTGCTAACAAAGAGGTATTACAAAATGAGCACTGAGTTGTATCTAGCTGTATGAACATCCGAATGCATATTCCTAATTGTCCATAATTTACATAAAAGCAATATGTTGGTGTAATATTGCTGAAAATGTTTAAAGGATTGACGAAGCGGAACAGACGCTCTTCGTAATTAAATCATCAAACAATGAAGTATTCGGTGCATACTGTAGCGCAAGCTGGGCAGAACGACATGATGCTCACGAACGCGCTCGTTCACGATACTTTGGCACCGGCGAATCATTCGTCTGGAATGTGGATATTGGGACCGGACAACTAAGTGTCTATACGTGGGTCGGCAATCGCGGCGATTGTGCAGATAACTGTCCACAAATGTTTATGGCAGCCGACGAGAAATCACTCGTTGTAAGCCCTTTATTTATTTTTTTTTTCATCAATATTTATTTGGATGCGATGTGGTAAGCATTTCATCAGCTCCATCGTCAATAATATGGTGAATCTCTGTAGATTGCAAAGAAATCCGATTGTAGGCGTTGAAGACCCTGTCGATCAGTATGGAGACTCCCGCACATATCTGTGCAACCGTGTCCACATCCATATGTGTTTTCTAGATTTTCCATAGTAGTTGATATCCTCTGTTTAAAAAGATACCGTTATATTAAGCACTTATATCATATTTGAATTTCATGCATATGTTTAGCTGTCGTCTCAAAGGATAAATAATAAAGTGAATGAGTGTCTTTCTCTCAATTTTCATGCTCGGTTATGGTGGTAGTATGTGGATGCAGCAACACTAAGATGAAACAATTGCAGATCGGTAGTGGTGGTGGTGATGCGATTGCGATCAGAGATGAGCTCTATAGAGGTATTAGTTCAGCGTGCTCCACATTCGGTAGTCCTCCTCTAGTGAAAGATCGTGAGTTCATCATCTCACAGATGGAAGTTTTCGACATTCGAAATGGATCTGCTTGAGTCTATTCATGCGAACATATGGCTAATATGTTGTTCTACTGCATCATTCCCTTTACTTGATGGTTTAATATTCCATCGATGAATGGCTATCAAATCAAGTAAAATTTAGAATGTTGTTGCATTCGTTTGGAATTATGTCGATAGAACATTTATAGCCACTACAAGAGTTTTTGTATATTTTTGATCAATTATTTTCCCACCGAACATTATTCTCTATTATTATACAAGAAATGGCGATCATATGTCATTAGTACGAGAATATTTTAGCCTATTATATGTATATTAAATGAAACGCGCAAATTGACGTACTTTGACATATATGGTCATTCTCTTTTGAAGCGAGGAGATTGATCGTACAACACGTATTGTTGTAGTCGGCATTTTTCGATCTCCGCTTACTTTAAGTCGTTTTCTATAGATAACAGTGCAGTGTATATTTTCATATGTGTACTAAGCGAGCTTTATTGTGTTGTTGTTGTTGTTGTAGAGTGGTTTGTTTTTGAATCGTTTCAGTTGTGATTAATCGCTGGTGTGTGCAATTTAGTATAGCGAATACCACACTTATTGCTTATTTAGTGGTTCATTAATGAAAATCGGCTCTCATTTCGCGTGGATATTCAAATTATACTACCCATTATGTAGCTACTTTCCCGTTTGGGTTGCTCTAAAATAATGAACGATATGAAAAAAAATAAAATTAAAATCATTCTTTTCGTGAATATTTTTCTCAGGTTTTGCTGAATTTGAAGTTGCCAAATGCACACAATAGATCTCTGAATCAACATTCCTCGTTTATGTGCACGTCAGCTTTACTATTGCTTCGTTTATTCACTGCACTGTTTGATGCTGCCTTCAGTGCATTTTCAGAAGCAACGCTTCAGCTAACATTATAGATGTGACACTGAGTGTAGAAATGGGTAAAATTTGCATCACTTGAGAGCTTATTTTAGGAATAGGTTGTGATAGTGGACGACAGGCGAAGGATAGGGTGCATAAGCGTTTCCATCCACGTTTATGAAACATTTGCTCCTTGCTGTGACTGTTTTCGGAGAGAAGGGGGGGGAGGTGGAGGGAGTAGGTTAGTCCAGTAACTCAAGGCCAAGAACCCAACTAACATTCTCTGTTAGCCTTATATTGCCGTTGTTAATAAGGCCATAGGTTATAAGCTATGAGCAAAAGTTCGTCACGCTTACTGCTTATAGTATTCACGCGTTCCTATGGAATTGTGCGATATTGTAAAGCTTTGTTTTGTTTTTGAGTTTTTCTACGTTTATTGTGGTTAGTCTTTTTTCTCACATGTTGCCTCCGAATTTTTCCGCTCATCACCAAACTTCTCTCTCAGCCCTTTTCATAAATTTTAAGCCATTTATTTAAATATTTCGACCGGTGTTGCGACCGGTCTTCTTACGTCTTTTGTATATTATAATAATCTAGCTAGTTTATTCGCACCATACTATGTGTCGCGTTTGATGTTTGTAGTATAGTTTTTTTCTTGTAACTCACTACAGTATTACTCGAGTAAGGCCCACATTCGTTGTTGTATCTAGTTACTTCTCTCGTATTTACGTTTAACATTGCAATCTGGTCGAATATTATGACCCGTTGTGAATTCAATTGTCACAAAATGGAGGCATTTGGATGATCGAACGATCAACTGACTCGTGTTCTTGTATTAGTTGCCATCGCTGAACACTTCTAAACACGACGTTGTAATTGCCGGAGTTAATAAAGTTGTCCGGCGATGATTATTCGATGGATGGATTCGCGAGAAGATGACTAGATGAGTAGCGATTGATATATTGTGTGAGATATTGTTTACAATTTGCTTACTTTCTAGTCTCAGTTGTCGTTGTGCATTGACCGATAAGTTGCCATTTGTTGCCTCCAATTATCGTAAAAGAGAGGAGTACGTTTGTGGGTAACTAATAAAATACTCAACGAAAATTCTTGCTCTTCAACAAACTTATGAAGTCTACTTTGAATTGACCGCAGACAGATGGCTGTCAATATATTAGTACCTCCTACATCTTTCCTTCTATCGTACATGAGGTTAATGCACGTATCGAATAACTCTATAAGCTAAGCACATAGTGAATTCAAATGACGTCATGAAAAAACAAGAAAATAAAGCAAGATTGATGTGAAATTATCGTATGGAATAATTACAAGAACAAAGAAAGGGCTAGAGAATGAAATAACACAAAAAGTGTCTACAACGCGTAGCAAGATGTATGACAACAACGGTGGTGATATTCTCAGGAAGGGACTCAACAGTAGCAAGGTGACACTTCTTACAGAGGTTCGATATTGGGGTATATCCTCTTTTACAGATACGTCCAGATGCTAGGTACGATATGAGGTTTTCAAAGACAGCTAATCAACAAAGCAGCTTTTAGCAAACATTCGCGCTGGCGTTCTTGAAATCGGAAATAGAGATATTGGGAAATATGCGGAAGCATTTCGCAAAAGGTTTTCTCAGTTCATTCAGTTCGAACTATGAAACTCATTTGCTCATTTTCGATCTAAAATCATTTGAATATCGTCACATCGAATTTGTTGGATATAGCGCTAAAGAGTCAACCCAAGATATCTACTTATGACCTAACATTGCATTGATCACATCGATTTATGCGCTTTTGTTGCTGCCTCAGGCGATATGTGAGGCCTATATAAGTCGGACTTCAGCCCGTCAGAGTTAATCTTCTTCATTTATCAGTCCCCATTCGCCAATCTTTACTCGACAATTTGCCTATCGGCATTCGCCTTCGTTATCCTTCACCGCTCGCTGTTCTAATCGTCTTGGAACTCGTGATGCTCATCAGTAAACCCTTTTCTACTATCTCTGTGTGCATTCGGCCTCCCTTTTCACCGTCGTCGGGGCCAACAGTTGGCGATCAGCCTCACTACAGAATTAGACCTCATTTTGTATTTTAAAATTGTTAACATTTACTCTAATATTGCATTCAATTCAATGTCCTCAGATTTTCGTTGACGCAATCATATCTCCAGCTTATAGTTTTCAATTATTTTTGCAAGTCTTAGCGCTGGATCCAGTTCATAAATCCTTTAAAGGAAGAGTTATCAGAGAATAGAATAAACTCCCTTTTGATATCGCCTCAGCTCTAAGTGTTTTTTGCATTCACTAGTCGCCTAAAGCATTTCAACGTTGGGAAAATCTGTTATTTTATGTTCAATTGACACACTTTTTGATCATTACGTTCGCATGCTCTTCTTCCTTTTCATATTGTTTTATGTTTTGTGTAATCTAAATTCAGATCTCATAGCAATAATCCAATTTGATTGCTTATCCGGTCAGGACGGAATTCTGATTGAGATCGTTACAACTACATTATTAATGACATGAAGCTCTAGCAGAGTGGTATGCGAAGTGACTGTAAACTTTTCAAAAGCGTTGACAGTGACTTCTGATATGTTATTAGTCCATTCTAGAATAATCTAGCTTCTATCTCAATCCAGCTTTCCTTTTCACAATACACCTTCATTCAATATGCTCTCAGGACATTCAAGCAATATAACATCCTTCACGGATGCATGAAGAATAATCTACGAGATTCAATCACTTCTTATGTTTTGTTCTACATTTGCGGTGAGCATTACCAAATAAGACTGTGCAATCGAATAATTTCTTGTAATTCTTGCATAGCTTAAATAAATCTTGATCTTTCAACGACATTTGATCTCTGACATCATAACAATAACTCATAGATTCATATCTCATCCTAAGCGTTTTGTTGCTTTCGTTATATTACTCTATACTACTTATTAGCTCATTGCTTTGAAGGCTTCATTCAAAAGTTTGCATAGTGTCATCATCCTGTGACCTAATTCATACTCGTCGATTTTGTTTTTCTATTCCCCACTGATCGAACAGTTGAAAGTACTAGACAAATATACCCCTACAGTATGTATAAGCATTTCAAAGAATCTATAAAAATATATAACCAAATTTTTTGCAGAAATGTTCAATCTTAACAATAAAGCTGTAGTAGTGCATTTGTGTCTCACGAGGAATAACCGCATGCGGTCACTTTAAATTGAAAGTTTGCTGGTCGAATCTCATGGTGAAAGTCAATCACTTGGGAATGTCTAAGTTTGGAGTTGTGGAGGGAAGTGGATCTCGTTGTTCAGATTCTTCTAAACCAATGCGTTTCCGTCATTGAATTTATTTGGGAAGTGCTTTTTCCGCATTTCGGCTATACAATAAATTGTGCGTACGGAAGGAATTTTGCACTAATCCCCTGTAAATTGTGTGATGGAATTAGAAGTCCTAACTATAGTGATTTCCATTTTCTATCCTCCCCGTCCCTCTTCACCCCGGCTTCATATCCATTTTTTCGCTGTTTTATTCCTACTTCTTCCCTCTCCCGTTCCTCTTCTTGTACCATCTCTTTCGTTGCACGTTTCATCTTCTCAACCATAATTTACAATGATTATTTTGTATTGTTAACCCCCTGAGTGGTGCTGTATGGCGTTAGTCTGCCGAATTACTTATTTGTATGCTTCGTAGCGTTCATCTAATCGTATCGTTTGCCACTCAGATTAGTAATGAATAAGTACCATCGTTAATGTGGAATTTAATGACAAACAAGAGTTGCATTGTCCACAGTATATAAGCTAGATGATGGACTTGTGCTTCCATACAGGTGCATTTGCGCCCTTAGTTGATGTTTATTCCAGCAATAGTCATATAGGTCTTTGTGAATGCTTAACCCGAAACTTCCCTAATATCATATGTAAACGTTCTTCGCCTCCCCCTTCCAATTCCGTTTCCAGCCATTTTCTTTGCACACACCTGTTACCCTAAAAAGTTTCGTATTTTCTCTTCTTTCACCAACTATCAACTAAAAAGGTACAGTTCTTTTTTCGAAGCTATTTCTGTCCACAAATCGTCAGTTTCAGACGCTGTCTTTCCTCGTTTTGATGATGTCGGATGTGGCATGTCGCATATTTGTGTTTATGTTTTTTTATGTAGACGGGTATGTTAAATCGGAGACGACGACATCAGACACCAACATTTCTCGAGGGAACGCCGGGACGTTATTTGAAACGAGAAACACCACTTCCTGTGCCATCATGCAATGGTATAGACTTCGTTCTCAATGAAATATTTGCTCTCATTCAGAAAGCCATCGACTCTGAGCTGAGCGGATCGGATGGGTTGTTGTGCTGCTGCAGGTGTTGCATTGAGTGGCCTTTTCTGAAATGGATGAAAGTCCACAATAGAGAATTCACTTTTCATTTCTTGTTTATTAGAAGATCATTGAAGAAGCTCTAGCGTAAGGGGACAACATGAATGAGTTTAAGAGCAGAAACTGGAATAACTTTCTGAGCAATTATAAGTTTTAAAAAATGTGTAATTTTATAAATAGAATATATGACTGTTCCATTGACGGCTGTGTGATTTTTTGCACTGGGATCAATGCGAGTTTTAGGTTCGTTCCAAGCGCTCGCGACAGGCTCACAATCGGTACGACAGTCGACACAAAGTCTTGATCATAACCTTGTGAGCAGCGTGGGTGGTCTTATAGGTACGCATAGGCCTAAGCCCGAATTGTCTTCACAAAGCTTCAATGACAGTCGATCAGCGCATCAATCACTTGTGAAAAAAGGACTTGCCCCATCTCTCAGCATTGGAAACGTTGCTCAGGTTGACGATATTTATCTCTCTTTTTTTAAATTCTTACTTCCCATTCATTATGGCAATGATAATGCAGTCTATAGAAGAACAAATTAGGCTTTTATTGGGCAAGGCCAATACGACGAAACGTAGATTCCCAGCGTTATGCTTGCTGAATGCCTTTAGGCAATCTTTTTAATGCTACGATATTGATTTTTGGTGATAACTGTTGTTTTCATCATATCAGATGAATATCATTACAGTATGGTACACGGGTTGGCGAATATGATGATGGAGGAGAATGCATCGCTTCGATGTCTCTACAAAGCTTACCAGGTAAGAATTTATTGAATTGAAGATAATGAAGACGACTAAGGTTGTTCTAAAAAATTAAAAGAAGTTGAAAGCTTTAGCGCTGCGTTTTTCTTATCAAAATTGGTTTCTGTGAAAAAGATGCTGTGCTCTTTTCTTGGCCGCTGAAGAACTGTTGCATTCATATGTCTTGTTTGATTTGCAATGCACGAAAACGAGACAAAACTTAAGAAATGCGATATATTTCATTGTGAGAGATAAAAGCTGAGTAAATTTTGCATTGTTTTGTTCTGTCAGTCTTATACGCCTAGTGGAATCTCCTCTTGTTGTTCCATGAAATGCATTGCGCCCAAATCCTTCGTCGATTTGTAATGTATGATGTACTCACATTTATTGTGAATTTACCGAGCATTTAAAAATGTCATAGAAGAGAAAACGACATTTTCAGATTGCACTGAATATCGTTACTGAAATCGTGAATGCTGTGATGCTTTCGGAAAAATTTGCATAGCGCCAGAGTGCATTTGTTGTCTGTTCAGGTCGTACGATAAGTACGTCAATAGTGGCCGAGAGTATATCAAGTGGGACTCCCGAAGAAGATCTGCCTTTGCCTCCGAATTGGGCTGTTGAGGTCACTGGAGATGGTATAAGGTATGCATTACTTGAACCGCTTCTCGTTTATTAATTTTGCCACGTGCCTATTTCTACCATGATATTATTAATTTTTCATGATGTACTAATAAGTATTCTCAAAACTGACTCCACTGCGTGGGGATGAATTTCGTACCTTTCTGTGTTTTTGCTCTTTAAGAAAACGATCACAGAAATGTTTAGCGTGATTTTCATATGATACAATAGAACAAAAGGAAATAATTTTAGCGGCTTGGATCTGCTTATATTCTTTGCGATGCAATACGAAATGTATCAACATCTTGCGTTGCCTGCATGAATATTGTAAACATTTGTTGCTTTTAATAACATTTTCCATTGTTGTTCCAGGAAACTTGTAGGCTTGAAGTTGGATGTCTAACTTAAACGAACTTCCGATACTACTAGGTTGTATAGTGCTTTTTTGATGGTTACGTATGAATGTGGAGAAGCTTGCCGTTGTTGCAGATTTCGAATGTTGTGTCGACTCTTATTAATAATGACAAGTAGAATTGGAACAGTTTACCTTATTAAATTTAGCCTTAAAATAGTCATGTAATTGCTTATCGCTCATGCTGCAGGCGAGCCCATGTGTCTTTTCAATGTAAAGCTCTAGTTGGTTTAACGGCAATGTTGTATTTGATCATTATGCGTCCATCCATCATAGTTTATCAGCATTGCAATACCTTTCGCCATCTTTTTTTAGTCTGCTTCTCCACAAGTTTCGCGGGGAAGGCATGGTTGTTTGGAGTATCCAAATGAGACCGGATTGCTAACTTGATTTGATTGATCGTTATGCTATGTAAATAAAAATTTATAGGTATTATGTGGATCATAACACTCGCCGAACTCATTGGATCCACCCTCTTGTGAAGGAGAATTTACCACCGGGATGGATCAAGCAATTTGATACATCCAACGGGGTCGTTTATTACAAGTATGTCTTTTGGTGCTTTTAGATGAGTTAGTATGTGGTGCATGATCTTTCGTCGCCTACGTTTGCGTGTTGAATAAGTCCTTATCATTGCGGTTACTCTCATACAGCGCTTCGGGTGGGAGGAGGGAAGAGTAGAGGGACGATAGCCGTGTACAACATTG
Source organism: Baylisascaris procyonis (assembly GCA_037389465.1). Taxonomy (NCBI): domain Eukaryota; kingdom Metazoa; phylum Nematoda; class Chromadorea; order Rhabditida; family Ascarididae; genus Baylisascaris; species Baylisascaris procyonis. The sequence goes on from JAZARR010000214.1 coordinate 6,869,282, forward strand.
GAAAGCAAGCTGTCTGTCCAATGTGTTGCAGCGCGGCATGTTATTGCTTAGTAATTAGAAGTATGTAAAGTGTTACACTTAATATGTTTTTGAATAGGCGAGGAGAGGAGGGTTGAATAGGGATACGCAAGTTTGGAAGTGAAGAGAGGTCTTTCACTGGGTAAGTTCAAAAATGATGACGAAGCAAAGTAACTAGGTGTCTTTAAGGTGGCAAGTAAAAGTTTCCCTCGTCATGGAGAAGAGGCTGGGGTGCCTTGCACTAACGCGTAAGTTGTGCTTTGTGGAATATAGTTTCATTTGAAAAATGTTATTCTTATTTTGGGATGACCGTAACAAGAAAGTAAATCACTGTGAAGAAGTAGGGGAGCGCATATGAGAGGTCAGGATGGTATCTCTTTGCACTCTTGTTCATCAAATGAGCCAGCATCCTCAAAATTCTGGAAGTAGAAGACAAGCAACAAAACATGCGCAGTAATGCGTATAATATTTCAACGGGTTCCATCGTTTTTGTTGGTTGTCTAGAAAGGGTTCTTTTTTATGCGCTTTTATAATTTTTCATTTCCCGTTTTGTATTTCCCTTTGTTTCCGTTATGACATCTTGAAAGATCTTCCAATAAGTTTCCTGCCCGGGAAAATGCTTGGAACCATAGGTGATTTAGTGACAGAGTAACTGACATATATGCCTTCGCAGTAAGCAAAAATTACTGTGATAGGTCGCATTAATTGCATGGTGATCACGTGATATGATGCAATTGATGATAGTATGTTCATGTAAGTAGTAGTTATGATCAATTCTGTCGCATTGCAGTGAAATAGAGGGACGATCACAGTTAGACCATCCCGGACTGGCCACACCTGTACTCGTCCACACCAGTGATCCTGGTGCGCGTCTGTCGCAGCATGCTGAGAGTACTATCGAAAACCTGAACATTATCAACGAAGGTGTGTCTTGTACAGTTTTTAACTAATCCTTATGCGCATCCATCTTTGTAAACCCCCATCAGATTCGCTTCGTTTTTTGAATTTATTCCTAAATGCAGCCACGCCATTTCTTTCGATTTTTAGACCTTTTTCTTTGCGTGTACGCCAACTCTGTCGTCCTCTCTCTTCACACTCTCACCAAAGTGCATAGAAACAAGTGTCTTTACAACGGTGGAGGACCCTTTCCTCATGAAACAACTTCATGCAGTGCTATTGGTCTGAATTCTCATTGAACCGACAGTTTAGCGTTTTTAAGCTATCAAATTTCACTCGAGACAATGATGCATCACGAAATGGCAGTCAATCGTTGGTGATCCCTTTCTTCTTCCTTGATATTTCGACCCTAGCCATTTTCAGAATACCCTACGGCGAATAGTCCATTTTCCTAAAACCGTTTGTAAATTACATCTAACTCTTCAAAATTGGTAACGATAATTTGTGCATATCTTTCAGATATTCCCGATTGGTTGTGCTTATATTCAAGAGCTCCTGTCGAACTCGATTATCTTTTAGAGGTTCGCACTTTCGTTATTTTCGCACTAATCTCCATTGCTTTATTACCATCATCCTCACCCTTCTCTCATAATCCTTTGCAAATTCACTAGTTGATTCCATGAAAGGATCTTCTCATAGTTGTGCTATTGCATTCATTTTGTCTGTAGTCAGCTGCAACTTCTCTTTCTTTTCGTCCTGCAGTTTCTCCTCCTTCTCTTTCCCCTCCTCGCCCCTATCTACTGCCAAGTTATCAGAAAGCATGGCTCGTATCGATAGGGCACCCGAACTGTAGTTAAGGAAGGACGTATTCCTTTTTTCTCCAAAAGTCGCCGAGTTGGTGTAGCGTTTTATTGTTTTTCTCTCTACCTGTTCCTAATCTACCCATTGATAATAAAGGAAAGTGTACGAAATCAAAATTTCAATACTAATGTTCTTCTTTTTCAGTGGCCATTATTCCGCTTGGCGCAATTGCAAAAGTACGATAGTCAGTTGAGAAAACTTTACAAGCAGGAGGTGATCGACACTGTTATCAAATATGAACGCTTTCGGCGAGAACTTTCGAAAGAAATTGCTAGGCGCCAGAGGCATTTTTGATCGCTTTTGATGGCATCAATGAGCGATGAGTTATTATTATGCGTCACATCGCCTAGATTCCCGCTGATAGGTGTGAATACGCAACACTGCTTTACGTTCTTTATTTGTATTGGCTGTGAGCTCTTATATTTCTTTGCTCCTCACTGTAGAAATGTTTGGATGAATTAGACTTGTATAGGTACAGGGTATTATGCAAATCAAGTATATTTGTATCAGGCGGAAGTTCCGCGCTGTATAACAGTGTATTTTATAGGCGCGAAAGAAGGAAGGAATTAAAAAGTATTGTTGTCCTGTAGCGTTTATTATTTGATGCTATAGTAGTGGGAGTCAAATTTTGAAGTTTGTTAAACAAGAAAGCTTTCATATAAATATTTCCTTTTTTTTTCTAAATTAGCAAAAGACGATGAAGCGATTAATGCTAGGCGTCAAAAAATTCACATCAAATTTGGAATAATGATCTCATTTAGATATGCAAATCTTGAGCGAAAAAAAGGTCATAGGAAGCTGTCGTTGTATTTTACGCGCAACTTGATCTAGCAGCAACATCGACGTGATTATTCCTAGTAATCTGATGAAATCACGTTGTAATTTCTGCAATCGTCATTTACATTGCGTTGCATGAACGAGGGGAATAGGACAATTTTATAATTTCATAGGCATAACAACCTCATTTTTAAAGTGCTCACTCTTTTCATGTAAATACTTCTGTTTTTTTTTTTGGTCTGCAAAATTCTCATATCAATATTCAATTGCAATTTTTTTCACTGAATTTTTTTTCTTTTTGAACACAGTGTTTATATGTGTGGATAGTTGTATATTGTTTAATTACTTCCCATACGCAGAAATTTATCAATGAATGTTTGGACGAGTATAAACGATTATGCTCGAGTTGGAATATTTACTATTGTTATTTGTTATGTTGAATTAATGTCGTCTTGCCAAAGAAAATCTGTGATTTTGCTCGAAATTTTGCATTCTCTTTATAGATCGCCTTATATGTGCCTCTTGTGCATTTTAGTGATTAGTTTCGAAATATTTATATGAAGTGAATTATATGAATGGCAGGTGTTTTGCAAATTATAGAAAGTCTGTGGCTCTGGAGGTCCAGATCTACGAATATGTGTTTTCATCCTTAAGTGGATGGCTTATGTGATGGTGGGTTGTGGGAGGAGGGGGGAGCGAGGGAGTTGTGTATTTCAGTTTTCACTTCGACAGTACGATGGATACGATCTCAAGAGGGATCAGTGGGTGCTGACGATGGTCGCGCTTAAATGTGCGATTGCACTGAAGCGTGGCAAGCCGAGCTTTCATCACAATACACTGTGATCGATTTTCGAGAATTTGCCCCAATTTTCCCCTGGAGCAGCAAACAGATTAGCAAAAGTTGCTAATCTGTTTGCTGCTCCCGTTGTTCGTAAGTAGCGTACTTCTTTGAAGTTGACTTTTTGTTTGAACCGGGTAATTTCTGAGTTGTTTTTAATGATGACACAAACAAATCATAGACTAGAGGGAATGCAGTCTGAAAGAGGCCAAAGAGGGAATCTTCTTTGGACGTCTCAAAAACTTTAGAATCACCAAAACCGAGATCAGAGGATTTATATTTCACACCTCACGGTCGCCTTTCGGCTTTTCTGCTGAGTCAAGCCTCGGCTGTTCCACACCACCCGAAGAAAAGTACTAGGAGGTGCAGAAAATTCTGCATACTAAATTTGGCACACAACGTTTCTAGTATTGGCAGTCTTAATTTATTTCTATCTTAGTTTATTTCTATTTAGGTGGTAAGTTGTTGCCCTGATGCTTTGCTACGACAAGCTTTATATCAGTAGATTGGTGAATCCTTTATTGCAGCTGGTTTAGAACAAACCATTTGAGCAGGAAGATAGTCTCATGACAGCATCGACTTAGAGCATTCATAATTATCGTAATCCAACTTCGATTTGCATGTTTGTTCTGGCTGGCTCAACACACAATGTCCTTGCCTGCAAATGCGATCTTCGGATGAGTACGGGATATTCACTCCATTTTGCGCAGCTGGCTGTAACTACGTGGATTACGGCGTCTACGTTGAGATTCAACTTTTGACGTCAGAAAAGAAGGAAACTAAACCTCTCCAAGGCGTGGAAAGGTAAGCAGTTAGAATGCAAAAAATGCGATCACTTAATGGTCTCCTGAGTTCGGTGTAAACAGTTTGTGGGGTTGCACTACAGTCATCATAGTTCCACATATTGTATTTTTGGTGAGTTTAGTTGTGTTGAAAATGAAATGCAGAGATTTGCAAAAAGTGAATGCTGTAAGTCCATGTTTTCAAAAATTAACACCACCACTGTTGAGTCCATTATTTTATGATAGCTAAAATTTTTTGAAAGCATAGCAGTTCCATGAGAACAGCGACACGCTAATGTTTCATATATATATATATATATATATATATATATATATATATATATATATACACTAAAGCTCAATTTTGGTGCACTTACCGCAAAGTTTGTTGGTGATAGGAATTTTAAATGTCATACATACAATTATGTACTTCCTGCACAACAAAACTATCAATTTGTTGACATTAGTTGCAGGCAACAATAGTTGTTTTCATTCTGTGCAATAAACACGTCACCTTCCACTGTATTGTTTAAGTTCCTAACCATCGATTTGCTATCTAAAGCACGATTACCTGAAGAACTCTACTCCATGCATGCTTCTAATTTTTTCTGTCCCTCATCACCTCTCTGCATTCACATGAGTGCGATAAACAGAAAAAACTTTCAAATGTAACAGTGTCTTTCAAAAGTTCACAATAACTAGAGCAATTTCCTTACCCGGGACATTTATTTTGGGCGCATTTGTTAAATTCTTCCACAATATTTGCCAAATATGGTCCATATTCTTTGTTGATATAATCGGCGATTCGTCCGCACCTGTTCTTCATGTCACTTGACGTCGACCAAACGATGGTCCCTTCCATACCGAGATCGGCCATTTGCTTTACCGTACTACATAAGTCGTCCTGTAGTGAAAAAGTGTTGAATGAAGCGCATTCTCACCTACCATCCGTCATCGAGCTCTATGGCAACTGTTATAATGCAGCGAAAGTAATGAGCTCTCGGAATCTAGCACGTGAGATTTTAGCAGATGTGGTATTCTAAATTCTTTGACAACGATCGAAATCTCAGCTTGTGGGTGAAGCATCGAAGGGAAATCTCAGCTCCACGGTATTCATCTGCAACGTAACTTTGTACTCTCTACTCGCTTCAAGTTAAAAGTTACATCTGCCGAGAGCAATGGTAGTCTCATTGGCGACTCACCTTTGAATAGTATGAGAAGGGATCGGTTTTGGGTTGATATTCGAAGCCACTGAACGGGTAAACAGGTTTGCTCTCCTTAAGCTTTTTTAAAATACGATTTGTCTCTGTGAGAATTGCTTGCACATAACGGTGATTTAGAGATTGATCAACTTTGCCTTGCAAATATATAGATGGGAACAGCGCTGACGTTTCATCGAGAATGTTAATAAGCCTGTAAAAATAAATATTTTGATATGAAAGGTGACGACATCACACGTACTACATTTCTTTATAATCACAGAGTGTGGCAAAGACAAACGAAACATGTAAAAAATAAAGTGTCACGGCGATCAGATGATCAAATGGTGTCTTTTTACCATTAGAAATGGTTAATGTAGAACAAAATGACTTGATGATGCTATCGAACGAAACAGCGATACAGTCAACAACGTGTGAGTGGTATTTTTGGGACGTGCAGTCGTAGAAAGTGGTTGGGCATGTCATGAGTTTTAATTTTCCCATAATGTCGATAATTGTGTGAATACTTCTGAAGTACTTGGTGTAAGAATATTTGTTCTGTAGCTACGCTTCATTTAATCTAATGTTACCTTCCATCTTAATGTGAATGGATTATATTTGCTTGTATCCTCAATAAAACAACGAACCCGTCGTTGTATCCTTGAAATTCTCCGCTGCAACTGTACTCGCCTGATTTTCCAGCATCGTAATTGCATAATGGAAATCCATAAAATCCCCACTTAGCATTCGGTCTCAAACGTTTTCCGAGTCGAATGGTTTCCACCATAAAATCGCTGCAATCCACTACTCTGTTGTAAATCTCTGCATATCTTAAAGCCGAATATCTAGAATAGCTATGGAAACATAGAAAAGATTCAGAAATGTTTCTACATGAATATCAGTCAGCTGCTTAAGAGCATTCATTATTATGGTATATAGTTAGCAAAGTTTGTTGAACAAGGGTCCTTATAATTTCCTAAGTTTCATTTCTGTTTATGCCTATTGAAGCAGTTCTTAAGCTAGCGTTATGACAATCTTTTGCTTGCTTGTCCACTCGTCTTATAATACTGAGCTGCGAATCAAAAATTCCACATTTAGAAAGTCTGGTCGCTTTAATCCAATTTGAGGTACTCTCTGCACCCTTGGTATCTTAAACTGTGGAAGTAAGCTTGCATGATAAGCACGTTTCGCATGCGGAGATGTTTAATTGGCACCAAATATTCCTGCAATCTCGACAGAAAATTCGAGCCTCTTTACATATGTAGAAATACGCGTACTCAGACCCAAATTTTTCGTAAATGTGAAACAAACTGCAGAATACACTAGCGTCGCAGTCACTTTCGTTGAATATTGTGGCGGTACCGCACTCTTAGAGCTGGTATTGATGGCTGGGGATGGCATGATCTCTCATCCGAGACTGTGAATTCTTGTTGACGTTGGGAATTTGCGCATTGGGCCATGGCTTCCGATTGATTAGTCTACTTCACCGAATGCTAACTGTCATTTGTTAGGTTTAATAACCGTTAGTGTAATAAAAAAATGAAATTTACAATGCCGCTTTGTCAAATTCTTCTCGAGCGATGCGCTTTACTTCCGCCTCGTTAATTTTGCTACGGCGTTCTCTGACGATACGCTCTGACTCGTATCGATAAATCCTTTTCGACGACCAGTTGAGGATGTATTGAGGACGCCAATATTCGAAGTCAAGTATCGCCAGACCAGTGAAATTCTCGTTTGGTATTGCCTTTATGATATCCTTCTCGGCTTTTTCCAGATGTGACGTTAAGTTGGCGAGCTGGAACGTTTTTATATTCCAGTTAGCAGTGAACATACCACTATAGATAGCACTTGTTTCTGGGTTATGTATGCCACAAAAATACCGCAAGTGCTATTCGCGTTTGGTCGCTCTTGTATATAAAACTTTTTAGCTTTGATCACAATGCTAACAATTCGTGGCGATGGTTTTGTCTTTTCCTACGTCAATTTGCACGAACGTTTAAACTGCAACGAAGGGCAAATTTGCGTTGATGTTTGACAGACTTTCAAGCGCATCGACAATATCGGCTAGCTTGAATGCATTAAACACTGAAATTAGAATAATGGAATATGGCGTATTGTGAACGAAATAAGCTTAATATCCGTGCCATCACTCACTTTAATAACTGGAGTTGGAACGAAATTATAGGCTTCTAAATGTGGCGGAAATTTGCATACCGATCGATTTTTTACTCACATGAGTTGGAGTGCTAGAAACGAAATTTCGCAGAAGATTTCAACTAAAGGTCAGGTTAGTTAAATATGAAAGCACTCTTTTAAATATTAGTTAAATGTTGGCAGCTTATGCATTTGATTAATGTAAAGGCACCAACGCAGCGAAGTGAGTATATCATAAAAGCTTCTCTGACAATCTTTTAAGCTTACAACGCACGAAGCGCTTGATTGATGAAAGGCAGTATGTTTTCGGCGTATAATCAGATACTTTTGTTTTTACGGAATGGAATTAAACGCTCCATCGCTAAAAGGCATAGAATTCAATGTTTTGCATACAAGAAGTGTCCAAATATATTTTGCAGCGAAGGGAGTCTAACCTGAGGTAGTCCCCCGTGGACAGCCGATGATTTATCCGATGTGTTTGCGTAGAATGGGTAATAACCTATTTTATCTTCATAAAATGTAATTATTGCTTCACCATAGAACTTCTGTTTTTCGTTGAATTGAATGCCATATTTTGCCAACGGAATATCAACTTTATTTTTTAAGCACACTTCGCTTGGCACATTCCAATATACCTGCAAATATCTGGGTTGATGAAGCTTCTTGCTATTCTGAACGCAATGCAAAATGCATTGAATTGTTATATGCATGTATTCAGGTTCTTATGAAACGTTAGGCATATCGATTGGTGGAATAGAGATGGATGGAGTAAATGAAACGAGTTATGATGCGAGTCAATCAAATGAATTGGATAGATTCTTTGAATACAAATAATTTCAAATCCTAGAGTACAGAAAAGATAGAAGAAATAAACGAGTGGAATCAAATGAAAGGAATTATGATGGACGGAATCCCATGAGATTCACGTCCGATATAGTTCTCTCGATCTCGATTCTAATTCATCACGGTAGCCTGCTTTTAAAGAAAGCAGCATGATTACAGCAAGATCAGTGAAGCAGTATATTGGCTGTTAATGATAAATTGTATAATCAGACTACCAAACCTATATTGGTGATATGATACCGAAGTCTGGCTGAAAAAAAGCCATAATGTTAAGAGTTTATCTACTCTTTGGTTGTAAGTTGCGCGCATGTCTGCAATGACTGGAAGTAAATGAGCATAAAAACTGGCATTTTTGCCGATCATTAGAAAGGTTGCATCTATTCGAAATGAGATTGAAAATAAAGTTCTACCGTACTTCAAATTGCTCGGATAGCCCGATTAGGAGCTGGCAAACTATAAGGGGAAGGATGTATGCAACGTTCTGACACGGCATTTCTTCGCGTCCGTACTAATGCCGTTTTAGCGGTGACACACAGAATTTGGTGGATGCAGCAGATGTGTGTGCCACCTAATCTACATTCTTATATATCTGAAGTTGTTTTGATATACTTGATATTTCATGCACTAATGAGGGATTATTTGATATGCTTATATCAGCACAGAAAAAAAAAGAGCGATGAACACTGCATTCTAGCAGAGATCACATTGCTTCAGCTGTATTTAAACAGCGGTCAAAAATTTCGAGAATGAGCTAACAGTTGCGCTCAAAATAGTATTAGAGAGTACGGTTTTCGAATTGATATAATAACGAAAATTATGATTCTAAAAGGTTCATTAGAGTAATAGCAATCATCCATTGTGTTGATCGTATTTCAGAACGTCGACTCTTTATCGTATTGTAATGTACTTGACGTTCGGGGAAAATGTATTATCTTCCATTCGGGATTTATAGGCGGGTCTTTTCCTAATACGGCCGACTGTAGTTCTCATTGATTGTGCACTTCCTCTGAAGCAATTTATTTAAGCGAGTATTTGAGAGAGATTTGCCGAAATTGTTTACCCTTACAAAACTGGACCATGAAAAGCAAACGATCGATCGTGCGTTTTCTTTATAAATGCCTAATCTGATCTTAAAGCAAGCTTTTTTTGCCTCATATTGAGATCATAACCACCGTATAATGGCCAATGAAAGTGCCTTCCGGAGACACATTTCAACCTACAGCCACTTCGCTTGTCTGATAAACTATCATAGAGGGGTGATGGGAATGTTTTCAGCAACCGTATTTTTTCCCCTCGAGGCGCTTGCGCCATGCAGTGCTCGCATTACTTATTTTTCTGTTGTAGAAATGATAAAAAGCGAAAACAACAAAGAACCCGAGGCTATGAGCGCATTGCAGGACACTCGAACGTAGCAGCTTGACAGATTGTATCACAGCTTATCGTGCTGTTCGTGGCACCTGAAATACTTGAGAACTGTCGCCGACTGTCATGCGAAGCCGAGCAAGATGGAGCAGATTCAGTTCCAACGGCTAGCTGACCTCTCGAAAGGAAAATATTTGCACTGCTGACCATTTCGATGCTGGCATCTCCATTTTCGTCAGCACTTGGAAATTGAATGCCTTTTCAGTGCCATTTCATCTTAAGCATATCTATATTCTGTCGTGTCAAAGGAGTGTGTATAATTTATGAATTTTTAGACAAATAGCAGTATGAAAAAGTAATACCTATAAATCTTGGAGATCCGTGTATATTTCTGCATATCGCCCGTGCACAATTCAATTTTTGTGACTCACAGAGATTTTCATTTTACATCTTGTTAGATGACTTATTAATGAGCCGAAAGCAATTTTCGTTCTTCATTCGAAACGTGCATTTCGTAAGCTGAAGAAATATTTATGAGTTGAAGGTATGTGGTGAAGCTTTCTCGATATTGGATTAAATGATGCAAATCATACAAAGTATTTCTTTTATGTCATTCCTTTCATGATTCTGAATAAATCTTTCCGTATTGGATGAATTTTGACAAAAGCGGATTGAAAATATGATTTTTTTTTTTTTACAACAATATAACATTGATCACGAACATCAAGTTCAAAGAACTCAACAGAATAGGAAAATATAGAGATGATATGTTTAATGATGTAAATGAATAATACGAATCATTGTGCATATGCATTAATATATACTATAAATGGAATACAATTAGAATAAAAGTGGCACATATTCCACATAAACAAGTATTTATATGCAAATTCAATATGCAATATCAAAACAAACAAACAAGATGGGTTTATTGACAAAAAATTATCTAGCATTATTTTCAACACAGCTTCTTATTGGTTAACAAGAGCGGCTGAGGAATAACGTGATTTCAATATTGGTGACTGGGTCTTTGGAAAATCTTATATCTTTAACTCCAAAATACTTTTTTTTTTTAAATTCTAGTGATATTAATACCGTTTAAGCTATCTGGATTATGGAAATGAATGTTGTTTCCCTCTAAAGAAAATCCTGGAAGATCATGCTGTGCTCGCGAAATACTTGCACGGATCATGCAGTAAAGCAACGTTTTTTTTGGTCGACAAGTTTAAACCGGGCAGCGTGAGCGTTTTCTACAAATATTCCGTTAATTATTGAGTTTAGTGCGAGGGTTTATCAGAAACTTGGAAAAACATGAACTCTGATCGCGAAAAGTTTTCAGCGGATACCTCTGTAACAAATTACGTGTGAAACAGACAATCGAAATTTCAAAAGACGAAAATGGCTCACCTAGTGACAGATAAAGCTTTTGAAAGTTTGTTCTTACAAAGCTGCGTAATGTCTTTGCGCATGTGTGTGTATGCTTGCCGTCAACTCAGCAATCACTAAAGATCGAGTCACGAAATCTAGTAAGCACCGCAACTATACATGTATATGCAACAGTGCACTCATATTTTAATTGATCGAATCGCTCATGTAAATCTCTTCCAAAAGGTTCGTTGATCTGCTATCAAAACAATTGCGAAATGCATGCAGATCTTTGACACTCCAAGTCAACGTGATTTTTCGAGACGATTGATCAGCTAGAGGATGGCTGTGGGAGTTATTCCATGATGTTCATAATAATGATAGTAATAATGATAACAGTCTTTATTTATTCATATTTGTGTTCGTGGTTGAATTTTCGGGCATTATTTTATTCACTAACTCATGTCTCGAATCAATTTTTGCTTTGGTTGCCTTTGTTTTTATTCGTTTACACCGTGGAGCGATGAGATTTTGAAGTCGACTTCCACTGAAGTAAACTATGCTAATAGAACCGGAGATTTCCCGAAAATTTTCACAAACCCAAATATGCTTATCATTCACTAATTGCACTGCTATCACATGAAAGCATCGCATTGACACCACTCTCGCATTTCTTAACCGATAAGAGCCATGCGACGACACTTCCCCACTGCTCTCGTTGCTGCGTCATGTGTTTCTTCCTCATCTCGAAACGATATTCATCGATTGACTGTATCATTTTTCGTCATTATAAGTACCTTATTTGCATCAATTTTTTTATACATAACTCGTATTTGTGACCATATTAACCAATCTGTTAATGTTTTATTCAATGAAAAAAAATTGATGTGATCGGTTGTTACAAACATGTCTTCTTGACGTCCATTTGAAAGCATAATGTACTCGTTCGTTTTATGGTTAGCGTTGCTGCAAACGTTGCTGGATTGTTTCGAGGTGCTTATTTGAGATCTCCTGGATCCAATATTTCATTCGCTGTTGAAGTGAACTTCGCATATATCGCAATAAATACAAATATAACCTAATATATACAATTAACTGTCCAGCCAAAGATGGTGAGAGAATACAGAAGAAGTTAAGAATGCCGTTGATCAAAAACATTATTGGCCAATGTGAAGTTTGCGACGAAACGAGTCGTGGCTATCATTTCGGCGTGATCGTTTGTCGTGCATGTGCCGCATTCTTCAGACGTACAGTAGCACTTGGCCTCAAATATAAATGTCGGTTCGATGGTCATTGCCTCATCAACAAATGTGAGTTATTGTCGAATAATTATGGATACATATAAATTGCAACAATCATATCTTTTTATAACAGGTTATGTGACTGTTGCCATATATATGTGTCGCAATTTTTATAACAATGTCCCATAAAAAAATCGAGGAAATTTGCGTGTTACCGATGAATAGCCAGAATGTTCGAGAGATATTTCTTATTACAATAATTGGTTCTTTCTTGGATGAGTTGGAACGCTACGAAATTCCTTCAGATAATAACAGAAAAACAGATTATGCAGATTTTCTGGCGAAGAATGCATCTAGAAAACTATTGAGTTCTAAATGCAAAATGCTGATCGAGCTATAACTTTGAGATTCTTACTTGTTGCAGCTGTTCGATGTATGTGCAGAGAATGTCGATACAAAAAGTGTCTCGAGGTTGGGATGAGAACCAATGGTAAGCACTTAGTTTCAGCACATTGAACATTAGTCCACAAGTTCAACAGAAAAAAGCAATTTACAGCTGTGACAGATGACTTTGCTACCTCCCCTGCAGAAAATGCCAGAAAACAAAAAATTTATTAGAAGAGTGTTCTGCGGTGATGCATTTGCTTTTCAAGCAAGGCAGTTTATGAGGATGCTGTTATATAATTTCATTGCTCGCTAATGTGAATCTTTCAGCTTTTATTTATAAAGGAAATTAGAAGATGGCGTATATGGTTTATTCTTTCAATCATTGCTAGATGTCTGCATCATCCATTTTTATCGGTCTAATTAGAGTTCTGTTTCCCTAAAACAATATTTTCAGCTGTTCAGTTCAATCGTGATACGATCGGTCAGCGGCCGAGGCAGCGCAAAAGTGTTATCATCGATAATTGGCCATCTTCATGCTCGAAAGCTCCTCCGATTGCCGTTTCTCCTGGACCTTCACAACACGATATTATGATTGCTAAAATCAATAATATTTTCGAATGCGTAAGGATATTATTCAACTTTTCTGAATCTTTCTAAAGAGCAGAGTAAAAGTATATAATGAAGTGATGGTAGAATGGGGTCATACTGAATGCGGGTACACACCTGAAGTGATAAAAGTTTATAATTCATCGTAGCTTTAATCAGCAGTAGAAAGGAAATTGGTTGCGTTTTGTATGAAGCCTGAAATGAGTTCATGTCGCAGATGAATATGAAACAAAATTTAAAATATTTTTCAACCTCGCTGCAGGTGTTCGCAGAGGTCATGTTACGGATCGTGAAATGGATTCGATTTCTAGGCATTAGCCAACGACAAGACAGATAAGGTGCCAATTCTGAATGTCATGTTGCAAGGGTATCACCAGCTGTTAATACTACGGAACAGGCTGCATTCGAACGCCGCAATTCAACCTCTAAGGACCGATATATCGTTCGAAGAGCAAGAGCGAAGACTCAGAATAAACTACGAAGTCTTCATGCGTATGTTGAAAGACGAGGTGGAACTAACGGCCAGGATGGTTACTAATTTTATGCCTTTTCTCAGGCTTCCACCTAATGAAAGGGTTTGTGAGCTCATTATCGTTTTCAATTTCACACAGTAGTTTTTTAATAGTAGAGATGATCCAGGCAAAACTTATCTCGTAGACACTACTTAGACGTTTTGATAACCAACTGATGACGGTGGTGAAATTATTTAGGAAGTTCTGTTGAAATTTGAGGCCGCGTTTTGAACTACGACACTATTACTTTTATTTGCTACTATATAAGATAAAAAGAGAAATAGATCCTGAAAAACTACTCACCGTATTGATTTTAGGTGGCCGGATGGCAGCTTTTAATATTGTCTATTTTGGTTCAAATTTCAAACAGTTTCAAGCCATAATTAGGGCGCCATTTTCCACTAGAGAATTCAGAATTCGCTTTTTTTAAAGATACGATTTGCCCTATTTTTTGCTCGATGATTGTGCAATTGTTATTTCAGATATTATTATTTGAGCGATTTTGGAAGCATTTTTTGAAGTTGGAACGTGCCTTTACAACATTCAAACAATTGGGCGATGATGTTAACGACGATCGAGTTGTTCTTTTCAATAATTATATTGCTCAACAAGAGTGCTGCTTACCGATCTTAGCCAAATTAAGCAATATGGATTTAGCAGATTTTAGAAGGTAGCATTTAACTCTTCAACACTGGATATTGGTTATAGATAAGTTCTTAAATTACTGCATAGAAAATGAGAGTTCTAAATATGAGGGGTGTTTCGAAAGACAGGGATTTCCTGACGTTGGTAATAGTCTGATCCGCAAAGCAGAGCATTTATCACTGCATATGCCAATGTTGACTAATAAAATAAAAGCGTTCGGCGTTGCTATAGAGATCACGTAGCACAAGTTGTGATGCTTACGCGACGCTTTATTATCCGGTGTTAATTTTCTAGGGCAGATATACAAGTGGATATTAACAAACGAGAAAGATAAAACCATACTGCTAGCAATCCTTTAAAAATAGCTGTTTAGAGCAGAAAAATAATCCAGTTGAAACTCACCTTACAAACCTTTAATGGAGTTTGGAAAGCATTCCATTTATTACCACATCAATTCACGACTCCCTCTCAAAACTTGTAATATACCTTGAACTATTTAGATTCATCGATGAAAACTCATTGTACCGCATAAAAATACCTATGCGGTTCAAATGATAAGGTAAATTGCACTGCTGAGAAAAAAACCCCGAAATATCAAGTACAGTACATTTCTATGGAACTACAGCATTCGTGCACCTCTAGTTTTCTTATTTTCACACAAAACAGCAAATGCTGCATATATCCGTGATCAGCTCATCGAGTTCTATCGTTTCATACTTAACTTATCAAAATCGGGGAGAAAAAATATTTTTCAAATTTTCCCTGTGCCTACCCCTTACGGTCGAAAAATTGCGATTTTTGGGATTTTTTTCTCGGCTTCTATTCGCCCGTGGGCGGTCACCTGTACATCGTTCAAGAGGTCTCGCTGAGTAGACCACAAATCAAGAGACCGCTTTTGCCTATACCAAATATCGGCCGAGAACCAGAACCCCCCATTTTGCAAAAATCGATATTTCAGAAATTCTGGCGGGTCGATTCGGTTTTCAACCTTACTCTCGAAATATAACAAGCTATACGTCATTTGATAGAGCTTTAAAAGTTGTGTTGAGAGAAGCAAGCCGCAGTTCCATGGGCCTAACAATTGCCGAGAAAAAACCCCGAAATATCAATTACAGTACATTTATATAGAACGACAGCATTTGTGGTGATAAGTATTTAGTGAGTTGTGTGCGGTGTAGTGTATGCATTCAATAAATAACCCTTCAATGTTACATGACTGATTTTTTTCTGATCAGGTACTGTCTCTGACTCTCTAGTTGGCAGCTTTCACACGCTTTACCACTGCCGTATCACTATGGAGTGAAGATCTTGCATGAAAACATTTACAGTTTCCAATAAACGCAAATTCGATCGCAACTCTGAAAGGAATCTAACAAATTCCATTTTTTTTTCTTCGTTTCAGATTGTTTTCGACATCGCTCGAGCTGAATCGCCATTCGATTTTCGGTCCACTAAAACGGCTTAAACCAACAGAATATGAATTCATCGCCATTTGTGGGCATATGCTCTGGACCGCACCCGGTAAACTACTTCTTGCTTATTTCATTCGTCTCATTTGTGCAGGCTTGTAAGAATGTTTCCATGTACGATATGCTTCCTTTAATAATGCCGCTTTTTTGCGACCATCGAAAGATGAATTTTCTGTAGCGTTTCACCAGTAATGGCTGATCTATAATGAAAAGTTCAACATTCTTTCGTAGTTTTGTCTTAGGTGGCAATAAATAAATATTACTGAGTTTTCTTAAGCATGCTGTAGTGACTATTGTTAATATTAGTGACGGCATGAAATGCAAAAATGCTCTGTTCTCCCTTAGTACATATCGATCGACGATTGATTGTATTGTCACTGTCCTCCGCATTTCCCATGCTGATCTTTTTCCCCTTCCTTTCCTCATTGCCTTCTGCCTCCCCTCTTCCCAAATTCCTCCACTCTCGCTCACATGAGAGGTTTATATTGGAGTCCATGTAAAGTAAAACGAATGAACTGCTTGAGATTGAAACAATTGTGGTAGGTCGATGAACTTATTTACGATGAGCGTGTTTCGCAGGCGAACGCGGTATTTCGGTTGAAACCCATAATGTTGGCCGCGAGGCGCGTTTCCTAATATTCTCTGATCTTCATCGACATTACATCGAGCAATTAAACCTACATAACTATGCTCCTCGAATGGGCGAACTCATGGCTCTCGTATCTGCGGTCGAGGTAATCTGAATTCCCATTTCTATAATATTGTATTGAGGCATGTGATCGTGGGTCAAGAATGGTTGCGACAGCGATAAGGAGATCTGAGTTACCCAACCAGTCAAAATTTTCGAGTTTTCAAGAATGGCGTTGTGCAGCGACGGAATTTCAAATAAAGATTTGCCCCATCAGTAGTACTTTCTTAGATATTGTTTCGTAGTCATCGATGTCACCACTGCCCATATCATTGTTTGTTCAGCACGACGCTGGGAGGTTATGCAAATGGTTAGATGCTTTATGTGGCCGATCTATTTTTTTCCATCATTTTATTCTCCACCCTTATGATTCGCCGCTGTCAACTAACTGTTTTCTTTGTAGAATCTTAACGTTAATTCTGACGTCACCTCTGTTGAAAGTTTGCTTCCTGCGATAGATGTTTAGTTACTACATAGATGGAGCTATCTTCATGTGCTGCAGTGCTTAACCTTCACGAGTATCACGCTGATGTACTACTGCAAGTGTATACGTATGTCTGTCTATGTGCCAGTCGATTCGGTGGCTTCAATGAGTATGTATCAAAGCTAGGGTTACGAAATTTAATGTAATGATAACCTCTTTCTCACTCGATCGTTCGACCACTAAAGGAATCATAGATATATTAATGTGCCCAAAATTTGCGTGGTTTGCCTAGAAAGTGAATCATTTATAGAGTTTTACTACGAATAGACGATCCGTTTGAAGCATGAATACATTGTCGCGTATATTTCATTTTTTATTTGGTGAATTATGTAATCGTTTGACTTTGACGAATAGGAGTTGCTTTTACGTTTAATTTATTCTGCAATCAACTAATCACTTTTCAGCGATCAGTGGCACAAAAAAAGGAAGATGCAATTATTATCGATCTGTTCGATATTTTTCGATTGGATAAATCATCAATCGCGATGTTTAGATGAACGAATTTACAGAAAATAACATATGTAAGAGTATTTTGAATAAACGATCCGCTCGATATTGAAGAAAATAAATGATCCTTTTTAGCATAAAATATAAACCATCCTCCTACCTTAGATAATCAAACGAATATAATATATTTGAGAGTGTGAGGCATGAGTTATTTCTAGGTTCAACAAATTGCGTTTTCCAATATGAGGCCATGTTAAGTCACTCATTCAACATTTGAAAAGAAACGAATGCCTGAAGTCTCTATTTGTGATGCTTTCCTCTTTTCTAATCAAGTGAGTTTATTTTGCACATATAAAAAAGCGTTCATTAAGTTTCTATTTCATATTTTCCTCTGCAAAATGTTTCACTTGAATTTTCATTTATAGATTTCATTTTCATTATCGAATTTTAATATAGTTAGATGATCATACTCAATAATGCGGTCATATTAAATATTAAAAAAAAACGCTTTCACATGTTCATAATTTTTTTTTTCATTTATTTCTCAGTGCATTTCTGTGAGACCTTTATTTGATAGCTGGTCGATATTTATTATATATTCAAGTAGCAATGAAGCTAAAAGCCGATCAAAGAGGCTTATCTAAGTTAATTTTCTGCATGTGTTCCCGGAAGTTGTAACACGACGCACTTCAAAGATATTTTTATAATCGAAGTAAAACTAATGTGATTGAAAAAAAACTTCAAGCTATCAGTGATCGGGCATCTCAGCTATCTGAGGGTCAATATATGAATTTATCATTGTATTTATTCTCTATGCAATGCTTATGTGATGTTTTGCAATATACAGCGCAACGCAATGTGATGCTTCTTATTGCATGTTGTTCGACACAAAAAGTAATCGGCAGATGGTGATGATCGACGGTGTTTAATGTGTTTGAATGATCTATACCTTTGTTATTTCACATGGAATATAAAAAATAATCTGTTCATGTGCTCAAAGAAGTTTAATTCAATTAAGGCATCTATATCTGCTAGATGGGATATGTTTTAAGATGAGATTATATGAACAATTTATTTACAAAGACTTCAGCGATGCTACGCAGTGATCGCGAAATTTTGTGATGAATGTAACGATGATTGAAACGGTGTGAGATCAACAGAAAGAGACTCGGAATCCTTCACTGGAATCTCGTCTCCGTTTACTGGCGCACTATCTCCATGGGCAACAGCGACCACTGGACTACCAGATATTGTTCCGCCTAAACAAAAGCCATAATTTCAAAGAAATGAGAAATCAATCAAGAAAACAGCAGCCAAAATTCTTGTGCATTTTTAAAATCATGTGCTCGAAGGCACATAATGGCAGTGCCACTCTATATGTGCATATCTGACATATGTCAATTTGTACAGGGGATTCAATGTGAGATCAAGTGAAGCAGTAATTACAAAAGTTGAGCTTATAGCGTGCATTGAGGTTGAACGGAAGAAGAAATTGATTTGGGAATGTCTAAGCCTCCGGATACCTTCAAAATTTTTTTCAGAAGCCACATTTGAAACATCTGGCCTAATCTTTCTCTACAATGAGTTGGATTGGCCTAAAAGGGAAATATACGCTTTTTTAAAAATGCATTCGATCTGTTTATAGGCCCAGAAACAAATAGTGGTGGAGGGGGGGGGGGTCGAGCTAATAAATAAGGCATTTCCTTTGAGACACCCCTTGAACCACTAATTAAAGATTAACTTTAGCGAACATATTTGTAAAATTGTATGTATTGTTATTCAAATGAATTCCGTACTTATCGAACATTCAGTTTAAAATTTTGAGGTGACTTATCGAGATAAAATGAGGTGACTAGTTTTATTCGCAAATGGTAGCCTCAAATGTTGGTGATCTCATTGTGCAAACAGCTCTCCTTTTGTGGAAATACGACGCCTAAATTGATGGCTGCTGAACATCTTCAGTGAAAAAAGTCTGCAAAAATGCTTGCCAAGGAATTCCTCCTCGTTAATTGGTCGTCGTTGTGAAAATGCAATTGTTAATGACAGGAAAACGGAGAGGCAAGTAATATGCAACCATATGGCCATTGCTTCTTCGGCAACTTCTTGCTCGCCTGGAACTGTAATTATTTTGCATCCTCTTCTCAATAGCGTTGACAATAACAATCGCGCCAAAGTTAGAAGTAAGTGCTATGAAAGAAATTAGCAGGAAAGGTAGTTATATCTATTTATATGTCTGACATTTGCACCTCAAACCTTTCCATGAATATTAATGAGAGAAAAAAGATTTCACCCGTTCGATACAGTTCGCTCTTCCAAATTTTTATTCCCCTGATAGCTCTGTAAAAGCGCTGCAAGGTAATCGTTGGCGCAAACAAGACAATGGCTATACGCGATAGTTCTCCATATATGGCTATACGCTGCATCACAATAGCAACTATTTTCTCAATAATGTGCAAACATACAGCAATAAAAAACTTTAGAAGAAAATTTCTGCTTCACCATTAATATGTCAACGCGCATGTACATCACGAGGCTCGCATCGGAATGGATATAACCCTATAGCATTCATTTCTTTTAGAAACTCAATGCTCGTCAAGAAAAAGTTACGGCTTTTGTTCGAGTGCACAGTTCGAGTTCGAGTTGTTCGAGGCTTTCAAGTGCAAAATTTGGAGGAAGAGTCCCTCAAAAACAATGGTAGTTATTCCCGCAATCTTACAAAATTCAAGTCCACTAAACTGCAAATTCATCGACATAGAAGAAAACGACTTCTTAGTAGAATCAATGAAATTCTTGAATTCACACAAAAGTTTTTACCGCCAATAATTCCTGCTGATTCATTATGAAAAAAATTCCTCACATACTCACTATTAGCAGAAATGCAATCGTCCACAAGAAATTATAAACTTTCTTGCTTGCCTACAATTTTGCATCTGGAAAGCGCACTGTGACGACATCTAGTATCGATAGTGGCATGAGCTTATACGTAGGCATGCACCTATCTTACTAACCGATTTTTTCAACCGGAAACCATCGAAACTAAGATAACTAAAGAAATAAAAAAGCACATCAGAGAGGCTAGCAAGGGCCTTTGCAGTCACAGTCATCAAACAAAACATTTTCACGTCTTACCAACAACCAACGCATGCGCATTTAGATTGAACGATTGAACGATTGCTCGCAAGAACCGTAAACAAATGATTGTGCTGCTGACCTGGAGATGTGCAAAATGCGAGGTCATCGATCAAAAATGCATGCACAGATTTTTGGAATAACGGCGCATCTGCGACCTTCTATGAGTCAATACTTTAGCCTACCCGAAGAGGTCATCCTGTCGCTGCCTTATACTCATCTTACTTCGAAATCCAGTGTCAGCCTCTTTCGAATTGAATTAGCCCTGCGGACGAAACGCACAAAAGCATACGCGTAAACGCAATTTTGCTATAATTGCATTGCACAAGAATATTTTTCCAACGACATATAAAACTGAATTTTTTGCATAATTGGTGGGATTAGATGAGAGAACATATGTATTGTTTACAATCGATGCATGAATGTCGTTGATCATGAGTGAAATACCAAAAGGCGCATCGCACAGGTGGCGTTGTCATGTTGCTGCATTTATTTTTGGAAATGAGTGTTTTAAATGTATAGCGTGACGAATATTTATGTAGATGCAAATAGTAGTAACATCATCTGCCTAACTGCTGAGTAAGGAGAGACAAAAAAGTATGGAAAACAAATGCAATATGAAATTTTAAACTGATGCATAAATTGGTGGCGGCTAGTCTTATAAAAGCCTTGGATTAGTACAAATATTCCTAGGCAAAAGTTTTATAACTTTATGGCAGCCAAGATTCGCTGCTATCATACGATATATAATTTTCAACGTGTAGAAAAAAATGGCAGATTAAACTGATGAAATAACATTTTCAGAGATTTGCTCTTCGAAAGTGATCCTTATGGAAAATCTATAGAGATCGATAGCTGGTTCATGATCTCCTTTTGCTTCATTATTGCTTAAGAGTGATAGTTTTCATCGCTTATGGCAATGATCATAAAAAACGAGAGATGCCGCCGAATGATAACGATAGGATGCAGGAAAATGGGCGCAAATCGCGCTGTGCCGCTTTTGTTGTCTTCAACGAAAGCTTGCGACGTCCACGAAGCGAGTTTTTACACTTCTTCGTTCGATGGATGCGTCGAACTTGAGTTTTTTAAATTATTTTCGGTGATCATCGTAGAGTTTGCCGTTGTCGAATACGACGAGCGTCCAAATTGTTGTAAGGCATTCATATCGAAATGCTCATCTTTCAAGCATGAAAGTCATCTCATATATTCTGCCGCACCTCATCTTCATCGATAGTGCGAATGATTTTCGGGTTTGAGTGATTTCACTGAAATATTTGAATGACAGAGCCTCAGTTTCTGAGGAATTTCGAGCAATACTTTTGCACCGTTGAATTCACCCTCTCGCCCAACCACCGATGAACATTTCTGTGCTTATGTGATTCACAAAATTCGACAAATCACTGCAGTATGGAATTTAGCAAATTTTATAAGAAGAGAGTTGCATTTCTTCGATATCATTGATGCTTACATTTGCATTGAATAGCTGCACGATAATTGTTTTAGCATTACAATGTGAACCGAACCATTTCTCTGATCTCCTAAAAGAAACGTTCACAATCAATGAAGGTGTAATATTAGCGACCTTATGACTCTTTAACTTTTTTTTCGAAAGTTTTTAAACGCGTTTATTTGTCCCTTTCAATAATTATCTTTGAGTGAAGTGAATTTTATTCGTTTTGATCGTGAAATGTCACATCAACAATTGAAAGTGATCAATCAGCAAGCAAAATCGAAACAGAAATACGAATAGTGAAGCCGTCCTTTTGAACGTGACACCACACAATGTCTAGTAGTAGTTATTCCTTTAATGGTCCTTTATAATATGTCATCCGCCCTCCTTTCCTCCTATCCTCTTTCCCTATCTTTCCCTGCGCCTTCTTCATCCTTACCAGACGTTAACGGTCAGGATTTAATGGATGAGAAGGAAGCCTCATTCGATCCCTTCAAAACAGATTGAATGCCTATTGTACGCAATCTTTGTAGATAATATGGTGATATCAGTCCAAAAAATATAGCACCAAAGATTGATAAACGTAAGCAACATCGCGAGGTGACAATCTTGGTTAGATAGTTAGCAGTGCAGAAATGGGACAACACATTGAAGGTAAGATATGAATATTTCTTTTGAATATGGAAAATAGTTCACGGTGGATTTTGTTAATTTGAATATAAATGGATTAGTCCGAAAATATTAATTCAAGAGTTACCTTGGATCGTTTAATACACAACTCTTCGGAAATCGCAATTAGGTAATTACGAAGTAACGGATTTCCGGCACCTTTCTCATCATATATTTCTTGAAAGTTCTAAATTCCTGATGCTATATGCAATCAGTAAAATATGTGTGCTGTTTTTCAGTTATCATTTAACGCTTCAAAAAAAAAAGTATTCCCACAGGGCATACGAAGAGAGTCAACAAAGAGCATTTAATAAATTTCGATGAGCCAAAAAAACTTATATATTCGATTCACTTAGAATTTTGTTAAAAAAACCACTCGAAAGTGGCCGGTTTTGGCAGTTGTTATTAATGAATTGATAGCAACAAAGATGTAAACAGAAGAAATGTTTCAAACAAAACGTCCGCTTGAAAGTGAGAGGTGTTTATGTGCTGAAATAGTTGCAATGAAACTAAACTCAACTAAGGAACCTGTTGCAATACGACAAACGGGCGCCATTTCTTATACTCTGGTGACATAATTTCCAAAATTTTAATTAAAATGACTACTCATCCGAGTTCCGTATGCTATATATGCATAGCTCCGTGCACTATCTCCCTGGCAAGCCTATTTTTTGTTCGTATGAAGCATGGTTCTTACTTGGACGTCCCATATACGCAAAAATAAGCAATAGAAAAACGCGTCACGCATGACAACGACATCCTGCAAAAGATGTTTTCATGAAGGATTTTCAAGAGACTTTTCAGGAAATGCCAGTTGCAATGGGAAAGTTCAAAATTTTTATCACTGAATAGGTAGAGTGCAATAACCGTATATGGAACAGATAAGAGACAGTTTTGCCAAAAAAAGTTGTCCAGATCAAGTTAAATTCTTTCGCAAAATTTTTTTTCTCCCTTACTAATCTATTTGCAAACATCTCTATTTGTTCTAGCCAACAATTTCCAACAATCTCTCTGTCTCTCTGTGGAAAAGAGGCGGAATAAAATGCGAGGGAGAACAAAAGGCCGCTTGGCGCTATCGTATCTCTCATTTACTAATGCAAAAAGGTCGTTCTTTCATGCGCTTATGCAAATTTTGATTGAAAGAATATCGTAGCAGTACCGCGTTTTCGTAGACCCATATCTACAACTATCTGCTTGATAAATTTATGCTGATAATCGTTGCAGCGCCACTCAATAAAATGTGACAGGTTTAATATATCGTTTGAAGCGGCCTTTGATACCGATTTTAGTCTTAATCGATAAGTCGTCATCGAAGTGTGTTGCAAACCTTCAAAGATGCTATAAAGCTCATATGCATTTGCAGCTAATCGTTTTTTGTTTCAGATTGTCAATGGTTTTTAAGGAAAGTCGAATCATCTTCATTCATTTTTGCCTGCATTATGCCGACTTTAGGTGCATTTTCCGACTGCTCCACTTGCACGCTGTTGACATATATGAGCACCATAAGATATTCAAGGCTTTAAGTTCAGAGAGCTGAACAGTGAGCGGCATCGGCGGAAATGTCACATCGTGCAGGATCCCTATTTTAACTGCTTTTACACTAGAGGTGCGAATGTAGGTTTCACCTGTCGTTCTCCTATCATGGAAGCAAGCTTCGAGGAATGTGAGGGCTTGACTTGAGGAACCGAAATAATCAAGAAGCTCTTAGAATAACAAGTGGGGATTTACCGAGTCATATGTCTTTGTTAAGTCTAAATAAATTATATCGGTGCCAGCTGATTGCTCTCTGCAGAGTGTTTCTTTGGCTGCTACTACAAATAATGGCCACTATCGAATAAAATCTGTGAGAAGTAGTTGCGATATTGCTAATAATGAGTTTATGACCACATAAAAATGCATATGAAATTTTGAGGCGTAAGGACATAGTTCAATAATTTTTTGAGCTCCTTTCTTCTCTAACTTCGCTGTCAAGATTTCTAACTTTCGCTGGCTGTCAACACTTCGAAAATTGTTTCATTTGTAAAATGCAATTGGAGAGCACTCGAAATCATGACACAAGTTTGTGCTCAGCCTGCCTGAACATTTTATTTGTGACACCACCTATTCATGTGGACTTCTTGGACTATAGTCTGCATAACACTTCAATATTTAATCAGGGCCGATTTTGAAAAAAGCGGATTTCTCCTGTTCTATTGTAGTGGCACCGCATGCTTTCGTAACGTCGACTCGACTGCTGCATAGTATTCACTAAACTCTTCACCTGTTCCGCCGATGATTTCCTGGATCGTTTTACATCCAAGAAGATTATAGACGTAACCCCGTGTTCTCTTCGGAATGCTATAGTTTTTGAACCGATTTTTGAGTTTTTCGCAAGCATATTTTTATCTTAGTTGAACCGGAAAATTCTGGATCCGCCATTTTCATACTTCATGGCTTTTCTCGTGCACTGCTTGCGAACTGGCAAACATAATAGTGTTGCTTGATTATATATTGACAGAAGTGACTTCGCAACTGATGGCATGACGAAATCCCCTGAGAGTACCAACTGTGGACAATCAGCAGCCTCAGCCAGCACTTTCAAATATCATTTTCAAGCGAGAATGTTCTGACACAGAGGTTATTGGAGAAGAACATAGAAAATTCGTCGCACACAAGATTTGTAATCGACACTGAATTTAAGGACATCATGAGGCACTTTGCACATTCAAAGGCCTCAACGATGTGTGCACGGAACTCACTACCTCAGCAAGAGAGCAAAATCCCGGAAACGATGTGGATGATTTATGCGGATCCGTTTTGCCTCACTGTGAGGCTTTCGTTGATGCGTTTCACTGCTTCTTCGAAACCTGGAGTGATTATCGGTAAGCTCATTACTCGCTCACGATCACTTAGGAAAGCATAGAGACGAGTGACCACCGACAATACCCAACAGTGAATGGCGATCGACGCTGCTATCGTCACGTTGACCAGTGCTGAATTCTTTAAGTTGCTTAGTAATTTTCAATGAATATTCTAGCAACAATACAAAGCATGCACACGTAATAGATACTAGAAATGCTATTCATCTTTTTTTCATTTTGTAATTTTTCAATGGTTTCATCTTTTATTAGTTTTTCGGAACATCACTCAAAAATTTATTCAACTTAATGACATTTTGCAATTCATCGCAATAGCGTATTATGACGTTTTTAATGTAGCGCGCACATTTGTTTTTCTTCCGCAACGCCTCAAATATCGTCAGGGGAACCCAGTTTCGTCACAGCTGATTATTTTCTAAGTATTATGAGCATTTAAAGACACAAGTTCAACTTCGCCTCACCACAGTTCCAATGAGGGAAAAACAACTTTTAGGCAAACTGTTCGTAGTGAGCCGATCGGGCCGAAACCATTGATATTAGTGAGATTTTAGTCTATATTTCGACTGACCTAACACGCGAAAACTGTAAAAAGCGCGCATCATGCTGGACTTGCTGGTACCTTCATCTTTATTGATTTCGATCACTGATGCAAAACTAAATCCACAGGTCTAAGCAACTATCTATTTGTAGGATAGTTGCTTAGACAATCTCTGAGTTGAGTGTTCGGCTTGTATCTTTAGTTCTACAAAAACTTAGTGGTCACAACTGATTTCTATTTACTTCTTTTAATAGTATTTTATTATTCGAATGCAATAAAATTATTCTCACCCAACAGAGGTAATTCACTTTTGTGGATATCCGATATATCGATTCGTGGCAAATCGGCGCTCAGATACGACGCAAAAATTGTGGCACTCAAAAAGACGAATACGATGCTTAGCATGCAGATGAATGCACTCTGAAATAGCTTTTTAATTAATAACGCCGTAAGGATTGGCCTGCAAATAATGAAATATGCGGATTAATTCACTCAGATTTCACTCAAACCGATCGCTTATGAGAAATTATAAAATCACCACTTTCAAATATGTGTGTACAGCAACCCGACCGCATATAAAGTGTATACAAATTTTCAGCGATTTCTAATGCTCACAATTGCCCTCAAGCTTAATGTTTGCATTGGAACGTTGATGTTAGATCTACTATTGCGCGGAATGCGCGGATCGAATTTTTTGACTGTGTCTTCAGTGACTCTCCAATTGATTTTATCTAACAGATGGACACATAGACCAATAGACAAAGCATGAAATTGCCGTAATGTGTGCTATAGCTATGAGCTTGTAAAGGTGCGCTAACAATCTCGAAACAATAAAGGAATACAAAAACGTCTACCTATATCCGCCCGGATGATCACCTGTACAATTTGTGCGATCAAATGCATTCACTTGGAAGCAACAATACCTCGTTGATCCGCGACGAATTGTATGGAGACAGAAATCCTTTTTAAAAGGTAAACCGCGTTGATGTTCCCGCCCATAAAAATAAATCTATTCAATAATGAAGTGCGCTGTAAAGACAGTACTTCCAAAGAGAGGATTTTTAAGCAAACTAAGAGTGAGTATTAGCTTCCTATATAAAAAACTGGAGTCCATTATTTCATGAAGAAAATTTCAAAGTATGGGAAAATGTTTTCCTTGTAAAAAATTCTTTTGAGAAAAAAAGACTCGGCCACTGTCTGATGTCTTTCCAATTCGTTTCTTTCTCAAATATTGCAACTAATATTAAATAGCTTGTGAGCAGTTCGATGCATCAATGATGACAATAGCATTTCATAGATTCGTCTAAAACTCCGCAATGGCAAAAAATTATACGTCATAGGAGACCACTTTCATGAGAGCGGCTGATCAAACATAATTCTCCGAAAATTCAGCAAGCAACCAGTATGCTCTTCATAAAAATTGTATCACAACATTATTAAGAATCGCTGATTCAGCAGTTCCTGGCAATATCAATCTAATTATGTGGAAATAATTGCATATCCCAAAAAAGATGGATGATTTGCATATGCGAAAGCTGTTGGATAGCGCTCTTGCTAGAAGAAGCTTTCTGTTGAAGATGATACAGCATGATCGTATCATTTACATTCAATAGATGACAATATTCAAGACAACAAGTTGATGATGAGATGATTGTTAAGAAGTGAACTTTATGACATTTTCATGGCCCATGATTAATTTATGCAAAAAAAAAAAGAATATTGAAAGAACTGATAAAGAAAATGAACGATGGCGTAAATTATGCGCGCAAAATCCCATCACCATAGTTTGCTATGCTCGTGAATAAAATTAGAAATGGTCACAATCTTTTATGCAGACTTTATAACATTATAATTCGTTTTTTTGCAAAAACCTGCAAAAATTGTCTTCAAAATGGTATCATCTAAGTGCTATTGATGAGCCTCATATAGTTCATTAACCTTTGAAGACCTCAGAACTTTGTTTGCACAGCTCCGGAATTGAGCACCTCTCCAAAAACATGCCAACAAAATAATTCTGTGAGGATGATTGGATCTTCGCATAAAAATATATGCTCCGAACCAACATCTACAATAATGCTCTACCTTTTTGAGGATTTTATTGAAAAAGTCGCCATTAAAAATACATTGGAAAAATTTTCACATGCAATTAGAGGTGCACTGATTTTACATTAGAGATACAAATCGTATGCCATTTGTTTTAGCAGTGGGAAACAATTCGATATTTGCAGCCAATAGTCAATTTATCACTATTGTCCGCGACAGTGAGGGAAGATTTTCAGCTTTCAACTCCGCAATAATATTGTTTGGCTCAACTATCAACTGCAAAAGAAGCAACGAGTTGATCGGAATAAAGCTTCTAAACAGATATCTTAATATTTGCGGATTTTGAATTATTCAAATAATTCTAATGATTCACATCATATTGCGCAATATGAGATATTATTCAAGTGGAATAATGTGAAATATGCAAACCTGCAATACGATGAATGGAATAAGCAGACCTTTACGTTCACAAAAAGCGCCAGCTGCTAATGTTAAAAAGATACAAAAAACAGCAATTGTGATGAGTAGCAGATGTAGATCGAATTTGCCCTTATAAATCACATCAATCGTATAGAGTGATGTGCTGGTGATGAGTAATATAGCAATGATCTTCGTGCCCAACTGAAATATGATCAATGAGTGCAAATGGTTAAACGTTAACAATGGAAAAGAACTTTCCATCCTATATAACGTCAAAAAACGTTTCTTTCAATGGTAAAAAGAATTTGTAAATTTATTGCACTTTATACAGTCTGAGAATGATTGCAAAGCTAAAATATATTCTTGACGATATGCAAATTCTAATTACTTTTGTTGTAGTGAAACCTTTTTATAGGTAGTACGAGGAAAAAAAATGAAGATATCGCATTTTAGGAAACCATTATAAATAAGCTATTCCCGTAAATAATGGGACGAATAGAGTAACAAGACAATAAGCCAAATTTCAAGGAGTGATTTTGTTTATTCCTTGACGGAGCGTACATGTGAGATGAGAGCATTAGTCAATTAAGGTGTTAGCACAAATGGGTAAAAATCTAAAAGCAAAACGCGATACACAAGTTTCTTGTAGCAATTACACTTTATAAACCTATAATGCCAAGCTGTCGTCTTCACTGAATTTCAATGCGTTATTTTGTTAATTAGTTGTTCATCATTACCATATCTGCGTATGTTTTTATCCGCAGATATGTATAAGCAATTGCCCGATTTCACAATCGATTGTACTATGAAATCACAACAATAACAGACGACATTGTTCTCATTGCTTTCACATGAACATATCGGATGTTGTTTTTTTCACAAAATTCATCACAAAATCGCACCAGTGATCTGTACTGTTCCACTCACTTACCACTTGATAACCATGTTTTCGTTGAAATCAATTCTCAGTAAAAGCCGGAAGTTAACGAAAGTGCATCTTTAAAATGTTTCCGTGGCAATGAATTATTATGTAATTATGGAAATTATTCATAAGTGTGCGAAAAACGATAAATCTGTGTTCATTTCATTCGTTTCGAATAAAATGAAGCGTTGATTTAATTGTTCACAATTGCAGTCTAAAATGTCTTTTTTCCAATATCGTCAACACATCTATAGAGCTCAAGATTTAAGAGAAGCACATCGGGACATATAGTTAAGTGCTCAATGAGGGAAGGGGAGCTGCTTAACAAAGCGTTCTTAATAAGTAAAAAACACAATTGAATTCCTTAAAATATGGCAAAGGAAACAATAACGTGCTGAAACATTTCCAGTCAAATAGGTCTAATATCAAAAATTCTCTGCAAACTGGGTTCAGTCGATGCCCATCACGTTAAATCGATGAATTAGTTAACGGACATGTGTGCCGATTAATTTTCAGGTGATCACAAATGTCAGATCATTGATCACATCACGACAGGTAAGTCGCTAATTGTCATAAAATATTCGCAATGACAGGCAAAAGCAACACGAAGTTTGATGCTGGGGAAAGTTTCTGTTCAACTGATGTGGTGACGATTTCTGCAAGATATATAAAAAAAAAATTGATCCGATCCCCGAGTTCATTAGGGATGCAGGTAACGCAGATGGAATCGGAATCACTCAATGATTTGCGTATCAAGCAATATTAATGTTAGCAAATATTAACGGTGTGTGAAGAGTTGACTGATGGGAATTTCATTCCCCTTTTTCTTCAGAGCAGATGTAAGAATATTGACAAAGAAAGAGACAAACCAGAGAGTGCACGAGTGAACAAGCACAACGGTACTTGGGATTGTCGGGGTTGAATTTGGGTGGAGACATAACACCAGCTAGAATAGCCATGTCGCTCTCGCGATGCGCACATGTGCGCACTGAACACGAGTGTGTCGGTCGCTTGGCTCCTCACACATTTGTCTCTATGCACTTTTTGGTTCGTTTATTGGCAATCAAACATCACAGCCAATTTGCAAGCTCTATGTTGTTTTCGATTGTTTGTTTTCGTGTTCATTTAAACTTGCATCGCTTGCATTTTATCCCTCCAGTGATTTCGTTGCGAAATGATCTACATTAACTGTGCAATCGTTTAAAGCCAGTTACGTCTCAATAGTGATGATTCAGGTGGCTAGTTACATTCAGGTGATATTAAAGGTGCCTGTTGGCATAGGTGAATCAGTGTCAATGTAGATGCTATAAATTTCGAAGTCACAAGCATAAGAAAGCAAACAAAGTTGGATTTTACATGCTGAATCTGTGCAGAGGCCGTTAATCGTTAATGCGGTTGCAATTCACATATGTTTGCATTTCTATTGTTCATGAAAGCGTTTTTGCTTTCTTTAACAGTTTTGCAATTCACTGTTTCAATCAATAAAATCATTTCAAAAATGTATTTATTTATTGTCGGTTTGTCTTATGTATTTCCGTAATTTACAGAAATTTTTTCCCGCTTGCCGTCCTAAATTTATAGAGCTTCTTGTTAGCACCACAATTAATGGCTGAGAATATAAAAAAGCTCTTTTTCCTGCTGATAAATTAAAAAATTGAGAGCGCTATGTGTTCATTATAGCCGAATGCATTTCAACCAGTGTTTTCTGTGTAGGCAACGAAATGACCACAATCATATTAGTGTAACAGAGGTGTGCATTTATTATTGCGGCTTTTTTTTTGCACATTGCTGCAACGAATTCAAAGCGGAAGTTAGATGGGAAGAGGGAGTTGGCTGGGGGGATGGGAATAGCGAGGGGTGGATAACGGGACGCTAAGCGTTTGGTGCTTGTGGTTGTCTCTAACTGACAGCTATTGAGGCACTAATGAAACGAAATGATTCAGATGTCTATGAGCATGGCATTGATCATTGCACATATGACTTCCCCAGCGTTCATTTATGCGCACCAACCACGAAAAAGAAACAGCGTTGCAACAGTGCGAATAAAAACGAGAAACCACTTCTTTAATAAGGAAGTGATGCAAAGCATTCAGTACACCTCATTTGCAACGACTGGATTGCGCGATCGTTTTGAGCAAAAATAGTGAACGCAAATTAACCAAATGTGTTCTCTTGGTGCCAAATTTTATGACGTGATTACTAAAAGAAGTCTGTATTAACAGAAGTTTACTTCTAGAACTAAGTTTTGTCGAAGACGGAGGCTGATAGTGCTATCTTCGATGTAGCTTGTCATTTCGGTGTAGCTTGCCAGAGGAAAAATGATCTGAGTTGAATAACAACGATGGATTACAGCTGTGTTAATGTTGACCTGGAAACGACCCGTTAGCTGTGTAGTTTCAAAATTATGAGAGAAAAATGAAGTTTTAGCTGCATTTTTAGCCGTTTTAGCCGCAAGGCGTAGCATCCACAAATGATCCGATAAATGATAGGACAAAAAGCTTGGATATTTTTTGAACGAATTCAAATAAAAATGTGATAAGCCATCCAGTCGAAGAAATATCTTTTTATTCAAGAACAACGCATCACTCTAAATATGGTATATACAATGCAAAAAACAAAAATTTTTATCTAGATGGCGTTAATTGATTCAATGCAGTGATGATGGAAAATGTTTAATTTGGCCATGCTGCTGTGAACGTTTTTCTGATACAAGTTGGCAATTTCCAATGAAAAAATTCGTTTTGTCATAAAAAATCACTCGTTATATTTGTCATTGGGAAAATGCACAGCCAAATGAATATAATGAGTAGATATGATCTTCAGAAAAAAAAGCAATTTGAGACAGAAACGAGATCATTCAATCATAATTGAGGCTATATGATCACTGATCGTAATCACTGATATCATGATTTAAAATCACTAATATCAACGATCAAAAAAAAACGATTATTTATTCTATAAGTATTCAAATATTACTTGAATTACCACAAAAGCATGCGATAATTTTATGATGAAGTAACGCCTGCCAAATTATTTCCTCAAATGAATCGTTTCAACCACATTTTCAGTGTGAATGCCAGTCGAAATAAGAAATTGAAATAACTTCAATAAAATTCGATAATTTTTCTCGAATTTGTGAGAAAATTTTCACTCACGTTCGCCGTCGTACGACGCTTCACGTGCTAATGAGCTATGGTGTTTATTTAAGGGTAAAAAAATCGTGGATCTTCATCTTCCGATTCGGTTGGTGTTCGAATTCGAATTGCACGTAAATACATCAAATAACGAAGGAAAAAGTGTCGCACTGCGAGTTGCGATGTTATCACAAGAAAACGGAATAATGTCCCTGAGCCTGAAATTTTATGAAATATTGAAATGTAAGTTCGATTTGTAGCCTATCGAATGAAACAATTTGCATCTCGTGACTTTTGTACTTTCATCAATTAGAATGGATAGCAGACTTACAACTGAAATAAACGCTGAACTTGTGCAACGATGCTTTTTAGGGGAATATGCGAAAAATATGCTAATAGACAGTTTGCGCGCTGAATACTTATTCAATTTTAAAGGTGATCTCAGTATCGCATACTCCCATTTCCTGAATTTGAATGCTTGAGCTTTTCCATTCATAGTAGCACAAACAAAAAATTTCATAGGAATTTCTAAACTTTTTTTTAAAATTGATTTTTGCTCACAGTAGATCACATGTGATTTTGAATGCCACGTTCTTATACATGTTGTTTTCATCGTTTACGTTAGGGTTTCATGGAAGCCGGTGTACTGTAAGCGGAAATGAACGATGATTTCATATTCAGCACTTGCAGAAAACGTTCACAATCTCAATTTGAACTGAAACGTTATGATCGCGAACATGACAAAAGTGGAAAAGACCAGAAGACAGACGCTGTCAATAGAGGCTTAGCCGATGAAGCATGCTGAGTTGAGTCATCGGAGAAGGAAATTTCCACGAATGACTTTTAAAACATTTCATGGATGTCAGATAAATAAGGGCACGAAATATGTTTGGAAAAGATGGAAAAGGCAACTTTCTGTCGTCAGCAAAAATGTACCAATGCTCTCGATAACAAAATGTAAGCGATAATGCTCAATATTTCAAGGCAACAAAATTTCAAGATAACTTGTGCAACATTGTAATTTTTCTTCAAAAAATCGCAATGTTAGAAGCGTTAATGTCGTAGTTAGTATATTGGTAAATTAAATGTGCACATTTACCTTCTTCATAAGTGATCCTTAAACATTTATTTACAGCGTAGTCGAGACATTCGGTGACAATTAAAAAATACCCGAACCAGCACCTCTTCTGAAAGTAGTCAATATGGAAACCCTTTGAAAGCAATACCAAAACTGAGAAAAGCTTAAGCTGAATAAAATTTTTAAGTCCATCGACTGCATGAGCGGCAGAATAACCTGCGTACTTAAGCGAATATAAATGATAGGAATTTCAATGAAATGCATAAACGAATAAACTCACGTCGATATTTGTTTGCCCTCAATCTTTGGCCTTTATAGATGCAACAACCTCATTATTATGCTCAGCTGGCCAAGCAGCCAAGCGCTATTCCAAGTATATGAAATATCTTGCGATTTAAGCTGATTTTTGGTTAGTCTGCCAACCTAGTAACTTGCTGATGAGCCGGCATGTTGATAATGATTTAATACGTAAATGAGCAAAGTGTATGTGCACAAGGACATCTAATTATAGATGTTCCGTATAGCTCAGAAAATATTTCAGATAACCGTTGCAATTTTTCATAATATTATGCTATGTACTACGTTGATTGTAGCATCAGCGAGATTAATTGTAAATGCAAATGAGTTACCTACGATCGATTTTCGTTTCCATAAATGTACGAAATCTGGATGTTCTTAGATTTATCTAGAAATATGTAAATAAATGTTGATGGTGGTTGAATTTGCTTATCGGCTGTATAAACCAACATTATTTCATCACTGCTTCCTTTTTTTGGATCGGAAACAAATGCGGATTTAGTGCATGTTGAGAGCAATTTATGCTATAGTGCGTTTTTGCAACGTAAATTCGCAATGCGCTGCAACAACAACGAATAGCTACGGTCATGTAAGAGGACATAGGAAAATAGATTGTCCGAAAATAGATTTTACGGTTTATTAATACGGTACTCATTCAATGAGAGTGCATTAAACGCGATAGCACAGAAATCGTCGAAGTGTGCATAAAGTATGGATTTCATGGGTGGCAGCAATTCACTGTACTGTGCACTCATGAGGTCAGCAATTCTCTCAACAGCTGCATTTCCAGGAAATTTGTTGAAAACAGATTGTATGTGTACTCGTCCATAAATCTGTGAAGAGATGATTTCGCAATTCACGATTATAACACACTTCAGGAACTGATATTGTGATCATTACTGCAACACATTATTAACAAGTTATTCAAGAAAATATTTCGCTATAAATGAAATACAGAGAAATTTCACCTGGCACCATAGTACAGAATTGATAATTTTAAGCGATGATTCTTTGTTATATTCACCGAGGAAGAGAGCAGCGGTAAATAAAAATAGCGTAAACATAACCATTGTATCGGGCATACGTTCACGAAGCTCATCGATATAGCGCACAAAATAGAAACAAAAGAGGAATGTATTTGCAGATAGCGATATATAGCACAATGTCTGTAATAAAATCATCAATGTTCAAGTGATGACGTTGTTTATTTTTTTTTCAGGGAATTTTGAATATAAATAGGAATTTCAGAAAAAGGTCATAAGGAAGTATTTTAAAAAAGAGCTGAAGAATAAAGCAGCTGTCGCATAGTATCTATAAAACGACTACTTTAATTGATCACATGTTTCCTCCTCTCAGGTTTTTTTAGAGAGCGATTTTCTTGTCTTATATAATACTATGTAATTATAGAATACTTATCAGATATACGATGTGAATGATGTTCCATGTTAAGCTGATTTCATTTTTGCGCAAAAAAAGTGAAGGATGTGTTTCATCGTTTTCAATCCGCAAGGCACTAAGTACGTTCTCCTTGAAGAATAGTTGTGATTGGCTTCAGAAGACTGCATCTCAAAATTATGCTGTAGACTGATGAAATTTTGAAAATTTTCAAAATCTGTTTTTGGTGATTCTTTGCGTTTAGTGATTTTTATGAAAATTCTTCATTAAAGTTTATTTTATCTCAAAGTTTGATTTAAGTTATCTTAGCAGAGCACAAAATTCACCACATTGCATTGTGTGAGAAGCAAAATTCACTGTTTGATTTTCTATAAATAAATAAGCATCAATTAAAAGTTATTCCATTAGAATTAGAAACGAAGGCATTAGAGTGATTAATGGTGAATGGTGGATCTATTCCATAAATGCACTCAATGATTGAATTGATTGAAGAAATTGATTGAAAATTAAGGAGTTTAGTTTGCATTGCAGAAATTAAGAAAGTCGACCGAAATTATTTCATTGTGGCAACGTTGCATTTTTATTGAAGTTAGTACGTTGTTGGAACGCAGCTAATGCTGATTGAATAGGTGCTAGAAGAAGTCAAAAAAGCTAACATGGTGGGTGTTTTGCATTTCGCTCACCGAGCTAACCAGCTTTGCAAGTTGCAATAAATAATGGCACAACAAGGATAATGCAAATATATTTTAACTAATTCCACTATTCACATAAATTTTCCATAATCTCGTTTTGCAATTGCATTAATGCAACGCAGTTGTTTGCGTGCGCTATGCAAAATCCTAATAATAAACATACTATTAACGCTAGCTTTTGCTCAGCAGTGAATTGCTTCTTTAGTTGTTAGCAAATCAATTTAATGTCTCCACCATGCATTAGAAATCCGCCTTTGAGAGAGTATCACATCTACTTATTTTGATGAAATATGAACCAGGTGTATATTATAGAGTTGAGATTGATATTTGTGACCGAATATCCTACCTGGCAATGAATATTGAAAATGTACCACTTGGAGAGGTTCCGAGTGTCGACCACAATCGGTTTAGGACGTTTCTTTGGACGCTCTTCAGAAAGAATTCGACGCATGTTGCGCCGTCTATTCATTATGTTCTAAATCTTGCAGTTTATTCATCGATTTCATTATCTATTTGAT
Organism: Baylisascaris procyonis; assembly: GCA_037389465.1. Classification (NCBI taxonomy): domain Eukaryota; kingdom Metazoa; phylum Nematoda; class Chromadorea; order Rhabditida; family Ascarididae; genus Baylisascaris; species Baylisascaris procyonis. Next base: position 6,906,000 of record JAZARR010000214.1, read on the forward strand.
AAACGACTGAATTTAAAACACGACTGATCACCTGGACTATCACCAGTAAGTGAAAGCCAGTGAAATCCAACAACAAGATGAAAATGTGCTAAGCAACAATGAAAAATTTTTGAAGGGGATCTGAAGTGATCTGAATTGGTGATCTGAAAAACTTTGAAGTGATCTGAATTACTACTAACAAGGAAATTACTTAGACATATAATCGTTTGAGTACATTAAAGTTTGCGCATGATGAAATTGAATGGCAGATACACATGAAACACGTGAACTTCATGCTGAGATGATTTTATATAATGGTAACTTTACAGTTCCATTATGGCTGCACGTAGGTGATGAACGAAAAAATGAGGATCAAAATTGTTTGACCACGCAAGATCACGAAGAAACGAAAACAAAATGAGCGATCGATGATATAAGATGAAGTATGTGAAGTTGGCACTTGTTGAGTTAAGCAGAAAGCTTCGCTGAAATGCCAAAACTAGCACAACGCTTTCTTTGATCGATTGCGAATGCGCACTCGCTGCCTCATGTCTGACATTCCAATGCTTAAAGCTCCGACATGACATTTTTTTTCACAAAGAAGCATTTTTGTGACGATGACCATCGTAAATTAGATCCCTTCAATTAGATACGTAATGTTTGAATTTGTTTACTATTGAAGTCGGATTTATGAGATCGTGCAACTTCGATGCCATAAACCGATGATCTATGGGAGGTGCTAATTTCAACAAAAATAAAGTATTGCAAATTCATTTCATCGAAATGACCATCAGCCAAAAACACGGTGACACTTTGCATTACACAATAAAGAAATCAAAAGAGAGCATAAATATGTTCGGAGTTATGTGCTCGTGGATTGTGATATTTATGAAGGCACATAATACATTTGCTGTAATATTCAGCAACTAAAGCAGCTAAGATGGTTGCCGCAAAAATGCAATTGCTACTAGATACGTAATTTTAATGGCATTAATATCTAAAAGCGTCATGACTGGCTCAATACTGATTCAGATTGTTAATGGCTAGCTTGCGCACATATAGATGCAAAAAGATGCACTCACCGCATTAACTAAGAATCAATACAGGTGTAAAATCGCAACTGAATGCAGAATATATCCAAATATTGTGTGCCTTATAACTCACGGAATTTGTTTTTCTGGCATTCCCATCAAATTTAAATTGCAGATTTACAGAATTTCGTATGCATGCATCATGAGCACTTCGCATACAAAAAGAATGTAATTTTTTATCGCATTTAAAACAGATCCCACACTGCCGCTCAACAAATGCAAACTGAATCAATTAAGTTGTGTTATAGTGTTCATTAGCTACGCCGTTCCGTAAAGAGCGAGTCAAGACGCATTACGATGCTGATACGAAAGCCTCGAAACGTGGAGCGTTTTGGCTGGCCATTTGAGCGATCGTTCTCAGTACTCCTTCAAGTGCAAATTTAAAAATGCATTTAAAAAGTGATGTTGGCATTTTCGACATTTGCGTAAAACAAAAACCAGCAATACTTTTGGCTAGATGTCTCACAATAAGGGGCATCAAATTAAAAAATTCGAAAGCACTATCAAATTACTTTTGTCCATCCACGCAAAGAGACTGATCAGAAGTTTCTGTAGCTAGAGAACCTCTTTCATCTGTAAGTATAAAAAATGATTGCAATCGTTGATCTTCAATAAGAACGAGAAATTTTTCGAGAAAACATGAATCAATGAAATTTCTTCTTAATGACTTCTGGCCTCGTAGTTCGCCAAGTTTTGCCATTTCCGATTTGCGGAAAAAATTTTTGTTAACGATAGATTAAGGGGAATATCTAACAATTATGACTAACCATTTCGTACATCAATGAAAGTGGATTCAAATGTTGAGTGTGTACGGTTCGAGCACAGCATATATTAATTATAGAGAAGTTTTATCGAGGAGGTGAAATCGATGTTAGAACGGAAACACTTAGTGATAGTGTTCTGCAAGGTTTTATCGCAAATATGCTGACGCTTTTGGCACTCTTCATGCATAAAGGTATATTATATTATTATTCATTTCTCATCTATTAAATGCACAACAGATGTTCAACAACTTTCAAAAAATCAATGTTCATAACGTCATAACAATATAACTCGGAAACGTTTCAAACGACCATTTATTTCTCAAATTATTTTTTTTTCTATTTATTTAATTATATTAGACCATATGCTTAAAGATTTTTTCAAGCTGGTGTGTTATGTTAATAGCTACAAAATATAAACGCCAAAAATTAAAATTTTTCTTAAGAATAATTCTAATAATTAATCTTAATTAATTATTCTCTCACTATGCTCGGAACAACTGAGTTAGTTGCATACTCTTTAAGAATGCTTGAAAATAAAATTGTGTCATTCGCAGCATTCGCATTACTTTCAGCAAATGTGGAGGGCGCTGAAATCAGTGGCGGTGTTTTCCATTGTTACGTCAGCGAATATGATTGCAGAAGCTCATGCAACTACAACTGTCATTGGGTTGAATCATGCGAATATGATCTGCGTCGGAACTACATTTGCTTGCCCAGTATTATGTGGTAGGTTCAAATACGTTGCATTTGTTGCGATTCAAACACCGCTAAAGCTTATTGAGAATGATATTTTGTTTCACTGCAGTGCTAGTAGCATCTCATTTTTTGCACCAAGAAAATCAAATGGATGAATTAAGGAATATGGGCTGAAGTTGGTTATTGCAACGAAAAAATGCCAATTTCATTTTTGAAGTTTGCGACTTCGTATTTTATCTGTGAAGGATGCAGAAAAATGCTCGCGCGAAGGCATTCTTAGCACCTGAATATAAACAATTGTTTTTGCTCGAACAGAGAAGCTTCCCCGAATTGAACCTCGAGCTCAATCCTCACTTTTTATACGCCTCGAGTTTTGCCTGAAGACATTTATTGGCAGTTTGTTCTACCTTCAGATCGTCAAAGCATTCATTCATAGTTTAATCTGCCCCGTGATCGTCCTTTCCCCTGCTTTGCATGAAAGCAATTGATCTGCTGTCTGCTGATCTCCCTTACAGCAGTAATTACGATGGTGTAACTGCAATAGCACTCCAAGACTTGAAAAACCAATATTTCGACAAAAAAAGGAGAGGAAGGATGATTGGCTTCATCCTTGAATTTAACTGAGACAGTCAAACCAGCGCTATAAAAAATTTGTTGAAAGCAACCCATGCCATAAAAACGCGTTAGACTGGTGTTTTTTTTTGCTTATGTCTTCATTCCCAAAAAAGCGCTCCAGTTGTATAATCATTCACACTAATAATAGTCTGAATTATAACGAATAATTTTATAGGTTGGTCGCGATAACGATGATTCCATCTGCGTGCTTGCTTCTATTTTTATTTCTAATTTGTTGCTGTTGCTCTCAAAACTGTTACCTCATCAGGTAAGGATAATCAATTTCCGCACTAAACATATGTATGGTTAAATGAACAATAGTTTACTGCTTCAAACATAAAGAACATTGTTGTACGCATTTAAAATATGAGAAGGCACCATTGAAGATGTTTTTTTTTTTTTGAGATTCAGTTGTTACTATTCGAATTTTAGCTACGAATTAATCTTCCTATGAGTTTAACTGCAAGCTTTCGAGCACACATACACATACAACCACATACACACATACACATGCAGACACACACGCGTACAGACACATATACACCACACACATACATATTGGTACAGAATGTTATAACTGCATTATTTACGGATCATGAGTTGACAGTAGATAGGAGGTGCATATTGCAATTCCATATCACGAGAGCCTTACTGTTCCTTTTTAGTTGTAGAAAGCAGTTGTTTTGTTTGCGCAAGCCAAAGAGTGGCATTCGTGCGCTTTGTTGATGCTTTTTGTTGTTACGACAGGTTATTTTGCAGATGGTGCGATAGTTGGAGTAAACGACGACAAACAAATCCAATAATGCCTCAAGCTCACGACGGTCAATCTGCTGCACGAGCCTAGCTTCATTTGAATACTCTGTGTTCATACCAATTCAATTTGTCGCATTAAGATGGCTGAGAAAATTGCAGTTGATCCTTAAATGCTTTCTTGAAGAGGTAGATACACCTCCCGTCGATCAGATAAAAATTTCTAATTTTTATGAAAATATCGTTCTAGAAATCCTCTCCCCCACCTCTCCTAACTCTATGATTCCCCTCTTCCTCCCCTGTCCTCCACTTTCCTCGCCGTCCACGTTTCGACGTTTTTTGGTATGATTATGCCATAAACTTCTGGACTTTTCATATACATCCGTTTTATTATACTTTGACTTTTAAGTTTAAGCTTACATGGACAATTCTTCACTACTTTTTTCGCACATTGTAATATCGAAACAATTTGGTTCTTTATGCCTGCTAACAGATTAAAAGCAGCTCAATCCGAATTTAAATTCATTTGATAGAAATATACCTCCCGTACCGAATTTTTTCAACAAAAAACGGAGCAACTTCTGTTTCATGTTGAAATAAATAAATAAATAATTTTTAGCAAAGAAGTGGTTCATATTGTTTCATGTTGTTTCACGACTAAGTTTCATGTTGTTTCACATGTTGTTTCACTATTAAACTACAAACGAGTCGCACATCACATACAAAATTTTTTATGCAACTGTTTTCCATAATCGATTTTGCAGATTATGGAATTTTTTGTGTCGAAAAGTTATAGGTAGGGAACGAATAGAATATCACATGCTTCGCTATCCTAAAAGTATGAAAATTAGGAGGTATTGAAGTGCATCTCACGTATATTATACTTTTATGTATGAAAGAGAACTTTTTTTGTGAAAAATTCAGTTCTTCTTCGATAAAACGAGATACTGTTTGCATTTCTATTTAGTCAACAATTCGCACGAAGCTAATAACGATAGGTGGTGATTCCATATTATTGAAACAAGTAAATTAGTGCATTGAATATTTATTCATTTAGTTATTTATTTCAACATTCAGGACTAGGAAAACATAAATAAATATATGAGGGAAGTTGAGTTAATCTGTCGATGACAGCCTTTGACTGAGGTGGCGGATGCTTTCTTCAGTTGAAGTGAGATGTACGCATACCTTTATACTAACAAGAGAGGGAACCTTGGAAAATTGTACTGAACGGCCAAAAAAATGCTACTGTAGTGCGCTTTCTAAAGAGTGACTGTATATGGTCCGGTATGAATGAAGACTTGTCATTGAATTGATGAATAGCATTGAGAACTGAGACAGTGCCAACATCCACAGCCTTAAATTTTTTTATTGAAGTTATCTGAAATTATATGTTTCATATGAAATACCGATATCCGGACCAAAAAGAACGTCCATCTATAAAAGCTTGATAGAAACTGTTTCAGTTTTTTCAAGGAACCAATGTTGAATCATAATAGACACAACATAAAGGAACTTTTGAAAAAAGACAATGTGAGTCGCAAAAAAAAGGAGTGTTTTCTTGCATATAGCTACATAAAAATCGCTGATGTGGAAATTTGCAAAACAGATTCACATTTTAAATTTAAAGTGTCACTGCTAGAAAGTAATAAGCTTATTTAGTTGCTTACTTTAAGAGCTAGAAGTCGCTTGTTGCATCTTCGGACATGATTGAGGAGCTCGAGAGACTCGTGTCCGCTTCACTGGATGTTTGTGAAGATCTTAATTCGGTATGGGTATTTTGTGATGTTCACAGTCTTGCATTGCTGTTTATTAGATGTGATCCGCACTCAGCGGCGGGCTCAATACAATGGCATGAACAGATGACATGGTGGGTATCGCTGTTAGGCAGTCAATGTTTCTTGTTGTGCAGCTAAGCTTGCAGTTATCAATATCGCCCAAATAAGACAGCAGTTTCCCATTGGCTCTTAAATTTATTTAAGCAATGTAAAAGTTGGTTTTGCAGTATGTCTCAATACCATCGATTCTTGAGCATTTTGAGTTATTTTGTACTCCAAATAACGTCCCAGGTTATCACAATGTCAAGAGTACCACATTGTTGAAATAGGTTTTTGCTTCTAGTGCAAAAACAAATATTTCAGCCAGTTCAGTTACCATCAGTGGAATCATTTCGGCAACACCAAGATGGCACAGTAAAGATTGGCAAAGCAATGACAAGGCTCGATAATAAAATGTCATGTTTTCTGTGTTGTCGACGTAGATGGCGGCTATGCCACATAGTGCTTCTGGAAACGGATACCCGATTAATCGTCATATATACAAATACTGACAAAGGTAGGTATTGTACTTGGAGATGTAGAAACACATTTCTACGTTACTTGAGAATTAGGCTGGCATTCCTTAGGCTTCCGTCGACAAGGGACGGCTAAGTGATTTCCCGTTCGCATCAAAAGCACCCTCATTATTAAATCCATCCATACTCTCTTACGCTCCTCCTGTCCGCTACCTGCACTCCGATCACTTCAACGTTAATATGAAACGGCTGCATATGGATAGGATATCTAGAAATCCCCAGACTTCCGTTTTTCAGGTTGAAAATGCCTTTGACAGGTCTAGCTTCAGATCAAGTGCAAAAAGAAACAAAATCCTGCATACAAAACCGCAAAAATTCCAGAAAGATGGGGCAGAGGCACCTCCTAGAAAGGAGGCGGAGTAGCGACGTATTATCACCTCAATCGACAGATGGTGATGGTTGAGGAAGGATGGGCGCATCTCTTCACCTCGAACTCCAACCCTTTTACCGCTTTCCTCTCTGATCATGGTAGATCCAGTAGGGAGTGAGCGATTCATCCAATTTAATCCCGTCAAATCTGTGAATGTTAATTTCTAATGACGCAGCTGAATAAATTTCTAAAAATGAATTTACTCATTTTAATGTTGAAAAACAATAATCGCACCTCAACATAGCAATTGTTTGCTTGTGGATTTTCTCTCAAATAAATGACAAAATAAATTTAAGCAGCTGCTTTTAAGGATTTATTCTCGACTTGACTGCTGCAAAACATTACGAGTTTATGATAGAGGAAGACCATGAAGGGAAGGTTAGTGCATCGATGTTGCTCACTACATTCATCTTCAATATTTTATCTCATCAAGGAAATTCTTTCTCATTGTTGCATAGAAATTTCTCATTAGATCTAAAAGCTGCAGTTAAAACTCCATTCAAATAATTTTTGAAAGGGAAAATTTAAGAAAAAGAAGCAGAAAAACTTCAAGACTTCCGATATAAATTACCTACTAGAATTTTCATTACCTAAACAATATTACATTACCTAAAAGTACGACATAAGAGAACATTTTTCAAGGCATTGCTTAGAATCAACCCCTGAATTTGTAAACGCGGCCAAAAAGAACTAATTATGAATGACGTAATGAGAGGTGGATGATCACATTTTCCTTCACCAAACTGCTTCCTGCATCCCCCTTTTCTCCTATTTTGCGAATGTTATATCACTTGCGCATTGGAAAATTGCGATGCCCGAATGCTATGAGACTCGTCCTGCGAGTGAATAGTCTTTTTAGCGACAGTGCAGAGTGAAGATAAAGTGGGAGTTCGGAAATGTTCAACTACGGTTCGTGGAGGCCCAAATTGGCACATGGCAAAAGTACGTTCTCGACAGCTTCGATATGATGTTCAAGACACCACTACCTCCAATATACTCGAGAGATCATTCCGAAGAGTCCGCACGCGTTGGAACAGGTTGTTCGATGCATCTCCGTAAAACTTTAAAATTGAAAGCGATTCAAATAGTGAGACTAAAAGCCTAATATGGAATGCCGATCTTATCGAGCACTGGTTCAACTAGCGCAAACATATAAGAAACTGTATTCGTCAATGATATCTTTCTTTGTTGCGTAAAGTTGTGATGATCCGGACAGAGGCGTATTGCCTAATAACGTATTGCTATCTTTTTCGTATAGAGCAATCATCTGAGGATTTTTCAACAACGGAATCTGGTTCTTCTCGAAGATCAACAACACAAACCAATCGCTTATGGCACTATCCTCACCTAGAGGATCTTCCTACGACGTAAGTGCAATCGTGTTAACAATATGTTACTAAATGTTATGTTTATTACCAATTCTCAAATATTCGAATATAAAAACTAACCTCAGACCGATATTAGCTCTAATTGTAACTTTTACCTCCTATGTTGAAAATTTTCTTCATTTTATGCAAAATGCAAAATTTTCAATAGTTTTCAAAAAGATAACCCACTCAGTAGTTCATATTTCTTCTCATCATTTTTTATTTTTTCCCAGTGTGAAGCTGTGAATTGATGGCCCTGCTTCCATTGTTTTGTAGCAACGAGTTTTGCGCCTATATAACGTAATAGGCCTTGAATAACGATTACGGAAGTGGAATATTTTATCGAAGAAGCAATTTTCATCTACAATTCTATGAGCTTCTAAATTCTGGGTCATGTGGGTGCATGAGTTTGAGATGAATGTTGTTATGCTACTGGACGTTTCCTATATATAAATGAAATGCGAAGCTTTTTCACGGCATTACCAGCTTTACTTTCAAGTTCGGACGCTAAAAATATTTGATGAAAACATGGAGCAATCAACTAATCAACGAATCCTCGAGTGCTCTACATTGCATTTACTTTTTCAGATGCAATCTTTTTTTCTCCAAAAAAATAAAGAAATTATTGTCTAACTCATCAACAACGTTATTATTAAAATCTCCCTGTGCTCATTTCCTTTGCAAATATCGTCTGATTTGCAATAGCTTAGAGGCATTTTCATTTAGAAGTGAAACTATACACAATGAAGTATGCGAAGAGCATTCAACGACAAGCTCGAAGACGCCTCAAGTAAACCAACTTCGCTCTCAGCAAGCTCGTAAACATGCATTAAGTCTAACGCATATATACGAATCGCCCGAGGAAAGTCAGCAAGAAGCTGTGGAGTGCGCTATAAAATGTTCTTCATTTAATTTGCACTATGGTGCATTTGTCCCAACTACGTGCATGCGAACTGATCGGTGTTTTCGTAAGATTTTTGTAGCGAATAAGAGGATAAAAAGAAATTTGTTTGGTCTAGGTCGTTAAATATATGTGAGAACCACAATGTAGAATATATGGTATATATAACATAAACATTATTTACAAAACATAATTAAGGCAGACGATAATGGAAGGGGCAACACTTTTACTGACCATTTGCTTGCTTGAGGTAAGTGAATACTCTGTACTAAAAAAATAAGCAAATGAAGCGGTTAGTAATTAGAAATGAAACTACGATTAAGTTAGATAGGCAAATAACAAGTTAAGAAAACTAAGCCTTTGTTTGCAACTGATAATACTGTGAACATATTGAAGTATCACACTCTATTAATCAACGTTTCCAGTAATTAATGGTAATTTTAGGATTGAAACAACAACCAATAACGAACAGCCCTCGAAAGCGATGCAGAACAACACAATACCGAAGCCGAAAAATCCCAACTCAGACGTCCAGATGTAAGTACACTTTTCAACCACCTATAGTACAAGGAATGAGTCGCAGTTGCTTTTGACCTGAATAAAGCGTGTTAGGAAGCCTGGAGAAAAAAAAAGGTAAATTGGGTTGGTCGGGTGAACAGCGAGCGCGAAAATGAAAGGACAAGAAATAGCGGAAACGCTGGCGTCGAAGGTTCGAACACTAACGCTTCATTTCGCCGATGTCTGCTGAAGGAACCTCTCCATGCCGCAGAAGGATGCATGAGGATCTGGCAATCAGTAGCTTCCGTGAGCTAGCTTGAACAGCTCGTCAGCCACGCAGCTCAATTCCCGACCGTACGCAAGACAATAATCTGCCGACCTTAGTCAGCCTTGTTTACAACAGCACTTTTTATGGAAGCTGCAGGAGCTTATGCATGAATCATACCTACACGTGGAATACCGAATACCTGCCTTGCATCTTAGCCATCTACTCCCCACGAAATATCACGCTATCTCACGGCTGTATTATAAATAAAAACAGACTGCTTTATGAGCAGCGTCATATATATCTTCCACTTCAAAATTGTCCTCATTTGGAATGAGTTGGCTCTAAATTTCTGAAGCACAAGACCTTCCTATGTTCACGATTACTTTGAATCAAATGATCTAAGAACGATCACTCTTCTAATTTATTGAGTGTGTTATCTGTCTCTTTTGATTTCGCTCTGATCTCTATTTTTCGTTCGTACTTCAGTTTTCTTATGATTTCGGTTTGTTCGTATGTCGTTTTCCTATATTATTATCGCTATCTATAGAAATTCACTAAGTGTATTGTTTTCTGTTGCTGAATGCTTGAATTACATTATTGCTTGCATCGTTATTTTGTGAACGCCACTTCTTTCATCTGGACAACGCAGCATTTGGTACTTCGGATTTTGTGCTTAATAATTCATTTCATGTGCTAACGATTCTTAGCCATGTTGATTTATTATATAAAGGGAGTGATGAGAGATTATGAATGATACAATTCCATTAATCTCGTTTGCTTTAGAACGAGTGACTCGTCGGAAGACGGTTCGACACTAAGCATGACATCAGGCACTGGATCACCTACTGCTTATGAAGGTGATATTTCAGTTGCACTGAACACGGTAACTAGCCCACACGATCGTAACTTCATCACTTATACCTTGTCGTCCTCCTATAACCAGCCGGCTGCGCCAACTGCTAGCTTATCTTCTACGCGCTCAGACTGGTCGCATATAAGCAAGCCCAAGGTGCCGGACTGCTTGGTAGTCTCTCATTCTCGGCAGGTACGTTGAATGAATGTCTCACACGAAAAGTTGTTGGAAGAGAACTTGACTATTAGAAGGGGACGAAATGTGCCATAGTATTTTAAAGACGTCGTTCAGCTGGAAGCCGAAACATCCGGCTAGAGCTGAATTGCAGTTACAGTTGAAAAACAAAGGAATTTGAAAGCAACGTTTCGATCTATGAGAGTGATTCAGAGAAATTTCGATTTGCAGTCGTATATCTCACATCGCCCAGAAGCAAGAGATGAGAATGCTTCCAAATGTTAGCGAATAATAGATGCTCTTCCTAACATTAAGGCAATGGGATGAAACCAGCTGACCACCTGCTAATAGCGTTCAAAGTTTGATTTCAGAGACAACACCAACTTCTGAAAGAGTATGATGACGACGCAGCTGCCACATCTATACCAGTTATGAGGAGTGTGAAGTCGATAATTGCTAAATGGCCTCCTAACGGGCCTCGAGAGAGTACAGCATGAGTGTTGTACGTTAAACGAGTGATTCTTCTCGTTGTTTTCACCATTAAGATGAAACTATTTTGGTGCTAGCGGAACTGTGATGTAATAAAATGAGATTTACAGATCCTTCGCTGTATTTTCAAACATAAAAGTTCCTTTTTAATGCTTAAAAATACTCAGGTACCAAGCAGCGATATTCGACTTAACTATACGTAGTATTATGTTATTGCCATCACTTGGATCACTTACACTAGTTGGATATCATTGGGAAATTGTCTTTGAGACAAATGATTGAGCGAGCCCTTAAGACTGAATTGAATGCTTTTAGCAACAAATTATTATGCTGCATAAATCAGCAAGGGATGAGGAAGAAACCTTCAGCAAAGGACATGCTGTGCAAACACTGCCCGAATTTGTGATTTCTTGAAAATCGTTTCACTGTTAAATCACGCCACGTTTTGTACCTATGCGCAAAACTGTGCTCTTATTTACTGCTCTAGGTAGTAAATGATTTACCTCATGTACCCTTTCATCCTTTGCTCATTTTCTTGCCCGTTGAGAAATTCCAATGGATATGGCCGCTTTACAAGTGTCGATCAGCCAGACTGCTGTAATACTCGAGCAAAGCTATTACTACTTTTTTCTAGAAAATCAAAAAAGATGCTGGAATAAAAAGCACCTTGATGACATGCAAGGTGGGATCATTCTGAACGGAAATATTACAAATTTATGTAGTAATGCTATATATGTTAGCCCTGAAATGGCGCGACCGTCGTCTCGCTGAATGCTAGGATATCAAAACCTTTTTGGAGCGAATTTTCATGAAAGTATATGCAAAATGATGGGGGATGTGTCGGTGACATTGAAGAGAAACAAAGATGGCCTATATGATAAGCATCACGTCTCATAAAAGTGCTTCAATAGCATTGCACTCTTGTTTTCTTCGTCATGAAATCACCTCTTATTTCTTTGTTACCTTTATCATTTATCACTTCAATAATCTCATTTGACGTTAGCAAACAACTTCTTGGTCCTCCGAAAGTAAGTTTTTACCTTTCTATGTCGGGCGATATTGTCTGTTCAGCAATTCTAACATTGGCTACATTATAGCCGCAAAGCGATAGAAGCATTGCGCAACTCAGTAAGTACAGACAGAGTTATCAAAGCTGCATAGAAGAAGGTTTGTCGTAATCAGCAACAAGAATCGATCCTTCACAAAAATGCCTTTAATAAATTCCTAGAACTCAACTTATATAATTGGAGCGGAATCAAACGTGCAAATTCAGAAGTTACCTAAGGTTCGATGCAGTCATAATAGCATTGATCTATATGGTCAGAATACAGTGATCTATATGGTCAAAATAGCACTGATACATGGTCAGAATACATTGGCGTGGCCAAAATAGCAATGATCTATATGGTCAAAATAGCATTGGTCTATTTGGTCGAAATAGCATTGGTCTATATGGTCAAATTAGCATTGGTCTATATGGTCAGTCCCACCCCGTCTCTTTTCTTTGCAAGAACGCTTGCAATTATTTTGATTAGAGCACTTGGCACTGTACGTTACAACTTACGCTGTGACCACAGCATTGGGCGGAAAGTTCAGTTTAAAAAAATATTTCATTAAATAGGTGGAATGTGGCGACTCAACGCTGTCATTGGTATTTAAAACGAGGACACCATTCATAGGCCGTGTTTATGTTCGTGGACTAGCGGACAATGAAAGATGTTTTCGCAGTTTTGCTGACAATCTAGAGCAGACGACGTTCTCGATGGTGATTCAAATCGGTGATTGCGCCATGCAGAAACAAAGAATTAGAGGCTCTCTTGAGGTTATTTTCACCTTTTTCTGGAATCTTCACGTGAATATGACCCGAAAAATCAGTATACACAGGCGTTTTATAAATTATGGAACCAGCAGTGATGCATATGATTGTGATGAAGAAAGGTGGTATTTTCTATGCCTTTCATTTCTTCATGCGATGGCGAAAATCACTGTGATGGAAGTGATTGATATTTCCCAAAAGTTTTCACACTTTCTCCTGCGGGTGGTGAAAATTGAGCGATTGAAGCGAGCCATATTTCACAAATTTTTTAAACCGCTTTCTTTTTTCTTATCCTCTTCCAGATTTGTGAGATAATCTAAAATGTCAGCAAAATATTGGCCATTAGCATGTGAAAATGCATAAAGCTGCGAGACATTTCAGCTATTTTTGATACATTCAAAAGATTTTGTGCTGCGTTTTGCTCTAGCGTATGTAATTTATTCAATGGAGAATATACAAACGTAGCTTAACCGCTCCCCTTTGCCTCTCCCCTCCACCGGGTCATTCTTCTACAATAAAATTTCAGGGAATAAAACAGAGTTGTGTGTAAATATATGAATTGGAAGCACGCCACGAACATACACACTTGGACACTTCGTCAGGCAAATTTTGCATTCAAAATAGCGTTTCAGGGGGTTATGTTTTCGCTGACGGTCATCGTATCATTTCACAGTACATTCGTGACAATGGCCGACCGTGCATATCGTTGTATGTGCTTCTTTCGCACTATTAAACGGCTCAATTCGGCGATCGATATGGTTCCAATCAGCGCGATCGATCTTCATAGCTCGATCAAAGTGCCCTCATGTTCATATACAATCCACACTGAATCAGTGGATGGACCCGAAGTAATGTATGCAGATTTGAACGTAAATCTAATGTTTGAAAAACCTTTAGGCTAGCATATCGAAGAGAAACATCCCAGCAAATGTTGCATAAATAGATTGCACATAACGTTTTCCTAGCTGAGCTCTACTTCAACGCGCCACATTCCACTAAGCTTGAAAGAGTTGAAGGTTTTTTCTCTTAGTCACAAAGGTAGCTCAGCTGATAAATGCCCGGTGCTGTGTCTCAAAGGATATCGGATATTATGCAGAAACTGCATTGATGGTTCCATGTACCTATTCCATATACTAAAGTGTCGTTGCCGTAGTCTTGAGAATTGTTGCTATTTGAGATATATTTACAAAATTGAGAATATTATCATTGCTCGTTATTAAAGTCAAATGTGAATTCGGAGGCACCCAGCAAATGAAAAAAATTACAATTTGAATTGCTAAATGCGCGAATTTGGATCGTAAGTTCGAACCAAATAAGAAATAAAACTCAAATACTTGTTAAAACCTCACCTTTTTATAAATTCGTCTCTCACGTCAAGTTCGGATGTTTCATACATTTCAACAAGCACACCCTCCCCAAACGTTCCGAAAGTTGTTTCAAGGAGCTTAAATGGTACTGGAATTGACAGCTTTAAATTGCAGATACGGTCGTGTTGGTGAAAGGATCTATCACGTATGGCAATGTGACAAGGACGCGGAGGGATTTTTTGTTCATTCATGCTTCGTCGCTGATGGCCATGGAAAACGATTCGATCTGGTTCACTTCATGCTCATTTGAGATTAATTGGCATCGTTATGAAAGCTACTCAGTAAATGCATTAACTAGTACTATCTTTAATGCGCTTTTGCTTTGCAAAAGAGGCGATGCCATTTCTGCTTACACGCGGTAGTGTCTCTATCTGTATTTCCGAAAATTGAGACCCAAGAAACATTGACACAAGAGCTATGCGAAAGTTGATAAATTTCATGTGTACCATAGATCGATTATCTATTCACATGGATCCATCGAACTTGAAGGGACTTATTTAAAGTTATATGTGGAAAACCCCCGTACTAGCAGAGTGCACATTTCACATCGATCAACATGGAGTGAAAATTCTTTTTGTTTTTAGAATATTCGTTTGGTTAAAATATTTATAGTACAAACTGTATTTGGTAAATTTTTCTAATAGTGAAAAAAATTTTTTAGAGCACCTGTCAGTGTAAAATTTTTCTGCATCCCAGGTTGATGCCGATGGATGTCCGATCGATCGTACTGTTCAACCGAATTTGGAATATGATCTCAAGTATAATCGGGTAAACATAAATACATCACATTATTTGAACTACCAATAATGCACAGGATTGTCGCAGAAAAGAATCAGTGTGCATGATGCAACTATTGTTTGAGTTTTATTTCAAATTACCAATAATTTGAGTTTTTATTGGCATTATCGTAGTAAGTACTCTCGGCGATTTTTGCATCCTATTCAACTTATCTCAAATTCGTGGCATTCACCCAGTCAAAATGAAGGATCGGAGAAGGATCAGAGATAATTTGAAACAGATCGCTTCCACTGCTCAACTACTTCAGTCTCTTTCTCTTCTTGTCGACACCCATCACTTCATCCTTTTCCAAAAACTGAGCCCTTTAAAATATGAAAATAGATATTTTCAACACAAAGCGAGTTCAAAATACCATCAAAAAGTACAGTGGATACTGTAGTGGTTTTTACAATCCGTGAATTTGTTATAAAGTAAGACATTATTATTTTCTCGCTGTTTTGCTTTCAACTGCGTACATGTCTGTAAAGTCTTTTCAATATAAAATACAACATCCATAATGAGTGTTTCTCAGAAAGCAAAAAGCGTACTGGTGAGGTGAGTACGTTTCAGGTTGTAGCACCAACGTGGGGTTATAAGTTCAGTCAAACATCAACCCTCAATTACCAGTGTGTGCTGGAAATATGCAAGAAGATGACTGGTGGTTGTGAGAAGCATATCCCACCATATTGCGACGATACTGATGAACAACAATTCCAAGTGTATTACATTTTGTGTTAAATTTGCTGATGATCACTCACATTTATAAACTGATTGTAGCTCCTCTCTGAGCGTTTTTTAATCTAATCTTATCTGGAGTAAGGCCCGGAATGAAGCGAGGGAGTCACTGATTCATGGGAACATCATTTTTCAATTATAGTCTATAAAATTTATGCCTCTTCATTCAGAGCGATTTTACACTTGCAGAACATGCGTTGAGAATAGAGAACATATAACTTTTGAGTACTGGTTGTTTGAGAATAATTTGGTAGCTTTTGTTGTGCATAAAAGGTTTTTGCCCTTCAAATGTATTTGTATAGATTTTTTTCCAAATTTATGCAAATTTTTTAACATTACAGTCTCAGCGAGGATCCTATTGCAGTACTGAAAGAAAGCGCACTCTAAGGGAAGCCGATTTCTCTTCCACGGCTCAAATGGATTTGGCTGCATCCATAAATATAATCGAGAGTCTCAAGGAAAATGAAATTTTTGATCATCACACAGAAAGTTTCGTAAGTAATTCTTGCAAGCTAATTCTCTCTGTCCTAGTAATATTGTCTTTTCAACATTCCCACTGAAGAAAAACATATGAAACCTTTCCCGACTATTTCAGTAATATGGCCAATTTTGGCCAGTAAGGATTTTATTTGGCCAGACCTTGTAAGCGGTCAATTTAAAGCAATTGTGATAAATTTTGTTGCCTGATATGCACCGAAAAGTGTCAATTTTGCTCTATCAGCGGTCAGTAATGAAAGCCTCTTTGATAATTAATAGCCGGCTTGATTCATTTTATTATATTCTAAGTGAAAGCAGCGTTCAAATTTCGCCAGATTTTTGGCGTTTCAATTGGTGCCAATGGACAATGACAATGTAATGTAGCCTAGAACATAAAAAGAACCCTGGAATTATTTCTGAGGTTCTCGAAGAATATTCCGGCACTTTATTATCCACTCTCATGTAATGCCATCGTTTAAATTTTTATATCTTCGGGAACACCATCTTCCTCTTGATCTACCACCACCTGGGCGTGAAAGTACCTTTCATATCTTCTAGCTTGATGTAGGTATGAATTTTCTGACCAAGAATGTGCCTCATTTCGACAATCTCCTTAGGGCCGAAGAACAATGTACGCTTTCGTATGTAACAGAAATTATTCTTTTTCTTATTCCTGGTAAGATAAGCCATGATTTTACAAAGCTGCCGATTCATCGTTTGTTTTCAAAGTACCTGCAAATTTATTCGAGAAGGATGGTGAACCCGTCGAGGAGGAGGTTACTGAATAAGAGAAGAGGTTTTTCTTTCAAATTTTTTGATATAGGAGGTTTCAATTAATGTTCTTCGGTATGCAAATCACTATACTTCGTTTGAAAAATCACACGGAATTGTTGCATTTCAGGATGAAGTTTTCGGATTTTTGGGCTCTATGGAAACAATGAGCAAAACATGCCTTTCACATTCTGTGCTCATTCTATTTCTACTTGCGGCTTTCCTTCTCTTTGGCACAATGGCCGCATTGGTTATCCTGACGGTCAAGAAATCGAAGTGAGTGTCGTTGTTTTGCTCACCCCGGATGCGCCATTGGAAATAATTTTCAGCAGCAATGCGCAGCATTGATGTGACCCTCCCAAGTAGAGCTTCTTTCAGGATCATCACGGCGACAATGATTAGTGACGTTTATTTCTCGTGTAAAGAGTTACTGCTCTTGTCTGTGAATATGTGAACAAAGATTGTGCTTGTTTCGTGAGATAACAACCCTCTACAATAAAACTATGACAATTATAGAAATCAACAATATATTCAGTGCCAAGCGAGCAGGTGTACGAACGAAGGAAAGTGGGAAAAGGTAAGAGTATTGTAAGGTAGCCTTCCACTATTCCACAATGCATAGGAGCACATGTTACATACGATTACCATTCATGAAACCAGCCAACTTTTCTAGACAGTAATCCAGCGTTTCAATGAAAATTCGATGCTTGTAGTGGGCGGATCATTAATACCAAAACATTTTTGTATATGCCGAATAGATTGATTTGTACGAATAAATAAGTCTCTTTCGCTGCTTGACTATTTATCTGTTTGACTGTTACAAACCTCTTTATTTCATTTAACTATCATGCGCTTTGATTATTGATGCTATAATCAGTTCGATATGTGGATCGTCAAAGAGAATATAGCTTAGTGATTTCGAAACCTCGAGCTGACACTGGCAGATGTTCAGATGACTAGGTGGAAATTTTTTTATTAAGTTTCCCAGCTGATCGTCCCTGTCGCGTCAATCTTCCAAGGGGGAGTTTTCAATTTTTTTGTGACTTGCTTGCAAAACTAATAAATTTTAATAATCACAATAACCACACACATAAGCAGTATTCTTCCAGCCGTTATCTCATTAAATTGGCGTGAATGTGACTGAATAGGTGGTCTTGTTAGGATTAGATGTTCGAATTCACATATACGCCGGTTTTTTACAATTTCTATGTTGAAAAATTTCTTCGAAACGAGTATGAAGAAAACTTATGGACGTGGAAAATTTGAAACCATTCAAAAGAAGTATGTTATGAATGTATGAAATACACGCAAATCATAGTCTATTTTATCATTAACTATCATTCAGTACAAACAAAATCGATAACAACTGTTGAAATCCATCAAAACTTTTGCACAAAACCGCCTATAGACTGTATATGTAACTAAAAGATGAGTGTTGAAAGGGTTCATCTTGCGTCAAAGATCCATCCGCACATGGCAATTTCTTCATAAATGCGCTTAAAAATTTATATGATGTAATAAGGTTTTTGTAGCAAAGTACACTTGAAATAGTTTTAGAAAAATAAGAAGTAGAAATGCCGATATGGCATTCGTTTTATTCAACGTTTACAATTTTACAGTTTACAGCACTTTCCGAATTGAACTCTTTGGTGGGTTTGCACCAGAAAACAATAAGATACACGAAATATTCACAGACAAAGTGATAATCGGCCATTGATCGATCATTGACACATATGATCCTCCTCATTTCGCAGCACCCCTGAATCGAGATAAAATCACCGTTTTATGCATATATTTGCATCAGTCGACAAATTAAATGCAGTAGGTTAGAATCGTTGTACATTTATATGACAATGACAATATATTTATGATCTATTCGTTGCTCATGTTTTTGAAGCTAGTGGAAAGCGCATTTAGGTGTCATTCTCAACCACCCACATTTCAGCTACATTCATAATTCTTTCTGCTCTATCATGATTCTTTCTGCTCTATTTTGCAACAAGGTCATGTGTTCTTTCAAAAACATTTATCTATGAAATTTTCAAAGCCTGTTGGCGATTGAAAAATTTATGAAATAACCTTTATTGGCTAAATTTTCTGTTGCCAATTTTTAGTGATTGAATATAGAGCCATTTAATTTTTTTTAAAAACTTCAATAGGTTTTTTTTTAAAACTTAATTTGTTCTATCCTTATCTGTGAGGTGGATGAATGTGACGTATAGTACACCTCCTCAGCTGCAACACATCTCATGATTCATCAGCTATCGTCTGCAGCTGATGGCCTGCTGGAACCTCGTAGATATTCTGTTTTCTCACAGTTTTAATTAGAGCATCGTTCATCTGCCGAAAATCTAACTATGCAGATAGAGGTGGGACAATTAAATTGCCTGACCGGAATTCAAAAAATTAAAGCGTTCGAACTTCAGGCACAGCCATATTAAGCAGTTGAACAACAATGGCGCGCCATTGAACTTTCTTGGTAGGAACTAAAAGTGAGGCTGAACGTACCTATTCCTCCTGAGAAGTAATGTCGTTGCTGTTGCAGCGATGGTAAGCAGAAATGTGGTTGTTGCAAGTAGTGCTCCAAGTGTTGGGTATGATAAGCATACCCTATTCACGGTCATAATTACAATTCCTGATCGAGGATGATAATGTGGCTGAAAATTTATTTTCCTCATTTAAGACCACTTCAGAAGGAACATTTCAATGATTTGAGTTAAATAAAGTCAATTTGATGCATACAAGAGATGGAATTTTTTTGCCAGCGTTTAGGGGTTGCAAAAATAGATAATTTGGGGGTGTCAATTCTCGACTGAAAACGAAGCAATAGAAATTATTGGCAAAAATTTTCGTTTTCTGCAGTACACCTCTGCTGCCTCATAAATTTTGCTATCATTTCTCCAGTATTGAGATCACAATGGCTCATTTTTGAGAAAGTAAGAGTTCTATCTACATCTGAAATGAGACAGGAACATTTTCTGTTTTTTCCCGCCAATGCAATCATGAAATAAGCGTCTCATTTCACCATTTGGGCGTATACTAAAAATTAAATTCCTGTAACCTCATTGATTCTGTTGATGAGTTTCTCGGTTCTTGGATCAGAAATGCCATCCTCGTCAAGACTGTCCAACATATTTACCGAAGCGATGAGATCCATTTCGCTTTGAGATGGCAATCGAGTTTCTCTAATCTGTCTTCTAGTAACACTGAAAAGCATCTGTTTATTTATTAAGTTCCGGTATTTCCACGCAATTAATTTCAATCTAAGTGTCATTTCTAGTATTTAGTGACTTTAATCACCTTCGATGAGTACCTTCATCATATTTCAACAACAATTAAATTTAAAGGTATAAAAAACGTGTTTTTTATTCTGCCGTGGTGCAGATTTTTCAATAATTAATTGCTGCAGTCATTCACCGCTTAATGACTTACTTATTTGCCTCTCGCTTGCTTCTGCCACACGACGGTGGAGTTAGTCCTTCACATTCGCCGGACGACTTCTTGCACAGCTCTACCACACACTGATAATTGAGCACCGATGTATCGCTAAACTTATAGCCCCAAGTCTCTGCCACTGCCTGAAAATTTTAAGTAAGTTGCAGTGAAATCAACTTTTAGAAGCTATATGAAGAGGTGAAAAAAATTCCACTCATCCACATTGATTCCCGATTTTGACTTAATCAAGCCGCTTTTTTCCAAGCAGATATGTGTTAGCAAAAGGTCCATCGAATTCTTAAAGAAGGCATTTTGAAATTGGAATATACAAAATATATACCTAGAATAGTAAATTTGCGAATACAACATCCAGAAACGTCTCCACCCATTTATCAACAAATTACCTTTCGAATGCCGGCGTCGTATTTTACATCGGGCTGAATGATCGGATCAATCGCACATCCATCAATATCGAGCTGTAATGTTTATTAACAGTGAAGAAATTAGTCAAGGAGAAAAAGCAAAGTCATTTCAAATATGAAAAAGTTGTAATTTTATATAGAATTCATTCATAACGATTTTAGGGGATGTTCAAATTCTAAATTCATAGTGGAAGTGACATCATGTAATACCAATTCATTGAAGCTCGAGGAATATTGTGTACCAAATCGTTTCAGAGTTTCAATAATGATTTGCTCTTTTCATAATTCTTTGGTACAGTCGAAATTGAAATTTATTTCGACATTCATCCACCATCCTCAAAAGTTTCAATTTGAGGCGATCTAGAAATTGCCTACCAGATCGAAACGAGCTCCTCGACCATCATTCACGAAGCATGAATGAACGAGGAATCCTTGAGAGTCATCATCACATTCCCACACATGATATATTTTATCACCAACTTGACCGTATCTGAAAATGATGATAAGACAATCGAACAAATTTTTTAGCTATTCTTCAACGTTCGGCATTTGCTACAGTTATTTTAAAAACAACATTGATATTTCACAGCTTCTCGAAATCATCGAACAAGTACAAAGAAATTGTTTTCCGAAATTATTTAACGATTCAATCTCACAAACCTTCTGAAATATTTATCTGCTTTCTCGTTTAATATATAACTTTCTACCAACTAGTCCTCTGGAAGAATCTTAATTCGTTACTGCACTTCGAATTAGCTTTAATCACAAAAATTTTCCAACGAACGCACACAACAGGTGGTCCATCGGGTGTGCCTGCATGAATGCTATATGAGCAGGTTGGCATTTTGGCTGTGTCGAGAAGTTCAGTTGTTCCAATTGGAGACATATCGATGCCTGACGTGAGCCGTTTAATATTCCGGAAGAAACACATACAACGGAATGCACGATCGACTTTCGTTACGAATGTGCCGTGAAATGAAACCACAATTGTCAATGAAAACATAATGCCCTGCAATTCACATCTGATTAGTTCTTCAAGTGCATATTTTATGTAAATATGCAACAATGGCATTCGGTTTTAAGCATATTTTCACTGATAGATTAATAACCGATAGCTATATCATTTCAGAAGTTGGCATCCTGCATTCATCTCTGCGGAAAAAGCAACCCTAGGCGTTGTTTTTGCTACGAAACGGATAGCAGCTAAACGAATCGCTCACCTCGAGTGAACCAGTTACTCGTTGCCTTTGCATAGTGCAATCACCGTTCTGAACCATTAAAGAGAACTTGTCTTGATCGACATTTGTTGCAAAATTACGTGAACATCTATCATCATCCGCTAATCCGCGCACATAGACACGACCGGTGAACGGTTTCCTCGTTTTGAATGTCAATGAGACCATTGTGTCTTCACAGTCCACCTCAACGTTAACAATTAATGTACAAATTCACCAAGAATCATTGATTATTCTCTATTCACCAACAAAAACTTGGTGAAAAAATATAAATGTGTGCAAAATTTGACCAATCTAGCACCCAACAACATGGCCACTCAGACCTTTCCTATACTCACACCCATTATGTTTGCTAGAAATAAAAATACTTTTCTCACTATTGAACTTCACTTTTCTACAGTTAATAGAGCCGTCAATTCCGTCTTAGTATAGTTGAAATGCCAATCATTTAAATGAAATTGCTTTCCTCCAATTAAAAAAGAATTTCAATTATTTTTTTATTTCAAAGTTTTACAATAATTAAAACGCATCACAAATTAAATATTTTCTCGCAACTGAAAGAGTGAAATGTTCAGCAAACATCTTCATCACATATTCATCAACTTATATAAGCTGATGCGATTTGCATATAGCAAATAAAATAAGCAGAAGCCAATATCGAGTGCATACTGTGGGAGTGCCAACGAGCTCATTGTCGATCATAAGCATAGCAGCAGGTACAATAAGAGTTTGAAAAAATATTGGTGTGAAGAACATTGCGATTGTCTGTGAATAGAGCCCCACCATGGGTCTCTCTTATATTTCAGATGCTATCATATGGGCCATCGCTGAACGCTGTCCGCGCTAACTGTCACGGTCAGGTTGGTGTTCCTGTCGTCTATTTTCAGACTA
Organism: Baylisascaris procyonis; assembly: GCA_037389465.1. Lineage (NCBI taxonomy): Eukaryota > Metazoa > Nematoda > Chromadorea > Rhabditida > Ascarididae > Baylisascaris > Baylisascaris procyonis. The sequence continues at coordinate 6,929,094 of JAZARR010000214.1, forward strand.
AATCAACGCTTTTTTTTATTAGGTCATTGTGGTCGTTTCATGTTCAGTGCTCCAATTTTTATTTTTTCAAAACGCCTCCACATGAATGAGACTGCGCCAGAAAAACAATAGTAAAAAAAATAAAGCAAAAAGTTATATTCACTTAGATTACTATAGTGTTTCTACCTAAAATAGAGTTCCAGTGGGACATAATTGTTCACTGTTGTAATTTATATTTCTCTCATCGTGATCTATGCTTTCTTAATAAATTCTTTCGGTGTTGATTACATCTTGATGCGGTAGGGCAAAAGTCGCATTTGATATATGGACAGCGAGATATAAAGATATCAATGAAATCAATCTATGCTTCAAAAAGAGAACTTTAAACATCTGGAAGAGAAACTTCGAAGTTCTGAGAGTTTATTTCTAGCTGCACCTACAGCGAATTACTTCCGCGAATTATTCTTCAACTAGCAAAGTTGAATAACATAGTGTCGAGTGCTATGCTGTTATCACTAGGCTAGGCAGATCATTGAAGAATTTGCAAAAAGCACATATTGCGCTCTCAATTGACAAATTTTGAACTTGTTTTCATAAACTTGAACACAAGAGGTATCTTTTGCAGTTCGAGTGCTCTTGCATGGTGAGACCGATAAAATGAGTCTCATATATTCACTCTTCTTTCATTATCTTCCCTCATCGATCGCCTATTTCATTTAAAAGCTACAATGATCGTCACTGCAAAATCCCTGCCTCATGATGGCAAATTGTTCGCCATCGATGAGCTAACGCCAATCGGGTATTGGAACACCATTCGGCGAGATAAAATCATAATTGTGCATCCGCTAAATTCCAGACTTGACATGACCCCAATAGCCCGTAAGTTTTCATATCGCCGGCTCTATCAACGGTGACACGGCACCAAGAATTGCGCGCGCACAATGCGAGCGCTAATGTACTCATCTAAAAAAAAATCCCGCTCCCATATTCTTCACCGCTATTTTAAAAATATTAGGGAAATGTTCCTGTGAACTAATATGATGCATATTTTTAGAAAAGTGTCGTGTAAGGGTTGGTTTGTTTCTCTTGAGGCTTATCAGGTGCCGTGTGGAGCTGACACAATAAAAGGGGCTAAAATTTCATTAAACGCTTAAAACGAATTTGCACAGAACAACAGGAAAAAACGGAGGAGATCGGGAAGAGGACAAAGGCTAAACCTAACATGACTCGGCACTATCCGTAGCGCCCCCTTGCGCGACTTCCGACGGCCGACGATCCCAGAACGCAGCTCCAAGCTGACGTACCCGCAACAGTTTATTCAGCTCGCAAAACTTAAATGTTGCTTCAAATATATTCGATTCGTTGAATGACATGAATATTATCTTAGTCATCAAACATGACTACATGTTGCTTAGTTGCTTCATTTAGTCATCAAACATCAAACATATTCATAATGATCATAATTGCATCAAATTAAAATGATGATATTTCGATGCTGAGAGGAGAAATTCTCCTCTTCCTTCTTCTTTTCATTGCTCACTCTTTGCAAGATTATACGAAATAAGTCGTAAGTTGCTTTTAATGTGAATAGCTCATTATAGCACAGCTTCTGTGAATTAAACCTTGTTTCTAATTATCTGCCTATACTATGTACGGAGAGATAGTGAAACAGTAATTTTAGCAACCATATATTTGAATGTGTTTTACCTCACTTCGTTGAAGCGAATATGTGTTCTTCATCGCTTCAGCATCACTCTTTCATGCTGTATTCTGAAAAATTGAAAAACGAACATTGATTCGCTTAATGGTTTTTGTTATCGTAGAGTGTGTCAATTGTAATTCAATATGTCTACTTTCAGAATTCAATATCCCACTCGTTTTGTCTGATCGTGAAATATTTCACTCGAAAAGATAACAGAAGCATTTTCTTGCTGTCATTACTGCGAAACGTTTCGCCAATATATTTCTTTACAAGTTCGAAGAAAGCATCATTACACGCTTATTTCTAGGTTATTTTTATATATGGTTGTATTTCTCACAATTAGGCCTATTACAGATATCTTTATCTTTATTACAAATTCAACCTTTATTGCGGCCCCCCCTCCTCCATTCATCGAATTTTGCAACTGCTTTAATTATTACTTTGTGTATAAATCCATGATTGACTGCCATTCAGTTGAAGCCAATTATTTCAAGCTCGCAGTAAGAAGCAGCTGTAAGCCTCACTGGTAGAAGTGCGCGAAACTTTTTGCGAGAAAGTTGAAGAGCTATTTCCTTCGGCTCATGTGTTCCTTTCGTAAACCTGTGGGAATTATAATTTTTTTGTTTACATTACAAGCCATTCCCTGTCACGTTTGTTTCTAGAGCTTTCAGAAAATAAATAGTATGTGTGCTGCCTTTTATCCATATCCTCCCAAGAAAGCTTGGATGTTTGCAATCTTCGACTCTTATAATGGAATTTTATGTTATATAATTATAGATATACTTAATTGTATGGACCTGAAGGCAACGCTGCTGAAAGATCTCATAAATTTGTCACTCGATTTTAAAGTCTTACTTATTGCAGTGAAGTACTCTGAGGTTGAAATGGTTGTGAGACCGCAACCGGGATCTTAAAGTAGATGCAAAAAAATAGCATCTTCGGCTAGTGCCTATCGGCTCCCTTACCGGCAGTAACTGGGCAATAGTACTTAATCGTGACGCTTCTATGAATAGAAAAATTCAAATGGAGTTTCTTAAAATAAAATGAAAACTCCGCAGTGAAGCTCCATTGAAGCAGAAATGATTAATTCCGCCACATCCTTGGCAATAGATAAATGCTGCTACTTCCGGGCTATGTGCACAAATATGATCGACCATATGGTTGATGACGTCTAGAATGCGCGTGTTTTCCTTGCAGAGACGAAGAGATAACTTTTATTTTGCCATTCTACAACTACATATACCGAAAGAGTGAGTGTTGAATGTGAAAATGCTCATAAATGAAGTAGGCGATTGTTAATAGGTTAGCCGAGAGAAAGGATGATGCTCTATGATGTAGAGAAAATTGATCTTTTGCGTTACCTTTTGCACTCAACTGTTGTCACAACGCACGATAAAAATGCACTCAGCAAATACTTTCAGAGAATGTATAATGGGGCTCTATTTGCAGCAGACAATTCATACTTTTATTTAACTCCATTCCAACGTTATTGTCCATCTGCAAACGGTTCGCAGCGCTACGGAATTTCGATCTCAGATTAAACAGATTTTTGATTTTTTAAATTCATTTTTCATCGCTTAGGCATATATATATATATATATATATATATATATATATATATATATATATATATATATATATATATATATATATATATATATATATATATATATGTGTATATTTAATTTGATTCAATCGTTTATTTATCTTGTTCATATCAAAGCTGCATCAATTATTTTCCATGCATTTAGACATACATATTTGCATTTCGGTTTGTAATTTTAGAATTTTTTCCCGCAAATGCGAAAATGGAAAGAAAGAAAACTTGAACTGTTTAGCCAGCATCATCCCGGCGATATCATGTCGTTCGAGCTTAGCTTCCAAAAATAGTTTCCGTGCTAGATGTTGCCTAATTGCAGTAAAAGAGGTAATCGAACACTTAGCAGGAAGGAATAATTTTCTAAAATCTTCAGTGGCATTTCATTGCTGCTGAGAAACCAATGCACTGTTGAGCTGGGATGATATTTCCTAGTTTGCAACAAGGAAGTAATTTATCAGGAAAATATTCGTGAGAACAAAGGCGCATTAATGTGCCCCTCATCTCTTCTCATATTGTCCAGTTTATGCAACCTCAGAATCAATCCACATAAGTAAAACAAAAGTAGTAATTTATATGGATGTTTGTCCTCGCATGTTATGATGTCTAAAGAAAATGTCCAACTAGCAACAACCAAACCAATAATCACAGCGTTCATCTTCAGCTCCATTTTCATGAGTCAGGCCTTTGCTTCCGAAGAGCTGCAAGTGTGAAATAGCAACAAATAAAGACAAAAAAATTATAAATCTCGCAATGCCTAACATACTAATTTCACTATTCAATGAAGTTTAATAATGCCGAAAGTATTCTTCTATCGTTGTTACAATGCAATAAATTGTCTATGTTTGCATTTGATGTGAAAAACGTCATCTCAAACCATCTTTTCATTCGTGATGAGCGCTGTCTTATATTTCGGAGAATTAAACACGCTAAATGTAAGAAAGCGTCTATCGAATGGCTTATATCTTATCAATTATTTATATCATTAAAGACACCAAGTCATCTACATCATTTAGTTTTTGCTTTCATCACAGCGGAATGACTTGTTCATTTGAGCATTGATTAATGAAATCACTGTTTTTTACTGAAACGAATAAATAAAATAAAATCTAGTGTTATAATGCGAAAATTTCTGATATGTATAGAATGGTTGAATGAGATTCGAAAGATGAAGAAAAGTATTCGATGTGAATCAACTAAGCAATAGTGCTGCTGTGGAGAGTTTCTTTGAAAAGAATAGCAACACTTTTTTCGCATAGCGCCATCCTTTCAAACAGTGCAAACGAATCAAGTTCCCCCTTGAGGTGTTAATGTAGCGTAATAAAAGCGTGCATCGTATAGAAACTTTTATAGACGTGTTCATTTTGTGAATGCAAATCGGTGAATCACATTCAAAGTTGTATTTGTTACTTTTGACGGCCAAATTGAACCTTTAATGAATTTGTTCTTAAAGAAAATAACTGCAGAAATTTTGCTTGCTAAGTGCGACAGTGTCCTCTCTATTTTTTACATTTAATTTTTTCCGTTGTTTTTTCCCATAATTGGTGCCCGTGACATCGCAGCGAAATCATAACAAGGCGCAAACACTGCTTTGGGGATATCTAATTGCTGAATTTTCCAACAACATCTCGGCCTTATTCAACAGTTTCCGAATAGTTCGTAGCACCTTAATCCATTTCTTAACTGAGGTATATTGAACACATCGACCAACATTTTTTGTATTATGCGAGTTGCTAAGGGAATTCTTTGAGCAGTTCTATCTTTGCAATTATTCAGATCACTACCATATTTTCAATTTTTCATCATTTCTTAGTTTATAGCACCCATTTTTCAATTATATATAAAATGGTTGATTGACAAAAGCACATTCAGCAAATGCGTCGTCGACAATTGCACCCTGCTTAAGGCTCTTAACATTTCTTCATTTTTTTGCAATAATTTTTTTTGTTGTTGTTGTTTATCCATCAGCTTATATATTGACGATGTGACGAGTGTCATAATTTTCCAGATTACAAGATTATCCAAGTTAAAAGTCTTTTGACTTCAAAATCTTTGGGACTCTAGAGGATTATAAGGACAGAACCTGCCAATATTGCATTAGTTCTTATTGTTTTTTCAATCACGTTATTTTGAATATTTAACACAATAGACTCTTTGTTATCAGCTTGTGCAAACATTTGTGATCAAAGGTTCAGAACTGCTATAAACCTCAAGCATGGCTCAAAGAAACGACTAGTTGGCCACGCCCAGTTCAAGCAATTAATGTTTGGTACATTTTAAAACTGAGGCGTTTTGATGGCCTCATGCGTTCAAGTGTTAAAGACCAGTTGACGTCGGATAGCTTTTTGTCAGGATCACCAATAAGGTTTCTATTGCAAGAGTAATACTGTATGTGCAAAAGTACAACTTACTGCATATAGTTAGTAGAAATGAACGAGGTCTGCATTGACAATTGAAGTAGCGAAATCGAGTATATAGTCAATCCAAGCACAACACAATTTACCCATGTACAAAACGAGATGTGCATTATAGGAAACTGTTATATTCCATCATAATCAAGGGCGCTTATGCAATTTCGAATAAATAGTGCATTATGAAAAGAAGAGCGCTTGGCTCTATTACTAGGCGCTTTAGCCAACTCGACTTCCAAAGGTGGCATCATGTTCATGGCTAATTATGTGTCAGTGCGTGTTTGTATATCAGTCTGTCGGCCTGCATATCTGTCTGTTTGTTCGCCGGTTTAAACTCTGAGGACAGTGAAAGTACAGACAGGAAATGCGCTATGCATGATGTAACCATAAGATGACCTTCTATGCTACGTTCAACAACGATCCATCAGCTCCGAAAGAAGCCACAGACATTAAGAGGCAAGCAATAATTTGTCAGCATTTCACATCGGTATGGTCTTAAAATGGAGTTGTTATAAGAAGATTTCCAAGAACGCCCGTATCATTTATAATTGGGGCATTTTTCCTCATACTATTAGTTGGCAGACCGTCGAACTTGATGGTCTAGTGAGCGGAAGCAAAAGCATATGCAGTACCAGCTTCTCTGTTTGCCTTTTTCACATTTTTGTTGTATGCCGCTGTCGATCGATTAATCATAATTATATGCAAGAAGATCTATGCACTCGGTCAGTTTATGAGTTGCCAAATAAACAAACAAGTTTACTGTATTAAATCGATCATAAGCGGTTGATCATGAACGAATATCACAGTTTCACATTTTTCATACGTATATCCGAAATGAGAATATAAGCGCCATCCGTTGCAGAGACTCAAATGTCACACGTGATGGATGAGACGAACAAATCATTGCAATAAGCTATTTGAGATTCTTGAAATTCATGTAGCAACTGAGCTCCTAAAAAATTTGACACTGTAAACTAGAATTGTCCTAATATGCAAAAATGCGTAAATTTAGTATTTCTTTTGTGCTACCATCATTAATTGTTGTTTTTTTCCTATTCAAACATGTGCTGTATTCATTCCTATTCAAACATGTGCTGTATTCATAGAGCAATAGCAGCAAATTCTCGAGAGTTGAAGATATATACGCGTTGAAGGAACATTCCTACGAAGAAGCTAGAGAAATTCGTCATATGTTTAATAGGTGAAAATCTCAGAATGAAAGCACTGCGCAATTATCACCGAAATTCAGCGAAAAAATTTTTCCCCTTTTTGAGCAAAAATTTTCAAAAATATCTCAATTATGTATATTATTTGCTTGTTTGTTTCAAATGATAAAATTGAACGCGTAGTGAATTCTGTGCTTGAAAACGAGTTGCTCTCTTATCAGTTCGCCATGGGAATGAGCATAAATGAATGCCACTAATTTATAAATATGAGCAAAAAAGCATTCCCTATGTAGAGATTAGAGATGGTATGCCTAATGGTTCTATTTAGCGTCTCAACTAGACGTCACTACTCTCGGGTGCAGAAATTCACTATCAACAACGAGCATGATGCCTCTCAAAGTTCAAACCTATAGACGCATGTAGCTACGCCCTATCGTCTGCCTTCAGCGTTTTTCCTCGTATCCTATGCTACTTCCCAACATTGCTTCTTTTTGAAGCAATGCACTCAATACTTTTTTTGTATTTTTGAGCGTCCGTCAACTGTTTTAGCATTATATGAGCACTGATCTCGGATGCGATATTATCCTATGATGCGAATAAATTAACTGTCCAATAGTTATTAACGCACTGACCATGTAGTGGCCAATCAACTACTTTTCTGTAGAAATATAGCAACATCGTTTCGGATTCGTTAACGTTTTCAACAATCGATAAAGCTCAGACATTTCAAACGATAGCTTTTTTTGGCATTTGATGGCATTCAAAATGGCAACAGTGATTTGAAAATATATATCACGTTGACGAATCAACTCAGAAATCTGGAAATCTAAAAAAACGCCTAAAAGCATCGAGTAGAAACATTTGTTGATTGCAAATGCGATGGTCGTCTAAATGGTCGTCTAACGTGATGTGCCGTCTTGAGCAGAGCGCTAATCGAAAAACTTTGCTGCTGTGGCCCGTATCCAGCAAGACGCTTAAAGAAATTTTCGTTCGGCTTAAAAGACTCGAGAATATTCAGAAAAGAATTTCCACGAAAGGATTTAGGAAAAGTCGTTGCCTAAGAAATCTGAAGATGTGGAAAATGTTTTCTCACCGAATAATCATGGGCATTTTTCAGCTAATTAATTTCCGATTGTTTCATCATGTCTTTACTAGAGGAATTATGACCTCACCAGTCAGCCTCGATTAGGAAGGTTTTCTGAGATCAATCTCGACGAGTTTCAGCGCATCTCTGACGCCGATCCGCATGAGATTACCAGCTCATTGACCAGCACCAAGGGATGTTTCCAGACCTCCATCATGAATGTTGTTCACGCGCACGGAAAGGTCCAATGCTTTAGTTCACTGACATCAAATGAACTGATGAAGAAGAATCTTTTCGATCGAGCCCAGGTTTGTCAACAAATTCTCCCCCTTGACCGTCATTCTGACTAGCTGGACGATGCTGTCACAGACATCGAGAAGTGATTTCGTTGTTTGAGCCACGTCAAGAAGCGACATTCGACAAACGACGGAGAACGACCACAGCCCGAACCAAAAAATGATTTATATCTAATGAAATTGCTGCTCGCTACCTGTCGGATTGTTCTTGGCGTTTACCTTCATGAGCTATTACCTAACAATAACACCGTGGTGTAGCGCCACACTCAGAAAATTGCAAAATTGCGTCTGCAACTGAAGTAAGTTTTCCATACACATAACAACGGATGGCAACTTGATGCCGAGCAGACCCGGCTTGCCTTACTAAATTTTAACCGGGAAACTGCAACATTATCCTACAACCCATAATTGACTCCCACAGAGTGTCACTTTTTTCAGGTCTCCCAATAATTAGCTGGCAAATGAAAACTTCGACGATCGCCATGAGCTCATAGGCATCGCCATGATCTCCATAAGACCAATGCGGAGGAGAGCAATGAACTCCACTCAACAACGTTGACAAGAAGCGCGTTTACTGAACGTTTGAGCGCCAGTAGTAACAAATTGAACGCCAGTAGTAGTAAATAATGGATGAATTTTGGAATGAAACTATTTCATCAATAAAATATAAGCGTTTCAGTTTTTCGAGTGCTTATAAGTTTTCCAACAGCTTGACAGATTAAAAAATGGCGATAAGAACATGCTTCAGCTCATAGTTAAAATTACAGAATTGATATTTTTTAAAATGTTTTCAGTAACAAAGTCTTGCTAAAGGTTCTGCCTTGCTAATAGGCTTACAGATAATAGGTGATCTTAAGAAAGGACAACACTCTCAAGCGAGATTTTGATCTAAAATTTGGAGCAATTGCATAAATACAAAACTTCATGCAGTCAGCATTGCGCATTTTTTTAATGCAATGAGTTTACTGTTCGATTGCAGTTCGCAACATTCTTTAAACTTAGACTTATACAAATAAGTGTGTTGGCCGCATTGTGCATAATTAATGCCCCTTTGCCACTTTGCTATGATACAGGAAACTGGCACAGAATAAATATATGGTTGATAATGGTACGAAAAAAGGGTTTCATGCCCCCTATAACGGTTATAAAAAGTTGATATTCATTTACATGCCTAAATGATAGCAGTCATGAAGCATGTCTGCTCATCGTGTCCAGTGATCATGTGAAGAGGCGTGTCTGCAGTGACATCGACATTTGATGGTGGGACACGTTTATGGTTGCGCTGTAGGCAGTGTTGGTGCGTGCAAGCGGAACGAAACTCGGAGAGCGCAGTCCTCATTCGAAGAGAGGCGTTGGTCAGGGGACGGACGGACAGCACTCAATGAGGACTTACCTGTGCACACTGAGATGATACTCCTCCTCATGCTCGCCGCCACTCCGTTACTCACTTCTGCAGCTGGTGCACAGCTTATTTGTGCCGACCAACCCAGGTCATTACTATTTCCTCATTAATTTGCATATGCTACTATGACCTATATATATATATATATATATATATATATATATATATATATATATATATATATATATATATATATATATATATATATATATATATAGGAATAAAAATGATTAGACTTATTGAAGTACAGGAGATAAAGATTAGTCCGTTAAATACCCTTCAGCGAAATATGCTGACTTTCGAGCTGAAATGAGGTCCCTCAACTTTCAGTGACTGTATCGCATTGACTTTGTCGCCAGTGATTGCTCGTTTACAACAAGAAATCTCGTCAATGACTCAAGCTTCTATATCACAAAAGTAAAGTTTAACATTCGCCTTACAAATAATTCTGATACATACCGGACACAAGCGCCTTAGTGCATGTGATCTGCACTCATATTTAATTAGAGCATATTCCCTCATTTAAGCTTTTTTTGTTGATCCAGTCATTGTTAATACTATATCATGCAACTGGATGCTCGATTCTTTGTTCGTCGAGTTTCATGCAAAATACAAAGCTACTCCTCTTCGTCACATCTAGTTGGAACAACGATATAAATAAACTGCAAATCCGAGTCACTATGACCTCTTAGGTTCTTGCAAAAGAGAAAAAACTGAGGAAACTGCACTATAGCACTAAGAGAGTTGATGGAAGAAAGAACCTAAATTTACAAATACGGTAGCAGTCAAATGATATAGGATGTTAAGGAACATTCAGATAAAGTAATTATTATGTGAGATCAGCAGAGCACACTATTCAATACAAGTTTCGATCGCCCACAATCATTACTGGATATGAATTTGCCTTAAAATATTATTTCCTTTGATAGCCTCCTTATTTGTTTATAGGCGTTTTTTTCACTGGTTTTGGAGATGCTCTAAAATCTTTGCACTATTTACTTTTTATGAATATTGTGCTATCCTGAAATATCTTCACAATTGATTGAACCATGTTCTTTTCCACCAAGAATGATAAAAAATTTAAATTTTCAGTTCAAAATTTTTATGATTTGTTCGTTTACGTATTTTTTCGTAAATTTTATTCTTTTTTCGGCAGCTACTGACTAGCCTAATGAGTGGGATTATAAGAGCATATATGTTGTGGCAATCCCTTCCAAAATATCTAATGAATTAGCGAGAAAAGATTTGGTGAAAATACATGTGGTAATAGATTTGGACAGATTATTTAAACGGAAGAGTTTTTTGATGCTCTGACTTATAAGCCGATGGCATTAGGTGGAAAATGGCCTATTTCCGCTCCACCAAGACTATTAATGTTTTTCTTTGATGTTTAAGACGTCATTTTAAACAGTAGAAACCAATAATCTCTGAGCAATGTATGAAATAGTTTAAAGCTTAAATCAGTCTTTTTTGCTCCCATTGTCAAACAGGTCAATCACTCATGGGAATATTTCAAATCAGTTTAGAGATTAAAAAATTCAAATTTGCAAAAGATATTCTCGAATTTGGTTGAAATTTATGATTCCCTTAAGAATTTTGGAACAAATGAAACTATTACCCTCTTTGCTATTCATGATACGCTTAAAATCTTTTCTTTGTGGAAAATATTTCTTCTTTCCTGAAAAATTTTACTCAAATCGAAGAAGGCGCCTTCGAATGAATTTCTTTTCATTTTAGCATTTACTTCATAGCTAATACACAAATTTTTAGTAAGGCGAAAGCTGCAGGAAATTCCAATCGTTGAAAATTAATTCAAAGCTGCAGAAGCAAAAGTTTTTTCTTCCTAATTCATAATATAAAAGTAATAAATGAAACTATTCATATATGCATTTTTGTTTTTCGTTTACACAAACAAACTGCATAACGAAACTCTTTTTCCGTTGTCTAAAACAAACATTTGTAGCTAAGTGCACCAGCGTGCATTCCTTTGAAATGCATTTCTGAAGATTCCTTCCGACAGTGAAAATTAGAAAATGTTGCTTCTCTTATTCCATTAGCATTAACCTTTATTTATAGCTCCAATTCTTCGAAGATTCTCATTCAGCTTGTTTTTTTTTTTTTTTTTTTTTTTTTTTGAAGGGTAGGGAGGGGGACGAGGTGGGAAAATCTTATTTTATGCGTTATCAAATTACTAAAATACTCAGCAATTAAAGTGTGAAATAATTTATTTATTCATCGACTGTATCTTTTATTGCTTGTCTCTTTGGCGATCCAACGAACCACAAATTAATCAATCTAGCTTATGAATATTATGATGTCTATTACTTGTTTGCACTATTATCTGATAAGTGTTTATCGGAGGCGAATTATGACTGCTAGGAAGTAAAACTGTGGGAAGTATGGATAAGAGCTTACTGAGTGTTGCAGCAAATGTATTTCCATCTTCCAGAATTTTCGAAAACTCCATGGAGATAGAGCGGAGCAACAGAACCTCTCAAGGCATTGAGTAGCTAGATGAGTTCACTTCATCGGTTCGTGTCAGATAATGGGGGGAGGGGGAAGGAGAGGGGGGGTGGGGAGTGGCGAGCATTCATCTGCGAAACGATTGTTGTTATTACTGCTGTTGGAAAGTTGTTTGCTCAAGAACATCGTCAAACAAATACGTTGGCTGCACAGGAGCTTTTTCGATTCGGCGAGAATGTTTATTAATGCCTCCTCTATAGTGTTTTGAAAATGTGAAGTCGATCAAAAAAAAAGAAAGGAATGAGTTCATTGGAAAACTTTTCCCCAACATGATCACTGAAGTGATTAAAATCTAAATTTGCAAGATCAAAATTTCGAATATCGAGATGAATTGATTGAACTTGTTCATTGGGTGAAAGGGCGGACTGCCTCTATGCTTTGTAGATGTTTTGTAGGCTAGAGATTTACTTAATTTGGTACATTTACTTAATTCTTTCGCACATTAATACGGTTTTATAAATATGCTTTTGCGAAACACATTGTTACGCCAAGGTATCTTTGCATATTTATTTGCGTGTGAATAAATATGTCAACCGTGGAAACCACCTGAAAACCCCTATAGTCGGAACAACGAAATTTGATGAGCATAATTAACACAGCTATATTGTCATATCCTACATGTTTTCCTGGCTTGTTCAATCAATATTGAAAGAAGTTACGAGCACTTAGACTTGTTTAGAAGTTTACGTATTTATGTGGTCTTTCTGAATGTCTTACAATAGCTGAGCTTAATCGAACCTTATTCTTTGAACATCTTATTCTGATTTATGCAAAAAAAAAAGCAATTTTTTCATTAAATCCTCACTCCTCTTTCCGCTTCGTCCGGAAAGATTTCCGAGGTTGAAATGTGTCAAAAAGTTAACTGATGATAAATCAACTTTCTACAACCCTTTCTTAGGCGTTTTTCAAGATTGTTATATGAAGTGAGTTCGTTTTCAGTCCACAGAGTCAATCGTTCATTTTTGAAATTGTTGTCGACTTGCTGGTGATTGTTGTTCAAGGGAATCTCTTTTACCCAGCAAAGTAAATGCTTTTCGGCTACGATGTGAATTGCCGATGTACGAATCAAGTCGTTTGGGAATAGACGAAATATTTATGAGGGCAGTTGAAATTTTGAGACTTTCGCTTCACCATTCATTGGAATATTTTTCCTGACATTTTGCAATAATTGAAAAATCTGTCAATTGTTTGCAAAGAGAAAAAAGATTTTATTTCAGTTGTCAATGAATTTTATTTTGCAGTCTCAAGCAAAAAAGGTTATGTTTCGATTTGGATAAAGGACGCTTTGTCGATCCACATATTGGCCGTAATGCGATTTATGATGTGGAATCTGAATTGAAGCAACGCGAAGTTTCACTTGGAGGTAGTCGGCGCAAAGGTTCGAATAATATTTTTTCATTTAGAGTATGACCATTTCACGACTATAAGCAAAGTAATAAATATTACTTCGAAAGTTGTGATTGATCAGTTGACAGTTATAACATATCAACTGCTTATATTTGATATCCCTTCGCCATTATCGTTTAGCATATCGGCCCTCATATCAGGAAATCAAAAAAGATCCTTCTTGTTTGATAATGGAATCTTTAACCGCATTCTGCATTTTTTCAGTAATTATATTTTTAGTCTACTGATCTAAATCATGTTTCCCGGTCACCATTTTTTGGCTTTTTGAAAAAATTTGATTTCGCTTTGAAAATGAATTTTTGAAAAGAAAACAACAGAGACTGAGCACCACAATTTTCCCAGAATTAGAATCCTTATCTTTTTGGAGAGAGGAGATAGAATTGAATATAAAAACCGTCACTGAAAAAAAAAAAAAGAAAAAAACTAATAAATCACTGTCGGATATAATCACTGTCATGGATATAATCACTAATAAATCACTGTCTTTCATTTCAATTCAACTAATCGCTTGATAAATCACTTCAATAAATATATTCAGATGAAAGTTTTGAAGTGGGAAGCGACGTGAAAATGTAATGCGCGTTTAGCATATTTTGACGTATTCATATATTTATGCATATCAAATTATACATCAAGTTTTTTCCAAAAAAAAAAAATCAAGCGAAATGATAAGAAAGACAATAAGTAAGAATTCTTCATTGATGAATAAATTTGAATGTCTGTAGCATTTCTTTAAACGCCATTCATAAATCATTATGAAAGTGAATGATTTGAAATTTTGAAGGATGCATTTGCATCACAAATAAAATTTTTCATGATGCATTTTTCATTATCCCCAAACAATAGTTCAATTTATAATGATTTTTAATATCTAAAGTGAACAGCAGCTGCTTGTTTAGATAGTCATGCATAGTTCTTATATAATATATCCTTTCACTGCATGAACTGGACCGGAAGTAATATAAGCTGTAAGAAGTCTCCATCCATCAAGTCTTGAGATAATGATCAACGGTAACGCTACTACAATGATGTCGAAGCTATAAATGCACTCATATATATTGTGAGGGAAATCTAGGATCATGAAATTTATACGGAAAATATAGCCGACTGCGCACACGATTTTAGCACATTCTAACAAATATCATTGTCATTATGTTTTTGAAGCATAGCGAAATGTCGAATATTTGTTTCTAATTTTGTCCTCAAATAGCTAAAAAAGCGCGTTTGGCTGCATTTTCTTGGCTTTCTTGAGAATATTCACAACCATCGTTACTATTTACTGCATAAATGTGCACTTGTTCTTGTTTGTATGTGCGATGTGTGCTGAAGAATTGAATGCGTAGGAGTGAAAGATAAAATCTTCTCAAATGTTTTCTTGTTGGGTTTAAGATAAAACGACGATAAGGTTACGTGATCATCGCTCGATAATTTTGCGCCCTTCTAACGAAACATCTTTAAGTTGTATTATGCAAATGCTTCTATCATTTGATTTTCGTTCCAAAAACACTTATTTTTTTTGCATATTTTTACGAAATAACTCAATTTTATGTAGGCGAATTTTTTCATTCCTTGTAAATACGCAAAATAAGCACGCACTGGGTTGGAAAAACTCAGTAAAACAATGGAATTTAAAAGAAAGAAGATTTAAAAAAAAACTATGAAATATATTCCCAGGCTGTCATTTTGTGCACATTCTGATACCTTACATAATGTCATTATTATAGCTCCTGATTGCTGACTTCTAGAGAAAAGAATCCTCCAAATAATCGAAAATGAGGTGACACCAAGAATATTATCGATTATTTTAAGGTACGATCAAATCGTTAACTAGAGAATTTATTTAGCAAATGCACATCAGTGAATCTCAAACGTTCAGAGAATTTTCTTCTCCGAGTTGAGATTTCATCACTGGTTTTGGTCAAGTTTTGAAAATGTTTTCAATTTTTGATCACCACATGTATCATTTGATTATATACGTATATAAATTTATATTTTTGTTTTTATTTTTATTTATTTTTTCACTTAGTTATTCGTTTATTCATTCATTTATCTAAGCAAGTACTGTGATTTATATATTCAACTGTATTTAATTATTTCATTCGAAGCAAGTGCTACTCTTTTTCTGCAATTCAGATGTACCTTGGTTCAAGAAACTGTATTTGTTATTTAAGCACGTGCTTGCAAAGGATTCAATTTCTATCGTCGGTGCTTGAAAAAATATTCAACTGAAGCTGATCGTTTGGAATGTCGTTATGCACGATGTTCGGTGTGCATCGCCGAAAGCTTTCGCCCACATTGTCCATTCTGCTTTGCTGATAGTAAGTACTTCTAACTTTTTCGACTCGTTAATTTTTACTAAATAGGTAAACTCTACTGAATTTCCAATAATGTTGAACAAATGAATATATGCTAATCAAAAGTTCACTTAAACGGTCACTCATATCTCTAGTTCTACTAAGTGATGTTAGCTGTTCAACCTAGCACCTAATTAAGTAGCGAATGATTTCAGGTGAGGATGGCTAATTCAAATGCACAATGAATCCACTGGCTTTTGGAAAGCTTTTTTAACTTGACCTTACTAGCAAGATTCTCACTTCGAATTTGGTTTTATTTATCAAACTACAAAACCAATATATAATTTCATGCCTGAAGCTTACAATTCTAACATTAAATCGAAGTGCATTGTCGGTTTGCTAACCAATTAATTTATGTTGATCAACATATAGACATTGTTAAGGGTTTAATGGAATGCATCGTTACTCCTTTCCAGAATCGGTGTTCTGTCCAGCAGTCGAAGCATGCTCATGTCCGTGGAAAGCCGGATTTGGATTATGGGAGTCGTGCAGAGATAAAATTAGCAACTTATGCAATGGTGAGTTCTTGCGATAAAACACTTCTTTTATATGTACTGTTTGAGGAGAAAATGATTTAGGTTAGTAATAGTTAGCGTAGAAGTGGCAGCTATTTTTATTAAATGAACAGAAAAACGGCCATATAAAAGAATAGAGGCGAAAATTCGGTCAGCAAAAAGAGATGAAACGTGTTATTTCTATGAGTGATTTGAAATCGCATTGGAATAAATATTTGAATCAAATTCAATGAAATCGATTCATCCAACATTTGATGGATAGCTATCGACTATGAGACATGGTTGTTTACTTGTTAAACAATGCTGAACTATTACTACCATTTCATATTTTAACTTTAATTATATAAACTATAGCAATTTTGTCTGAGCAAAGAAAAAATACGTGGTAGTATTCAATAAAGCGTGAATCTGAAGAAAAAAACTCAATATCGATAAAAATCGAAGTGCTTTACATCGGAAAATTTGGACTTGGAAATGTGCCAAATTTCGTCAATTTTTGCCAAATCGCCAAATCTTTTTCACTTCTCACCAAAGCAGTAGAATGCAACGTTGTTTTAAGTATGCTTTCATCATCATTTAATCCACTGAAATTATTGGTTGATCATAAATGTCAAAGATATACATACAATTATAGTTCATATTTTCTCCTCTGGTAGATTAATAATATTTGTGTTGTTTATGTTGATAATACAGCGTAACCAATCAAACAAGATACTGAGTTTCTGATAAATAAAATTCATTTTTTTCCACTAAAATTCTTAATATTTTAAAAAATAGCGCATTGACTAAGAAATTAGTAATGTCTATTTAGATAAGAGGATCATTTAAATAGAAAAACAGAAAATTTTATGATTACGGTGGAATTTTCGTCGAAATTTTCGATCGCTGAAAAACATTTCACTTTTATTATTTTTCTTCAGTAATCTAGTTTTCATTCACCTATGCAATTTTTTTTCAAAGTTTCCTTTAGAACTCAATGATAACTTGCTTGAGTATTATTGCAAAAGCCGACGAAGCGAAACATTACAATGAATTATCTGAAATATCACTAAAAAATATATTGAAATTTGAAAAACCTCTCCAGCATTTTATTAGACTGCGAATATTTTTATTCATCTTTGCAAAATTTTATAATATTCATTGGAGGAAATGCCGCCAAATTTTTCAGAGTCAAATACGACAACGGTGAAGAGAAAATTAAGACGAAAGAAAAAGAAGAACTTTATAACAATCTAACGGGTCTCTATGATGCGCAAGCCGTTGTCGGTGAATCTCGTCATTTTATTGCATATAATGTTCTCTTTTAATAAACTTTCGAAGCATTCTGGTAACGCAACTTTAAAAAATATTCCCCCTCTATATCACTATTATTTTAATCTTCCCACGGCGCTTTTCTTAAAAAAAGATTCATTTCTCAGGGCGTATTGCCAATCGACTGGTTGTAAAATGTATGCATTTTCTTGTTGCACTTAAAACGTCTATAGGGCTTTTCGATGTTCATGGTTCATCTTGAAATTTCGTATAGAAAGTTATAATACGGCGTAACCACTGAAAATTCCAGCTCTTGGTTAGGCGATTCTTCGGTTGAAATTATTTGGGTGATGAGCAGATAGACGCACACAAATGTACGAAAAGACATAGTCGCCTTTTATGCATTTGGCATAAAGTGTGTGCAATTCTGTACGTGCAACTTACTTAGCCATTAATAATTATTCTCGTGCTCATGTCTATAGAACCGCTGAACAACCATTTGTATATCCTGACCTATTGGAATTCCGCTTGTTCGTCGAACCAACAAAATTTCCATATTTGAAAAGATGCAATAATTTGCATTTCCGGCAAAATTTTGTCTAAGAGGCCGCACATTCTTGAACATATTAATCGTCAAGCGGGCATGAGGACTGCACTGTGAGTTCCTTTGGTGGCTAGTAGGCCAATCCAAGTTTCTACGGAAATTTGCCTATTATATAATTAACTGAATATTAAACAAAGCACTTATTTGAATCCAACCGGTGAATTCAAGCCAAAACAATTTTAAAAAGATCGAGATTTTATTACCACCACTTAGTTTCATGCTTTGTGTAAAAACAAATTAAACTAGCAACACAAGGCCTACAACGATTATAGGTATGGCAGGGAGTAAGAGGTGGAGAAGCTCTCCTTATGTTACTGGCAAAATTGCCGTTTTCTCAAAATTCCACTATCATCCCAGTCGAATTTCATCACTTTTGGACAGTCATAGCAACTAACTCTTCATGTCAACTCGAAAATTGCGGATATGGTAAGTGAAGTGTTTGTTTGCGAACATTGTGGCTTTATCTCGCAGGTAACCCCTTCGTATACAATACCTCTACATTGAAAGAGCACCCTCGCATAGGTGCATTGCTGACGTTAGATAATTATAAAATAACATTCGACGAAATCATCGTAATACCTAAGTTTTCACATCGCGAAAACGAAACAAATATTCAGTGGACTATGGTATCAGGATCTGAAATGAGTGACAAAAAGTAGTATCGGCTACAAATTATCTCATATTTTTAGTGTATTCGGATAAATATATATGCGGAATCCCACCCATATGACTAGTTATCGATGAAGACAGTGCTGCTACATTAATACCCAGTTCAGAGTAGCTTTGTTTATTGAGAAAAATGCTACAAAATACTAATTCACTGTGTAAAACAGCTACCGAATTATGGAGGTTCAGTGTTAAACATCAGGAGTAAACAGCAAATAAGAGGTATCATTAGAAAGCTAGCGCACTCAACAGAACTTGGATGAGGGAAGGGGAGCGGGAGGGGAGCGGACGCAAAAAGTTCGAAGGAACCAACTCTCTAGAATGTTGCAAGGAAGCATTCATTACTGTTTATCGTCCTCTGCGTAAGGGAAGAAGAAGAGATGCTATAACACAATTGCAATCGCAGCTTCGTATATTGCCAAAAAGGTTGAACACAGCAAATTGCTAGTATACAACATATGTTTTCAAAATCTCTTGATGTTCTACTGCTGAAGACTGTCGAAGGCATGATAACGGGTATGATGTTATGACAGGTACGTTGCTGGCTGCTGCAAACGACTCCATTACGAACTAAGGGAAATGAGTACTCGAACTGAAAGGTAGAAGAGGGGTAATTCATTTGCAAGGCTGTCATACTATCTTCGTGGTTGGATTCTCATGCTCTATTCTTTTGATTGGCTTCAATGGAAGGGGGTTATACTGATGAAATAAAGGGTCAAACTATATGGGAAGAGGCTATACTGATGAAATAAAGAGTCAAACGAAGTCACTAAACCGTTATAAAGAGTATTAACCGTTATAATATGCAACCCAGGTGGCTGCAAAATATTTAAGGTTTCTAACCAGCTTTAATTGTATTATCCCTTCATTAGAAACTTATTTGTTGAACTAGATATTAGCAGAAAGCCCACATGGTTCAATTCATAATTAATAAATTTCATAACTCTTCATTTTACCGTTTTCCGGACTGCAAGTATCGGAAAAATGTGCGCATATAAATTCTGCTGACAGTTCTACTGTTCAGCAAATTAGGTCGGCCAAATTTCAGCGACACTGATAAAATTTGAGTTTGCTCGAAAGCTCTGATAACGATGCTGAAAGCCTTTCAATTCAAAATATTTTTCTGCTTTTGATCGATATTACTTCGATTGTTAACGCATTTTTCGATCATCTATTTTACTATGAAAATCAAAAGTATCGCTCGTTTTGCACAATCGATGTATATGTATTGAAACGATTCTCATTTTCGATCTGAATTGATGATCAGAGTCTTTCAGATGGTTCAAAGTGTAGCCTCCATGGAGATACAATAACAGTTACGCTCGGTGAAGGCGCAACCATTTTGCCTGGGCAGTCATTGATTGTCAAGATCAATCTGCTTATGCTGAAACGCATCCAATCACCTCAAGGCTATCAGCTCAGCTGTCCCTTGTATCCACTCGAAGAAACTGTGCTAGTGTCTATCGCAGAGCCTCTCGAGCCGGTCGGCCCTAATGCGTCGTTTAGAGCATAACTTTTTTGTTTGCCATTACGAAATTGCAGTTTCGACTTGATGAATGAATCCTTAAGTTTTAGGCTTAGAAATTAAGTCTGTTTCATCAGAATATGACTAACTCTTATATATTCACTCTTCTGGATTGGGCCATAACAATCTCTTTTTGTATGGAATGCGGAAGAGTTTTTTCGTATAACCTTAAACGAATCTATAATGTTTTTATGTGCTATGATTTTTTTGTGCATGTTTCTTAATTAGTCGAAAGCAGTAATCCTATTATTTGCGTCGAAAACTCTTCTTGTTGTTAAAAATATGACATAAATAATAAATGCAAGACAACTGAAGCGTTCTAGTAACATTTTGCAAATGTCTGCAGTATGCGCACCACTTATAATAATAAAAACCACTTTCGATGGAATTCTGCATTTTGCAAGGTTGTTTTCATAAGTGTCTATATTGTGTGATATGTGGTCATATTATTGTGCCAATATCAGTTGTCATAGCGACGGTAAGGAGACACTAATCCTACGCGCACTTTTCCTCAGTTTATTTCCGTTGTTCTGTATACAAGAACTTTTTTCAATCCTTTCATCACATGATACTCTCAAGCAGCAAATTGCGTATACGTTGGATTATGTGAAAATTAGGCAATTTGCAAGGGTGGAGAAAGGTTGTAAGATTAGAAAACGGTTCAGCAGTTGTGCCCGGTTTTTTTTTTTGACAACCACGCTGTCTCCACTTACGTTTTTAAAAATGCGATGCAAAGGACGATGCATCTTTTCGACGTTAGATATGCGGATAATGTGCTATTTCCAATTATTTTTTTTTTAAATGCTTCCAGTCTATGATTTCCGGCTTGTGAATTGCATACTTGTGTGAATGTGCACGTGCCTGGTCCATCAAGGCAGATAATGGTACAAAGGAAAGCCCTATAGACCTTCCAAGTCTTCTTCCATACCTGTTTTACTGAACTGGATATACCTTGCTACTAGTAACATATTGGAGGTAAAAAGCGCACACTTCATAAACTTTGCTAGGTATTTCAAGCACGCTAAGTTGGGATGAGTAGTTTGTAGTGGTCATCTTTATATTGGCTTAGTATCTATGCTCAAAAAGTAAGCGTTTATATGTCGCGATGTCCCGCAGACAAAGGATAGAACTCGTTGCAGCATGCAAAACCTGGCCATTGGTTTTTTTAAAAAGTGCATGCACATAGAAAAATAGCGGCTCCAAGCATCACGATTACGTAAAACTCAGCAAAATTTAATTTCTTTGGAATTTATCGGAAAAAAATCGTCGAATTAAAATCTGAGGGCTTCGGACTGCCACAAGGAATGGCAGAAAATTGGCAAAGATGGGAGGAAAGAGGTTTTTCAAACGCTGCCAGCAACTTCCCCCCCCCCCCCCTTCACCCCACTCCACTAAATCATTCTTCTGTATGTAATGATGTTGCGCTAAAGTACGAAGTTTCCGAATATGGCCGATAAATGACAAGAATATATTAGTCAGATGATTGTGCTGTTGCCTCACTCCGTAATGTTCGTATATTTACTTATATGAACGAAAGTCGAATGTTCTTCTCGATTATGTTTCGCAGGTGATATGTGATGGACGTTCAAAATCCCCGAGTGATGTGATCCGCCTGAAGCATTTTGCTGAAACGGAATATGCTTTCGTTAGAGGCGGTTGGTGCCTTCTTGATTTCTCAAATCCTGCTTATATCAGTGACTGCCACAATAAGCGAAAACGTATCTAATGAGCCAAACGCCTCACTTTGGATTTGTATTCGACGAAGAGCACAACGATGTCCACAAGCAAAACTTGGTTGGTGTGCTATTTTTTGTTTGTGTTTCCACAAAACAACTTTGTTTATTGTTCAGTGTTATGGGTTATTGTTCATGTATGCAGTGGAAAAGCAGTGAGTTGTTTAGTTTGACAATGTGCTTAGGATGAAAAATGTTTTTCCGATTTTGGCAACAAGAGCATAACTCAAGATGTTAGCATCGCTATCTCTGTATAAAGAGACAAGGAGGCAGCCGTATGTGAGAGGGCTATATAAAGCGATGTCAAAATAGAGGGCAGCTAAATATCGTATGACATCTTCCGTGAATTCGAAGACGACGCCAGATTGGCAACAACAACTTCACAGTTGCGATAACTCAATTGGCGATTACTGCTAGACAACGTTTCTGAATCATGCGATTTTATTCATTGCTTATTTGTTTTGCGTTCAAGCATCTAAACATAGCTATTGCTTATCATAGTAGATAAATCTCATTGTTGTAATGAAACCCACTATGAACACACAACTGGTCATCATGTTCCAGCTGGTTGATATTCAACTCTGTACACGTCAGCAGGAAATAACTGTGGCTCACTATTTTTTGAATGCATTACGACCGCCTCAATAATCGTTCCTGTTTGGCATTAAGTGTTGCCTCTCAAAAAATCGGGCAAGTTTAACAGCCAGGTCAAATGAAGCCTTTCGTAAGGCTTCCACGGAATACATAATTATGTATCACTGCAATCAATCGTCATCGTAGTTTTTTCTAGCGATTGGTACAGAACGTTCTCTAGTATATAGTCGTCTTTGAATAACTATTAATCCCTATCTATGTTTTTCGTCTACTTATTCAACTTCTAAAAAAATGCAAACATTGTTTCCACCTTTTTTGCAATGACCCAGATGTGTTGAGCTAATCAATTCAGATGCGCCGGAGATTTGCATAGAGCGGATGAATGTATCGAGTACTTATTATCCACTAGCTGCGTTCGATAGGAATCGCAGCTCGGCAACGAACTTTGTTTGGCTTCGCAATGGTTTCAGCAATGAAGTGATCGTGGACGAATTCATTGCCCACAATTTCCTCGGAACAAATCATCCCTCTAAAAGTATCCATATTGTTTTTATTTCATTTTTTAAAAACTTTTAAAGAACATCCTAGAATGTATCCAGTATCCATTTTTTAAATCTTACCCGAGAAGAATGTTTTGTAAGGGAAAAATGAATGTGTCGATTGTACGCTCCACTGAAGAAAGTCGATGACAGTTTAGCAATTTCTTAAGCGTATCTGTCGAAGTTTGTAGACTTAAATGACTACCTACCGGCCTTTTAGGCATTATTGTAACCATCACCTATAGCAGTTATTGATAAGCAGCCGCAGTTGATCAATTATTCAATAATGACATTCACAGCAAATGTTTCTTATATATGTAAATTTCTGCACACCCTTAGATCAGTGATGTGTGGATTTTTGATAAGTTATTGGCGATGTAAAATGAAGGACACTTGCAGAACTGTTTTAGAATGAGACAATGATTTCTACAGTTGGAACTTCTAACTCCGACAATCACTTTTTGTTATGAGCATATTATTAGCATCGACAATTCGCTCATTATAGGAGAAAATTTGAAAATTCGGCTGTTTGCTTGGTCTTTATTCTTGAACATTTCAAAGAAATTTCTTTCAGATTCTTCCTATGGTATTTTGGTTATTTATGGTGGGACTGGTGAACTCGTCGAATGGCAATTAGTTGATGCAGACGGTCAGATAACAGCATTAACGGATATGAATGCGACAATGACCAGTATTTCCACCCTTTGGCCACTTACAACTTCACTTCACCTTTATCTTTTACCAGCCTATGATTATAACGGACAATCTTCATCTGTGAGTTGATATAATACCTCTGAAGACAGAAAAAAAAAACAAACAACTGCATCCATGCAATCAACTCT
This sequence comes from Baylisascaris procyonis, assembly GCA_037389465.1. Lineage (NCBI taxonomy): Eukaryota > Metazoa > Nematoda > Chromadorea > Rhabditida > Ascarididae > Baylisascaris > Baylisascaris procyonis. The sequence continues at coordinate 6,953,284 of JAZARR010000214.1, forward strand.
CGTTTTTCCAATTAAGGTTCAAACTTGATTTTCATTAACAAATTCCCTATACATTTGGAAGTTATCGACTTTTTTGGCAAACGATTAAGCGTTGTTGTTGTGTTTCTTTAAAAGGACGATAATTTTTCTGAAAAGGATACGTTGGTTTCCTTCAGAAATATAAAACCTTATGGATGAGAAGTTGTGTTTGCGAAAAAAATGCAGTAAAATAAATGCTAAAATGATTCATCAAAAGGATTCTTAGAAGAAATTCTTATGTTTAACTAAATTAATGAGTCATGTATATATTGAATGTGAATAGCTCGCAAGGAGTATGATAAACTATTCTTTTGATACGTTTTCATCTCTAAATATTATTCGTTCATTAATTCCTAGTAGTATTGAATAGACCCTTTGCATAATACAAAATAAATTTTCGAATGACTTGCCACCCGCATCGCATCGAATAAGCCACCAACATCCCAGTGTGATAATCATTACTCCTTGTCATTGAAAAGATAGAAGAGACCCTTTATAAAATGACAACATATGAAAATATAATTTGTTTTCTAACAGTGTATTTCAATTTTCAGATCTTTGTGGCACCTTCGCGCAGCAAACTTCGTTTTCAAATGCGCTCAACAAATGCCGCACATTTATATGCATTTGGATGTGAGAAAGCATCACTTTTTTTTGCTATCATTGCATTCGGCGATAATGAATCAAATTCGGCGACAGAACGAGTTCAGAAATTCAACGCGATGAATTGTAGCGTAAGTTTCAGTCTCCAGCTATGTATTTCAAATTGAGTTACACCTAATGGTGCAATAAGTTCTTGCTACTTCGCTTATCTTACATCCCTCCAAATGATGAACTGCATTAAGCAAAAATGGCTGTCTGGATTTTTTTAAATATGGAGCGAAAAAAGTTTTTTATTAAATGTTTCTTTCAGAAAAGTGGTGAATTTTTTTCTGAACAACACGAAAGAAATTGCCATATTTGAAGAATGAAGCAACGAAATCCGCAAATGAAAGAAATTAGTTTTATATGCTGATCAACAGATATGTTGCATCAGAAGTCTTCCAAATCGCTGAAGCATCTGATTGATGATTTTTTTTTTCTTAGATGGTGGTCACTACTATTGTTAATGAAGTGTCAAAGTGTAATCTCTGCTAGTTGTGTTAAGCATCGAACTGTGAAAACATTTGATTTTATAGGAATGCGTGAATTGGATGATGAGTGCATATTTATTTCGTATTTGTCCAGATTATTTCCCACAAGATTTCACTCCAACTATCGTTATGCTTTCTGGAAATGAGCAGGATCAGGGAAACAACTCAAGGTGAGGTGATCGTTGTTCCTTATTAACTGCGAACTCACAATTTAGCCTGCAAAAAAATGGTAATCATGTAATACGCATCTGAGCATAAATCAATGTTGTCTAAACGAAAACGGTGATCGAATAAAGAAGATAATGGCTATGCGTCTCTTTATCATATATTTTATCGGATATGCACACTCATGCTAATGTGCTTTAAGTTTTGGAAGAGCGTATTGCAGCAAGGTCATCCCATCTATATACTCCGTGTATGTTTGTCTATCTCCCCAATCGGCACCTAATGAAGCTGTATTTACGAAGTCTGGCGAGTATATCATGCAAGGCCTATTGCTGTGATATGAAGATAGGAGTCACACTGACTCATCTGGCATAAGGCAAGTTGTAGGCAAATTTTGGTAACAGTGTAAAAAATGCTAGATTTCGTCGAAAATAACCTTGTTAACCATGATTTTTTGAGTTAAATAAATTTAGTAATCGCTCAAGCCTACAAATTAAGTCTTTACAGCTTTCGCTCATGTTTCGGGCAAACTGCGCAGGCAATTATTTTTAAGAACCAAACTCATAAAAACGTCCTTGCGCCGTTGCATTTGTTGAGTATTTCGTTCATTCATTTATAAATTCAGCTGCATTAACCTTGTGAGACGTGATTTACTACAGGGGGTTTTGAGAGCTATGAGATAAATTGTCGAGGAGAAATTCCGATATAAAAAAGGACAGCTGTGAATCTGCTCACCGTTTTGAGACAAGCATGGCCATCGGATTTTAGTTGAAGAAAATGCTGGGTTAATAAACTCTACTCAAATTTGGTGGACATTTCAGGTTGAAGCCGAATTGTTTGAACGCTTCAATTGAAAATATGTGCGCAAAGCAATGCGATGAATGCCTTCAGAGCACAGGTTTGTGGTGCAATATTTAACAGTATATCAGCTGGCACCGTCATGTATCTGAGAAAGCTGTTCACCTTTGAATATCTCCTTGCCCCCGTGTCAGCTTACTTCTCCTCAGGTACTCATCTCCCAAATTCTTGGCTTTCCGTTCTTTAGTCCTCTTCAGTTAATTTCATCCAATCAGTTAACGTACGTTAAAAATTCGTTTACATACGTCAAAGATGCTGCACATATTGAGATGCTTTGCAAATAATTTAGAAAAAGATATTCAGTCGTTTCGTCACTTCTCTCTCATTTCAATAGTGATCGAAGTTATTCAGCGTTTCATTCAAGACTACAAAAATTGGCCAGGCGTTTCCGTTTTGCTATGAAGGACAACCGTTAGAGCAAAAGGGTGCCACGCTAATGACATTCGCTATCAGTCCTAAAATAGCAATTTTTATGTAGCATATTTGCGGCAATTTTAGTGTTGGAAAACGACTGGAAAAACGACAATGAGCCACCACATGACATTTCATTATGAAGTTTAAAGCTTTTGTAGGTTCAACGAGTTAATAAAATCTTACAACTCGGAGCAGCAAAAATAATGCTCCTAGCGTATCTTATCCCATAATCAATACATTTATAATAAGCTCAAGTTTGGGAAACTTGATGGTATATATCACGCTACCGCTTAAGCACCGCTCATCTATTCTAATTGATAACTGTAACAATTCTTGTGCTAGATATGAAACGAAAGAGAAAACCATGTTTCGTACGAATGTTGGAGAATCTTCATCCATTATCACTAAAAGTAATCCTGAAGAAGTGTAGGTCGAACTGAGCGCAAAAGTATCCCTAATGAAATATTTAGAGCGCTTTAGTAAGTATTGTTTGAACCAGCTGAGCTGATTGGCTTGTTTCTTGTCTTGAATAATCGTCTTGCCCTTAGTTTTATTTGAAAATGATTTTTACAATTCTTCACTACCTTGAAGTTTTTCTCAATATATCATTCTTGAAATTAGTCATTTCTCCTGAAGCGATCGCTTCAAAATATTTAAATTCTGTTTTGATGTTGCAGCATCAGAAAAGGATCGAAATCGTTGTGGAAAGTGCGTTGATAAAAACTCATCTGATGCTAGCAGAAATAATACGTCTGAAGAGAAAACAACGGTAAGTCTTATCGAAATTCTTTACATCGGAATATATTTCTCTAGAATATGTTTTGAATCATGGTCAGCGCTATACTGTCAACTACTATCAGTGAATATTTGAATAATCAGTTTGTCATTAGTGAAAGTTTTTGTGAATAGTCGAGTGTTCATGTTCCATAGCAAAATAAGATCGCTTTTTATGACTCATACCGACTGCACTTATTGGAAAGTCTTCTCTATCGGATATATTTAACTAATAAATTACGATAAGTCGTATGCGTATTCTGCAATCTAGTGTATAGTTGAATAATGAATGATAGCGCGCCCGATATTTTCTTTTCAGATTCATCCTTTATAAATGTAGTTTTTTTGTTCAGCTATTGTATCAAATGCTGCCTCTAACGAAATTCAATTGCCTATTGATTGGCCTTGAGGAGATGAGCATTTTCCATAGTGTCAAGTAAACATTTAATTGCTGATTGATATGAGGCTGGTTGGAAAGAAATTGAGGTGAACCCAAACTATTTCCACTGCTGTTCCAATTTCTTTTCCAGGCAATTGCACTAGCTCACCTCTGATATTGCCCAAAAAGTCTGAAACGGAAGCTCTTCTATCCACTCTCTTCTTCTATCTTTGGCCACCTGGCGACGCCCTTGCTGACAGTGAAAACTAAAACGATCTCTACTTTAGTATACGATCAAATGCATTGAAAACTTTCCTATGAAAGTAATTAAGTTTATTTTAGGTAATATGCAATGAAGAAGATAATATCTGTCATCCTTCTAATCAAACTCGTTATAATATCGAGCTTATCCAACCACCAGTGCTTGATTATGACACATCCGGCCAATTGTTAGAGGTAATCGAATGTAATTTGTTAATCAACATATACGATTAATAAATTTCATATGCCTTGAGAAACATATCACTTATGTAGAGGCTCGAATTCTCATGAATGCACTGGATTAGCATAAAATTCCTCTCGTTTCTGCTTTAAATTAGAAAGACAATTCTTTCTCGCTTCCAATTGGTTGTATTAGGAGTGCGCTTGAAATATTAATAATATGCTAATAATTGTTCCTAATTCGAAATCGTCGCAATTGAGAAAAAGTTTATTGCTCGCGTTATTCCTTGGGGAAATACCTACCACTTTTGCAACTGCATGTTTTTTCAAGGAACGATGGAGTATCGCTAGAGGGTCGATGAATCATAAGTGTTTCGTCATTTTCTCAAAAATTTTCTCGTTCGCTATAGCGTTGATTCTTTCCAGCATTACCCCGTCACCTTTTCATAATATTAGCGGATGATTTCACTTTTCGATTGACTTATCTAGCTGAAAATTGGCAATGCACTATAACCCAACTTTCCCTTAGTTGCACGGAAATTGAGAATAAGCTCCCCTCTCACGGAAAAATAGCATATATTTCCAGTTCTCTCCCTTCATGAAGCTTCTACATGCAAGGAGAGCAGTGCACAACCGAAAATTATCTCTCTCAACTCCTAATAGCCTGAGAAGTGCTTAGTTCATAAAGCGAATAGAAATCCAGTTTTTTATATGCCTTGATGCTTCGACTAAGAACTTTTTGTGCTTGTATTATATATGAAACAGGTGCTGAACACCTTTGCTCTTATCACGTATTAGCTACCGCCTAAATCACCTGATTGCCTCCTGCATCATTTACCACCTTGTAAACTTCGAAGTGGAAAATAAACTTCCAAGTAGACAATGTCCTCCTATCAGACGCATATTCACTTTATGAATTACATTTGTTTAAGGTAACTGTTGGTGGTACGAACGGTAACGATATTGGTAATATACAGTGTCATCTAAGGAGCGCTCGCAACATAAGCTTATCGGTGGCAAATGTGAACGGAAGTATCGCAATACTGAAAATGGATTCTGAGCTTTTAACTGAGAATGCATTTATATTATGTTGTTTCCTCAATGATACAGGTAAGTTTTTCCTTTATTCTCCTCAAAATTTGCATTTCTAGCAATCCAATCAACTATGCCGATTTCTGTTAAATGCTTCACAGTGTTTTGATAAAGTTTATGAATGCTGATAAGTTTCTAATCGCAAAAAACCTCAGCAGGTACTCATTTCTTCGTAAATTTTTGCGTGGATTTATTTCTCAGTTTGTGATTTGAAGACGAAAAACATTTGCAAAAGATTCACTTTCCGATACACTTCATTTCAATTTAATTTCTTTTCTTTTTTTTTTGCTTTTATTCGTGGAATGATTCGGTTTGAACTGATCTCCGTCGTTGTGTTATAGACATAGAATGTGATTATTCTTAAAGCAAGTGATTTTATTCATTGTAATATATTTAATGAACTTGAAATATTTATCAAGAAGAAACTAGAGTAAATTATCAACAATATTAGCATCTTAATTACTTATTCAACTTTATTTAACTTTATAAAGCAAATTTCAACGTTGCTGAATATTCACTGCAGACGATATGTTGTAGTCATTTGCCGTGATGGAATCGATCAAACGGCTGAACAATATTGTCATTTATAATCATCAGCTTTCAATGAAAAATAATTGTTAAGGTTTTCTCGTATGAGAGTATTTAGTAATAAGTATTAGGGTCACAAAGACCTAATTTCAGAATTCGAATCCAATGAGCCAATCGCGGTGAGTAGCTACTCCCTACTTGTGCAGCAGCAAACATCAATTGAAATCACATTCAAACCTGATATCACCAATAAAATACTTTTAGTAAGTTATTCAATAATTCTCTTTCTTTTCCCATCGTTGTTCTAGAGAAATGGCTTATGCCCACGTCCAGTATAATCACTGATCATCGGGCTACCCAGCAATTCGGGTATCGGTTGGGTACCCAATGAGTAATTTTAAAGCGAGAGATGGCATTGGACTGCGTTATTGCTATTTTGCTTTCGTTAAGTGATGGTATATATTAAGTGAAGAAGTATTAGAGTGGTCATTTGCTTTGTAGTGTACATATATGATATGACGCTATGTACTCTTTGATACATTGCCATGTAAAGGATTACTGCAGTTGAATTACACCTAGTCGATTCCTATAAGTGATATTTACATATTTTGTAATGTAGTTTAAAATATGCCAATTTAACAACCACTGTTGTTTGCTGAATTATGAACAAGTGAATTCCCCTAAACACTACAGAGCAACTGTTTCAAATATCTTCTTCGCTATAATCAAATATTTTTCTATCAATTTCATTAGAAGACGTTAACTGTGAGCAAGAAATTCGGCTCATTTATATTCAAATTTTCAGGTTGTTTTCTCGCAGCCGATTGTTTCCAATTGGGAAAGACCATTCTGCTTCCTGGGTAATTTTAATACTCGTTTATACTTTATGAATGCAGTATGAACTGCAAAGCGCAATTGGTTTATTTGAAGACAGAAATACATGTTGCGGCATTTGAAGGCATTCGATTACCCAAGTGTGAACTTCCGAGCTGAGCAAATAAATTTCATAAAATGAACTGAACGCGCGGTCGTTTAAGTGCCTCCCCTTCACCTTTTCCTCTTGCAACCCAGTGATTTTCTAAGACCCAGAGTGCTTTTTGAATATATATATATATATATATATATATATACAGTTTATTTATTCATACAGTTGATTTTTATATTTTTCGTTTTTTATTTATTCATTCATTTATTCATTTATCTACCTCATTTTCACTTGCGAGATTGCGAAAATCAGCGGCACGCTGAGTGCGGTACTCACAGATGTGCCAGGTTACGTGATAATAATAGTGTTAGACAGCTTTATTAGCATTTTCTAATGCTATGATACGAGCAATGACGATGCTTATCATGCTTCTGATGGAGATTCCTTCGTCACACACAAAAACAGAAAAAAAAAAAAAACATTTTCAGTAACATTCTTATGCATAAATACTATCGTAATGAGGATTAATATAAAACATAAATTGAGCATTTTTCAGCAGGCACTGACAGCTTCACAACATTTCCATCGATTAAGAAATCGCCTACCGAGTACGAATGTGACATCTCATCGATAACAACGGAAGGAAAATATTTACTCCATTTGGTTCGATTTATGGCTATTTTACAAGCTACAATCAAATATCAGTAAGCTAATTTTGTGGTTTTATTCGTCAATACTTAGAATTCTCATAAAATAGTGCTGCTGATGAGTTTCGCATTCAGTAATTCATCCCATCCATCGTCTTTGAAAAGATTTCCCCTTTCACGATTATGAGAGGATATAATTTGAGAACTCTTGGGGTTTACCTGAATTTGTCATTATCTTTGAAAAGTGATTCTTAGTGGTCATTTTGAGATCATTATGTTAGCTGAAGTATTGAATTTTCACGGCGTTGAGTTAATCAATATGTCGTATTTACATCTTTGCTAAATAAAGTAATTCTACATTGTTTTCATTATAGCGCAAATCAGATTTTATGCGTATGGATAATATTTCTAGCAAAATCCCTATAGAATTGTAATTCTTGCAATCTTACGCTATTCTTATCGCAGACGCCTTATTTTTAGCACTTTTATTAACTTATCATATTTACTTCTATCTCATATCTCATCTTCTTTATTTTTATTTGTCAATATACTTGTATATTTATTTATTTTTCGTTATCTCAAAATTCATTCATTTACATCCACTCTTGCACATTTATGCCTGGATTATTTTTGGCAGCCCGTTTAAGCTATAGCTGATTGTCGTTACAGAATCCCAATAAGTGTCTTTATTGGCTATCCACAAGATCGGCAACCATCAACTACCCCCGTCATTCAGATCGAAACATCGGACACCATAATAACTTCTGATGCGTCAACGACGCCACAGTTGTCTGCAGAAGTACTCTTTTATTTGATTTCGATCGCATTGTAGAAGTCGGACTCTTGGGGTTTCACTTCTTAAAGAAGTTCTTAAGAAAAACGAGCTGATGCTATGCTTCTCCAACTACGTTCAACGAGAACGAGTAAGATTTAAACAGTGACACCGATTGTTGGCAAACTCTCATTGTTTCAGACTTTGAAAATATGTAGCTTCCCGTAATTTGTACTAATATCTATTGAAATGAGACAGTAATGGTTCACAGTTTCTTCGTTGCTTTACGAAAAAATATACATTTCAGATACAAAAAATGCGCTCAATAGCACTTCAAAATGACATCGATCTAGATTTTGCTCACCGAAATGAAAATGAAAGACGCAAAAAATACAAAAATTTCTTTCAATATGAGCCATTACTGATACAAAATTTCTTTAACATGTTCTTTAACAAGCATTAACATCATATTTCGCATCATATTGATGCAAGCGTGAAGTAGTCGAATATGTTAGAGTTGTACAAAGTTTCAGCGAAAATAGCGACAATATAGCGAAATTGAATGCTCGAAATTCTTGCATGCTATTGATGCGTTTAAAGGAGTCAGTTTGCAGAATGATTACATAAGAGGTGCAATATTTGGAAATTCGCTCGTCTACATTGATATTCTGATGAAGAACGGCATTCGATTTGATGAAGCCCACAATTGTCTCGATCTATTCCCACAAAAGAGCGATTTTGGTGGTGAGTGCATATAACTTGAAATGTTTGAAATATTAAGGAAATATTTATTCTTGAATTTATTTGCAAACTGCTCACCAAGATTAAAAATTTTAGGGGAAGAAACTTCTGATGGCTCTAAAAAATCATTCAAATCAATATCCATCAATATTAACATTTTCCTTCCTTCATCGTGACGATTTATTATTATAGCTCCAAATTAAGACCTCAACACTACATTCGTGTCGATTGTTAACACAAATTTTGTATGCAAAAATTCGTCTTTTTCACTAGACCGTTATAATATGCAACCCAGGTGGCTGCAAAATATTTAAGGTTTCTAACCAGCTTTAATTGTATTATCCCTTCATTAGAAACTTATTTGTTGAACTAGATATTAGCAGAAAGCCCACATGGTTCAATTCATAATTAATAAATTTCATAACTCTTCATTTTACCGTTTTCCGGACTGCAAGTATCGGAAAAATGTGCGCATATAAATTCTGCTGACAGTTCTACTGTTCAGCAAATTAGGTCGGCCAAATTTCAGCGACACTGATAAAATTTGAGTTTGCTCGAAAGCTGTGATCACGATGCTGAAAGCCTTTCAATTTCAAATATTTTTCTGCTTTTGATCGATATTAATTCGATTGCTAACGCATTTTTTCGCTTGCCTATTTTGCTATTGAAATTAAAAGTATCGCTCGTTTTGCACAATCGATTATATGTATTGAAACGATTCTCATTTTCGATCTGAATTGATGATCAAAGTCTTTCAGATGGTTCAAAGTGTAGCCTCCATGGAGATACAATAACAGTTACGCTCGGTGAAGGCGCAACCATTTTGCCTGGGCAGTCATTGATTGTCAAGATCAATCTGCTTATGCTGAAACGCATTCAATCACCTCAAGGCTATCAGCTCGGCTGTCCCTTGTACCCACTCGAAGAAACTGTACTAGTGCCTATCGCAGAGCCTCTCGAGCCGGTCAGCCCTAATGCGTTGTTTAGCGTATAACTTTTTCGTTTGCCATCACGAAATTGCCGTTTCGATTTGATGAATGAATCCTTAAGTTTTACTCTTAGAAATTAAGCTTGTTTCGTAAGCATATGACTAACTTTCATGTATATTCACTTTTCTGGATTGGGCCTTAACAATCTTTCTTTTTGTATGGAATGCCGGAAGGTGTAATATAAACTATCGTATAACCTTAAACGAATCCATAATGCTTTTATGTGCTAGAATTTTATTGTTGTTCATGTTTCTTAAATAGTTGGAAGCAGTAAAACGCTATTTGGGTGGAAAATTCTTCTTATTCGTGAAAACATGGCATAAATAATAAATGCAGGTAAGTGAAATGTTCTAGTAACACTAGTGTTGACATTACTGAACCGTTCAGTAGCCAAAAAATGTTAGGTGGCTTTATGCGTTTTTCTTTGTCTTTCACTGTTATACCTCGGTAGTTGATCAACAGGTATCACCAAGTATCTTCATCGACACCTCAGGAGCAGCAGTTGTGTGCGATTCATCGGTGAATATCAGTGTGATATCAGTGAGTGGTGTTGGCGATCGTCCTATCTCCTATAAATGGATCACTTCAGATAGTAAACTCATATTTGCTTTATTTCCCTTTTTCTCTTCCCTCATAGAATTCTCATGATTCTTGGCCGGATTCTACTTTAGTAAAAATTAGATATTGCAGCACGTTGCGAGTATTGAGCACAATGTGCTTATTCCTTGCTTTATTTCTTATGATAGTTGTTATTGCGTGCAGTTCTTTGTACCTAGGGCACCGCTTAGTTTAAAAAAACCCTCCAGAGGCGTTAAAATTGAAGTTAACCTATTATAAATGGGAGGATGCTAGTGAATCTGAGTCGATTTGTTTATGTGCATTATATGAGTTATAGAAGGCGATTACTGAGATAAAATAAAAATGTCTAGTCTGGATGAACGCTGTTTTTTATGAACTGAATTGTATAATTCAAGATTTTATTTATACTATGCTTTTCATCAGTAAATAATACTTTCGATTTATTTGGACAGAAGCAGCATAATGTTGCGGGCTACCAATCGTAACCTCAGAATTCCGCAAATTCACAAAAAACGAACGGATAAGGGGATCTCAAGTGATGTGAATTTGCAGATGTCGATTCACAATTGAAAGAATTTCTCAATATGACAACAACGCGGACGATCTCGATTCCACTCGAATTGGTAAGAATCATCTTATCTCATCGTATATTTCATAAAACGCTTGTCCAATTTCAGTGAATTGCAATGGAACTCTAATCTCTATATTTATATAAATATGATTATCTTAAGTTTACATATATATTTAATTTACATGTAGTATTTGTTTTATGAGTTTCATATCAAGCAAATTTTCATCATCAAGCTATCGAGTTACATATCAAGCAAAAAAAACAAGATACCTTGGAAACTGTTGGCCGAATTGAATGGAAAATGAGAAATCATAACTTTAATTTTTCTCATAGCATAGAAAGCACTATACTTTCGAGTAAATTCCGTTTTTTCCCAGCCATTTGATGTTTAATTCTCATCTTACACACCAGAAAATCGCATCTTCAAGTGCGTATCACTTTGTTATTGTCATTCGACCTAGTCATCCGTTTTTTGGGACATTGACTTAAATAAGCCACTTGGCTCATGGAGGTCGGAGCCGAAGCACTATCTTCTTTAAGCAAGTATTTTCACTTGATTAATAAACTGGGGGCGTCAATGGTTATAAGCATGATTGGTTTTCCTCCTGCAGCACTCTAATCGCTAGCATAAGAAATTGCTCTATGTCATAAGAGATTGGAGGCGAGGAGAATTTCTTGAAACTTCAGCAAAGTAGGCTAAACTGAAGGTTACCAGCCTAAGGTTGCAATCGGACCCAAAACCGGCTGGCAAACGAAGGTATTCTTTTTAGGATGGAACTGGCTCAATATTTCGGAGGTACCGGTCGTTACCGGCCAAAATTATTCTAAAAGGCAAATTCCTTTCACAACGAAAAAAGCAGAGAAAAATGAAGATCACATCTCAATTCTTAGAAAAGACTGAAATTTCATTTTTCAATAGCGTTCAATGGACTAATTTTTGCAAATGTTTTATATTTATACGTGTGATATTTTTTATGTTTCCACTTCTTTCAACCTTAAGTCGGTCAAAAATACTATGCCGATTAATGAGTGGCCATATAATGTTCCTACAACGCAACACACCAAAGCAATTGCTGCTCTTCATATCATTTTCTATATGAATTATGAATGCTGTGCTATGAGGTTTCATGTCAATTTTTGTTCTTCAGCCTCATTGGCCCCTGGCAAAAAGAAGATAAATTTTCCGATCTGGATTCGCATTTTGTATTTCACCATTAGATATAGTTCATTGTTTTTGTAAACTGATGCAAGCATTTGTCCTGCTATGCTGTTGCCAAAAATGATCATATTATTGCATCCTTTCGAAGCATTTTTCAGTGTTTTGATTTCATATTTATTTTGAGCAATATTTGCGAATTAGATGAGAGTCGACTCCTGAAATTGTGGAAAAAAATATAAGGAATTTCTAAGTTATGTTCCATTGCAGATCACAAAGAATTTCACGATATACTGTGAAGTGTGTAATTTCGCTTCTCTATGCACTAGAAGTGCGACTATACCGGTCATACGTACCAATCGTTCCGCACAGTTTTCATTGGCAATATGTGGTATTCCAACACGACCGATTCCATCTGTAAGACTCATACTACGGGCTTTTCCCAAGTTGACAAATTGTGATGCCTCAACACCTGCAACTCTCAGCGAATTTAATGTAAGTTAGCAAAAATACAATTGAAAATCCAATTAGGATGATGAGAGTCGTAGCGTTCGACAGATGGCTTAACGCATATATATGTCAATAAAAAATTGTTATAATAGCTCATGCTATTAAGCTTGGAGATTTATTTATTGCGAATATATGTTGGGGAAGCTGATAGGTTTGTTCGAGACGTTCTCCTCAAAATTTTTTTGCTGCTCCAGAAAGTACGACTTCTAAACCATAGCAGCTTTATACAATGACTTCACAGATTCGTCATATTATTTCTTGAAAATAAGCGAGAACGTCATGTTGCAACTGACCGATGTTGCAGCAATATGTATATGACATACAGCTCTTTCCCCTCCACATGCAAGTTTATCTCAGTTCGAGAGAGAGGCAAAATCTATAGAGGGTTATTGGTTGGCTTTGTAGTTCGGGAGTGAGTGCATTTAAAGCAGATTTCTGTAAATCGCTTCTATGATTAATGATCCACCGACTTTAACGGCGAATTGAAATATTACGAACTCTGGAGGGTTTGAAGCTGAAGATTTTATATAATCACATCTTCGTAAACGAATCTTCGAAGATGCGTATTCGTAGGATTCGTCACCATTTGCTTCAAACATAACTTACGGTGCATTAAACAACTTCTGCCATAGCATCTCCTTGCCGTCGAAAGTTCTTGAATTATATATGAAAGCGCCTGAGAGTAAATGGGATTAAGGGTGAAGCAAACGTCATTTCGAATACTATTAGTTTGCTGATAGCATGATGCAACTTACGAATTATTCCAAATATTCGCAATCATCGAGCAATTCCATGAATATTACTGCCTTGTTACTGCTTTATTCAAGCTATTCGTTCAGTATGCATGGTATATCAACGAAACATTGACGTGCAACGATGATATATGCCAAATTCCACCGTTTACATTTCAACCAAACCAAACCGTCTTTCTACGAGTATTCGCCACTTATAAGAAAGCAGGATCAGAGGTCCCGATTATGAATACAACCTATGCACATAACTTCACGGTGAGTTTTAGCCTTTAAATTTTGCAAGATATAAGCATGCTATATCACTGCATGCTTAACTATTGCGTTAATCTGTTTGTGGGCTAGTTTCAAGTCCCCAAACAGGAAGATGTGACGATGAAATTTGATGTTGCGTACTCTGAAATGCACGACGGTCTCCTACTTCCGACTATGTTCTAATTCTTTGCATTATTACAATATCTGGCATTCGTGTGAGCATTCTACGATATTTATATTACGTTTATGTATGACATTTGTCTCTATACCTGTCTGTTCTGTCTCTATCTGTCTCTCTATCTATCTATCTCTCCTTCTGTCTCTCTGTCTCTCCCTCTGTCCGTCTTTCGTCCTCTATGCACTTATGCCTGTGTCAGTCTGTTTCACTGCTTGTCTGCCTTTCTGCACTTCTGTCTCTCTCTCCGTCTTCTGTCTCTCTGCCTGTCTCTCTGTGTCTCTGTCTATCTCTCTTCCGTCTGTCTGTCTGTCTAACCGTCCCTCCGTCTGCCCTCAGACAGACAGACAGACAGACGGACAGACACAGACAGAAAAAACTAGACAACAGGAAGACAGACACACGCAGACAGACACGGACAGACAGGCGGACACAGACAGACGCAGGCAGACAGATACAGGCAGACAGACACAGACAGACAGGCACAGATAGACAGACATAGACAGACACGGACAGACAGGCACAGACAGACACAGACAGACAGAAACGCACAGAGAGACAGGCAGACACAGACAGATAGACACTGGTAGACAGCATGCACGGACAGACAGACACAGACAGACAGACGGTCGGGCACACAAAAACAGGCGCAGGCAGACAACGGAGATACAGGCAGACAGGCACAAACAGACAGACACAGACAGACACGGACAGACAGGCATAGGCAAACAGACACAGACACAGATCGACAGACGCAGACAGACGGGCACAGAGAGACAGACAGACAGGGACAGACAGACACAGAGAGACAGACAAACAGAGACACGGACAGACGAACAGACACAGATAGACAAACAGAGCAGACAGAGACAGGCAGGCAGACAGATTGACAGGCACAGACAGACGCAGACAGATAGAGGAAGACAGACGGACAGACACATAGACGGACAAACACAGACAGACAACGGAGATACAGACAGAAAGACACCAGCAGACAGACACAGACAGTGACAAGCACAGATAGACAGACACACGCAGAGACGCACAGACAGACAGACATGGACAGACGCAAAAGGAAAGGCACAGACAGATACACACAGACAGACAGATATAGGCAGACAGACACGGACACACGGACAGACAGACAAAGACAGACAAATAGACATGGACAGACAAAGACAGGCACAGACAAACACAGAAAGATAGAAGCAGACAGACGGACGGACGCAGACGGACAACAGAGGCACAGGCAGACAAACACAGGCAAAGATGGACTGACTGACGCAGAGAGACAGACACAGACAGACAGAACCCGGCATACAGACACAGACAAATAGGCACAGAGAGACGAGCGGACAGAGATTGACAGACACAGACAGACAGGCACAGAGACAGACAGACAGAGAGACACCGACAGACAGACACGGACAGACAGGCAGACGCAGACAGGCAGGCAGACGCAGGCAAACAGATAAAGACAGACACAGGCAGTCGGACACAGACAGACACAGACAAACAAAAAGACAGACACACACAACGACACATGCAGACAGACACAGACAGGCAGACACATTGATACACAGGCAGACAGATAGACACAGACAGGCAGATCGACAGACAGGCACGGACAGACAGACGGCCAGATAGACAGGCAGACACAGACGGACACGAGCAGGCAGATGCAGACAGGCAGACACAGACAGACAAACACACACGGACAGATAGAAAAAACGGACAGATACAGAGAGAACAGATCCAGACAGAGGGACAGACGGACAGAAAGAGACAGAACAACGGAAACAGGCAGACAGAAACACACAGATAGACACAAACAGACGAACGGACACAGACAGACAGGTGGACGCAGAGAGGCAGACCGACAGACAAACACAGATACGGGCAGACATTCACAAATAGAGACAGGCAGAGACAGACGCAGGCAGACAGACACGGACAGACGGGCACAGACAGACATAGGAGGACAGACACAGACAGAGAGACCGACCGGCAGACAAAGACAGGCACAGAAAGGCATACCACACACCAACTGATAGACACAGATAGACGAACAGACACAGATAGACAGACAGACACAGGCAGACAGACAGACACAGACAGAGAGGCACAGACAGACACAGGCAGGCAGATACGGGGAGACAGACACAAAGAAATAGACACGGACAGACTTACAGACGCAGACAGATAGACACGCAGAGACTGATATAGACAGGCAAGCACAGACGAACAGGAACAGACAGACAGACACATAGGCGCAGACAGACACTGATTGACACAGAGGCAGATACACAGATACACGGAGACACAGACAGATAGGCACAAACAACGAACAGACACAGATAGACAGACACACACACAGACAGACAGAGGCACCCAGACGGACAGACGCGGGCAGACAGATACAGACCGACGTGCACAGACACGCGCAGACAGACGCAGGGAGACAGACACATAGACAGACACCCTGGCACGGACACACAGACAGACGGACGCAAAGAGAAAGAAACAGGCAGACAATCGCAGAAGACAGGCACGGACAGACAGGTAGGCATAGACAGACACGCACAAGCAGAAACACAGAGAGACATTCACAGACACAGACACAGATTGACACACAGAAAGATGGACAGGTACAGGCATTGACACAGACGTACAGAGACAAAAACAGACGAACAGACTCAGGTGGACAGACAGAGACAGATAGAGATAAACAGACACAGACAGGCAGACAGTCAGACACAGGCAGAGGGACACAGTCGGGCAGACACAGGCGGACGGACACAGACAGAGGGGCACAGACAGGCTGACACAGATCGATATACACAGACAGACGCAGCCAGACAGACAAAGACGGGCAGACACAGACAGACAGATACACAGGCGCAGACAGACACAGGCAGATAGGCACAGACAGACAGGCGACGACAGATAGACACAAACAGGCACAGACAGACGAACATACAGTTTCACAGACAGACACACGGACGGACACAGACAAGCACGGATAGACAGACGGACAGGCACATGAAAAGACAGATACAGACAGACGCAGACATACAAACGGACAAAGGCAGACGGATGCAGAGAGACCGACAGACAGACAAACACACACACACAAGCGCAGAGAGGCGCAGGCAGATAGAGGCAGCCGGGCAGATACAGATAGACAGACACTGACAGACACAGGCACAGACAGACAGAGATAGACGGACGCATACAGACAGGCACAAAGGACAGACCAGACAGAGGAACGCAGGCAGACAGACAGGCAGGCAAAAGGACAGACAGACACGGGCACGGAAAGACGGGCACAGGGAGGCACACAGGTACAGACAGAGAGACACAGACAGACACACGGACAGACAGACAGACACAGACAGACACCAGCAGATGGACAGGTACAGACGGAGGGACACAGGCAGACACAGAGAGACCGACAGAGACAGACAAACAGAGAGACAGACGATCAAAGAGGCGCAGGCAGACACAGACCGGCAGACACAGACGGACAGGCAACGACAGACACAGGCGGACGGATGCAGACCGGCGCGGTCAGACACTGACTGACACACACAGACAGGCACAGACAGACAAAGACAGACAGGCATAAACAGACAGACACAGAAAGGATGACACAGATAGGGAGACCGACAGACAGACAAAGACGCACAGGCACACACAGACGCAGGAACACAGACGCGGGCAGACAGACACAGGCAGGCAGACAAAGACGGGCAGATACACAGACAGACACACAGGCACAGGCAGACTCAGATATGCGGATGCAGACAGACAGAAACAGCCAGGCACAGAAGACAGGCATAGAGAGACAGACGCAGACGGAGAGGCAGACAGACATGCACGGGCAGAGACAGACACAGACAGGCAGAGAGGCAGACACGGGCAGATAGACAGACAGAGACCCTCACAGAGAGACAGATACAGACAGACAGACACAAACAGACAAGACAGATAGGCAGAATACGGACAGGCACAGGTACCGACAGACAGACACACAGACAGAAACAGACACAGACAGAAAGACGCAGACGGGCAGACATAGAAAGACAGAGTCATTCAGACAACAGACAGACACAGAGAGACCGACAGAGACAGGCAGACCAACAGAGAGATACAGGCACTCAAACAGCCGCAGACAGACGCAGACAGGCACAGGCAGACGGGCACAGAGAGACAGAGCAGACAGGCAGACACAGACTGACAGACTTACAAGCATAGACAGACAGACGGACAGGCACAGGCAGACAGAGGTACAGACAGGGAAACAGACAGACAAGAGACAGTGGCGGGGAGACAGACAGAGACAGACCAACAGAGAGACACAGGCACTGAGACAGGCGCAGGCAGACAGGCACAGACAGATAGACACAGAGACAGACAGAGAGAACAGAAACAGAAAGACAGACACGGACAGATAAACGCAGACAGACAGACAGGCACAGATAGACGGACGCACACAGACAGGCAGACAGATAGACACAGGCAGACGGACAGACACGTATAGACAGACTGGCAGGCAGGCACAGACAGACAGCAGAGAGGCACAGACAGGCAGATAAAGAGAGACAAACAGGGAGACGGAGAGGCAGACGGACACAAAAAGGCAGATAGACACAGCAGACAGTTAGACAGACGGAAACAGACACAAACGGATAGGCGCAGACAGACACCGGCGGACAGACAGACTCACGGTCATAGATAGACAGACGTACACATGTTCACAGATACAGATAGACACAGACAGACAAACAGAGACAGAGAAACACAGACAACAGACAGACGCTGCCGGACATACACAGACAGACAAACAGGGACGTAAGAGAGACAGACAGACAGACAGACAGGTACGTAAGAGAGGCACAGAGAGATACAGGCGGACAGACAGACAAGCACACATGGACAGACAGACACAAACACATGCATAGGCAGACATACAGACGCAGAGAGAGACAGATAGACAGGCGGACAGACGCAGATAGACGGGCAGACGCAGACAGACAAACAGATACAGACACATACAAAGGTATAGAGACAGACAGATATACACAAGCTTACAGAAACATACAGGCACAGACAGACATTGGCAGACAGACAGAGACAGAGAGACCGACAGACAGGCAAAGACACAGGCACAAAAAGGTACACCACACACAAATAGACACACAGATAGACAGGACGACACAGACAGAAATACAGGCAAGCAGACACAGACAGGCAGATACGGGCAGATAGATAGACAGGCAGACGGTCAGAGACAGACAGTCAGACACAGGCAGACAGACACAGACGGACGGACACAGATAGAGGCACAGACAGGCAGACGTAGACAAACACAGACAGGCACAGGGAGAAGCAGGCAGACAGACACAGACAGGCAGACACAGAGAGACCGACGGGCAGACAAAGATATACACAGGCGCTGACAGTCACAGAAGACACACAGACAGACAGACATAGAGAGACAGACACAGACAGATAAACAGGCGGAGAGACACAGACGGGCAGACAGACACAAGGAAATAGACAGAGACAGACTTACAGACGCAAACGGATAGACACGCAGAGACTGACGTAGACAGACAGGCACAGACGAACAGGAACAGACAGACAGACACATATTAGCAGACAGACACTGATTGACACAGGCAGATAGGCACGTACAAACGGAGATGGACAGGTAGATACAAACAGACGAACAGACACAGATGAACAGACGCAGCGACAGATAAACAGAGACGAACGGATGCAGACACTCACAGGCAGACATACACGGACGGACACAGACAGGCACAGACAGACATTGTAACAGACAGACAGCGAGATCGACAGACGACAAAGACAGACACACAGGCACAGACAGACACCACACAGAAACAGATAGACAAAGATAGACGAGTAGACACAGATAGACAGACAGGCACATGCAGACAAACGGTCCGGCAGATACAGACGGACGGACGCAGACAGACGCAGGCAGACAGACAGGGGGCAGACAGGCGCACAGACAGACAGAAAGACACACAGGCACAGACAGACACAGACAGATGGACGCAGACACAGAAACAGTCGGGCAGGCACAGACAGAGAGACAGACACGCGCAGTCGCAGACAGATACAAGCAGACAGACAGATAGACACACAGACAGAGAGGCAGACTGCAGACAGACGCAGACGGACAGACACACAGGCACAGACGGACGCAGGCAGACAGAAACAGACAGACAGGCACAGAAGACAGGCACAATCAGACAGACACAGAGGCACAGACGCACAGGCAGACGGGCGCGGACAGACAGAAAGAGACAGAGACACAGAAGAAGCCTCAGACGGGCAGACATGGACAGGCACGGATAGAGACACGGGCAGATGGACAGACAGACACGGATAAACAGGCACAGACAGACAGGCACACTGACAGATAGATACACAGTCGGAGAGGCAGAACTACAGACGACACGGACAGACAGACACAGGCACAGACGGACGCAGACAGAAACAGGGACAGGCACAGGAGGCAGACACAGGCAGGCAGACAAAGACGGGCAGACACAGACAGACAGACGCAAGCAGACACGCACAGACAGACAGACAGACACAGACAGGGAGGCAGACTACAGACAAACACAGGGAATGAGAGAGACAGGCGTAGAGAGAAGCAGAGAGACAGACTCGCACAGACGGACACAGACACACAGACAGGCACAGGCAGGCCTACGGACGGACGGACAGGCAGAGGCACTGACACAGTTCTGTGTGAGTCTGCCTGTGTCAGTCTGTCTCTGTTTGTCTCTCCGTACGTATCTCTTATTCTCTCTGTATGTCTCCTTGTGTCTGTCTGTCTTTGTCTGTCTGTCTATCTATCTGTCTGTCCGTATCTCTGTCTGTCTGTTCTGTCTGTTTGTCTGTCTGTCTGAAAATTTCGGCTGGGAAGGCTGAGTTTCAACTGAGGGAAATTCAAACAGAGATGAAGAAACATGTTAGATCTAGGTGAACGATTTCGTGGGATTGCCGATATTGAATATTTCGAGTTGATAGAACATTTTCAATTAGTCTTACATGGATCTAAATTTAGATTAGCACTCTGCATAAATTAAACATTACAGTTGCGGGGTCTTAAACTGTGGAACCAAGGCACAGTAGAACCGATTCTTTTGCATGAGCTACTGGTTTGTTGCAGTATAGATAATACAGCTGCTGCGAATGTTTCATAATTTGTTGGCCTTTTAAGTAATAAGTATCGATATAGTACCCTTTAACGTGTAAACTCTCACATTTTTGTGAGTTACCGATGGGATTATGTCAAAAATGACAAGTAGCTGAGTGCAGAGCTGCTCATTTGGCATATACAAAATGTGCAAATTTCCTTGCTGATAGGAATGATTCAAAATGTCGCCACTGCATGAATTCTTTTTAAATAGGTTAATTCTCTTGAAGAGGCAATTAAACTTAACCCGATTTTGCAATGAGCTGCATTTAGAATGACGCGTTTATTGGCACTTATTAGATTCGATTGATATCTAAAAGAGTTATACGATCTACTGGTCCATTTTATTTTTATTTCTGCGAAGTATATCGCTGAATAAAGTGATTTTTGTATCCGGTTTATGTGCAATTTCATTATTGTTCCAGCAGCGAACAATGAGTGATTGCTGTCAAAACGAATGGCAAAGCCATCTTTCATACATGTTCCTTTCTGTTCTCAATTTCTAGCCAATTTTTTCATCCATTCTCAGTGATCGTTCAATTTTCTGCTTCATTTTTCTTTACATCAATGAGCTTTCTCACTTTAGCGCATATGTCTTGCTTATAGAAGTTTGTCCGTTCATAGAATTTTCATGCGTTTCTTATAATTTATGCATTTGCATCGTTAATTAACAAGTGACTGGATTGTATGCAGGTGGGAGCGGAACCGCTGATTCTCATATTGGGCAGTTCGAATCTCTCAACTCCAGCCAGTCAAGAAATTCTTATTGACGGAAGTGACAGTCGAGATCCGAACACAGCCGATGGTTTAGTCCAACAACAATGGGCATGTATTAATGTACGTTGCTCGGAATAGTTCCATTGAATATGTCGTTATTTTGCACCCATCTATTTTCTCTTCTCGGACTGTTCGATCATTTAGTTGCGCTGTGAGATCGTTCCGAGATGTATCGTTTTTATTGAACGAATTTGTAAAATAGTTCGTTTCGATAAAATGGTTCACGATCCCATCATTGGCAATTTTTTTTTGGTTTTCTTAATAGTTCTCATTACATTGGAGTATATCACAGTCCCAATATTCAGCTATTAGTTCCTTAATAATAACTCAAAAATGAGTAGACAAAAGAATGTCGAATTAGCTGTTTTAATCACATGCATTCTTCAGTTTCAACACGGAAATTTGAAAGTATGCATATTTGAATTTCAGGTTTCATCTCGCTCCAAATGTTCGATATCACAGGCGTGGAAAATTGACTGGGATAGTTCCATACTTCGCATTCCAGCCTATGCGCTCCAACCGGCATTGTGAGTTTGTTAATTTTTTGAGGAGATGACATGCAACATTAAAAGCATGAAGCCTCGAAACGTTCTGACGTTCCCCGGTTTGAATAAAGGTGCCAGACTATATCCTTTGACTCGATACCCAACGTCGCTTCAAAAGGCACCGATTAATCATCCATCTTGGAGACCTCTGAGGCGCTATGGATCAAGTCCCTGAATGGGCCCTCTTCCACATTCTGGCCGATCTACCTATTGAGGCCCTAATATCTTCCAATCTAAAGCAAACGCCAACGATAAATCTAACCAATTCTCTTGCTACGCAACTCTTCTCCCCTTTGCAAGCTAGTGTTGGCTCCAAATTAGTGTTGGATTCATCATTTCGTGAAGAGAATTCCTGAACGACGAATTTTATGGAGACGAAAAAATGCCCCAGGCAGTAGAACTTAAGATCCTTTGTCATTACCACTGAAAAATCGTTGTAGCCAATATTTGAAGAACTTTGCGATGCGTGCATTCTGCAGTCTAGTTTCTTGTTTCAATAGATATACTCTTTAAAATTTCTCAAAGACAACTGTTGAATAGTGTTTTCATTGTTGTCGTTTTTTTCCCACTTAGATTTCGGAATAATGGCCAAATAAACTCGAAAATTTGACAGCAATCAAATAACTTTTGAGATATTCATTTGTGGATAACGTAACATCCGGTAATCTGAATGCATCGGCGAACGTGCAAGTGAGAGTGCTATCGGCATCAGTCCCTTCGATAATCTTGATGCAGTTATCAAACGATAGGCCAAATATCGATGAATATGTGCGTGTTATGGCATTACTGAAATCGGAGAGTTGGCCAGTGCGTTTCTCATGGCGTATGTCGACAGATGAGAGTGAGTTTTTTGCCTTCATCCATGTGTGATTCTAAAATATGCAAAATAGCATCAAGGCGCCACCTCTGCATGGTTTAGGCATAAATTCTTCATAAAATGTTTCTGCAGCTAAGTACTATGTCCGTGCCTGATATATCTTTTGTGTATTATTGGCGATGTGCCTAATATACCCATTTTTCATAGTCAAGATGAGCTGCAATTTGATTTGTGGCCGTATTCTAAATTTTTGCGTTCTGTGAAAAAGCATAAAAAAGCCCCTAGCAATGACTAGCACTGAAGTCGTTGACTCGAAATTTCTGAAGATCCCACCAATGTTACTTCTACCAATTAGTAAAGATGATAAACTTTTCCTGGAGGATGCTTCATTGATTCGACTCTTAGGAATTTATATCTTCCATATGTTAAATCAACGTGTTTTTTATGGATTTTTCCAGCGCAAAAAGTTTTGGTCTGACATCTCAATTTCGGAAAATTGCTTACTTCCAAAGTTTATCTGTTGGAAATATCCCATTATGGTCTGTAAAGCGTTCGTGTAGTTCACTTTTTTAACATTAAACGCTCAGTTTATCTATTACTGTTGGCAAGGCTCCCTCTACATCAAGTACATAAAGTGTTCCTTTTCTTATGCAGGGATGTAGTCAACCTACTTTTGTACTCTCAAGTAGGACCTTTAGCCATCGCTAATGACTAAAAAGCAGCATATCTTGCTCACTTGAGTTATTTCAAAACGGTAAACGCTTAATGAAGCATCTGTGCTTTGCTTCTTGAGGTTTTTTTCAGCACACCCTAATTTCTTCTCCCTCTGTAGAGCTGCCATGTCGATCATATAATGGAAAATGAACTAGTGGGGACATTCAATTTTCAAACCGTTAGAAATCTGGAAACTAAAAAATCTACCTACATGTAACCCTTCAGTAAGCTCCATTTTCGGCCAAATTCAAAAAATTGTCAAAGGGAATTCGATTAGCGGTGGAGAGCTGCATTAACCCTATCTTGCCAATATTATTATTTCAAAGCAAAAAACCATAGTGAATGCTGTGGTATCGAAGCGATTGAAACGAATTTTCAGGCTACTCTTATGTCGATCTTTCTGACACCTTCCCTGATGCAAATGGTGAAGTAATTGGGCCTGAAGGAAACAACGAACAACGGGTTGTGATCTCATTCACAATTCCACCTGGCAATACGGAAATGTAATCCATTTTATAAATTCACTTACAAATAAATGCTCTTTTAATATATTCATATTGTAACCTGCCTAGTTTTAAAGTTGGTGATTTTATTTGTCAACAATTCATCTACTTACGATATGTCCTTCGAGTGATGTCTGAGGATAATCAACATTTGTGCTATTATGGCGGGTGAATTAGGTAAAGCAAAGAAAAAGGATGAAAGTCAAAAAAGTCAATAAAAATCTATAATATTCAGAGGGCCATTCAGCAAATAGAATCATGAGTAACTCTTGTAGTAATGATATTGAGAGGTTTCTGGATTTTCGGATTGAAACTTTAAACGGAACCGTTAATATCAACCGGATTGTTTTTTCGAGGCCTTCAAGTCAAAAAAATTGATTCCTACTTTCCAAATCTTCAACAATTTGACGACAAATGTTCCGATATCTATGCTATTTACGAATTAAAAAAAAAAAAAAACAACTTTGGATGCTCTGACTGACTTCCTGCTTTGATTTATTTGGGCACGAACTCACCTCAGGAAACTTCATCGCTCAAAGATTCAAAAGGAAAATCGTCACATTCACCGTGAGGGCTTCATAGTTGTCACGTTTGTAGTAATAAGAGCATCTACCGAAGTAGGTTTGATAGCGAACTTTAATCGCAACATTTTCAGCAAAATATTTCAGCTTTCCAAATTGGACAGGTCTAGCTTCCGGTGCAGTTTATCGTCTTTGCTTCGAAGCAATAAACCTGGCTGGCCGATCATATAGTGAGGTCGTGTTTCAAACGAACGAACCACCAACAATCGGCACACTTCATGTAAGTCTATAAAAATTGTTACAAGTAACGTAGTATATTTGAGAAATATTCGAGATGAATCTGTAGGAAGAATGGCAAATCAGAGAAAATTTATGAATTATTAGAAATGAGAAATGTAAGATACACGAAAATGCGTCTGAGAAAGTGTAAATGACAAGATAAAGAAGATTGTAGAAAGTTGTTCAAGTGTTGCGGAATTCCACTGCTCACTTAATATCGCCATTTCATTTCTTGTGGAAATTCGGATCACCATTTCTCGAAGCCGAAATTAGTGAAGCAAAAGCGAGAAAAAAAAAGATTTTTCAGTTTTATCGGATTTTCCTCGAAAAGGTTCCATCGCTTACGCTTAGAAAGTATAGTTGCATTCAAAAGAAGGAACTATTTCATGATTCGCGATTTCCCCGAATATTGCACAACTTGCTAAAAAAAAATCTGAATTTTTTAATTTAATAGATCATTTAACTCCTCGATACGTGCTGCAATTTACTGTAATTGTGCGCTTATAATAGATAATAGAATAAGAGAAGAGATCGTGATCAACTTCCGATATATCTTATATAAATAGATCACTTATGATAGTCCGTACAAAATATTTTTCCTCCATCCTGCTGAAATTCTTTCATCTAAAAAAGTAATGTGGATTTGAAGTCATCTATTATCTCTGCGGCTATTCAGTGGTCGTCTACTTGGTTTGCAGATGAAACCGTTGTCGGATATCACTGCTTTGGAGACACCTGTGACGTTATGGTTAGGAGATGGCTGGACTGATGTTCCTAGTGATTTGCCTCTTTTCTATCGCTTTGGTGTGAGGTAGCTCTACCAGTTAATTTATTTCTCATTTATGCATCATTAGTCATGCATAATAAAGATACTACAATTAGATTCGAGCATGAAGGCACTGATTGCATTAAGTCCAATGAAAGTACTGCTGCGAGATTGTGATAAAATTTTTGCAAAATTTATTCTTCTAAGAGATTGGAATGAAGTAGTTCGATGCAGTTGTCTAGTACCGCAGCAATTATTCGATTGCCAAATCCGATAAATCCGATCCTTTATTCACAGCTAACAACAAACAAAGCATCACTGTTTGTTGTATTAGGAAATGAGGCTGTTGAAAGCGCAATGCCTGTAATACAAATCCCATGCGTACTGTTGCTCACAGTTGATGTTTTCCACTTTTTTTGGAAAAAAACCATCTTAGGAGATCCGTTTTACTATAGCTGCATTAAAAGTACTTCAAAATGATTGTTGGTAGGAAACAAAATAGCTATAACTTCTTTTTTTTAATTCTCTACAGTCCTCTCATTGATTTTCCGTAAAGAAATGTTCACCTTCAAATTTTTCCTCTGCTAAGGCAACAAAAGACATCAAATTTTTGAATGAGGGATGACGCTAACGTTTTCAACGCGTTTTATGATGATAGCGTGTTCAAACTATGTGCGGCATCCTATAAGGTATTCATTAAAGCATGAGGACGTCTTTTCAGGCAACTATATTCTGGTAATGGCAGTAGCGATATTTGGGAAGGTGCCTCAACGCAGAATGCTCTCACGAAATATTTTGCTGCTGGTCAGTTCATATTATTTCGGAGCATTCCTCTTACTACTGAATTTGGAATCTAAATTTTCTCGCTGTTTGTGAGGTGGTTATAAAACTTGATTTTCCAATTCACTGAAACCATATCCATATCCATCTTTTTTTTCGCTCACAAAAGCTTCTTAGAAAAGCGGTTTGAAAATATATTCTTGCCCATAGTATCCAATATTTGTCTATCTCCTATTTACAGTTTACGAATTAGAAAAGCTATGATGAAGAAAATTTGGTTGTCGTCCCAAAGAAAAGTAACCTCCTAAATTCAACGCTGTTTCCTTTGAAAATCCTCTATTTATCATCCACAAAGAGTGAGGTGGAATTTGTAAAACAGAATCAGCTCCATAGTGGATTAAATGTGAGAAAGCATGAGTTGAATTTAAACCTATAATAAACAGAGGACAGGCGTTCACAAAAGGGCCACATCATGAAGCATTTCTCACTTTTATGCATTTTAAGAAGTTTGTATATGCAAAGCAAACTCTAAGTTGCAACCACCTTTACATATGCATATGTTCGCGTTGGCACGTTTGTCTGCATTTTAGTGACTTCATCTTGTTGCATATTGAACCCGAAGTAAGGAAATTCGGTGCTTACAATCTGCACCATAATTTGACCTTTATACTAACTTTCTCGATCATCATGGAGCTGAAATACTGGAGTGTTAAAGAAAAGCGACTTTAGGCAACACCTGAGGATTTGTGTGCAATTTGTGCTGATGGAGACTAGGATGATATGCGCTCTTTGCTGTTTGCCCAATGAGACTAGCAAGTTGTAAAAATGTGTTTAAAGCAGTGAAGTGTTTCTTAGTCATTATTTTACGCGCATTCATTTATATTGAAGAATAACCTTCAAAAATTTATTTTCCAGTCGTAGTGATCGCAACGAAACATTTTATGGCTCCAATTTTCATTTCAAGTGAAGTACCTACTGTTGAAGGGAGGCTAAGAATCTTTAGAGATGATGAGGAGGTGATAAAAGGTGATTGCCAAATTTTATTTGCTTAATATGAAATGAGGAGAACCAACTGCAATGAACACAACGTAGACCTAGATAGACATAAGCATATACTCAATTACGCCGACATAATTACACATGCATAAAACACATAGCGATTACATACAAACACGCAAAAGTACACGAACATATTCATGGAAATAGATGTGGTAATTAATGTATACGTTAGCATGATAGATTAGAACATTTTTTGCGAACCATCTCTGCATTTGTGCGGTGGATCCTTGTGCATATATTTCTACAAAACTTATGAATTTTTCAGCTTGGCCCGAGCCTTACGCAGTATGTGATAAACGTATAGGCTATCAAGGAATAGTGATGGTATGTGATCGGCATGGTGCATGTAGCACTGCGGAGACAGCACGTTTCGTCGTGCACCATCCTGTCAATTTTTCAGCTGCCTCCACTCAACTGCTCTTATTCATTGAAAGTGATATTCAATCAGGTAACATCTATTTTTTTGAGTGTATTAGAAGTCCAGAAGCACGGTTGCGTCTAAAATGTGGAGTTATTTATAGGTCATAACATCCTAGAATGAACGCACCGTCAACTACTGAATAATATTGGGTTATTTTAGAGAACTTGCTTTTTCCACAGTTCGGCTAACATACCGCATTAAAAAGAATAAAGGACAATTTTTAAACCGTCAAAGACGAGGTCAAAGACGTTCTGTTTTTTTCTAATTCAAGTTTTGAGAGAGAAGTTCTCTATTCAAGGTTTTCTTCTCAGTAGGGTTCTCTCATTTGATGAAATATGACGTTTGCAGCCTTTCAGTTGTTTAGAGAAAATGTATTAAGATTTTATCCTCATAATTGCAAGCAACCAATAAATTGGAAATGGACCTACCTTGATGAAACAAAAATTATAAGACGGGCTGTCATATCCATGTGACCCGGAGAAAAGAAATGTGCAGTATAAGCGTCCTATGTATATCATCCGGGGTGGAGAAACGTGTAATGTAATTTGTGCTTCCAAGGCTTGAGGAGGCGATATGGAGATAACGAAAGAAAGATTCCACCGATAAAATCTATAATTTGAGTAACCTCAAAAGATAGATCTCAAGCTCACTATGCGAATACAATTATCTTATTGGTTAGCAGTTTTGTACTATATTTTGACGCACAAATTTTTTACACCTTGTCTTATGATTTTAGGCTACTTTTCCGACCAATCTTTTAGAGATTGCAGCGGATTATTTGCCTAGTAGTATGGTAAAATTTTAGCATAAATTAAATGTTTTTCGATTTATTTTAGTTGAAATGAATTTAATTGCAGGTGATATATTCGGAGCATTGTCTAAATTGAATGCACTTCGATTGGAACATTGTGATTCAAGTATCGCGGAAGGGTATTCAAATCGTGTCGTAACCGCTATCCTTAATATTTTCAAAGATTTCAGGTCAAGATTTTCCTCATTTCCAACTAAAAAAATAGGAGCGCAAGTTAGTTGATTGCAGTCCAAGAGCAATATCTATTTAATTGTTTTTCCTGCTATGATAGAGACAACAAACGTCTATTATTATCCACAGCAAAGTAGCATATTTTATGCTGCTTTATATATCCAGAACTTCAGTCTAAAGAGCATTATTGATTTTTGGACCGGGATAATTTGAAATTAAAGCAAGTTTCTTAATTCTCTTTCATGTTCATGCCCATCATACTTATGGCTTGTGATTTGTTCACTACTGACATATGCTTGTCGATGTATTTTATTCTTTTTTGAGCGTCGTTTAAGAGGTTTTATTGCGTTAAATCGAACGCATTGCTAACTTGTTCTTTCTTTTTCCTAACATTTTCATTCTTGAAATCTCTACGTATCCTTCAAACTTTAAATTTTAAACTTTTTCGTTTGCTTATCCCGTTGAAGTGCAAACTATATGTAATATTTGCAGTGATGAGAACAGCTTTTGGGAGCAAATCTCGTGGGCCCTTTCGATGGTTAGCGAACTATCAGAATCAGTTACCGAACGCCTACTTGAAGCTTTAGAGTTGGGTCGTCTCAAGTGTGGTTTCTCAGCAGTGTCTACGCGAACTAAACGACAATCATATCACACAACAACAAGAAGTACAAAAGTGATCAGCGAGGAACAGGTATTCTATACAGCAATAGCTTATCGTCATTTGCGGTACTTCTATGAGCTAACTTATTTCAAGCACTAAAATGCGTTTAAAAAATTCAAAATTTGATTGTTTGAATTGAAATGTGTTGAAATTTTTTACTTTTGACTGACTCAATTTTTCGAATTTCTCAAAGGACAACTTTTTTCGCTGTTGAAAACATTGCGCTAGTGAATAATAAGAACAAATTAGAAATAAACCATAAAGAGTTCCAAATTCTGATCGGTAGGCGCCGATCAATTTACATCACCCAAGTGTAGCCTATAAGAAATTGAAGCGCTGAGTGCTTTATCGATAGCTGATAGCTTGATACCATCAACTGAACTGAAAAACGATTTTTCGCCACAGTGTATAAATATCAGAAGAAAACTAAAGACGTGGAATTGCTCAATACTTATGCAATTATTTCCGCCGAGAAGTGAAAGGATGTCTTCACTGCAGTGATATCGTGATAGCAAATTTGACTACTGTTGTCGGTTATAGTGATCCTGTCAAAGTGGTCGCACACTGAGAAGATTCGCCTTCCTGAAATTCAGGCCATTTTCTATGGCAATGGGATCGCTGTCGATGCATATTTGGAAAGCACATTACTAAATGTGTTGGATATCAATTCCGAATTTCATTTTTTAGTGCTCCGCTACACAATCAGAAATGATAAAATCCTCTTCATGAATAGATTTTTTGATAAATAGTCTCTAATTATTCAAGTCTTTAAAATAAATCAACATGGTAGACGTCTTGCTGTGGTGAATGTGATGTGTTCTTGACCCATCTAAAATACTTACAGGCTTCACAACTAATGTTCCCGTTCGATACGCTCATAGCAGCCAATAAGGATGTCGTAGCGATGTACCTGCAAAATATTGTTGACGTAATGTCGTCGTTTTGCACACAAGTTGATTCGTCGCGCATTATGAAAGCTGCAGGTTTGGCTCGTTTACTATCGCTTACAAAGTTTAATATTCCATTTTCCATTTTTTTCTCCTCGTTGACGGTTTACCACTCAAACTTTTTAAAAGTGAGTTGAATTTCTTATTCGCTTACCGAGCTTTGTTTGGCGAAGGCTATAAAAAATAACTTCAAAATCGCGTTACGGAGATGTGGAATGTCCTTTTTGGGACGCTATTTATTGCTTGCAACAAAAGTCGCTTGATTTCTTTGTTGCCAGATTCTTGAGCTTTTCTCGCACTTTACTGCCCATGTTCTACATTTGGTTCATGATGTTCTGGTCCCGAGTGGATAACAATGTATATACTTTGCAATATCATACGGAGAAATTACTTTTCGATATGGTTTTCTTCAAGAAGTACGTTAAGAATTCCACAGATGTCATTTTATGATTTACAACAAATGGCTTATGAATGTTTGAGAGGATAGGTTAATTATACCAGCAACGAACTTTGCAGAAATGGATCTTTCATTGCAGGAAGCGGTCTAACTTTCGTTCAGGCACAAGGAGTCGCACCAAGCAGCGCGGACTTTTTAAATACGACATTTGCTTTCGCCGGGGAAACACAAAAGATGGTTCGTCGATTGAGCTGCGGTCCTTCCTTTTGTGTTTTCGCAAATTCGCGTTCGCATTTGCAAAGTGCATTGTGTAAACGTACTGTCTGTCTGTCTGTTCGTGTATGCTGAGTAAGAGTATACCACCAATCCGTTCATCTGCATATCCCTATACGCTTGCATACCCAAACGACCAAATGCTCTTGTATCTACATACCTGAATATGTGCACGTTTATATGCTTGCATGCACTCATGCTTGTGTGCCTGTATGTCCAAATTGCTGGATGCTTGCAGGTCTATCCTGACTATCTATATGCCTGAATGACGCTACACCTGTATGTTTATATTTATTCATAGAGGTGAGTGAAAAAGTGGAAAAACTTGCCAAGGGAGCTGGCAGGGCATATGCTTTTGCACACCGCTTACCTGACTAAATAGTTTCAAAATTCGCTAAGAAAAACTAAAATATGCACTAGATTCTCAACTGACGTGCGCCTTCATAAATTTCCTTGATCGATTCGTTCTTCTATAATCGTCTGTCCCGTAGAAAATAAAAAATCTCAACGAACTAGAAGAGTGCAATTTTTTGACGCTCTTTCATCTACAACTATTTTTGAAATTTATTGATCATGATGAAATATGATGTTTAGGGTCAATCTATGATATATATTATCCCCAGCAGTTCCCGTAACTGCACCTCAAATAATTCCCAAAATTGTGAGTACCACACTGACAGATCAACACATCCACGCATGCGTAATCATGACGTCGCCATAATATAGTCTGTATGAATAAAATTTTCAAAAACGCCTAGTGCGCAGTCTTCATTTACCTGAGTGACAAGCATCGTTTTTTATTATACATTGATGGGTTTCAGCTATTTACACATGAATATGTGGCATGTAATAACATGAGATAATGTAATAAATTTTATAGGTTGCAATGACGGCTGCATTCAAGAGTGCCTACTCGAATTATCAATGCGGTACAGACGAACAGCCACGTATTTGCATGAAAATCTGTCTTGGTACGGCTAAAATAACGAGAACTGCGTTCATAAAAAATACTTATCTACGTTCGTTCTTCTTCTCCGCTTCATATAATATGATCGATTTCAATCGTTCAGCATCCGGCTTTTATCAGGTTATCCAAAATTATATAGCCTTTTTCTGTTTTATTTCATATTTCTATTTGAAGTCATATAGAAAATGCGCTATTCGTGAATAGGGATTTGTTCGATGCAAGCCGAAAATTTCAGTCGCTGAACCTCGGATAACCGTCGTTTGGTAACTGCCGTTCTCAGGAACAATACGACTTCGTTCTAGTTGAAAAATTCTTCGAAAGTATTCAGTAATTAGTAAACAAAATTTGTACCAATAAGAGCACTGATATAGGATCTATAGTGTATCCAATATGACAGCAGTATTTAATTTATTGTATTTTATTTCTTGTGGTGATCCAAAGTGTGTTCCTTATTAGTTCTTTGTTGGACGTATCAAATCCAGTAGATTCGATACGAAACATGTCTTTTTCGAAAACGCCGCTAAATGGATATCACAGCGGAATGCTCCTCAAATGATCGTTTGGCCCACTTCATCGTTCTTTAACTTCCATTTTTATGGAAAGAGAGTTTATAGGTACGATTCGTGAACCCGATCAATGGGTCATTTATCAATCTCAACAATGGTGCATCTTTTCGTGTCACGATTCCACTCGAAAGCTTTATTCCTTCTCACTATTATACGGTATCTTTTCCTTCACCTGAATAGTGCTATTATGCGCACTGAAATGGTTCGCCTTTTACCACAGAAGCATTTCAACCTCAGCTTATTAAAGCGAGTGCTTTCTGCACAGTTTATTAACTCATCTTTATTAGAATAATACCTTTATAATCGTATCATATTTCAATATTTGAAAGTGAATCACTTGAGCGATACATTTACTGACAAATTTGGATACCGATAAGAATTTCAGCTAATTCCGTAGAAATCATGCTTAATATTGCTTAAACTTTAGATGTGCACAAAGCTGCATAAAAATATGTAGTTTATGCAATCACTTTCAACAAGAATCTTTTCATCTAAGAAGTTTGCGGATTTTCTATTCGTACGACTTGATATCACTAATGAGATTGATAATAGGATATTTAAAAATTTGGCAATGTTCATTTTATAGTGTTTCGACTATTCACGAGGGATATGGAGCAATTCGCAATGCACATCATCAAATGCGAAGAGAATCACAAATAGCACCTATGCTATTGATTGCGATTGCATTGGGACTGGCATCATAAGGTTATTGCTTACTTTCATTCGCTCCTTGTTATCCATCTGACATTGTTTAAATAGTTACAATTGATCACTTCAGCATTCAATGAACCGTCTAATCATCTGTTGTTTTTGATAAAAGGGCTTCTATACTTTGCGGAATAGCCAACGCTGTCGTGCGACCCTCCTCTCCCTCCTCTCCTTCCCTTCCTTGGTCTGCTCCAAGATTTCATATTGAATTACCGTTTAGCCAACCAAGTTATTTGCCTTGCCAATAGAATTCACATGTTTCTTAGATTTTCATTTAGCGATCGATGACTTACTCCTCCAATCAGCAGAAAGATTTATAGATTTTGAAATTGCAATCTTGTAATCGTTCATTTAGCAACCTATGAAAATTTCATGGGCTCCCACAGAAGTAAATATATTTCATCTCAGTTTTCGCAAAGCACACCAATATGTAATTGCAAAAAAAAGTGAAGGCGTTTGAAAGTCCGACATCACAGTAGTGACTACGCCATCCTCTGCTTAATGCAAATGATAATTTTTCGCATCTTTTGCAAATAACGTTTGTATTTTGCATAGTTAACATGTTGCATTGCATATTGAAGGGCAGCTATCCCAAAATCTTAAGGAATTTGCTTATTTAAACAAAAGAATGGCACCTGAGAATTTGGGTAATGTATAAACACCATAGAAATTCCATCGAAGACACTTGTGATGAGGAAAGAAAAGTTGCTGTGAGTGGCCTGGAATTAAACTTTTCGTTGATATTGTGGAAGCAAATGAACTATCAATCTTTAGTTATGTGATTGTTAAACGCTTCATGCTGTTACAGAAGTGGTCCACTTGCTGTTATCCCAAGAGCAGGGTAGTTTCGTAACACTTTAGAAAAAGATGTCTGGTGTGTTGGAAAGAACCTGGGTTAGAGGACTGAATCTGTTTCCTCGTATTCAGAAACTATAATGTCATTGAAGCCCTCTCTTTGGCCCTCATATATCCTATCAACCGTTTTCTTGGAAAACCCAGAACTACTTTCTTTAACTCCCGAAACGTTGTTATCATCGAGGTCTACATTATTCTCTTTTTATTCCCCGAAAATCTTGTCCCTCGAAAAAATTCGCTGTTTACATGAAGTTGATGTGGAGGGCGTTATACCGAAAAAAGTAGTATGCAGCGCTCTGATGCTAAAGCTGTGCCATTTTGTAATAAGAGAACCTCATCGCAGGGTTTGAACTGTTTAATAGCAAATCACACACATTTAGTTTAAGTGGTATTTTTTTTCGCGCATACATTATTAATCGAATGAAGAGACCATGAAAAAAGGAAAAAACATGTTTAAGAAACTGGAGTCTGCATCCGATATAATGATGAAAACGTTTTTCAGTGTTTTCGAAATGAATCCGCCTACACCGCCACCATATCCTTCATATAACGATATTTTACTAACATTTTTACTGGTAAATTTTTTGCTCTTGTTTCTTATGCGAGAATGTCGCAGTCGAAAATTTATAAAAATCAATTTTTTCTATTTAATTCAACTTATCACTTATGTCATGAATGATTCTTTGAGCAAATTCCATTATGTGACGTTTATCATGTTCTATTTTATGCATATTTTTTTACTTTGTGAATGAATAAATAAGAAAAACGTCTCAAAAAAATTTTTCCCACATTTCAAAAGCTGTGTCAAAATCTAGATTGTGACATCACAACTCTAAGCGTTAAAACAAGCCATATACTGTCACGCATTTAGTATGGGCAATACTCTCAGCCTCTAAATTAAGCGCGATGTTTTCGTTTCAGTTGAAATATACTTTCTGATGTGAAAAATTTATTTTTAGTGATCGAAATTCGAAGCAGACTATTTTTAAGCAATTTTAAATCGTATTTTCTTCGATTCATTGATGCATACTCTCCTTTGCACCTCGATGATGGAAACCTATTAAGTAATAGGCTTGGATAGGACGTGACAGTGTTCAAAACTTAGTTAAACCATATTCGTGCTTACATTTGAAATCTAGCTACATATTTGTTAAATAGCCAAATTACAATGATAGCTGCATTTCTAATTCATTTCCGAAACGTGAAGCTCCTAGGACGTTCCTTGAATTGAGCATTAGCATGTGAGCATTGGTGAGCCAAATTATCATGGAGTATTAAATCTGCAACCTTATCTGTTTGTGAAGACCTCAAGCTCGAGTCCGAATTGCGACAAGTCCGAGCGATCGATGTTTGTTGCGCAAATTAGTGTCGCATCAGGCGTCAGCGCAAGTCGAATCGTCAATGTAATATGCATCAATGATGGCACCTCAATCGTGCGAGCAACTCTTCGACCTCCTTTTCGTCCCAGTCAGAGTTCGAACAGCTATGTAAGTATCAAGTTGGTGCTTGTTGGAAGCTCATTCCTTCAGCTAGCATTCCTTGTTCTCCAAAAAACCATCACCTTGGTCTAATTTAGAGTGAGGCTGATAATTGCAAAAGGAGAGATGTGTATGCAAATTTAACGTTCAGTCAATTGCTACTGAATGAAGAAGGCTGTCGGCAAGAGTATCTAAAACATTGATTACTGAATGAAGTTGCCCTTTTCTCTCCCCTCCCCCTCTTTGACAAGACACTTCAACGTCAGTGTGAGCTGACATAATGCGATTCCGATCTATTAGCGCTTTGTTTTATTGAAGAGTGATATTTTTTCAACGAAGGCTTGATGTTTCTTGTATTGTATTTGGCTGCGTTAGAAAAACTCATGGTAGGTGTTAGAAAGTGAGCTTGTGATATCGATTGCTAATGAATGGCGCTACTACTAGTTGGAATGGAAGCCGGCCCATCGGGAATCATCGTAGGCTAGCTTTATCCTTGAGTACATTATAACCTCAATAAAATTTCCTCCCTTCTCATAGAGGTATGAGGTACTCAGATATTTAGATAGATATGACCAGATATTTAAATAGATACAGCCTTAGAGATATTTAGATTTGAGGCCTTTGAATAAGATATCTGCCTCGAAACTTTCGGAGAGAGAAGCTCAAATTGTAATTTCTTTTAAACGAAACTCGGGAAAATTAGAAGTTCCAGGATTTATATTCAAGGTAGTGCGATGAATTAATTTGTTCGCTAAGTGTACTGATCGATAGGTTTTTATGCAGGCGGTGCAAGCGATAAAGAGAGCAGTCGACGCTAGTGAAGGTGGTCTTCCTGTGTTCACGTCATCGAAAGCGATTTCAGTTAATGCGACCGTTATTAAACGAGGTTTTTTCTCTTTTTTTTTGCATGTATGATTCCTAGAGCATCTCAAACATCGCTTAATCTGCAATGAGAAAATCTCTTTACCACTCGTTAAATCGAAAACATTGTGGTGTGCAACTTTTTAATGACTGCTTACATATCAAATACGTGTGTTGGATGCTAATGAACGGAATATCAAGGTATATTAGCAGTGGTATTAAAATAGTCAGGTCTATAAAAATCCCGAGAGGCCAAAGTTTTGCTGAAAATTCGCTGGTTTTGATCATTCAAATATGTGCTTCAGATTTATTATTTTTAGTGCTTCTTTTAAAAAGAAGTCGTAGAAGTAGTACTGACCTGCTCGAGTATTCTAAACTTAGAAACTCGAATTCATTAAGATTGTCTCTATTTCTGTGATGCTTTTGAGCATATGCGCGGATTTGATTCAGTATTGAATGGCGATGGAAACGCACGTCGGATGAGACTGCTGATTGATCGCTCATACAAGGATGTAATCGCGAATGATTCCACAACAATGGCCACTCGATGGTTGCAGTCGATTTCACAGATGACTCGTATCAGCATCTACCGATTTAAGAATCCCTACATTTTGGTTGGTACGTATTTCAAGACGTTAGCTATTTCAATCATTTCAAATTGCTCCGAACGGACAGATAAAATCTTCCTTCACGATATCTAACGCACTGCAAACATCTCACTTGCTAAGATCCACCTTGAAGATGTAATGAATCTAAAATGATTACAAAGTCCGATTTGAATGTTAGGAAATGTAGTCTTTTTGCGTTTCCATCAAAAAACTTTGCACTTGATGTACATGTAAAGGAATTTGAACATCGCTTCCAATATGCGAACAACATGAGGTGGAGTTAATGTGTCACAAAAGTTCGTCATGTGTTTCCAAATGGGTAGCCGGTTTGCTCAAAAGTCAATCTGGGTAACGACTGATTATGTATTCAAAAATTTCCTAATTCAGAGGCCCACACTGAGAGAGGGGTCTGAGCTGATTCCAAATGAATAAATAACCTATGAAATCCTTCCCTAAAAAGATACACATTGATTAAGTTTTGAATAAGCGTCAACTGTTCAGACGTTTTGATAGAAATTGGTGATGAAAATGTTCACTAGGTGTGTTTTACATTTCTCTTATGCAATTTAAGAAGACGCTTTACACCTCAAGGTTGGCACTCACAAATAATTCCACTAGTATTTTTGTGGCTTCGATATTGGTGATCTTGTTTTGTAGTCAAAATGGGACGTGTCTCGCAATGAGTCAACCGTTCAAGCATGCCCTTAAAGCCACAATGATATAATGCGTGAATTAATATTTGCGAAGGAAATGAGCTATTATGAATGGATTTTCTTCACAAAACCTTGAATAATGCTCTAAGCAGTGAAAACTAGTTATATTTTTAGAGTTTAAACCTGAATTGGAGGATTGTATAGCATGTTTTCATTGAAGCTGGAATTACTTTCTTCCAAATGGCTCAGGACAGTGATTCGGGATTTTTGAGAAGTTCTTATGTGAGTTTTTGCAGTGGATGAATAACCCACCTTTATTTCGTTCAGTGGTGAAGCAAGGAGACATTTCTGGTTGCATAGTGATCAATTTTAAGATAACCTTTTGCAATCTATAATTGAAATCCTTCAGCGAAAGAGAAGATCGATGCAGTCGAATACATTTAATTTCTATATTAAATTCAATTCAAATAGAGGCTAAGATTGGGCTCGAATTTCTCCACCACTATTGCTAGAACAGAAAAACTCTCTGTTTACATGAGTGCAGATCAGCACAAAAAAACGTCGCACCAGCGTGAGCTGCCTTATGATTGTTTTATGTTGTCGTATACATTATATTTTCACATCCATTTCCCTTTCTGCTCCTCCCCACCCGCCTCTCCAATTCCTTACCGTAACAAGCAAATTCGCGTTTGGTTGAACATAGCTTCATATTCAACTCCATTAAACGTAGTTTTTTTTCCTCTATAGACGCCGTTAAAAATCCGTGATTGAAGAAATGAGCTTAATTTTATTTATTTAAGGTATCATTTTCAACTTCACAATTACGGTGCCATTTGAAGATGAAGTGAATCCATTAAGTGCGGAGGAGATTGCGCAGATTATAGTCGAAAATACACATTATGGCGATCTAAACTTAGAGGGTCGTCAAGGTGAATCTTTACCTGTCGAAGTGGCAACCTTAGCAGATGTTACCGAGCTCATACCGATAAACGGTAACTGATTCCTTTCAAGTTCTCTTTTTCAGGTCTCTAATGCTTATTCAAACAATAGATTTCAAAGGGGCTCTTATACATAATTTAAAAGTTTATCACACTCGTTGTTTCCACCTCTCTTTTCTGACTTTCACCGCCTAGTGAATGTTAACAGTATATGCAAAACGCATCATCGTGACATAAGGTCTATGTGCACGTACGTATGTGTGCGTTTGTCTGCTCG
The DNA here is from genome assembly GCA_037389465.1 of Baylisascaris procyonis. Classification (NCBI taxonomy): domain Eukaryota; kingdom Metazoa; phylum Nematoda; class Chromadorea; order Rhabditida; family Ascarididae; genus Baylisascaris; species Baylisascaris procyonis. Next base: position 6,992,751 of record JAZARR010000214.1, read on the forward strand.
TTAGCTTCAACTCGTAAGCCACTAAAGGTAATGATAGGAAATTTGATGTGCAAAGTGTTTCGATCTCATCCTTTAGTACTGTTCAAATCGATTCATCTTATTCAACAAGAGGAATTCAGACACTTATGGATGTCTAAATATTTGTATATACATGTTTCACACTAAACGTATCACAGAGCAAATGTAAATTTATTTTCGCAATTTTCCTCATGTTGCCAATGACTTTCATGAATTATTAACAAATAATAAACTATACAAAGAATACATTCAAATTATACCCAATCCGATCACTTATGCAAATGAGCATTAAAAAATACATCGTTCCGACCGTTTATGGTACTTTAAGCCATAGCCTTTGAAAGTGATCAATCAATTCGAAGCTGCAGCATTGGAAGTCAATAAATGGTGCAGACTAGAACTCTCAAATTACGTAGATTTGGTTTCAGTGGTCGTTTACAGCACCGGATGGAGTAGACACAACATGTATTCACGCACAACGCCATCATAATAATGCAAGTTGTAAGGGGAATTTTGCGGAGCATGAAAGTGCAAAAAGCCATATTGTGCCAGTCGTCTGGTATGCCCTCTCAATTTGCTATGAGCGTCATTAAAAAATGAACTAGAAGGAGTGTCTAACTGATGAGATTTTTGCAGAATCGAATACTCTTGTATTGGTATTAACCATCGTTGTGAGTACTTTCTTCATCTTCTCGTCGACGGTAGTCGCTTTCTTGGTGGTGCTTAAAATCCGCACCGATCGACTCCTCAGTATGAGGGAACGGCTTATCGAACATGCAAGGTATACTTTCAGTCACTCTGTTACTTGCAAATTAAAATTCTCTTACCTTTATGTAAAATAAAAATTTTCTCGATTGTTTGCAAATTGAAATTTCTTTATACTGAAGTGTAATAAAAAGATTTCCTATTGCCAGCAAATATTTTACGTAGAAAAAAAGCTGAAGTATTGTGCTGGAAGGATTAAATATTTAGCTACGGAAATTAGATCTTTGTTTTTCTCTCATTGTTCGCTCAAGTTTTCACGTTTTTGAACATGTACTTTTTCCCTCATTATTTATGGAAATCATCGAGTTTTTATTTGATATCAAGCAAACGGCTGAATATATTTTTATAAATTTTTATATAATTTGACCATAAAAAAATTTTTATTTACTTACTTCGACCATAAAATTCATATCTGAGAAATGTAAACGTTTTCTTATTTTGAAAAAAAAAACACGTTTGATTATAATCGTTGAAAAAATTTGCGATAATGAGTTTAATTGGAGAAAATGCAACAATAAAAACATCAAATGAACAATTATTGTAGTTTTCTTCACTGTTAATTTCTATGCATCAGAATTGTGCACTTTTGTGAAATGATTTAATATACTATCATAATACACTTTTAAAATTTAACTGAAATTTATTAATGCAGTTTAATTTGAAGAACAGTAATGGCAACATCGAGAGGAACTTCGCGTAACGATATTCAATTCGAAAATTCATTCAACGCAGCATCAACTTCCGGTTAGCGTATTACTCTGTTCGTCTCTCTCCTTCGGCTTTTCTAATATGTTTGATGTATTTGTGTGAGTGAAAGCAATTGAAGAGTTTATGGAAAATGGATTATGAAATCGAAATTATATCCGCGCATATGGCTCGAAATGCTTTTGTTACATTTCAATTCGGCAGTCTAGGTACTCAAGAACGATATCGAATTGCATAATAATGCGCTTTCCTAAGAAAGCGATAGCCTGTCGAAATCATCAATCTGGAAAGCACATTTTTTGAGTTGCTACTGACTTTAAAAACAATGAATAGAATTAGACAACTTTATGGCCAAGAAATTATGATTCATAACAAAACGAGGGCAAAAGGTCACTTTATAGTATAGAGCATATATTACTAATCAATATTCACCGTCCCACCTACGGTGGCCTACGAAGAGAAATTGCTAGACAAACAGATAAAGAGAAATTGTTAGACTTTACTTAATTTGTAGATGTTTATATAAACGTATAGATCATTTCACTGTAATATGCAAGGCTTAGTAAACGAGCATAATAAATGCTGCATTGAATTCATCCGATTCCCTGGGTTTCAGCTATCGTCTGCCAAAGCCCAAACATAAAAGTTTATTTGTCTGAGCAAGTTTCATCCGTTGTTAATAGTAGGATTTGAAGTATAATCGACTCTGACCTTGGCGGCGCATTTTAATGGTATAGCATACGCATTATTTTTCAATTCGACAAAATGAGGCCATCATATTTGAACCACAGAGAAATGAACGATTATGAAAATAATTTTGCTCAAATTTTCAATAATTTTTGCTAACAAATAAGCCACGAATATAAATCAACAGTGTAATAATATGAGAACGGTGAGAGATGTTTCGGCAAAATTCGTTCGGACCGCTTTGGTTCATATTTATTTCGTTGTCTAGTCATCTCAAAATGTGCAGATTCGCCGCACTTTTTACAGACTTTTTAAGAAAAACGCGTTTTAATCATGCTTATTTGTATAAAAGTATAGATTTATACACATTTTTGGCTTATAATTTCACCTATTAACCGAAGCAAGTTCTAAAATGGATTTTCGATGATCTAACATAATCATATGAAACTTGAGTTCTTTTTGCGGTGGTCATTTCGTTTATGAGCTACGGACGTTTAAACCTTCCAATGAAATTTGCAATTCAAATTTTACTCTAACACGGTCATGTTGCAACATGGGCATATCGTCAAGGTGAGTGAATTCTATGGTTCGTACTTTTTAGAGCTTATTTATTGCAGAGGAAAGCATGGTGATAAGCTTTTAGTCTTGTCTATTAAGCTTTTCGGTTAGATTTTTAAACATTTTCAACACTCTGACGCAAACATGATTTGTCGTGACTAGGATGTGCATCTCGACAAACGTTAGTAGTGCCAAACACCCATCTCTTGGGCAATTGCCAGGAGAGTAAGTTACGCCAACTTTCTTGGCTTTGTTAGTGTTTTTTTGCAGTGCATTTGATGTTGATCAGCTTGTTCATTATTTCAGCTGGCTTACAATCTTGTATTGTTTCGCTTCTTCTGCGGTATAGCCAGTTTTTATTTTCCACATGGCAATCTCCTATTGAATTTTTCTTACAGGACTTGGAAGGCGTACAATATCGTATCATGCTTGAAGAAGGAACAGTCATCATTCAGTTATCACTGACAGGGTAACGAAAGCTCACATTGGTCAATGCGTCATATTTTTTAGCGAAATTGTTGAGCAATTTACTAGCAGAGATGTTTGTTTGCAATTTTATAGACATAGTGAAGGAATGTAAACACTAATTGCTCTAATTGAGGTAGGTTTTGACTTCTTTAGCCAATCGTCCTTCAGCAATTGCGACTTCACAAAATCGACAGCGCTCTTGTATTCGAATCAATCGTCTCATCACAAATATCTTTACTCTACTATTCGTTCTGTGTAAAAGTTCCTTGAAGGTTTGCTTGATTGGTGATTTTTGGAAAGTAGTCTTGCTAGCATGCATGTTTTATTGAGCAATTTTATAAATGTTGGCTACAAATGAGCATCGTGAGAATGGTATGAGAATGGTATATATATATATATATCTGACAGATTTATGCCACTTATTATCGAATTTGATAATATCATAGAATCTGATAAACCAAATCTGCGTTCATTTCTCTCCTAGAATTTTTGCTACTCCGACCACCCAGTTTTTGAGGAATTGTGAGAAGCAGTCATTCCCAGGAATTGTAACTCAGTAGATCAAAAAGTAAATATTTGGCTGAGATTGCGCTCAACGTGTCCGAAGCCGCATTAACAAGCTTCACATAAATTCTGTTAGCCATCTGTTGGTCTACGAATTAAGCAGCTATCCGAGGAAGCGAGCCCAAGCTAGATGTGCAGTGAAAATTCGCATAGAAGTTTGCTTTTATCAGTTATCCTCAAATTCGCCAGTTTACCTTCTAGTGGAACCACCAATCTTTTAAATTCTATAAGAGTTCGCTTCCATCGGTTGACACGAAGAGAAACAGGCTTAAGACAACTTCGATTTTTAATGCATAAGTGTTCCTTTGTATCTTGAATATTTACGGGACCGGTCGGTCGATCTAACGAAATCACGGGAAAGTTTGTCATATCTGCTTCTGTATTCATTTCATCGAGAAATTTTATTGCACACTGATGTTAATTTTTTTCATCGTTTTTACTGATATTTTACTGTTATTTGCACACTCAAATAAGCCGTCTTCTCGCTGATGGAAATGGAAAATATGAGTTATTTTATTCGTATTTCTACTAGTTCTTAAGTATCATATATTTATTTTCTTTACTTCGTTTTCTTTATACCTCTCATTTTATGTTTACATCTTCATTTATATGTAATGTTATGAAGATATAATTATGGTGTAGGCCTTAGTCGATTGGTGGTCTCATTGGCTGATATGATCGGGTTGAGAAAAATGACCGAGCGGTCATTAAGCCAATGATGGAATGGACATTCATTGAGTGCATTTCACCAATGAACCGTTTTGGTGTTTTTGAAGCGTATTGGTTGTGGATGATCGGGTCAGCGTGAATTCACTCTCGTATCGACGGCCCCCTTTTCGACAATGTGCGATTACAATGTCCCGGCTCTCAGTCGTGACTACCACATCGAAACGAATGTCCCTCCATCGATTCCCTATATTCCCCTATTTGTACTTCTTATTTTTCTACTCATTTCAAAAAGAATTTCTCTCATTCGCGTTTTTTTTACTTCTAAGGCAGGAGTATAATTAAGTAATGGAATGAGTTTGTTGTGATGTTCTCGCTTTCTTAAGCAATTCTTGCTTGCTGAAATTTTTGCGCTCAAAATGCTCCATAGCATGACTTTATTCTCGAAAGTATGAGTTACTTTCTAATTGCTAAATTTATAGAAAGTGATCATTACTCTCGTTAAGGTTAGCTTTTATGATATGGACCGCAAATCTTCAAAATTACTCGCTTAAACCCAACAAATTTGCATATTTTCGTTCGGATTAAATAATGGAAAGAACTAGTCGGAAATAGTTTGCATTATAAAACAATCTCACGTGGACGACCGCAACTGAGAGTGAATAGTTTTTCGAGGTTTACTTTAGCAATACGAATTGCTTTCACTAATCACTCCTAAAATGTTTTCATTATGCTGTAATGGCCCTTAAAGTTCAGTACAACTTGATGGAAGTACTAGCCTTGCTTCTTCTAGCAGGTTTCCATATTCTTATGTCCTCGTTGAATTTATCAACATACTCATCAGAGATGTAGACTCGCAGGGACTACCATGCCATGGTTACTCACCAAGATCTCTGTCGGTAACACGCAGTTTCCGATCTTATGACTGCTAAGGAAACTCCGAACTTGTATCAATCTGCTTACTACCTACTAGTGAGCTTGCTTTGGGCTTCCTTCCAATCCAGGGTTTCGTCTTCCTCTGGTACGAACGCGACGTCCGCTTTGGAATTGCGTCCGAGAGCTTAAGAAAGTTTGAAGGTAACGGAATGCAATTGATTACTTACTCTGACTAATGGGAACTCTTTCATACGGCTCTTGACCTTTCAACCGCTCTCATCATATTTCATATTGTCTAGCATGATGAAGGGTTTGATCACATACCGGCATGCTGAATATATCTTGCAGACCTCGCAGACCTTACCGAATGCTGTCATCAAATCATTTGTCAGCTGCTTTCCTGAACAATTTTCGCTGATGTAATAAAATGCATTGGCTGCTTGTAGGCCCATGGCGTGGCATTGTGCACTGGACGGATTCTACCGATCTGAAAAATACTTGACTTTGAAAAAATCCATTGCCTTGGCCTCGTAAGCAAGGCACATGGCGATCATATCCATTTTCTTGTGCTTTTGAGGCATATAGAATCAGGCAATAACTTGCCAATGTCCTTGATATTTGATCATATTGCGGGAATAAGGAATGAAGAAACCTTTTGCACAGTATAATCAACAAGAGGATTTCTGAATATCGTTGGTGAGGGAGAAAAGCAATGTTGATCCCGAGCTTTCTCATCCTTGACCTTCTGCGGGACTCGTCATGCCATCGGGTGCTTTCCCTCGTCCGCGTTTCGGCGTCCTTGACCTAAAAATAGCCCCTTTCCCACACAAACTTATGTAAAAGAAATCAATTTTTGTGTATGATCAAAAACTAGTTCGAAACCGTAGTTCAAGTTCTCGTCTTCATCAAGTATTGGGGAAAAAATTCTTTTTTTTTTTGAATAAAGTTGTAAGAAAGAATTTCCAGCCACCTGAAACTGAGTAGGCGAATCATTGCTGTATTGTGTGACGTGCGAAATAGACAAGTAGCAATCTTGCCATTGAAATGCTTCATTTACGCATTTGTGAATGCGTTAACGTTTGGAGAGCGACTAATAAAATGAGTGCTGAGTAGCGGTGGAACGATTCAGCCTACGGCAGTCGACATCAGTGAATTGATTGAACGACCCATCTGTGATGGCGACAAAAAACACCCGGCTGGTTTTAACTCAATGGAACTCTTTCGTTTGTTCCTCGCCGATTATTGTGCTGCATACTGTTATGGTCATATCTGCACTTTATTATGGCCAGGTATATCGCAGTTTTAAAAAAGAAAACACCTTATTCTTTAAGAAAATCGAGAGGAAAGAGCTTTAGAGGATTATTTGCAGTACGTTATACCGTATTTACTTTTATGTGCTTTTTGATCCAATTAAAGATTTTCTGTGTCAGGCGACCGTTTCGCTATTTTCGCAGTCTATGTGATTTCCAACCCTACAGCCCAATCATATTACGGAAGTCAAATGCATCGAATTCTCTCCTCCTCTTCCTCCCTACTTTCCGTCCTTTCCTCCAACGTAATAACACACGAAGTGCACCCATATCATAATGTCTCCTTTCAAATGATCTATTTACTGTTCGTCGTTTCACAGTGTAAACATTTGTTCTAGCACTTAGAATTAATCGGTTTCTGTTGTTGAATGGGTCGATCAATTTCCTTTAGAGCTAAGAGTTGATTTTGATGGTTTTTTTTTCGATATTTGTGATAAGTTTGCTCAACCGATTCAGATCAAATGTGCGTGAGTGGAAACGCACAACATAAATTAATTTGTACAAGACAATTTAGATAGGTATGGCACTGCCTGATAATTTTTTCTGTGTTAAAATTGCGCATTTGTGGATCTTTTTTTCGAGCAGCCCTCTTTTGTTGCTGTAGCGATATATATATATATATATATATATATATATATATATATATATATATATATATATATATATATATATATATATATATATATATATATATATATATATATATGTTTGTATCTTATGAATTCGTTTTTCTAAGTAGTGATTCGAATTAGCATTTAGTTCGGCGATCGGTGTGATGATATTCACGTAAAAGGATGTCTTCTCGGGCACCTTATATCATCCGTATATAATGAATGACGTATCAATTTCGAACAAAGCAACCAGATTTCGTTGTGAGAAGAAATTCATTCAAACATCCAACATTCTTTATTTGCACAACGAAAGAATTGTTACCATCACCCCGAAAAAAATCGAAGGAAACAATCAAAATGCAAAGCAATCGATTTCAGATTTTCATAGTTTCGAGAGTATCCGCTGCAGTAATGAAATGGCTACTTAAAAGCAAATTAAAAACAAAGATATGAGAATGTAAATTCCTCAATAGTGGGGAACTTTCCCGGCTTTTTTTGTCCATTATGTGTACCATTCACAAGGATGGTTTCGATCATCGGCACGACCCCATAGTTCCACCCGGCGAACTCCACGTTGCCGCTGATCTCCTCACGCGCTCGCACGGCCATACGCAAGTCCACTCGGCATTGCGAACAATCTAGCAGCTGGAATTTCTATTCATATCAACCCCTTTTTTTATGCCTATTCTGCCTTAGTCTAGCCTCACGAGCCATGCTGGGCAACCTATATGCTTCTGACTTTCTTTGACTTAATTTCTACGGCCCACTATTGTTTTATAGCCGACTAGTCTATCTTACGTGTTACTATCAAACATGTCGTAATCGCGAAGTTTTGGTGATGATAGTGCAAGCTATCTGATGGCTTCCAACTTTCATTTTGATCTATCACCCTCGAGAAGAATCAAAGGCATTCTAATGGCAATATCGATTGCATTGTGCACTATTCGCTTCGCAAAAACACACATTTCTTATATGATATCATTGTGAGTGGTCGGGCCAGTAGAAATGAAACATTCTTTTGCATCTTTTTTTTGGTCGCCACTTGTGAGAATGCTTAGTTAAGTGAAGGGAACGTGAAAACTTTATTGCGATACTTCCGATAAACTTCTTCATTTGTTCTACTATAATTTTATTCTTTAAAGTATATTTCAGCAATAGATGTGAATTTATTCCTCCATTTATTCCTTCTTTACGTCTTTTTTTTTTCGTGGCTCTAACAAATTTCGCAAAAATTTGTTACGACCTCGGCAGCTGTCCGGTAAAAAATAAAACAGAATCGACTCGTATGACGACTTGATTTCAGGACAGAAGTGCTTGAAAAGCATCGATTGGTCTTATATTTTGAGTTATTGCATCTCGTCTACTATTTCATATTTGCCTTATTGCAAATAGCTCTGCAATTAATCCAGTGCAAGCGCGTACAAATAACGGAAATGAATCATGGTTGAACTGCGCGTATATTCGTTGATGTGCGTTGTTCTACTGCGAATTGCAAGAAGCGACGCATCGACGATGGAAAACGGTGCCAATGGAAGAATTAAACGACAAGGTTATACTTTCTCAGCGCGTTTTTACTTTAGAAGTACTTATATGTTGAGGATGTTTTGTCGGTCTATCTGCTCGCTTGTCCGCATATTTCAATACTTTATTCACTTTGCCACTTGTATCGAAACTTTCAGTTTGCCTGCTGAAACTCATTCTGGACCCGGCTTGCAAAAATCACTTCCCCGTCTACGACTCCTCTTACCTCAAATTAGCAAACCTCTAGTTTCAGACGCTGCTTAGGACGAAAACGCTTTCGCAAAAGGGTAATGGGTTAGGAATAGGAAACAGGTGGCTCAGAATTCCTCATTCAGTATGTGAAATGAGCTCAACTTATATGAATAACTTCCGATAGTACTCCATATTCCGTACTGATAGCATAAAATCAAAGAGCCTTCACGTCTCGTACCCTGCGACAATTAGAGATTGATTCCTCATTTGTATCACTTAGTACCTTGGGTGGTCTTAACTTTATGAGTAGCGCGCATTTGAACTTTGTGCTATTGACTCACTACCTTAATTTCAATTATAAATCTTAATTCATATATCATTGAGGTCGATACGAGTTCCGATTCCACAAAATTCAACCAGCATTGTTCGTTTCGTTTCGTCCCCCATTCCTTGAAGGATGATAATAAATTTCTTTTTTTAAATTTTACTGTAGATCTATACGCAGAATAAAAATATTTGCAATGATGTCGAAATGTATTTTATAAACTATATGAAAAATTTGCAATTTATCAGAGAATTCCATACGGCGAAAGCCTAATTGAGGTTTTCCTCTTGCTTTTTTCGTTTCGTAACTGTATAGTCAATGTCGATTCGACTATCGAACATTCTCAAAAAATAGCCAATTTTTTAAAGAAATCATTGTAAAGAATTTATCAATTCTGAGGCTGTAATGGTGCAGAAGTAATAATGCTTTGACCGATGTTTGCTGCAGCAAATGAATTCAATATAGTTGCTTTTTTTAGTCTCATTGGACGATCTCATTCAAGGTGCACTCAGCCTTGTTCGGCCAATAATTGATACTTCACAGCCAATACGCGACACAACCACTATAAATAAACAGGTCTCAGTCCCTTTTATTTCCTTCTTATTTTTAAGTAAACGATTTCTGCATTGTTAAAGCACTTGGTGAATTGGATTACGGGGACAAACTGACATGTAAATCATGATAGATTTTGGTTCAGGACATGGCAAGAAAGGAAGCCAAACCGACTCCTATCGTAGTCATACGAAATTGAACTATAGTAAATGGCGACCAGCCAGTAAATTATCGTAAGGGGAGGGTGGGGGAGAGGTAATTTGGGGTCTCATTCTTTATATGTTTCAGGTTGTTTCTTGAATTCACTTGATTGCTTAATTGCAAGCATATTGCAAGCGCCTCTTCTCAGTATTCGGCATTCCCGTTTATGCTGCATCATGTTAAATTGAACTTTCGTTTCTTGCTGTACAAAAATGAGCAACTCTAGGTTTTGCCATCTAATTGATCCATGCGGAAAATTATGCATCATTGTACCACACATACTACAGCCCTTTTTAGTGCATTCCTTTAGAGTGGCTGATTAATAATGCATAAATTTCTATTTATTCCTTGAGAAAATATGTAGATTGTTTTGAACAGAAAAATTTGCCACTTTATATCATTGTTTATTATTTTTGTTAGGCTTAATATTCCTTTAGCGATTTACTGATATCGCCTTTGCAACCTCAAGATGAAAACAAATAGAGGAGGAAATTCAAACCATTCTTCTATTGAACGTTTGTAATTTGTGAATGGCGGAATGATATTCGCAATCCATCGTTTTATGGATGACACAGATTTCCTATATTGAAATATATGTGACCAGAACTTTTCGTCGACCCACTGAGATCCTAATATTTGATTTCATAAAATATTTCAGTAGAAAGTCAACAAGAAATGATTATATTAAACAGATGGAAGCAATTCGTAAGAATATTTTATTTTATGAACAGCGAGGGAAGAACAGGTTAAATTAAAAGAACACTTTCATAAAGAATTTTCGATACGTGAGGACATAATATAACCTGCAAAAAAGAGGGAGATGTCCGACAGGTTAATCAACACAACTTGTTACGGGCTTGAAGTGAATATCCACATTGGTGATGCTTATTTCTAATAGAGAAAATCGGTAGAGGATAATGTATAATAACGATGAAGAGGACGCTCAACAATAGCATTAAGTCAGTTAAGAAATAAATAAATCAATATAAAACAATGCAACTTAAGATAAAATGTGGACAGGAAATTTTTAAGGCTTCCTCGCGACAAATGCCCGACAGAGATCGTGAGATTTTGGGCGCACCGAAATATAGCTCGCTCGACGATGTGCCAATCTGCAAAGGGAACTCGCGAATATGCAACTTTATTTCATGCACTGCACACAATTTCAAAAACGATCAGTCATTTGCGAACATCAATTTAGCCACACAAGTACTAGCCGATACCAAGCTACGCAAGGCAATCAGCAAGTTAGATTTTTTACTTTGTATTTTACTATATTTTATGAGTAGATTTATCGTTCTCACTCATCTTTGTTCATCTGGCTCTTAACAAGTACATACAGGCTCGTTTTTGATTATATATTTAACTAAGCTAATGCTTTCTATTTTTGAAAAAAAATTTATGTTGTGCCTTTTAGGTTTTTGTGAAATATCAAGTCTTTGTTTATACTTACTTTTAATATTCCTATTTTGCAGCTTCGTTCTACTATAATTTTTTCTGTTTTTCTATTTTCTTATTTATCCGTTTTTTATTTGCTTACGAAGCGAACCAAAGTATACTATTCACTTATACTGTTAGTGTATTTCAATTTTGTAACCTTTGTAAGGCACAACTTCTAAGATGTGCATTCTGTAGTCTGGCGAATGCAAGAGTGTTTGAGAGGGTAATTCATTGAAGGCCTGAAATGAAGGTGAAGTTAACCTTGCCAGGGGGAGTTCAGGAAAATATTTTTCGGTATTCGCTATGATGATATGGAAGAGGCATTCGAAGACTTGGAATGCTTGCATTATGATTAACTGATATATTAGTGATTTGCTGATATTGGTGGATATATTAGTGAATACCAACATAAGACATATTAGTTGCATATTCTTGATTCAAGTAGAAGAACGCAAAAAGAAAAGAATCGAACTTCAATAAAATGACATAAGAAATACGAAAAGCAATTTATGATAAAAATCTCGATTAGATCAACTGAATCAGTCCAATTCTTCATCCTTCCTTCATTCACCCTCATTTGTCGGCTAAATCAACTTATCATAGCAAATTGACGGTGGAACTCCTTCCGATAAGATTTCCTGTAGACTGACCATTATTGGTTACAGGGATCCAGATGCCTTGTCGACAGTTTGTCATGAACAAGGTTTGAGTGGACCACAGTGTCGACTATTCCAGAAAGGCTTTCAACTTATTGATAAGTTCGTCTTTTTTATTTTCCTTTAAACTTGATTTTAGATATGAATTTTGAGAAATAAATAAATTTTAATGAATTTTTGAAATAATATTGTTGTTTTTTTATGGCTTGAATTATGCCATTGCAAATCTTTCGTTTTAGCGACATTATTTCTCGCATTGCGCAGAAAATTTTTTTTGCAATTGGAAAGAGAATTTTTTATCTTTTTTCACTGAAGAGAAAATTTCACACTTTTTACTGATAGTATATTTTCTGAAAGTGTAGGGTACACTGTTTTTGCCATCAGTTCTCCCAAATGTGCTAACACCGCTGAGTTAGTAGCTATGAGGCTGAAATTTCGGAGGAGGAGTATCTGCAAGAGATTTAAATACTCTTATATAACAAACGGCTCCACGCCGGAATCAAAACGGAGGCTTTCACTTGAGAGTAAAACTGATGAGACATCAAAAAGAGGCGTCAAGAAGTGCATGAAATGAGCAGCGAGGGTCCTCATTGAAAGGATTTTGCATTTTAATTTACAGATGGGGAATGAGTGGCGAATGAAATTCAAAAGAGTTGTATTTGAAGAAATGGCAATAGGAGGTAGAAGTAAGGAGGTGAAGGTGAGGTATATCGTACGAGGAGTTTTAAGTGCAGTAGCAAGGTGTCTTAAATTATGACGCTAAGCGGTTAAGCATTCGTATATTTTGATGATCTTATTTAGCATCTTTATAAATTTCGAAGATTTATTTCGGTAACCCTCAGATTGGATGTCTATCCACCTTGAACTTTAATTACAAATATTTGCAGATTCATTTCAACTATTGAGCCAGCGGAGAGTTCTTCTAGGCAGACAAATCAGGTTGTGCAAGAAGAGGATGACTTTTATACCGATGAACTAGACGATCCTCCCTTACCGATAAGATCAGCGTCTGGATTCACCGAAAACCAATCGCGCACTTGGACGTTCTCAGGCTCACGTACTTGGTCGTCTCATCCGGAGCCAGTTGAGGCTATTCAAGGCCACCTATTACCTCAAGGCCCGATGGCTTTAGCGACGTTTCCTCCTTTACTGTTCACTCTACCTACTCTGCCCACTTTACCTGCTTTAGCGCCGATAGCACCTATTCCCAGCAAAGATCCTATTTCACCGTTGACATCATTCAGTCTCGATAGTCAAATCTTGAAACACTCAATTTTCGATAGAAGTGCGAAACAGATTTATCCTAGGCTAACGCGAATTACGAGAGCAATAAATGAAGAAGGGAAACAAAAACATTTCGATGATGCGGACATCGGATGGATTCGTCAAAAACGTCACTCCGACTACTATGAGGATTTGGAAAACGAACCAGTAACGGAAAGACCAAAAAGTTCCGACAAAACTGAGCATGTCTATTATGACGTACCTGTTGATAATGTACAAACAAAACCGCCTAAAAAATCAACTAATGGACGGATTGATTGTTTGCAATATCTTCAGTGATACGAATTTCCTGATATGTTGCTTCATTTGTAAAAACCATAACAATTGTAAGTGATAACAACGGGTGAATTTATTCTTTTCTCAATTACTATTTTATGAAATAAAAGTACCATTATTTCATTCTCAGGTGTTAAATAAGTATTATACAGGTACAGCCACATTCCACATATTTGGCTATCGATTTCGCAGTGCTAAATGATTCTCTTCGTAGTAGAAATCGCTAAAAAGAGTATAAAGAAATAGCCCACACAAGTAAGTGTGTATTGTGCGAAAAAAAAAGAAAGGATAATTGTATCTTGCCGAAGGTCGTTGTTTTTTCCCCCTTATTCATAAAGCAATTGAATTTGCATGAATTAGAATATAATTTAGCCAGTAACTTCTCCTAAGATGATTATTTCAAGCGTGTAACCCAGGATATGTTGTACATATCGTTTTGCAGAAGAGTTGATGAAATGAGAGAAATTTTATCCTATTTGCTTAAGAATATTTTCCATGTAATTTGGAAATTTCGAAAATTTTTATATTGTCGCAGAGTTAAATGACAGTTAAATGACTTGAGTCCTTCGCTTAGAGGTTCACGCATTCGAACAATAAATAGACCAAGTACATGAATTTTGCCCTATGGGAAAAAATTTTTTTGCAGAGAATAAATGAAATCTTCATATTCAAACCTAAAGCAATAAGCTTGCCGGAGTTTAGTAAGTTCAAAATTTTGCTAATATTTCATAAAAGACTGATCTGTGGCGAATACGCAAAAATTGTTTTCATGGGGAAAAACTTCGGTTCGGACTAATAGCAATGAACCTTAAGGATAATAGATGAAGCGTTCACGCTATGAAATTTCACTATTTATTGGAGCAGTTAATAGTGCAATATATTCTAGTGATATATTTCTTTATTTCATTGAAAGACGCCTTCGAATCAGATCTACAAAAGATTGATTATTGCGATCACCAAAGTTTTTTATTGATTCGAATCGATAAAGACGGCTTCAACTGATTAGAGATAATTCTAAAGAATTACTCGTCAAGATCTACAGATAATACAAATTCTGGATGAGCTAACTATTTGATTTTAGATCGTTTCTTATGTAACCAAGTCGAAATTTAACTATAAAATTTATCTTATCTTTGAATTTATCTTCATATGAATATGTGAAGAGGAAATTGCATCAATATTAGCTTATTTTTGAAATGTTAGTTAGGGAATATTGCTGAACCTTCAGTTGCAATGAAAATTTTGAAAAATTCATCATCATCGTTTAAATAAATTTTATTTTTTTATCGTTTAAACAATTATATTTTTTTGCTTTTTTATCATCTATTTTGGTTATTATCAAAAAAGTGATATCAACAAAAAAATTCTAAACTATATGATTGAAGAGAGGATGATATGTTGATATGGCTAGCTGTATGATGGATGATACAACGATCGAAAGTGATCGCTATACAATGTTATAACCCCGGCAATATTTTCTTTTGATCTAATAGACGTATCATTTACGCTCGTAAAAATATCACTTATGTTATCGATCTCCTTTAACGAAACATGCCAGTGATTTGTTCGTTTCTCACGATATTAATCTATACTACTGTATGCATTTTTGATAGAAGGGATGCAGCAGCAGAAAGTTTAGGGAATGAGGGGGAAGGGGAGGAGGAATGTGGGAAAAAGGACGGGCAATGGCGTTGTGAAAGATGCGAGATGTATTGGGGATGAATATGACATTGATCGAATGGATGCCATACACAGAAAACGCCAATCGTGAGGTAGTTCAGTCATTTATCTGCCCCCTAAGGGATGATTTTGCGTCAAACCGGTTTCGCTTTTCTTTCTTACAACTACATCGTCAGTGTTACGCTATACGCGTTTTGTTTACGCCTCCTCAGTGGTCCTCATCTACCCGCACTTGCTCTTGCCTCATACATCTTCTCTAGCTTAGCGTGACGGATTTTTACCTTTTGAATAATGATTGCAATGCAGTTTATTTGATTGGATTAGAGTTTGCATGTATGTTTAGCAGTGTATTGAAAAGCGCTTAGAAAAAACGTTTTTCCGGTTATACATTTCAAACGGTATTATTCTATCATCTGTTGCCGATACTTTTACGTCAGAAAACTTTTGTGCCATATTCAATGATGTTAGTTTTCCAGGTGGAATGTATCATCAATGCAGCATTTATTGTTATTCGAATGAGATGAATGGGGATCCCCAATGATATGCTGGGATAAGTTGAAGCGAGGGAAGTTAAATAGAAAGTGGACTAGCTGTCCTCATCACTCATTTTTTGAAGGCTTTATTATTATTTAAAGACAAATTCGCTTGAAATATGTAAGAATTTATGGTATTTCCATCGCAATTTTCGAAGTATATTTGCCACTTAGAGAAATTTTTTTAATGAATACTCGAAATTGAGAACTTCACCAACAAAATTGCTCGAAAAGATTTTCTACATGCGATGACTCTCATTTATACATGAAACGATCATTTTGTTGATCATAAAAATATTATTGACTCATTAGCATCCGTTTACTTACTTAGTTTATTTACTTGAAGGGAAAAGTTTTTACGCTCATAAAAACTCCCCAATTGTATTTTTGGAACATACGCGATGAAAAGATTTATGCATCACTTTGTGTATCGCATAACGTCTAAAACATTAAACGACGTTTTCAAATAGCAAAAGAAACAATGCGATTTGTTAGTTTAGTTAACGCTTATTCATAGCCGCAGACTAAAGGCGGCAATATAGGTGGAATCGCCAGTTTGTGACTCATAATCTGGTTAATGATGGCCGTCTGTATGAGTGAATTTCGATGCTCGATTGCCGAAACAATACGGACAAGGCCGTCGTTTTAGCCTTTTTCCGTAACTTCTAGATGCGAATATATCGTCGAATATCAACTGCTTTTATTCATGAATTTCTGCTAATACTCTTCCTGTCAACAGCATTTGCCTTACCTTATTTCAATCTGAATGATGGACGTTTACGAGAATCGGACGATGTGAGGCGTATTGGGCGACTTACCTATTCGCTTGACGATGAAAATCGAAGCAATGAGACAAGTATGTTGCATTTATTGCTTCTTCATTATAAGGTAATGGCATTAGTTACTCTTGGCATCGTTAGCAAACTTTATCGTTAAAGAAAGAGAAATTCCTTATGAAGTTTTAGGCCAAAGAAATAGCGAGAGAATGAGTCTAGAAGAATCTCCTCTCTGCCAGTTTGTGATGTCGAAAATTTGATAACCTATTGGAGGTTTAAGTTGTTTCATAACGGGGCATATCTGATTTGAAATTATCGCCGAAAAAAATAACATGAGTTTTTTTATCAGCTTGAATTCTTTATCTCTGAGATAATGTGTTGATGGGTACCGCCTTGTAAATGAGCAAGATCGAATGACAGCAGAAAGATTTTCTGCTCTCTTCGGCGAGTTCTCATTGATCGGCAAAAAACTCTTGTGTATGATTTTTAAATATTTTTACGTATCGACCTCGTTTTAAGCATATATTTTGTTAGATCACCTTTAGCTTTTCCATAGGAAGGTAGTTTCAAAAAGAAACAACGGAAAATCTCCTCAGGTAGTCGGCAGGGTATGCGCTTGCGTAATTTCGTTCACAAAGCCAACCATCTTCATAAACTACCAATAAGCAACGAAGCATAAATATGAGTCGTTCAGAACACATTCCATCAGGCAGTAAGACTCTCGTTTTCATGTGCATTTTCAAAAAATGCATTATGCAAATTCGGTAGTTTCAACTCAAGAAGTACTGAAATTGAAGCCAGGAAATTCATTTGGTGTAATGTGCGCCAGAATAAGTCTATCTGTACACACGGATGTACAGGCATGGGCAATTGCCAACTCATAATACTTGAAGACAACGAAAGCATTCGAAATATTGTTTGGAATTTCTAGAATATTGCGGGAGTTACTTGAGCAATCGCCCATGTTATTAAGTTTTGAAGTAATACAACTCATGCTCTACTGAACATTACCGGAGCTTGCTAATAGGTTTCAGTTTTTTTCATTCCTTTGTAGAATTTTAGCAGAAAGTGCACTAATTTGTCTATGTATGTATTTATTTGTTTATTTATTTATTTGTTATTTATTTATTTATTTATTTACCTATTTATTTATGCGCTTATTCATTTGTTTATTTACTTACTTATTTTTTTATTTATTAATTTACTTATTTTTTTACACTTTTTATACTTATTTACTTTTTTACTTATTTATTTATTTATTTGCTTATTCATTTCTTTATCCACTTATATTACAGAGGGCTTGCGCACATTGAAATTTTCAATAGCAATACTTACGAACGAGTCAATAGACAAGATTAAGTGGCAATCAAAAAGAACGTCCAGATTCCAATTTTTTTTGTAGTTTTGCGCAGTTATTTAACTATTCTATGTTGATTTATTTTTTCTGGTGCGAATCACTTTGTGTTGCGTGAATATATGTAAGATTAAAACCATGAATACTTGTTGAACACGTTTCCTCAATCGCTAAAATGCTAACAGCTACTCTTCTCAATTTTCCCCTAATTCCCTAAAAAAATATATACCAGGACGTCATAGAGATATCTTGAAATACCCCATAGGATGTTAAATGCAATGCATAAAATTTCTATTATCAATTCCACTTAATGAATTATGCTCTTTTTATGAGAGTAACGGTTTTTTAAATATGCAGCAAAACAAATTCATTTAATACGAGTGAAAGATATTATGAGTGAGAAATTTATCCAGTAGTTTAATTTTTAATGCAACGGCAACGTAATGCATTTCAGAAGAGAGCAGAGCGGTTTCACTTTTCTCGTCATTCATACGCGACAACAAGATGATGACATCCGTCATGGACATGATCAGAAGGTTGTCAAGCAATGAACGACCACGCGCTTACGCCGCCAAGGTTTATATACGGGACCACTTCTTTAGGGGAGAGTTTGTGAGGATGAAGGAAAACAGCCATTCATTTTTGATTCCAGCAGCAATTTTGGACGATGAAATAGGAACAGAAAATGGGAAAAATTGTTCGAAAATGAAAAATCGGTAAACTCTCCTATTTTCGGTTGTTTTCGGTTTAAATTTCGCTCTTTGCTTAGAAATCATGTAAGGTTCGCTTAAACTTGTTTACGCTGTTTGAGCCATTTCATTTCTTCATGAAAATGTTTTGCTCTTGTTTAAAAAAGTTGCGGAATTCGATTCGGCAGCACTGTTGATCTTTTCTGAACGGTTCCTTCAATGAAGAAGAAAAAGTTTAGAAATTTATTTAGCCATCTAAAAATATATCCATTTTTACTCTGTTGTGCAAATAGCCTATTGCACTTTTTTTATTTCTGTTCAAAGTGTGCAACACCCCATCTATATGAAGCTTTTTGCAAGGAAAAAGGCCTAAAGGTGACGAAGGTGAATTTTGACTATTTGTTTAATGGTATGAACTAATTAAGCGAGATAAAACACTTTCCCTCATAAGCAAAACATTTTCCAAATAGCAATATTGTTGAATGAATTCGTATTTCTTTTGCAGACACATCCTGTGAAGCGCTATAGTACTACGCAGTTGCGCGTATCACACAGCGACACTCCACGGAAACTTGGACCAGCTAGAGATTTTGAAGCGTCGCTTAGCCTTGATGAGCCAACCAAATCACTCACTCACGCTGGTATGTTTATTGATTCTCTCGAATACCTTTCTAATACTTGAGTAAACGATGTAAAAGAAATATTGATGTTCTTTTACAGTAAGCCCTTTGTATGGTGTATTAGTATTTGCGAGGCGCTCATAGAACGTATGATGCCGCAAGGTGCACTGAGGTGGCAATGAGAACTGCCAATCCGGCAAGGTCATCCCAGCTCCTATCATTGATCAGAATTGTTCATGCTTACTGCCTACATGCTTCAACGCTTCAGATGAAACTAGTAATGAGTTCCACAAATATTCTAAATATCATGAGAGGGACTCGGTGAGTGCCGATATTTTTTAAGTGTTTTTTTCTCTTCTATTCCGTTATACTCTTCCAAAAAAGAACTTCGGACGTATGCGGACTTTATTTTTGAGTAATGAAATTGATATGATATAATAGAAGGGCATCAAATAACTATACTAGTTAGAAAACCTAACAGTTCTCAAGGCTTTCAAAAAGAAATTAAAGGTGATAAAGCGTTTTGCAAGTCTATAGTGATGCACCTAAAAAGGCTGCCTAAGTGCACTTTCGAATCTCTATGCATTAATCCTTTCAGCAAGCCAAAAGTCGCTAAGAAATGAAGCTTGGGCTGAGACACTCTTCGGACCTCAAGGAGTGCTAACGGCAATATTCCATATAATTGACGATCGCCAAAAGAGAAAAGAGCCCAGTGAAGATGGTACACGTCCGATCGAAACAAACCCAACAAGTGCACAACACGATTTGCCTTTCTTCATCGATATGGACTTCTTCAAAAATGGTGCTTTTTTAAATGTTCCCCGAGATGAAAATCCAATCTAATATGTCCTGTTTATAAGTCCCGACTTTTTTAGAACATCATAATAAATGATACTGCAAGCGATCGAATCGATATAAATTGCTGCTGTAGAACTACTAAGGCAGCTGAAGAGTTTTAATCAGAAGCAATCTAGGCTCAGAACGCTTTTTCACTGATGGTCGAAGTAAATTATCTTCTGCTGCTGTTTTGGAGAGTGAAACGTTGGGATTGCCAGCTGACAAAGAGAACTGCTGTGTTTGTAAACAAGGCGTTCAAGCCACGTGCGATTAGTTAGCGCAAAACGTGCTACAGCGAGTGGGGTTCGAACCCACGAGGACATACGTCCATTGGAACTTAAGTCCAACGCCTTAACCACTCGGCCATCGCTGTACATGGACATTCTCTTCTACGCTCTACCTATTGCAGCAAAACCAGTCGACTTTGCGAAAATCTTCCAAGCGCTTCTAACAAATTCTCAAGGAGATTTCGAGGATCCAATCGCGGAATTGCCGGGATTCATGGGTCTTTGCAATCGACTCAGTTGTGGAGATATATACAAAGCGATCGATCAGTTCCGAAAAAGCGAATTCTTCAGCAATTTTCAGGTGAGACGCGAACACATCTTAACGCTCTCCGTCTTCTCTTTTTTTTTCTTGCTATATTCCTGAAAAAAATCCATTGAAGAGTTATCAACCTTACAGGTCCGGGTGCACAAGTGCTCTAGATTGGGAGCTGCAAATCACAAAACTCGAAGAGGCGACGGATTGTGCACTACAAAAGTGATTTTTGGGAAAACGTAGGGAATGAACTACAGATGTTTAATTTTTCAAAAAGAAGTGGGAAAGCGCTCCAGCGCAATTGGCATGATATGCGCTTCTACAGCTTCATTCCTCCTGCCAACAGTTTTATAGATTCATTAAACTTGTACTCACCGAACTGTAGTTTATTCATCTTCTAACAGGCACAACTCTCCGCACGAATCTTCTGCAAAAGAATCGTGTTTCCGGTCAAATCAGGCATGGAATGGAACCCAAGTGGAGCGAAGTGCTGTATACTTACTTATCCATGGTCAAAGCGTTTTATCAATTACACAGGCTAAGGCTCATTTAGTCGGAAGTAGCTGGTCACTATTGTTTGATGAGCAGTAGAGACGCTATTCGCGAAATCTTGCGGACCGGCAGCCCTTGCGTGACAGACGCAACTGAGTTGTTTCGAATGCCTTTCATGGCCATTATATTTTTCTTAGCCGCATCTTTTGGTGACCACACCAGTTTATTGTGTACATAATGCAAGGCGTCTAATGAACTCAAAGCGCTAATACTGCGATCAGCATTGTCATTACTTACAACGAATTCCTTTTGAAGTTATTAGGCTGGCCTAAAAATTGATATAGCAGGTGTTCTATCGTACTGATTGTACCTATCAAATTTCTGAGTATAATTTAGGTGAATTCCATTTTGAGGCTATCGGATAAATATACGTACAGATATACGCATAGAAACACAACATCCTCACCGTGCGCTTTGTATATGCAACTTTGCAGAAGGGCATAACAAAAAAGACAGTGAGAATTAACAAAAGTATGGAAAAATAATGGAATCATAGAGGAAAAGTTGAAATGAGAGCGTAAGAAGGAACAGAGGCATCCTTCCAATCTGTAAGATTCGATATCTAGACCGTTGAATGCATTGAGAAAATCGAAAAATTTGCTTCCCGTGAAGTAATTTAAGTATGAAAATATAACACGTTCGGCCGATTTGATTATAAACGATTGTGGGAGTAGATAATGACGTTCACTGCAAGTGAAAAAAAAAACAGCCGAAATAAGAAATGTGGAAAAAGTGCGTCGGAGCAATGCCATCAGAATGATATATTATAGTAAGAAAATATTGTATACTGATTTAAGTAAAATATGGCGAAATGCTTTGTGTCTAGGAAGTGATGCTTTCGTCCAATTTGCTTTTGTTGCATTCATTTGGCTGCATTGACAATATTTGTGCTAGATGGAAAATTTTTCAGAGTTTTGATGATTGTATGAAATAAGAGGGACGATATATTATTGTTTTATCTTCTCTAAAACAATCAAACAACGTTCACCATTTATATTTTATTATCGTTAAACGCAAGCAATTAGATGACTCTACATCATACCTCCTGTTGATTCAGACAGCAATGCAACTGATTCAAGACCCGAAAGGATGGGAGATAATCGGCGATTTGCTATCGAATCCGGATCTTATTGCGCAGTTCACAGGTGGTTCAGGTGGGCTCGAAAAACTTCTTGGCTCGGTCACCACTTCAGTCGGTAGCCAAACGAAAACAGACAAAACCTCGAAGGGTAGACGGCCACCCACCGGTAACTTACATAAATCTTTTCAAATATTTTTTCCATTTCATTCTTTTCCAGGTGTGTGAACTTTAAATTCAGAAGATGATATGATTTTTGGTTTCATTCGTAAATTATAGCCTCATTGAAAATCAAAGATAACGTTAATGATCGTCATTGCAGAAAATTTTTGCAATAACTCCTTTAAATGTGTGCTCAAATATGTTGGTGATCGAGTTTGGCGAATTATGAAAAAAACACTGAGAAGATGGAGAAGGATCATGAAATGCTTCAATTTCAGAAATATGAATGTCCTCGAAGTTTCTAATGCTTCTTTAAAAAGTTGTAAAGAAAAATGAAAAACGACAATTTTTGAGGAAGTAAACATCGAGATCGCTGAACACTTTGCAGTCTAAAGAAAATTGGTGAGGAGAAATGCAGTATTTCTGCAGTTAACTATTATAAAGTTTATTTCTTTGTTAACTGTGTCTTCTGTTTCCAAGATTGCTTTAAATAACATGTGCAGATTAATGTTGTATGTGTTGCTTTGTTGTTGAGTGACACCATACGTGAATTTTAAATAATATGCGTCACAGATGTTGGTCCTGGTGATGGCGATTTGGGTACTGACTTTAGTGGAATGATCAACGAGAGGAAACCAAATAAAGAAAAGAAACCAACTGCTGAGGAATTACCAGAAATTGCCGAGAATGTTGACGAGACAGATTACTACAATGCTGTAAGTTTGAAAAATTATTCAAATAATGGAATTATCTCGAATTTTAAAAAAAGCATGTTTTACCTTCCAGTGGAAAATTTTCAGCCAAATTTTCACTGTAAAAGATTTCACAAATAAAGACGGAAGTGAAAACAGATTTAAAAGCGAAAAAAATTTGAGAAGAAATGGGGAAAAAAGTTAACTTGAAAAATGTTTGTTTAAAAGATTATCTCTAAAGAGTGCATTGGCCCTTAATAATTTCTCTATGCTGAACCTAACAAAGAAGCGCAAACTGTAGCATTATTGTGAATGTCCCTAGATGGACGATTGTCAAAAATATATCAGACTAATGCAACTGTTCCGCAATAAAACTTTTTTAAGGGATTAAACAGTCGTTATGGGATGATGACGTCATAACTGGGATATTTTTCAGTTGGAATTTTCTTTAAAACCTAATTGATCGAGAGGATTATTTTATTAGGAATGGTAATAATGTATATTCGTTCTTAACGATTTTATTAAAAATTCACAGAATATTTTTCAGATTGAAAGCGGTGTCGATGAGTTGGAACAAATCGGCGGTGAAATCGAAACAGTGGAAAAACCTGACGAAATTGCACCACCATCATCGAAGAATATTGACAGTGAGAGGAAAGTGGAAGAATTGCCTGAGATATCGGAGTCGATTGATGAGACCGGAAAAACGGCGATTCGAGTTGATGGAACCGATACTCTCGTTATCGATAAAAATGGTTTCAGTGGAGCGATAGGAACAAAAACGTTAGTACAATTATATGCAAATAAAGAAATTCGTGGTCAAAATTTAATGCTTTCATTTAGACTCGTAAATGTTCTTATAGACAAGATCGATAAGAAGATTACAAGTACGACTGAGAGAATCTTTTATCTAATCGGTCCTCTGAAATATTTTTTAGACTAAAAAACTTTGAAGCTCTAATCCAAGATGAGTGAATTTTTCTGCGAATTTTGTCTCTTTGCCAAATAGATCCTTTGATGGTCGAATAATTGAAATAAACAATTTTCAGCGAGCGACCGTCCCCAGCTCCTCCCGCATCTCCGACACCGTCATATACCTCCCCTGCTACTAGGTCTCCTTCACCTATCACCGTATATTACAACCGAACAACTACCTCCTATTGGCCTTATTGGACACGAACGAGAGCAGCGCTTGTGACGACCACAACAGCGCCATACCCAGCGCATACGCGTGGCACACCTTCAAGGTATACTTATCCAACACGTATATATCCAACACGCACCTATTCAACACGCACTTATCCAACACGTACATATCCAGCACATACTTACAGCACGACACAAAGAACGACGACAAGACGGGTGTGGAGCGTTAAGAGTTGGGCGACGCCAACTACAACTCGTGCCACCACAAAGAATTTCAGAAAAGATAGCGATTACTATGCTATGTATTATGATGATGTCTAAGCACGAAGTGTCCACCTCTAAAGAGTTTACTTGACTTTGCAACAGGTATGGGACAACCTAAGGGATGGCGCTTGTGGAACTCATCGAAGATAAATTATGCGCAGTACACATTGACTGATTTAGTTATATCATTAATAAATACGATAATGATTGTTTCAAAGATTGAATCGTCTCTGAAGTCTGCTTAGTGAAGTTAGTGGACACAAGAAGGCAGGGGTACTTGCTAGGATTGTAGTTGTTTAGGCTGATAGGTCGAGGATTGAAGAGTCGAAGAAAGGGGTACTAAATGAAACAACTCGCTCAAATATTGCTTGTGCTAAGGCGATCATTCAAGATTGAAGTATTGCACCACCTCACTATTGCTAACGTTGCTGAATTTGATAAATGCTAAACACCTATTCGCTTTTGCAAACAATCTTTTTGAGTTTTTATTTGTATAGTGCATTATGATGTCGTTGTGATTGAAGCATATTATGCTGAACTATTATCACAAATGAGTGAAGGGGAATGCTCGATGAATTGACACAATATGTGCTCTGCAGGTCACCTCACAATGCGAACCGATTTAATAAAAAGCTGTCGATAAATAATATAACATACGCAGTAATGCTTTCATACTTTAATTAATTATCGGTCGCATAAAGCCTCTACAAAGGACTTGTTTGCTTGAAATATGATTCAGTGTAAAACGAAATTTCACCTTAAATGCCTATAATCGCTCCTAAAGCTGACAGAGTTGAAATGTGAAACTGTAGAAATAATTTTCGTAGCTCTATTTTCAGCGTTTGCCGAGTAGAAACTATCAGATAGAGATAGACAAACAATAGACAGAGATCTACATTCTACTTTCGTTTGACTTTGGTGAGCGAAAATTCCGATTAATCTCAGATAATACAATCGTACAGCTCTTCGAAGAGAATTTCCCATAAGTGAATATTTTAAAATGGAGAAAATTCCAATATAAAGATAAAATATATTTTCAATATAGAGAGATTTTATCTTATCTGAAAAATGAAATATTTAAGAGAAATAATTCTATAGATAACACAATAGCGCACTGCGATCTATAATTATGATTCCCAAATAATTTTCTGTTAACAATCCCTCAATATTTCGAATAACAATATGAAGAAAACATAGTAATATTCCTCTGTTATAATTCTTATTTTTGTCTTTGTTTAATGATTTTTTTCATATCTTAATTCAACGATCAATAACGATTCTTCTCAATCGAAATTTATTTGCCTTAGGCTTAGGCTTAGGTTTAGGGCTCAAGCTTAGACTTAGGCTTATGCTTAGGCTTATGCTTAGACTTGAACTCCGATCAAGATTAGGTTTAGGCTCATCCTGCATGGTCAAGCTTTGCCCGATGCTTAGGCTTATTCCGCATAGTCAAGCTTAAACCTGTGCTTAGGCTCAGGGTTACACTTCTGCTTAGGCTCAGGCTTAGGCTTAGGCTTAGACTTAAGCTTCGTCCTAGGTTCGGGCTTAGTCTTAGGCTCAGGCCTGGGCCTGATCTTGGGCTTACGCTCGAGCTTATGCTCAGGCTTAGGCTTATGCTTAGGCTCAGGCTTAGGCTTAGGCTTAGGCCTAGGCTCATACTGCATTGTCAAGCTTAGCCTTGTGCTTAGGCCCAAGGTTACGCTTATGCTTAGGCTTGGGCATAGGCTTAGGGTTAGGCCTAGGCTCATTCCGCATAGTCAAACTTAGGCTCAGGCTTAGGGTTATGTTATGCTTAGGCTCAGGCTTAGACTCTGCTCAGGCTTAGGTTTAGGCTCATTCCGCATGGTCAAGCTTTGCCCGACGCTTATGCTTGTTCCCCATAGTCAAGCTTAGGCTTGTGCTTAGGCTCAGGGTTACGCTTATACTCAGGCTTAGGCTTGATCTTCGGCTCGATTTTAGGCTTATGCTTAGGCTTAGGGCTTAGGCTTGAAGTTAAGTCTAGGCCAAGCTTAGCTTTAGAATTACGCGCAGGCTTCGCCTTACGCTTAGGCTTATTGCGCATAGTCACGGTTAGGCCTGGGCTTGGGTTTGATCTTAGGGGTATGCTCAATCTTGGGTTTATGCTCAAGTTCAGGCGTAGGCTTAGGCTTAGGCTCTGGCTCGGGGTTAGTCTTAGGGTTCGGCTTAGGCTAAGGTTCAGGCTTAGACTTGATCTCAGGCTTATGCTTCTGCCTAGGCTTAGGCTTAAGCTTATGCTTAGGCTTAGGCTAAGTCTTAAGCTTAGGCTCGCGCTTAGGGTTAGTCTTAGGCTTAAACTTATTACGCATAGTCACGCTCAGGCCTAGGCTTAAGCTTAATCTTATGCTTATGCTTGGGCTTATGCTCAGGCTTAGGCTTAGGCATAGACTTATTACGCATAGTCACGCTTACTCCTAGGCTTGAGGTTAATCTTAGGCTTATGCTTTTGCTTGGGCTTAGGCTTAGGCTTAGGCTTAGGCTTATTGTGCATAGTCATGCTAAGGCTTAGGCCTAAGTTTAATCTTATGCTTATGCTTGGGCTCAGGCTTAGGCTTGATCTTAGGCTTATGCTTTTCCTAGGCTTAGGCTTAGGCTTGAACTTTTGCTTAGGCTAAGCTTAATCTTAGGCTTATGCTTTGGCTTGGTCTTAGACCTATGCCCGGGCTCAGGCTTAGGCTCAGGCCTAGGCTTACGCTTACACTTATGCTTAGGCTCATTCTTAGGCTTTGGCTAGGCTTAATCTCAAGATTATGCTTAGGCTTAGGCTTAAGCTTCGTCTCATGCTCAGGCTTGAGCTTGATCTTGGGCTTACGCTCGAGGTTAGGCTTGGGCTCAAGCTTATGCTTAGGCCTAGGCTTAGGCTGAGGCTTAATCTTGAGCAAAGGCTTAGGTTAAGCTTAGACTTAGACGCAGGCTTCGGCTCAGTCTTATTACGCATAGTCATAGTTAGGGTTACGCCTGCGCTTAATCTTAGCTTTATGCTTAATCTTAGGCTTAGGCTTAGGCTCAAATTTAGGCCTGGGCTTAGGTTTATTCTTGGGCTCGGACTACAGCTTAGGCTTAGAGTTCGCCTTAGGCTTGTCTTAGGCTTATGCTCATTACGCATATTCATGCTCAGGGCTAGGCTGAACCTTAATCTTATGCTTATGCTTGGGCTTAGGCTCAGGCTCAGACTTAGGTTTTGGCTTCGGCTTCGGGTTATGCTCAGAGCTTGGGGCTGAGGTTAAGGCTCAGGCTCAAGCTCAATCTTAGGCTTACACCTATGCTTAGGTTTAGGTGGAGGCATACGCTTGGGTGTAGACTTAGGCTTGGGCTTGGGCTTAAGCTTAAAATTAAGCTTAGGCTCAGGCTTAGGCTTAGGCTAATCTTAGGTTCAAGCTTAGGCTTAGGCTTAGGCTTAGGTTTAGCCTTAATTTTAAGCTTAGGCTTAGGCTTAGGCTTAGGCTTAGGCTTAGGCTTAGGCTTGAACTTTTGCTTAGGCTAAGTTTAATCTTAGGCTTATGCTTTGGCTTGGTCTTAGACCTATGCCCGGGCTTAGGCTTAGGCTCAGGCCTAGGCTTACGCTTACACTTATGCTTAGGCTCATTCTTAGGCTTTGGCTAGGCTTAATCTCAGGATTATGCTTAGGCTTAGGCTTAAGCTTCGTCTCATGCTCAGGCTTGAGCTTGATCTTGGGCTTACGCTCGAGCTTAGGCTTGGGCTCAAGCTTATGCTTAGGCCTAGGCTTAGGCTGAGGCTTAATCTTGAGCAAAGGCTTAGGTTAAGCTTAGACTTAGACGCAGGCTTCGGCTTAGTCTTATTACGCATAGTCATAGTTAGGGTTACGCCTGCGCTTAATCTTAGCTTTATGCTTAATCTTAGGCTTAGGCTTAGGCTCAAATTTAGGTCTGGGCTTAGGTTTATTCTTGGGCTCGGACTACAGCTTAGGCTTAGAGTTCGCCTTAGGCTTGTCTTAGGCTTATGCTCATTACGCATATTCATGCTCAGGGCTAGGCTGAACCTTAATCTTATGCTTATGCTTGGGCTTAGGCTCAGGCTTAGGCTTAGGCTTAGTCTTAATTTTAAGCTTAGGCTTAAGCTTATGCTTAGCCTTATTGTTAGTTGTAAACTTATTCCGCATGGTCGAGCCAATTAAAATATGAAGTCATTTTTCGGTATATTCGACTATGTGTTTTGAATTTCTGAGAAGAAAATGTGTGCTTATATATGTATGTTTGTCTGTCTGTCAACGGTTTTTGAGTCTCAACTCATAAACGGTTGAACCGTAAGATTTGTAGTGCAAACTATCTTTGATCGTGTGCACCAATTTTTTGGTCCGTCAGTTTTGGATGGAAATATAAATGTTCAGCGGAAACAAGCTAACCTTTTATAAAAATCCATAGGAAAATCGAGCTATTAGAATAGAAATGCTCAGCATCAGGAAAATTTTTGTTTACCATTTATTAAATTGTTTGATCAGCTAAGCGCCACCGTAAAGAGAACATATCGTGCGACTTTACCTAGCTAAGGTTCTTCACATATTTGTGGCAATTGTTAGCAGTGTTAATAGTCAGTCACCTAAATGAAGTGATGTGAACGTTTCCGCTATAATGATAACATGTATTCATGTGATCAAACTTTGTGAACTTTTATCTTCCTCTATGCCAAACCCTTCTCTCCCTTTTTCCTCTCCAGCGACGTCAGGTGACATAACTGCACCTCTTCGATGTACATAGTATATTAAGTGATTTTCGCACATGTAAATGGTACCAAAGAAGTGTCTTTATCGTTTCCGGATCAGAAATGAGAACAAAGAAACTTTCTGCTCTCGTCCTCTTTCATGTGCATGAAATGTGTTCCGTAAGAATGGACTATTGCTGCATTTTCATCGCATCCACTTTTCACGACATCCTTCATGCATGCATTAACGTAATTATTTTTGAACGCATTCAACCAACTCGTAAGAAATTGCTTTATTATAAGCACTCATCACCGAAAAAACTGCGCCATTATAGAAGTGATTAAAGTTCTTTTATGACAGACTTTAAAATTGGTAAAGTTCATTCAGCCATCGTAGAAATCACAAACAGAAACTTATTGTACAATACCGCAACGGAAATCTCGACGACAACGACAAGAAACCGCATCACAAATAGGGTAAGAAATCACCAGTCCATAGGCGTATCGCTTTTGCACAAGGGATTCGTAAAAACTTCAGTATGTTATCGTTTCAATATGTTATCTTCTTACAAACATTGTACTTATAAAGGCGAAACATGACATTATGCTGCACGCATGCGCACATGCACACACGCGCACGCGTTGGTGTACACACACTAAAACTTAATAATAAATACGCATGTTAAGGAAGCAAAACACTTAAAATAAGATATGCTCGTTTAAACCGTTCAAAAATTATTTACATTCAAGAAAAAAAGCAAAAAAAGCAAATTGCATAGCAACACTGCAAACGTCCATAAGGCTAGAAGACAAAGAAGAGGTCGTATTGTAGTACCCAATACAACAAACGAAAGCTGTCAAGTATCGGAAATTGCACCTCCTCTTGACCATAGACCAAGACCAATTGGGAAATAAATCCCCTCTGCTCGCTAAAAATTTGAACCTCAACCTTTCGTGCATCCAAAAAATTATTAACGCTTTCTACTGGAAAATCCATCGAAACGTTTGAGAACATGAACTTCATGGCGTTCATAAAAATTCATCTATGCAAAAGACGTCAAACCGAAGCTACATAACGAGCAGAAGTGCTGCCGCCAACGAAGGCATGTGAAAGACGCATAAGATCGTAATATGCCTCAATGATCGTATATCGGTAGTGGATGTCCTTCGGTATTGAAAACAAATCTATCGAGTGGGATTTCCGATTGATCGTCAGCCAGAAGTAAGTAGAGGTACTTGAGAGTCTCGGAAAGAAAGAATGACTCCATCATATCTCTGTAAACAATTCCTTTTCAAAATAAGTAAAAATCTTCAAGTCAAAAGAGGCATCAGCGATATGCAACTAACTACCGATGATAATAAAATTTCTTCACTATAAAACTTCCAAAATGACTCTTCCTGAGAAAGAAAGTGACCTCTAAAACTCCAAGCACCACAAAACTCTCAACGATAATAGTTTTCCTTCCAAATCCACACATTGCAAATACGGTGTAAATGCTAAATATAAGAAATTCAGATTATCTAACTGCAATTAGCTCATCCGGCCTGACAGTCATCAAACTCTTTCTTCAAATGCTACTGAGGAAAGGATGGAGTTCTACAACTAACATGGCAGGAAAATTTAACGTCAACATGTGCAAATGAATTAACTTAACAGATTTCTAGACACTCCAATGGTACTTGCTCAGAAAAGTACTTGTACTCTTCGTCAAATATTTGAACAAAAATTCAATATTGAAAATCGTAAAGATCAGCTTACCTATAGGAAACAGGTATGCGTTTAACATTAACGACCGATGAATATCCATTTTCAACTTTGGCATGTTTTTCCAATGCTTCGAATGCCTTCCATCCCCATCCCTGATAGATCTTATCCCCGGTTGCACGGTGAAGATAAAACCATGCTTCGATCGCTTCTGGTCTCAGCAAACAATGTGCATCCAATGGCTTAAAATATCAGCTAGTTTTATTAGCGTTAATGAGTTCAACAACGTGTAAATGACAAGAAAGGCTTGATCTCTACAAACCCGTAGACTAAAAATAATTGGCGAGGACCTAAACCATTTAAAGTTTCAAGCAATAATCGAGAGCACACCAATTCCTTACTACCCTCACTAAGCAAAGAAATTAGACATCATGGTGCTCCAACTCAAAACAAGTGAGCGTTCGCTTAGGATCAACCTCTAAAGGACTATGCTGCCTTTTCATCAATTCGCTAATAAACAAATAACAGAGGTAATGTCGTGTTTTTGAGTGATAAACAAATACGAACCCTCCACTCCCCCCACCCCCACCCTATCGCCATCCCCATCTGATATTCAAAGTCAAAAGTAAGCGCAAAGGAATTTTTGAAATAAAAAAATCACAGCTAAACGAAGGATCTGTCCAAGTGGTTTCATATTTCCCTTTATCGTCCACATCCTCACTCTAACAGATCTCATTTCTCCAAAATTAAAGCTCCAGAGTCAATCAAAATTTTTAAAATTCTGAAACGTGTGGATGATATCCAACTACTGTGATTTTTTTCTCATTCTAAAATTGCCAAGAAAACAATGAAAAAATTTCTTTCAATTAATTTTTCATTAAAATACACAAAGAATACAGCAATATTAAATCCACTGAATAACTATGAAAAATAGTACAACAATAAGAAAAAAAAGACGAAATAATAAAATAAAACATTCATTTTAAAAGAGGCGAAAGAAGTAGAATAGAATACGCAAGAAGAAGAACGAACCTTAATATAGATGTCATCCTTTGAATTTGGTTGCTGATTGAAGTGAATAATTTCGGGCCCTAATCCAGTGGGTGTTTGATACATTCGTTGACAACCCTCACCAATTTTTTTAGCCAATTGAAGATGCGATTCAGAAAAACCATTCATCGCACCCAATGCCAGGGAACCAGCTACAAAACATGCCAAGTGATCCTGAAATATCCATGACGATTCAATGCATTGTGATAAAAGCACCACCCCACTTGCTATGGCGTATTCTGCAAAGACTGTTGCTTTGGAGACGGGTTTGGGCTGGAAAGTCCAGTACACCACTAGGGGAAGGGCCGAGATCGGCAGTGAAGTCGCACGAGCTCGGAAGCCACAAAGTAAGAGATCAATCGAACGAGGTAGCATGTTCTAGAAATAGAAGCAAGGTCGTGACAGCTCGGGGTTTCCAAGATAGAACGAGCTCGTTTCACCTCTGAAGCCTACGAGGTCGGGAGTGGTCAAGTCAACTCGAGGGCCCTTAAGTTAGGGAATAAGGTCGTACGAACTGAAGATGGTTCTGTAATTTATTTTTCTTGCTGCTGTTCTCCGCTTGCTATTAGATTGGAAAAAAAGGATTTCTTTGTGCTTTCGCTGCTTGTTTTAAAGAGCGTGATTGTGGATGGATGACGCCGGCTGTCACTCAAGTTCCAACCGCTTGAACCTAATGCCCTGAGCTCTGCGACTGACGATAAACTTTCTAAGACTGTCGGAAGGAAGCATCATTCACTCATTTTCCTCTCCCATCCTTCTAAAAGCGGTGATAAACTAAAGTCTTACGTAGGGAGAAATATATGAACATTTCTCAGTTAACATGACCAATCCCCACTAGTCCCTGCCGTTAAAAGTTGCTGCATCAGCTGGGCGAACACAACCAGTCTCAGCTTGCGACGTGCATATGTCACGATGATTCGGATTTACCAACTACGATCTCATTCCGACTCTCTTTTTGGATTTGAAGCACCTTCATAAAACAGCTTCTCATTTCTCATCAAGCTCTGCTCTCCGTTCTCCCCTCCCCCTTTAAAAAATGAGGAATTTCCTGACTTCCCTCTATCCACAACGTTCGTAAAATTTCTCTCTCTAAACGACGTTAATAATATTGAAAGGGAAGTAAGCATCTTTGTTTCTCTCATTACAACGATCTTGTTACTTAGAAATATATGAGGAATTTGGTGTATAAATAAACGGAAGAAAGAAAGATTCCTAAACGATGCATTCATTTTGTAAACTAATTGAGCACCAACTCTGTAGAAAGTTCGTTTTCCCGCATAACAGCTAAGCGATTAGTGGTAGAGCACTATCATCAAAACCTGAATAAATAAATTCCAGGCATATTCGATCACTCATATCCTTCATAAACAAACAATGAATGCAGCTAAAAGCTGCTATATGAAGCAACCCAAGTGGAAATTACATAATAAAAGAACATAAACATATATTACGCTCCCAGAGACCTACTTTGCAAACATTTGCATTAAAAAACACTACTGCTGAAGGCAACTATATAGGTAAATATTTCAAGTTATCGGTCTATACAGGTTCAACTTGAAAAGTGCGTTGAACTTTTAAATATATCTCTCAACAGCAAATATAACTTTACCATTTTCGGCGAATATGAACCACCAGGGAGAATTTCACCGACGAATGTGAGTTTATTTGGCTCGGATTGACGAACTAGATGCTTCTCCATAGCATTCATCGATTTGTTGTAATCGTCTCGAAGCCTTAAAAAATTTATTTTCAATGGAAATGTGGAAAAGTTTTAGAAGTTGCAAACAGCAATTGATACCCACCTTAACATAGAGAATTTATTTGTGGCAATATTTGAATAGAATGAAATCGTGTGAAACGAATGGTACCACAAAATCAAAATAAGATATCGTGCTAAATTCTTTAAAAATCATTTGAATATCGAACTCTTCTTGGGAATAGAATAAAAGAACATGAAGGACAATGAGATCTAAATCTAAGGAACAGTTCGCTGAGCAATGAAACACAATGAATTCAACGCTGCAAATAACAATCAAAGCAATATTTCATAGAGGTAATACTGCAACAGACTCACCAATCGATGGATTTACCCGTCTGTAGCCATTGTTTCAAAAGATATTCATAGTAACTATCAGCACGTGCACCCATTGTTATTGTCGGTTCATCTTCAACATAACGCATCCATTGAAAACGAATGTTTGTATGATTCCGATTATAACGTTTTTTTTTCAATATAAAGTCTCTAAGACTGGAAGCAAGAGAATAGAGAATTAAAGTGGTTGATGTTCTTATTTTATCTATCATTCAACTTGAATATTATTAGAGAGCATCTTGTCTCTCCTTCCCCAACGGTTACACAATTCTGCAATTGAACCATTAGTAAATGACAACTTACTAAGAAAATGCAAAAATTGTTTCCATTCCCATCAGATTATAGCTATACCAAGCACGCTATTAAATCAAATAAAAAACAATCCAACCTTGTAAAAGATTCAAATAAATAAATCCCAAACAATAACAGACACCATTTGTATTAGCCACCTATTTTACTACATCTTTCTAACAGTTTCTACTTTTCTTCAAACAGATGATTGACGGGGAGCAAACTAGCGACTTTTAAGCTTACCACGGAACTGCCCCGTTTTTGGACTTATAAACATCCCACAAAGACCATCATACTGCTCGCAGCCAATATTATGGATGTGTTTTGAAGTGCCAAATGTTAGATCCTGAAAAAATTTCGCTCAATTAAAAAGGAAATAAGCAGTTTTCGACATTCATTTTTAATCTTCAATTTCAAAAACACTACAGAGAATTTTCGTCTTCCTTATCGAAAAAATAAAAAAAATAAACAAAATAAAAAGCCAGTTAGGAAATATGCCATTATATGCTTAACTATGAGTGCTTTCTCTTGTCTTGTAATGCCCAGCAATACCAAAATGGATGATATTTAATAATCGAATAAAGAAGCCGACAAGCATCAAAGAATGCTTCAAAAATTGTCGATGAAGCAAGATTCAAGAAAACTTGCATAAAGAACCGGAATCGAAAAATTTACAATAAACTTTACAACGAGAAACAGCAATCTTTAAAGACTTTGATGACTTTTTAAAACAAACCTCATAAGTCGAATTGTTGATGATTCTTGAGATATCACGAAATTCCAGTTGTACACTGGTCACTTCCGATAAGGAACTCTCTCCGCCCCATGCCGGCTGCTTAGTAAACCTGAAGCCATATAAGAATTAGCAAAAGTCCGGCGGCATTTTCGCCTAAAAATGCGTTTTTTTGCCTAACTTCGTCGGCGCCCACGGCGCGCGCGAGTAAAAATGCCATTTTTGGCCTAATTTCGCTGACGCCCACAGCGCCCGCGCCTAGAAATGGAATTTTTCGCCTAATTTCGACGGCGCCGACGGTGCCCGCGATTAAAAATGCGTTTTTTCGCCTAATTTCGCTGGCGCCCACGGCGAGCGCGCCTAAAAATGCGACCTTTCGCCAAATTTCGCTGGCGCCCAAGGCGCCCGCGCCTAAAAACGCGTTTTTTCGCTCAACTTCGCCTGCGCCCACGGCGCCCCCTGCTAAAAATGCCATTTTTCGCCTAATTCCGCCGGCGCCCACGGCGCCCGCGTCCATAAATGCGATTTTGCGAAGAATTTCGCCGGCGCCGACGGCGCCCGCGCCTGAAAATGCCATTTTTAGTTTAATTTCGCCGGCGCCGACGACGCCCGCGCCTAAGAATGCCATTTTTCGCCTGATTTCGCCGTCGTCGACGTCGCTCGCGATCAAAAATGCGTTTTTCCGCCTAATTTCGCTGGCCCACACGGCGAGCGCGCCTAAAAATGCCATTTTCCGCCTAACTTCGCGGCCGTCGACGGCGCCCGCGCCTAAAGACGTCATTTTTCGCCTAATTTCGCCGGCGCCCACGGCGCCCGCGCGTAACAATGCCATTTTTCGAATAATTTCGCCGGCGAAGACGGCGCCGGCGAAATTTTTGCCGCCATTTTAGCAGACGCCGCTGGCGCCAGCCCTTAAAAGTGTATTTTCGTCGCTTTTTTGGCCAGCGCCGTAGGCGCCAGCCTCTAAAAGTATTTTCGCCGCTGTTTTGGCGAGCGCCGGAGGCGCCAGCCTGTAAAGGTGTAGTTTCACTGCCTTTCTGGCGAGCGCCGGAAGCGCGGCCCGCACGGACTTATTTTTGCCACTGTTTTCGCACGCGCCGAAGGCGCCAGCTTGTTATGATGTATTTCCGCCACTGTTTCGACGAGGGCCGCGGGCGCTAGCCTGTTATAATTTACCTCCGCCGCAGTTTTGTGAAGCTGCGATAGCGCCAGACTCTTGTGGTGTACTTTCGCTGCTACTTGGGCTAGCGCCGAAGGCGCCAGCCTGTTATAATCGAAGAAGAAGAAGGGAAGGTGGGGCCTGCCCATGTACGGTTCCGCGGAGAACCTCATGAGGTGCAGTTCAGCTACACATTCGCTACTTCTAAGAATGTGGAACCTAGTCGTCCACTAGTTTCCAGAAGGATGATAATCCTTTTCATTCAACGGAAACAAACTATGAGCTCCAGAGCAATTTCAAGTGCCGCATAATCAAAAGAAAATAATGAGTTACAATGCTTCGCATAAATTTAATTGATAAGTTGAATTATATAATATGAAGAAACATGCAGGAAATTTATCAACTGTTCATCCCCGATCACCACGTGTAATATGCTGAACATAAATAATATCCAATCTAAATAGCGCAAAAAAGCTTCCACTTGCCATCCTGAGAAACTCCGAAAACCTGCAGTACCCATGAGGTTCAAGATGAAGTGTGCGGCATATCTTTCTAGATAGATGCTTATTTCAGAAATTCAATAAAAAGTAAAAGTAATAAAGTGCAACGAAAATAACCCAGAGAGAAGATTGACATCGCTATAAGGAATTGCCGATTGCGATGAGTAGGCTGCGATGAGTCGGCCGGCTAAATCGCCTGCCTTCTCGATAAACAGTCTATCGTTGCTGAGATGAAATGCGCTCAGCAAACCTCCCAACATACGAATTGACATCTCGAAAAAATTCACGAACACCGAACGTTCGAATGTCAAACTTTCTGCCACCCACCTTCGCGCCTCTTCAAATTCTGCAAACGCCAAAGTTAACACAGTCAGAGGAAACGTTTCTGTTTGCTAACAAAAGATTTCTGCTGCCAATTTAAGCTTCATGAGAAGATTACTGTTAATGATTGCAAAAAGTGGGCATGAAATTCTGTTCAGAGGCTGGCCCACAAGAAAACTGAAAAATTTCCCTAAATACCCTTTAGACCTCGGTTATCAGAACATATCGAACTGCACAATAAGAGATCTAGCTACGACCACAACAACAGCTGATAAACTTCTAACACATGAAACCTGGGATGCAACTGTGAAGATTGTGAGCATAGACTTGGGCTTAGGCTTGGGCTTAGCCTTATGCATAGGCTTAGGCTTAGGCCCTAGGCTAACGCTAAGGATTAGGCTTAGGCTCAGGCTCAGCCTTAGGCTTGGAGTCAGGCTTAGGTTTAGCCTTAGCTTAGGCTTAAACTAAGCCTTAGGCTCAGGCTCAGACTTAGCCTTAGCTTTAGGGCTTGAGCTAACGCTGAGGCTCAGGCTTAGGCTTAGGCTTAGACTTAGGCTTAAAACATGAAGTCATCATTCGATATATTCAACTACATGTTGGCAATTTATGAGGAGAAAAGCTAGTCAGATCGAAAGGTTAGTTAAAGCGCATAATATGTCAACTCTTTAGGGGGTTTCCTCACTTCTTTGCATATACAATACTGTAAAATAAATCCATCAGAAATCTTACATAAATATGCGAAGAAATTTTGTATGATACGATAACAAGTACCAACTGACCATCATCGAGGCCCATAATAATCATTGTATCAAGTGAATCCACAATCGTCAGTCCTGTGCCAAACCACTCAGAATAGCCTCTTGAGACTGGCTTTAAGCTATCATGACCCCATGCGTACTTCTTGTAGCCGTTCCAAGCATGTTTGAAAGCCGATACAACCGCTCGTTGCTTCTCATTTTGCGCACCTACAACAAAAAGGATGTAAAAATGCACATTTAAAACAACTTTCATAGGCTTGTCTTTACATCCGTGTAACTTATGACTGACATTCTTAATGAGAAACGATTCTCGAAGTAAAGAGCGGGACCCAAGCAGGACAGTAAATTCAAAAGAGCACAAAAACAAGATCAGCATTAACACAACATTCGGTGAGAGCATACTCGTTCTAGAACCCCAGTCAGTAAATCCTAGTTTTCATATATGACGCTTCCCTGACGCTGAATTATCACTCGTCGTGGACATGAGATTTAATCAATCTTATGAGACTATCAAATTGTGTAAAAAAAATATCGCAGCTTTCGAAACCGTTGACGCATAAATGCTTCAATTTTCTCACCTGCCCATCTCATCAATAAGCGCAAGGTAGATTTTTCTTCTGTTTAACAACAATTTACGAAATAAAACATCTCAATTTATATGACAGAAACTGTAAGAATTACAAAACGTGGCCAATTTCCAGTAGCCTCACGCTTAGAATAGACAAGACTTCATAGACGAGACTTTATACACTTTATACTATCTGGTGAGGGACAAATGGTGCAAGGAGGCATCTGAGAGAGGTGTCTTGAAATATATCCGGAAACCGCTTTATGCAGTTCGCAATCCCCTTTAAGATAATTGTGGAGTCAATCATTTAACAAGACCAACAACTATGTTTTGAAGAACTTCACCATAGAGTCCTCAAAAGGTGTTTCCGATCGCATACCTTTGAATCGTGGATAACTAGGTGGGAGCAAGTTAGCCTGTCGAGGTGCTACAGCGGGTGCTGCATTATTCTGCGCTGCATTTGCCTCATCGAATCGTTGTTTTGCGTCTTCCATTTGATCGAAATCGGCTATTGGATTGTTTACGTTTTGAATCGTATCATCAAACTTAATTGTATGCATTACTTTAGATAGTATATATAACAACGATCATTATAAAATAAATGCCCATATTATTCCCCTATGGGTCTACATAGATGACGACTGCTAAAACATATCTTAAATAAGCCATTTCATAACAAAAGCCACTGATAACGATCCATTATCCCCATTACAAATGGAATTAATAGACGATATTCGCTTGAACGGTACTTAGCACAATTTCCTAATCGCACACTCCATTGCTACGAAGTCAATTAATGGAACACAAATCTTTGCATACTAGATAATAGCAATCATCGGATATATTAGTCGTCATCACAACATTTATAAAGTGCGCATAAGTCAGCATTCCGAGTTAAAGCATAACATTTGCATATGCAAATGAAAGCATATAGCACAACTGAAGATAGATTAGGAAGGTAGGTGCCTCTCTCAGAATTCACCGAAGAAGTTTATGTGGCCCTAATTCACACATGATTGCTTTGGAAGGATTGTTCGGGTAGTTCGGGTACTTGGCGAGCAAGGTTTCAAGATTCGGAGGGTATTGAAACGTTAGAATTTAAGCATCTTCAGTGTTGATTACTTTTCTCCTCAATTTCGTCAATCTTTTCTCATGCGCTTTCCCAACAGGTAACTATACTCAACAGGTTATACGTGTGCATTTAAGGAAACTGTAGCTAAAGATAACGCACTAACGCTTTCATAGAAAGTTTTCTTAGTAGTTATTCCAGTAACATCTAATGGCAGAGCACCAAATTAACGCACAGATATTTGCATTTCACTCTTCACTTTTTGCTTACTACAAAGATTGAGTAGGACATAATCATCTTAAGCCTACCTGTTGAGCCGCTGGAGGTACGGTCATTTGATTGGATCGATGTGGTTGCTTTTCAAGTGCACCAACTGATGAAGTTTCGTGATTGTAGTTTACACTAATAGCATACGCTAATCCGAAGATAACAATCACTAATAATATGATGAATAGATGACGAAAAAAACGAGGCATTGAACGCCACAACTGAAACATATCCGATAATGAACGTTACTAAGCTGGATATATCTAATAAATTCCGCTATTTCCTTCGAATCAAATGATATAAAGCCTAATTCCCCAATAGATCAACAAGCGAACAGTAAGCAAAAGCTTTATTTTGATGATACTTAAAGTTACGATTCAACTGAACACTCATCGATCGCCTACTTCATAAAGAAAAATTGCTGCCGGCATCGTTTGCTTAGAATTGTAGATTCAGGCATAACATTCACATTCGCGTAAATATCCTGACGATCAAAGGTTGCCTCTGTCCCCGAGCATGAGTTAGCTTAGTCAATATCAAGAACAGCTCCTGCTCGATCCAACCAAAAGTTTGCGAATTCGCATAATTTAATGCGAAATGAATAGAAATAACTTCAGATAGCCTCTATGATACAAGTTTTCGGTAAATAAAGATGAAGTATAAAAAGTATTACTACATTCGAATTACTGAGGATTCAGATGAAAATTGGCTGACTAAGTTGGACTTGGGAACATAGTTGTAATTCTCTACGCTTAAAGCTTGCAAGTACCCGAAGTCAAAATATACTAACATATAGGCTAAATTTAGTTTTATTGGCTATCAGTAATAAAAATATGGCTACAAACACAAGCGAGTGCACAGCTGTCACTATTGATAGTAAGGAAATTGAGCGTCATGGAGAAATTGCGAAGGGTCGGCTTAAGCAAGCAGTTGCTCGGCCCAACCTGGACAACTACAACTTCAGTATGGTCGTATCGCTGCTACTGGATGAGTTACAGTAATCTGGCAGCAAATGATTTGTCCCTTTTGGGTAAATATCAAAGTAAGTGGACAATATTCCCTGATGAAAGGATCAACGCAAATTCAACATTCCATCATCGTAGGAAAACGGAAGTGAATTTTCACAAAAATTAGCACCATCGATCCGCCGAACTGTGATGAATGCTCGATCGATCAGCCGGTAAAAATTTTCCGATCATCAAACTGGCAAAACTGATCTATGCATCGAAATAAGTAGATCAAACAACTGATTTTAAAGGCTACACAATGCTCACTTGGTGTCATAAAACGGCCTTAATGGAAAAGAATTTAAGCATACAAAGCAACAAAAAAACTTGCCCGAAGGATTCTGAACGCCGAATGAGACGATGACGTTCGATGTATGAGGAACGGTAATTGTCCTTCACTACTTGAATGACGAAGTACACGCATGATCCCTTCCTGTTCACTATCGTTCGTTAGATTCGATTGCTTCTAGAGGCAACTGTGATCCACCATCATTACAACAGCATGCGGCACGCAAAAATCACCTCTGTTTTCAATAGTTACCTCGTGAACTGCTTAGCACGAGCTCATGCTGCGTAAACACACCTAAAAAATTTCACGCTTATCGCTTTACACAATTTTTTTGCCAAAAGCGCAGTGACGTGAAATCGTTTATATATGTGTATATATATACTCATATATATACATTATATATATATATATATATATATATATATATATATATATGATGTATGTGCACGTGAGTATGCCTTTATGTGTGTGAAACAGCTTCAAATGAAGTATCAGTAAAGCGACACACAAAGATGATAAACAAGCACCAACTCTTCTATTCTCTGGCTTTTTTTTTTTTTAAGTGAACAGCACCCACCCTTCAAATTTTGCGAAATTTCACAGGGATATGTTTTGAAACATGGACTTTCCATATTCGCCATTTTCGAAAGGTCGAATGTTTTACAACTTGGGAAACCTAAACCTTTCCTCCTTTCCTCCCTCCTCCCATCACTCATAATCAGCCCTGCACGGCCATTTGGTACTAAGCAGCGCCTATTTTCCCATGCTGTCAGATCGCCATCAAACTTCTTCGGAGCAGATTTTGATAAATGGGAATTCTAAAATGCTATACCTGAGAAGGGGGGGGGGGGGGGATGATCGAAGCAAACATCGAACTATCCAGCAGATCTGCAAGCCTGGACTGGACCCGACCTTGATACCCATCTGAAGCAGCTTCAATCGTATTTTGCAGGATATTCGTCCCTGTTTTCATTTCCGCCATGAAATCTATGTTCCATGCAAATCATTTATGCAAGCATCTGGGTACATGGAGTAACCAGGCGTTGCTTTACTGCTTCTCTAAGCACTGGTGTTATCGGTTGGTCGGGCACACTCGGCTGCATTCTAACCTTCTGCAAATGCCTATCCGCTCCTTTTCTATCAATTTCGCTAACAGATCTGCGAGTTGGCTAGCCCAAATGATAAGGGAAGACAAAATGAGTAGAAAGGTCGGAAGCGCCTCGAACTGCGACAGTGCAGCTGGTTATAAAAAACGCACCTATATTACACCGACCGGATCCCATAACTCTGGTAGCATCAGCAGTTTCCAAATCGGAACTAATAAACAGGCAGACAGAGATACATCATATACACGTGTAGACAGGACGTGGCTAAATCCATAATGAATATGCAGAAGAGCATAAAAGTTCTCTGGTAGCATCAGCAGCTTCCAAATCGTAACTAGTAAACAGACCGACAGAGACACACCATATACACGTGTAGATAGGACGTGGCTACAATCCGTAATAAATGTGCAGGAGCATAAAAGTTCGAATAAGTAGGACGAATTATTCGTTTGCAATCAATTGTGCGCTGAAGATCGCCTTTCCGGGGATGGAAGGGATGAATGCACAATAATCTTTGGGCGGAAGAGTGAAAGGGTAGCGGGGTATAGAAATAAAGTGGGCGAGGCAGATGGCTGCCATGTACAAGCATTGCAGAGCATTAAATAAGCGCGGTAAAACGTGGTTCTCAGACAACGCATCTTTGCTCTGACGACTTCCGGTGCCGTATAAAAGTCGGAGAGTTCGATCGATATAGTTTGGACCATCAACTTTCACTTGGCCTGAACTTGATTCTATATAGATCTATCTACCGAGGTAACATTGGAATATCTCCCAATTGATAGGGATGCAGTACGCTGACCAACGCCACCGAACTGCCCGAACTGTATCGAATATTGCGAATTTAGACATCTTTTGTCTTACGCGCC
Source organism: Baylisascaris procyonis (assembly GCA_037389465.1). Taxonomy (NCBI): domain Eukaryota; kingdom Metazoa; phylum Nematoda; class Chromadorea; order Rhabditida; family Ascarididae; genus Baylisascaris; species Baylisascaris procyonis. Next base: position 7,035,807 of record JAZARR010000214.1, read on the forward strand.
TTCACGGCGTTGCAATCAGCGTGAGGAGTTGGAACGCAGTTGCTATATGAGAAATGAGTTGGGGGAGGGGAAGGAAGGAGGATGGGTATTTGATTGGGAAAAGGGTGGAGAATGTCCGAAAGTATACATGGTTCTACAGTGCTCTCTATGACTGGCAATTTGCAGTTCACTATGGGCTTTGCATTTTTTATTTCATATATTTCTCTTCTGTTTTAACGTACTGAATTCAAAGAACATGCAGAAGGCAAGTGAGCACGAATAGTAAGAGATGTAGTGAAGCAAATAGCGCAAAAGAATAGCAAAAATGGAAAAAAGTTTGGTAAATTAATATACTTTGTGAGGAGACATTCAATACGTAAGCACAATAGCAGTGTGAATGATGAAACAATTCAGGCATAATTTGAAAGGTGAAGGGGTCAGCGCAAACCTTTGAAGAGCTTTTACTGTTATAAGATGATATCTGTGCATACATGTGTGCACGTCCTCCTATCTATTCGTCACCTACGACTCATGAACAATTGAAACCACAGTCACGGAACGAACCTTTCCGCTTCTATCAACTTGAACGAGAGATTGGGTAATTAAAGGAAGCAGAAAATTGGCGTATCATTTTGCAAGTGGTCGCATTCAAGACCAATCGGGTCGCAAAAATTTTGGACGATTTCTGCAAATGATCTAATTAAATGAAATATAAAAAACTTACCTATCATGGTTTCTCGTCTGTTGATAATTCGTGCAGCTGGTTGCTCTGATGGTCGTCGCATTACAAAAGCGCATATCGCACTATTCCTTGTGGCGTGCTTTTCCACTTGTTTTGTTTCAGTTTCTTCTCTGCAATGAAAGATTGTTATTCCGAATAACATGAATTTGCTTGTACCTCAACGTTTTTTAATAGAAGGTTTGCGGATTCACGTCTCCTTTACGTCTATTCGATCTTCTATTAGATTTTCTGCGCTCGAAGAGGAACGCAAAAATCGACTACCCGAATCCATTCGAACGGTCCATTTTCCGTGGCGAGTCCATTCATCTAGCCAATGATTGCGAAAAATAGAGTGGACAAGCTGTTTTGACTGGTGAAGATTATAGATACTAGAAAATGCTTGAAACGATTTGATGCTATCATAGATTACGGACATATAATCATTACGGAGTTCTGCTATGCGGATAGCGCTATTTTTTCCAACAGCTCGGTCGTTATAAAATGACCACTACTCAAGTTTGATCTATTGTTCTCGAAAATGGTATTTTGAAACCGATATAATGTTTTATATTGCAGCATCAAAAAATGTTCGTGCCCTTAACAAAAACCATTTCCCCATACTATACAATACGTAATTCCTTCAAATTTCGTTGGCGTATTGGACATTTTCTACTATGCTATAATATCATTGCATAATGAACTGTATCATTAGAGAAATACGTCAACTAGGACATTGCGCAACTAAAGTTATGGTACAAATGCAATCGAATTTATTGGGCGATATGCAACTCAAGTTATGAGAACAATGTGCAGGCATCAATGTTCTACCTACTGTACAGTATTGTATCTTCTCAGAAATCCCACTCTATTTTGCTGCACTATAATTCTTTCACCTCAAATTAACACACGTGTTACGTCACATCAGGCATTTTTTACTACTTCTGGTATAGGTATATTGATACAGGTATAGGGCATATAGTACAGGTGCAGTATAGGTAACATTGTTTGCACTTTAAGTTCGAGCATTTAATTTATGAATGCCACCGAATTGCACCACATCGAGAAAATAGTCAAGGTGGTTGTCGTTTTAATACACATTTTGCAATGCTGCATAAAAATTGCATAGCTCTTAGAGATTTCGTACTGCTCTGTGATAGTCACAACCGCTAATCTACAAAAAAAAAAAAAAGAAAAGAAAAAAAATTAAATAAATAAAAGGAATGTTCATAAATTCCTCGGTGCTAATATTAAGTGCGAATGTTATGATGGGCATATCATCTTTCAATTGCACCTTTCATTGTTTTAAATAACATCATTATTGCCTATTGACTTTAATAGTTGCTGAATTTAAGTCGGATAATTGGCGGTTATACGACGAATCGCATCCTCATTCAATCTATTGGCTATTGTTTAATTTACCGACTTCGAGGATGGTGGCTGAATTGTATTGTCACCAATGCCAGCATAGAGTTCTATTGTGATGTGTGCATAAGAATAAAGCTATGCAAAGCACCACTTTCTAATGCACTGTGCTAAGGTGTGCTTTGGGAGGTACGATGAGACGACACATTGAACTCACGACAACACAAATAGCTATCCGTATGATGGCCGTTTGTTTTTACGCTCACAAGATGAGATTAGTTCTTTTTTTTAGCACCCGCTAAGCATCGCGGACAAACAAATTGACGCAGATTGATTGGCTACAAAAAAGCGACCACACTAGAATATTTCAATGGACAGCCTGTGCCAAAAAGTCCCATTTCAACGACGGTTTCGCCTTATAGCATTGCTTGTCGTCTGATTGTTCCACGGTCCTAGGCTGTATAGGCCGATTAGAGCGATTTTCAGAACACATGGGCATTAATAGTTTCCGCTACGATCACGACATCGTATGCACAGGAGCGTTGTTTAATATCATCTGTTTATTGTTAAATATGTTACTTGAAATATGTAAAGCGTGTTTAATATATTTTTCGAAAAATGGTTCAATAGATATTGTACTATTCAAATACCTTTTATGGTTTGTTTCCGCATTTAATGCGTTTTGGTTTTCGTTTTTATATATGCATATATATATATATATATATATATATATATATATATATATACATATATATATATATATATATATATATATATATATAGATGGATAGATAGATAGATAGATAGATAGATAGATAGATGGATAGATAGATAGATAGATAGATAGATAGATATATAGATAGATAGATAGATAGATAGATAGATAGATAGATAGATAGATAGGTAGATATATAATAGCCTAAATTTTATGAGATAGATTTCAAAGTGATAGCCTGAATTGCAATTGTAAATTGCATGTTGCAGTATTGTCTGCAAATAGGAATTGTCAACAAATAAACTCCCCAAAAAAAGATCTCCCCAAAAAAAGATTAATTCGGTCATTGAAATGAAACAAATATTTACCAATTTTCGGTTTCTTCTTTCTATGTTGTGAAAAAACTGTGTAGATCGTGATTACGAACGGTTGTTCAAGGGGGTCACAATAGCGCCACACAAATGAAGCATTGCTGAAGTGGTTAAGACTGACTCATTGCTCGGTTAAAAACTCGATAGAATGTGTTGAATTGTGGCAAAATATCGAGTTAAAACACGAGAGTTGTCGTGGACAAGCGACGAAGTTGAGGCAATTGAGGAGAGATGCCGAGTGACACAGTGAGTGGACATTACCATGGTAAATAGGACTGCTGTGAACAAACAGAATACGGTCCACTCTGTGGTCATTTCAATGCGTCGATTTGTCGTTGCTCGTCTTCTCGTTTTCAAATATGCTTCTGAGGTGTACATAATGTGTGTTGCTTTATGTTGGCATTCATATATGCACTGCAATTACTTTCAGCATTAATTTCTTCTATTTTTCCATCAAATGTAATATTTAACACTATTCCGTGTTAAAATGTTAAATTTTGCATTTATTATGCCACTTAATTTGCATATTACGCCGTTTTATAACAGCCAATTTGATTTCTTCTTATATTTGTTAGAATGAACATGAAAGTTAATAAAAACGAGCAATTTTTTAAAAAAACTTTAATTTAACTAATTGACTCAGGTTCAAGAACTGTTCCATCGAATAGATTTACTATCATCTTTCGTATGCTGAAAATAGATGGAGTCATTTTGTTTTCAATAAATAAAAATTTTAATAACTAATTAAATATTATTTTATATTGTGGAAAAAAATATCCTTTAAGTTACTACTATATTACTCCAATAAACTTATTGATCTCTTCGCATTGGTATTACCATCGAGTCGATTTCTTCTTTGAAAAATTACTCACTATTAAAAGATCTTTACAGAAATTTTTGTGATTTTTGATTCGTTATCTTTGATGGCAGAAAAAAATTCTCGTCTCCATTCTCTTTAATTCTATCAAATTATATCACTCGAATGAAATAATTTTTTGCTAAATTGAATATGATTGTAATAATTTAAAATATATACTTAGAAATATTCTCTATCACGAAAAAAGTCCTCTCAGGATAAGGAATATTTTTTAGAAAGAGATTTTACTATCGAAATACGATAATCGCTTTTTTATCCGAGCAGTGTGAAAATATTGAACATTTGTTTGCTGAAGAAAAAAATGCCGCATTCGCAATGTGTCAATAGATACCATTAAAGAAAGTTTGTTGTGCGCATAATTCCATTGAAACTACAGTTTAAATTGTTGGGAAGTTCTTATATAGCAAGTAAGATTGTCCGAATCGTTTCATTGCAAAGCTAGTGTCCTTATGCAAATCATAAAAGCATATTTTTTTATCTTATTGCTTCCTCCCTCATATCATCCCTTTATGCTAATTAAGAATAATTTTATTTGATTATGAAATTTTTTTGTTGTAATTATTGAAAATAATCAAAATTGTTCCACATCTTTACTATACGATTATCAAATTTTTTGCTATTTATTGCCTTTGTTGAAAATTCATCGTTTGTCACTTAAATTCCATTCTATCGGCTAATTCGTTTCACCTCGTTAATACCGCTTAAAATGGCAAATTTAATGATCAAGGTCTTTGGTCCTTTTTTAACTCGTTTATTAGTCTAGCCATTTATTGGACAGCTGTATCGGTTAGTTTATGCAGTAAAAATGAGGAGGCTAGTAATAAAAATAAGGAAACTGGTAACAAAAATGAGGAGGCTGGTAGTAAAAATGAGGAGGCTGGTAATAAAAATGAGGAGGCTGGTAATAAAATCTTGTCCTAAAGCGTACTTTTAACAGTGGGTATTCTTTCTTGAATATCCATAAAAATATGCAGTCTAATTGGGGAAAATTCCAAAAGGCGCATGATCTGTACGCTTTCATCATACGCTTTCTCAATTCTTATTTGTGAAGGGACGTGTCGTTTATACAAAAATGATTTTTTCGAGTTGAAATGATATGATAGCAAAATCACTCGACATTTTTAAATAGTATTTGAGATGTTGAAATGGGAGTTAGAATATTCTTGTACTTGTCCATCATCCTTCAGCTATTTCTCCTATTTTACTATCTCTAATCGCACAACCGCCCAATGCTTCTAAATATTGTTAGACATATGAAACACTATACGTTCTGCATGATCTCATTCGATCTACTGAGTCTCTTCTTGCGAGCGATATTGATTAAAGCGTGGTAAGCGATATTGATAAAGGTAATGTGGTAAGGCAAATGAGTGCCATTAGAGGAGGCTTTCAGACATCATCACGAGGGGTCAAAGTTGCTAATAAAAGAAGTGGAAGCACTTTAAATAAGAACAACCTAAATTACCAGCGATATGCGCTTAATGATCTTTATTCTCTGGCTCAACACGATCAACTTATATCGCATAGAAGGTTCGTTCGCTGTTTTTCGATCGTTTCATTCATTTCGCCTAAAAGTTGGGCAAATTTCCCATTTTCAAATATAGAACCACTAAAACCTTCGAATCGTTATCTAAAAAAGCAAACGTCTCAGTTCATGAGAAAATTCCAAAGAAATTTTCTTTTTTTTTTTTGAAGAAACTGAACCACATAGCAATTTTTTACACAACAGTTTTTTCCATGCGTTTTTTTTTTTTAAATTTTGGCAATTCCGCTGTCAAATCATGTGACCGAAGGGCAAAAAAACTTTTTGAATGAATGCGGTATGCCAAATAAAACCATTCCGATGAGTCATTGATAAAAAGATCGTAAATAAGAGAAACTAATCGTTATTTACTTATTTTTTCAATAAAAACAAAATGTCGTATTTGTAGCACTCGTTGTGAGTATAAATCAACCATGTGATGTGAATCGTGATATCCTTTTAATGAACGATGCGAATGAGAATGGGAACTTCTATCTTCGATGCAGATCACTTGGTATCGGGTATGAAGTTTTTAGTACTTAAAGCACCTAGTTTCCATTATTAATCTCACATTGATGCTAAATTTTCCGCTTTATTTTTTAACACGCCATTTTTAAATCTTCCATCTGTAAAGTCTGTTGCAACGCTGCATTGAAAGTTAAGACCATTTTACCCTCCTTTCTCCTTCTTCTATTCGTCGTGTTTGACTCCGAACAGTGCTAGAAGAAATTTAATTGCGCTTTATAAACAATTGCGTAAATGTAAATATGAAATTTTGGTAAAGGAAGCGATAAGGTATCAACCACTAAGGATATGCAGCATCCTGTATGACGATAAAAGCTTTAGAGCGTTTGAGCATAAATTCGCGCGAGTTAATCGAGCCTAAATTTGGAGGCGTTGATTGTATCCTTTTCGACAAAAAAAGGAAGTGAGGACTCATCAAAAATTTATGCGATTATTTTTCAAATACTTGAGTCGATTCTAGGTTTGCCGACAATTAAGAGAGCAATTTCAGTACGATTGGCTACTGGGAGAGAAATAATTGTCCCAGTGGAATGGTGTTTGATTTTCCTAATCAACAATGTCGTGCTGAACGCATTGAGACGGCGGATACTGAATTCACTCAACATTTCAATATCGGTTAGTGGATTTTATTATTGCAGTTTATTGCTCGCTTAGTGAATTCATATAATCTCTTCTGTATTCGCTCTTTTTGCATCGTTTATCAGTAGGTGGTTCATAGCATCGTTAACCGAATACACCGTTGATCATCTTATCTGAAGGTATTAGATCATTTTGAATGAGGTTCCTATGATGCGTAGATCAACGTTCACTCCGATCCGATCATTCTACGTTGGCACTTTGCTTTATACAGTCCCCTCACCTATCTCATTTTGAAGCCGATACGCTGTATCACCAATCTACTCAGTGTACTACATATACTCAGTATACTACACATATACTCATCTGCACTCTCCTAAATTCGACTGAACAATGTGGTGTTACATGCGGCCAGTTTCTGCGAAACTGATATCTATGTTTTCGTTTTTCAGTAGAAAATGCTGTAGTAAATATTATGCTAAAAATACTTTCACTAGGGAGTAGGTGTGCTGTTCGTATTACCAAAGGTGACCAAGGGGTTGTGCTGTATGTCCACTATATTTTACTACATGATAATCCTTCTTTTACCGACTGCATAATTATATTTGGAAGTAGTACTTGGAAAGCACAAATTGTTTAATGAAATCAGTAAAACATTGTGGTGGTCATGTTCCAAATGAAGTAGTTGAGTGAATTATAAGAGACAAATGAAACATCGTAAAGAATTTAGAATAAATAAAAGAGGATTGCAAATTCAAAGGTTATTAAGGTCGAAAAACATTTAAAAAAGACATGAAAACATTTCAAAAAAATTAAATTAGAAATATGGTCCCGAGTTAGTTTTAGCGATCGATCCCGAATAATCCGAAGAGAAGTCAAAATAGATTTAGTGATTGTTAGAGTATTTTTTTACCTTATTCCCCAGTGGTTATAACTGAATGTGTTTTTATTCGCCGATTATAATAATGAAAAGAAAAGCATATTTTTACAAACTATTGCTTATCTTCTTAATTACTTGCGTGACATATAGGTCACTCTAAAAGAATTATTCACCAATTTCTTGGGAGATTGTTTTGAAAAAAATTTCTTGTTCATTTGTTTTATGTTTGTTTATTTATTTATTTACTGTCTATGTAGAAATATCTATAAAAGTTACATTACTTATACACTTTATGCACTAATAAGTATTATTTAGCAATATTGAATAGTAGCTGTGCACAAGGAGAGCATTGTCTTGGTGGTGCTGTTTGCGATTATACATCGATGAGATGTTTATGTCCACAAGGTACTCTACCCGAATATGAGACCCTCTCTTGTGTCCCACTAAAGCAAACCTTACAAACACAAATGGTCAGTTGCATTTATTGCTTCCTTCTTCACTTAATATTCCTCTAAAATTGTCATTTCTCCCCGTAACTTTTATTTAATCTTTTTCTGATATTGCAGTCTTTTTTGCATTTCATCAGTCAGTTCACAAAATAAACACTAAACGAGTTGATGAAATTCACGATATTTTGAAAGACTTCCGAAATCTGCAAAAATGACAAAAAACTAAAGGGCACTAAGCATTTCACTCTAATATATGCAAATTAAATAGCGTATAGACCTTAATTAAATGCATAAATGCAAATAATTATACATCCCTTGAATGAATTCCTTGGACAACTCATTTAAAGAAGAAAATATTCACCGAAAAAAAATCATTTTATTTCAGCCGAATCGATTTGTTTTTCCTCCTTTACAAAGCACAACGCCTCCATTTATCTTCACAGCATCGCTAACGAACAACGTCAATCAACAACTACTTCAGCAGTCTTTAGTGCCTCAACCTTCAACTACAACCATTATTACAGGTAGCGTTCATCTAGAACATTGTATGTATCAACCGATTCCATTAATAATAGCACAGACTAGAGCTAATGTATAATTTTTGTATGACTTTTTTACTGACTTCTTCATTACTCTGGCCATAAAAAAATAACTTAAAGCTAATATAACGATGTTGACCGATACGGAGATAACTCTTCTTATTTATTACTTCTCATTATTTGTGCTCAAAACTGTGCATTAGCGAGTGACCATTTAATGCATTAGCGAGTGACCATTACAAGTAGCCACCTCGAAGATTCCAAATAAAGTTCGGTATCGGCAACTACGAAACAAACTCAAACATTGTGAAGTATCCGCTCCATTTTACTATTTCCGCCTTATAAGTACTCGTCAATGTAAACAAACAGTTCACATCATTGTCATGGCATACATCGCCTATATATTTCTTTCTCGTCGCTTTTGATTGTTGTCTATTGTGATTGTTCTCTACATTATTATAAACAATTCCTTCAGAGCATTATTATATAATACTTAAACTTCCGCTAAAGAGAATTCATTTTGTTATTGCTCTATTTTTTTGGCAATCAGAATTATGGAAGGCACTAGTCGAATAACGATGAATGAAGCATCACTCAAATTGTTTAACTGTTTATGGATTTTTTCTCGCTAATTTACCGTAGCTAATCTGGTTGTTGCATGCAATGAGGTAATCGTTTCGGGATTCCACGTGCTTCAGCTTCGCCAGGAAGTAGTTGCGCGAACGGTGAGCACTGTGGTGGAGGCTCGCTATGTACTTACCCACTATTGGTTTGTCTTTGTCCTGGTGAACTCGAAGACTATGGAGGAGAATGTGTTGTACCTCTTTCAAGACGTAACAACCTCAAAGGTTTCCCTTTATCGTTTCTCTTTGTTTGATAATCTCATCACGGAGTCCATGATGAATTTTTTTTTTGGTAAGGGCTTTGCCTTATAATGTTAAACTCATGGCAGCATTATAGTTCTCAAGTTGGCGTATAGTTTTACACGATTACTGTTTTTTTTCTGGAGGGCGATGACTTTAGAAAAATGAAGAAAAGGAAGGAGGTCTCAGAGAGTTTTAACAACTAGAAAGGTGAAAACAGTTAAAAACCTTGGTTTTGATTCCTAAGTTTCTTAAAAAATTGTTCAGAATTTTTCAAGAAGAAAATCAGAAAATGGAAATTTCCGAGAACTGAAAGACCTCGAGAGATCCCCGATGAAGATGAAATTCTAAAAAAGTCGCGACAAGCACGGAGATTTTGTCCCCAGTCAAGAAATTCGCTCCCTCCTTCGCAATTTGATTTGTTCTATCACAAATTACCACTAGCAGTGTTTCGTATTTATTAAGGTTCCATTCAGTTACAACATGCTATCGTATATAAATTATTATTTTTTAACATAACTTTTGGGGAATGGATATGGATATCCCTCCGGGGTGTTACATTCTGTCCCCATTCTTTTTCATATCCTTCATTTTCTGCTTTAATCAACTTGTGTTTTTATGGTGAAACCGCAGCATTTACCAGTTCCTAATCTCTATCGAATCCAAACATTTTCGTTGCGTTGTATTGATATTTCGTTGTTCTCATTTATTTGTCATTTTAATGCTCACATAGTCAAGGATTGTGGATAAAAATCAAAGAAGTCTGAATCTCAACCGTCCCTCTTTATGGATCTATCATAAAATGGCGAAAACGATGAATAAAAGTTCAACATTGTTGCATAATCCAGTGATTACGAAGAGGGTCTCTATTAGCGCACAATACGGTAGAAGTATACATATGAAATGAGTGTTTGTAATAGGTATTGGTTCGATATGTCGACAACACCTCGAATGTGGTAGTAATTCGGTATGCATTGATGGACGATGTATATGCGTTAAGCCGTTCGTTGAATACAATGGTGCTTGCGTTATTAACGATCTTTCAAGAGTGGAAGTTGGTAAGTCACTCAGTGAGAAGACTTTTGCATATGTGCTCTGATTAGTGAACATGTCATTTAGATATTACTGTTACTATTAGTCTTTTGATTCGAATTCATTCACCACTCGAGTGATGTTATGCTCGTAAAAAAACCATTAAGCAACATCCTTTTAACCAATTTTAATAGTGAGAGAACTTTAAAAACTACAGGTGTGTTATGCCAATGTCGTGTCTCTGCAAACGTATATGGGTCTGCGTCTGCCTATCCGTGCTATATTTGAGTGTGTTTGTGTTTGCCTGTCCGTCCTATAGCCTCAGCTGTTGAATTGCTGAAGCTGGAGTTATGAAATTTTGAACAAGGGGAACAGTGATGACCCTCAACTTTTGTTCCACAAAATGCAGATTTTTTTGCTTAAGATTTATAGGAGTGATAGGATCGTTTAAGATATAGGCGCGTTAACTGTATATTGAAAATGGTTGGCGAAGTGAACGGATAGAAAACGCGCATAGGATTGCAACATATATGGCATACATTCATCGCATATAGCATCCTTTTTCCTTGATTCTTTCTTATTTGAAAAGTTCAACATTACTGTGGAAAGTATTGTAAAATATGGTAATATAAATTAAATGAAGTGTCACACTCATTCTCACTTATTTTTGATAATTAACTCATCAATTGCTCTTCATCTATCGTCCTGTTGATTCGGATTGATAACGGCCATCAACGATGGGTTTAATGATGGATTTTACGCGACAAATCTGAGCTTTACTCTGAGCTTTACGCGACGAATATTTGCATAAGCCCATTGTGGCATTAATCATCAGTACTCTAAGTTATCAATTAAAAAATTTCCAAACATATTGCCGCCACAAGAGCAGTAAACCATATTGCTTTTATTGTGACAAATTCATTCAAGCTTTCTTACTTCCTCTCTTATTTCAACATTTGAGGCTTAAGAAGCTTAACTTTATAAAATGAAGAGATACATGGTTGTTAATTAAAGGTCCTGGTGAGCAATGCGCCAATGGTGAGATCTGCACAAGAGGATCGATCTGCGATCCGACGATTCCGGTTTGTATTTGCCCCTCCGAAACAGAATTTCAGGGCGATTCTTGTATGCCAGTTACTGCACTACCGAATTTCCCAGCAAGTTTGTTTCCTCTTTTTTTTTTATTTTTAACTTTTCTATCAAATTCTGTATTTTGTAATTGATCCGATCGGATTCCTTTCCTTCAACAATATTTTTTAGACTGAAATATTTAAGCCAAAGAAGACATCAGTTGCTCGTAGAAAAGATTGAAGGTTTAAAAAAGCGAACGGAAATAACAGTCATTTGCAATCTTCGTTCACAATCTATGCTTATATATCTGCTAAAGAACACAAGTGTCATTATTTCTCATCTATTTAATTTCTAAATGCAGTGATATATTAAGCGTGGAAAGCAATGATGGAACTCCTTGAACCAGTAAATGTAAAATCTGACTGCAAAGTAAAGCTCGATTTCCTCGGCAATATTATTTTATAGGCTTTTAAAACATATTCTCCACTAACTTTCAAGTTATTTCATTGAAGCGAAAAGTTAGAGAAAACAGTCCTCTAACAGGCTGAAGAGGAATCTGCAAATGAAGGGAAAGTACGGAGCAATGTTATTGATTTAGTGATGACGACGATTGCACCAAGCACCGCTACAATCGACTATTTGTTCACTTTTCCATCCGTTTCGCAGCCTTTCACACCGAAGCCGAACTTAATGAAGGTTCATTATGGAGGCAATAAACATGCGGAAGTGGGTGCACAATGTTCTGTCAATACGGACTGCATGATTGGCGCATACTGTAAGGGCAATACAAATCCACCAACATGTCAATGTCTCTCGACGCATGTTAGCATAAACTCGAGATGCGAAAAAGGTGATCTTACAGTAATTTTAATAGGGTAATCTTATAGTAGTCTTACCAACTTCATTTCGCTTATCGTACTTTATTTTCACCTATTCACACATACAGTATACGTTCTTTCATCCGCCACACAATCATACTTATTATATTCATGAAACCACTCCTTTTCGTTCGACATTCTCGAATCTAATCTTATTCTCGAAAAGTAAAGCTCAAAAGTCAACAAGGTTTTTTCGACCTAATTGCCTTTTGAGCTTTAGTTTCCTCTAAAGCTTGGAATATTTTCAATAGGTTGTGGTTAGTTTTTAACATATTTTACTATGATCAATGATCAGTTTTGTCGGTCTTCTCAAATGTTACGTATTTTTGACTGTATTATGCAAAGAATATCAGCAAAATATTATATACTTTTAGTCGTTATAAACTATAAAAAAATAATCGCAAAATTCATTTCCATACATTAAAGAGATTTTCGAAGATTATTTCATTTGTTGCATTGAAATATTCGTTTTTCTTGGTAAATTTGTCCGCTAAGGAAATCTTTTGCAGTGTTCTATCCAGGACAAAAAGGATGTGACTATGACTTACAATGTTCGAGCGCATATGCAGATGCGAAATGTGTTCATCGCGAGTGCATATGCCCACAAGGATTTAAGGCAATCGAGCAAACTTGTCACTCCGGTATTACCTTTTACTTGTTCGTTGCTCATCCAGCATGTAAACTACCCTTGAGCATGTTATATTTCTTCCTTCCCTATTTTAACATCTTCTAATTGAAGTTTGGTGAATGCAGTGACCATTAACTATCTATAAAACTTCCAATATCCAGGCTAACAGTAATATCATACTCTGCAAAAACCTTTTGTTTCGGCAATCTTCAAGATTGTATTAGATTTTTACACCTTGCGCATTTTCATGCATAAAATTCAAATATAAGAAAATCCTTTCTGTGAGTTGTTCGAAAACATAGAGCTCATTCCATTAGAAAATCTCACTGAGAACGTATATATGCCTCAAGCACTCCATCAAGTGCCTTTTTTGAGCAGAATAAGCTTGATGATCGACGTCTGCGCATACTTGATAATCCTTCAACCTTTTTTCAAAAATATAGCGAAAAATATGTGATTTGTAGCCTAAGCGCTCTTTTTTGTATTAAGATCCTATCAAATTCATTTCTTCATCTCTTCAGCGAAAAGCTCGACGCTTATTGAACATCCTTACCTGTACTCTTTGATCCTACCCTTGCAAGGATAAAAGAAACATCATATCCCTTCTCCAGTAGATTATGTTAACACTTTAGCCGATTGCAGTTTATATGAGTGAGCGCATGGTGTGCGAGTGCACGTTATTTCAGGATTCGCCTATGCTGGTAGTCCATGCGACAGTTCATTGGGCGTAGATGCATGCTCAGCGCAATTTGTTTGCATTGCTTCCCGTTGTCAATGTCCACCGCCACTGGTTGAATTTCAGCGGCAGTGCGTCAACAAAACAGATATTCGCCTCAGTGCGCCAAATATTAGGCACAGATGCAAAAGTGCAGATGAGTGTCCTCCCGACCTAAAATGTTTGGACGGAAAGTGTGATTGTCCACCGGGAATGGTCCGGGAAAATACCTTATGTAAAAAACATAAACGATCTAATCTGACGTTTGCGGAAGATGTGGAGCCTTTCAGAAGAAGATTTAGGCTATGGAAAAGGTCGTTACCGAGCAAGGTTGGGAAGCAGTACAGAAAGAGTAGATTGGAATGCTGGCCTGATCAGCATACTTGTGCCGACGGAAAAGGGATTTGCCTGGAGGATGTTTGTCTTTGCATCAGTGGATACGTAAGGGTGGATGACGAGTGCAAACCTGAAATTCTACCATTGAATTCGAGTTGCGACAAGAAATCTTCGTCTCACTGTGGTCCAAACGCTGACTGTATTGATGGTGTTTGCATATGTACCGAACCGAGCGGATGCGGTCAAGACAGGAAACGTGGAACAGCCGTTCAGTCTACGATGCCTACGTTGAGTTTAGGCGCATCATGTACTTCCACAAACATGTGTCCAAAAGGAATGCTATGCTTGAAGTCAACGTGTCAATGTGCTAAAGGGTTCTTTTTGCAGGTATATTCAAAGCTTAAAACCATCTCAAATCTTTTAGTTTAAAATGATAATATATAATAAACTCGTCGAACTATATTCTCCCTTCATCTGAAGGTTATATAGTGAAGGTATCCTATGCAATAATTAATTGCAATTCAATATATCGGTATTTATTCTTTGAGTACTCCCTCTGATCTAAATAAATATTGCTGTTAATAGTCAACAAAAAATTCATTTTTACTTGAAGAGAGATTAATGTGTGGCCACATAAGAAATGAATCTCTTTTCAATGAAATCGCAAAATGACTCTAAGTATTGGCATTCGGTAACTGTCTTCTGTATGTTTACGAAAGTGATAACGATGCACTGTAGTGAAATAAACTCGAAGAAATTTCTCACACAAATTTTAACGATATCATTTTTACGGTGATTTCCCACTAACAATATGCGTTCGATTGAATATACTCAGAAATATGAAAGGATGCAATAGTCCTTAACGTTTATTTGCCTATAACGTGGACTCTTTCACATTATATCTTTGTTGAAGTTTAGGATGGTCAGTGCAAGAAAATGAGCGGAGCGTTCAAGCCTATCAATAGTCAATGCAGCGAAGAAGATCGTTGTATGGGTGGGTCAGTGTGTTCGAGCTCGATCTGTTCCTGTGTTGATGGCTCTGTTGAAGCGTTTGGTCGATGTCGTCAACGGCCAGGAGGACGATGTGCCAATGGGGAGACTTGCGCGGGTGATTCAGTCTGCGAATTAGCCGTATGTCGTTGTCCTGATGGTTACCGTTTGGAGGAATCAGGCTGCGTGGCTAGTATTGCAATGCCTGGAAAGAGCTGTCAGATGGGTCAGAAATGCGCCAATGGTAGTCAGTGTAGATTCGGCGTGTGTATGTGTGCTGCTAATTACCGTATTGTTGGCAATCGATGTGAAAGACTTTCAAACGTTTTTACTGGTGCAACTCAGAGTCGAACAACCAGTACCACCGCCGCTCCATTTCGGACCAGGTCGGCGAGGGTCGTTGCTGTGAAACCTGGCCAGATGTGCATGGACGGCGAGATATGCCTTGGCGGCTCCACATGCGCTTCGGGGTTCTGTGTATGTGCTGATGGTGAACTCATCATCAACGATGAGTGCGTGGGGTCGCAGAACAAAGCAACACAAGTAATCAAGAAGGGTGTGAAGGCTGCTCCGGGTCAATTTTGTAATGATGAAACATCATGCATCGGTGGATCTATTTGTTCGATGAGCATGTGTATTTGTCCGGAAGGAACTCGCCTCATTTACGGCGAATGTACCGTAGAGGCAACTACTCCGTCAATTGAGTATACCACAGAAACGGCTTTGGCCGAACGTCGCATGGTCGGATCGCTTTGCCGTCTCAATGTTGAGTGCCCCTTCAGAACCGAGTGCGTTCGTGGGATCTGTCGGTGCAAACAAGGAGAAACATTCGTTGACGGCATATGCCGCAAGGCAGTCTACGAAGTATATCCTGGTGGTAACTGCAATCCGCTGAGGGGCTTCGACTGTGTCGGAGAATCGTACTGTATTTATGGAGTATGCATGTGCATTGGTGGGCTGGTTAGCACTGGATTTGAATGCGCATCAGCAGTGAACGGGAAGGCGGCGAATCCGGGTCAAAGTTGTGCAGAGGGTCAGATATGCACAGGTGGTTCAAAATGCACGGGACGAGTTTGTGAGTGCAGTAGAATCGAAGTGGTTGATGAAAACGGTCATTGTATCCTACCAGCTGAACCCTTACATACGTCTTCTGAAGGTCCTTCTGCAAGGCAAACGCCTCATTATGCGAGCTACAATACAATGCCACCGAATGTCAGTGAACAGAACGGAAATGAGGGGAAGCATAAGATGACTCAGTACCTGAATGCTAGTCACATGACCATCGCAGTTCTTGACAAGGATGCCTTTCGAGCACTCTTTGGTGCACACATTCCAAACAACTTATGTGAGGTCACTTCTTGTTCCACTCAACCAACATGCGCGAATGGGAGTTGTACTAGCACCGACGATGGGAATTTTTCCCCGGCAGTCAATGAAAATGAGAAATTGCAACCATCGCTAGGTCATAACCCATGGCAAGCAGTTCTGGCTCCATCAGTGGTAACAGCTCCGACGCCCACTCAAGCAAGAACGTTTACAAATAACTTTTTACTCAGTACTCAGATACCTTTTTTTGATTTCAGGACCGGTATTCCAGGGGAAGGTTGTACACCGCAAGGCCTTTGTTCGAACGGCGCTTTTTGTTCGAACTTTCTTTGCACTTGCACAGATGGCTATGCTGTAATGAACGGAAAGTGTTTGCCAAGATCGGTCGCGCTACACGTGGAATGTGAAGTAGATCTGCAGTGCCCAAAAAACGCTTTCTGTATTGAAGGATTTTGCGTGTGTAGACCAAGTTACTTGGAGAAGCAAGGCAATTGCATAGTAGATGAGGGTGCGAGACCGGGCGAAGATTGTTCAAGTGGCCGAATATGTGGCTACAATTCGTACTGTAGCTCAACAAGCGGTGTATGTGAATGCACCGCAGGCATGGCAACAAGCGAAGGAGAATGTCATCCTGCGATTGGACCATTGGGACCTGTCTGCATCACGAGTGCAAATTGTGACCGTACCTCATATTGCGATAACGGTTATTGCCTATGTAAGAGTGGGTACTTTTGGGACGGTGATTGCTGTGTGGCTGCGTCACAGTTCAATTCGGATGAATCATCTGCTGAACCGTCTTCGCTCACAGATCCAAAGCATCAGCTCGCTTCATTATCGAACGAACTTTTTCCACTTCTTCCTTCCGAAAATAGTGCACACGTTAATGATGGGCAGTCACCTATATCGACCTTCCGTAACCAACAAGGACCGCAGCCGTCTCTTACGGATAATAGCGGAAGAGGCTTTTACAAACAGAATGGAATCCAGAATACAGTAGGAGTCAATCCGTTGCCTATGCGGAAGTTGTCATGGCAGCTAGTTGCTGATAATGCCAATACAAATTCCTTTATTGATTCAGCACACCAACATTTAACACCAATGAAAACTACTTCATTAGAGAGAAATAGTGTTGACGATCGTATGGCGAGTATTAGTAGAACTAATGTCGCCGATTTATCTTCTATGAGTTTTCCTTTCCAGCCAGAGAGTGAGGATTATTTCCATACTATAGATGATCATGAAGTTTGGGATGAATCACCGTGGAAGCTTCAGTCACAATCTCTTAGCATGGCCGGTGGTGGTGATCCGACGTTATCGATGTTCCCACTCCATCTCCAACAGTTTTCTCAACCAACAACGAATATAATACCGTTACCACTAGGGACACCGTCTCAGATACCAATGCAACCACCACCCCAGATACTCTTGGGACCATCACCACAATTGCTTTTGCCCAATATGAATTCCCAGTTATTTCCTTTGCAGAATCCGTTGCCAATTGGAGCGGAAGGAATGGTCCCTTCATATTATCTCGATGGTGGGGGTTTTCCTTTCCGCGCGCTTCGAGCATCACCAATGCGTGCGGTCACCACACTAAATAATTCAACGCCCATTATGCAGAAGAAGACATATAACAAGTATGAACAAGTGGCAATGCCAGGCGAATTTTGCGGCGAACGTCAAATATGCCTCGGCAATTCGATATGCAAATTCGATTGGTGCAGATGTCGTGAAGGACATATTTTGGAGAATGGCATCTGTGTTGAAGCTGTCAACGACATCGTACAAACAATCGATGACGGCAACACTGACGCAGTGGTACCAACAAAAAGAATCGCGCGTCCATTCGAAAGCTGTGCGAATTTTGAGGAATGCCTGGCAGGTTCTTCATGCTCCAACATTCCAGGCTATGGTTTGGTTTGTCTTTGTTCAGGGGACAACTTTTTCATTGACGACAAATGCCAAAAGGCTCCAAATGATGTAGACATCGCCTTCGTTGGTGAAATGTGTGATTCTAGCACAATATGTGTAGATGGCGGTGAATGTGACTTTGGCATCTGTGTTTGCGCTGACGGAAAGACGAATGTTTCCTCTCATTGCGCCGTCGTCGCTTCTCCAGGTGAGTCTTGTGGACAGGGACAACTCTGCGTTGGTAATTCCGTGTGTGCAGAAACGGCACGTATTTGCGTTTGTCCTACTGGGACAAGGATGCTATTTGGTAGATGCGTTGAAGCTCGTGCGAATCCAAAAACTAACGCAGTTTTGCCCGGCATGAATTGTGACTCAAATAACGATATATGCGTGGTTAATTCTTATTGCTCTGAAAAGAGGATTTGTGAGTGCAATAAAGAGTTCGTGGCACGCAATGGAAAATGTATTCGAAGGGAGATGATTCGATGGCCAGGAGAACGTTGCAATAATGGAACGTTTTGTGATGAGGAATCATTTTGTGATGATGGTATTTGCAAATGTCGCAATGGAAATATTGCAACTGATAAAAGTTGCAATTCAGTTGCGAAAAAAATCCGAAGAATCCCATTCCGACGAATATTTAACCGAAAAAGAATAACAGCCAAGAGAATTAAAAAAAGTTTGACGAACGAAATGAGCAAAGAAGTCAACCACTGTGAGGATGGAGTATGCTCTTGTGAAAATCGTCTCATAGCAATAAATCAAACTTGTGCACCTTTACGGCTACCAGGAGAACCATGTGAGCGAAAAGATTTCTGTGGATATGGTGCCTCATGTGTGGACGGTTACTGTATCTGTGACCGTCAGACTGTATTGAAGGCAGGAAAATGTGTAGCGTGGTATTCATCAAATCCAGGAGCTAGTTGTCTTAATAAAACGAATTGCAATGGTGGATCGATTTGTTTAAATGGATGGTGCGTTTGTGATCAAGGATATTATCCTGATTCATTAACGGATCAGTGTCTTAATCTTAGTAGGAAGCCGCTCAATTCACCATTACCTCATAACGATTCGACACCGTGCTATAAAGGGCTTTCATGTGAGCATCGAAACATCTCATGTACGAACGATGATGGCTGCAATATTAGAGGTATATTAGAAGCCGTTTATTGTATACAATCACCAAAGCTCATCGTCTGCGTTATTCACAAGTCCGTTCGTCCGAATTGCTTCGCTGCTATCTTCAGTTTATGTTATTGCTTTATTTTGTGCATTTGCGGGGATTTGATAGAGGAATCAGTGCTCAGTACATTAGCAAAGTCTGTCTTGAGGGTAGAAAGGTAGAAAGTAGAAGTTGAAGCGTAGGGTATAGAAGAACCTTAGAAGAATCCCGAAGTATTTAATTTCTCTTTTTGCAATTTCGCGTAAAATGCCTTCAGTTCTTGTTCAATTTTGAGAAAGCTGCACGGTTTTTTGATTAAACTTTGCATCGTATCTCCCTCCCCCTCTTCTGTCCTTCCTATCCGAGTATGTAACTGATGAAAACATGGAATAATTGTCGTCGTAACATTGTCGTCCACAGTCATGTCAAGCTGGCATAGTATGATGCTAAATTTATATGAAAATTCGTTTCCTATGATCAGCCCCTTCCGTTATCTATGTTCGAATACATTCTAGATTCTCAGTCTATTCAAAAAGTAAGGTGAAAAAATACTGCTGTCGGAAGGACACCAGTTATAGGTCAAAGGTCACGTTCACACAAATCTGCCAGGAATGTTCATTGCACGTTGTTCTTGCTATTATTTCATCGCTTACAACGCTAACACGGCTAACGCATACGATTGTTGATGTTGTTCTCTTACGTATTTCTTTTTGGTGATGGTAATTTTTGGGCTGCAGAGGATGGCAGATCGACATCGCCTCCAGGTGGCAGTTGTTATGAGGCGCAAGAATGCATCGGTGGTTCGGTATGTCGTGACGGATGGTGTGTCTGTCCAGAGTCCTCAATGATCGTTGTGAAGGGAACTTGCATCGGCTCACAAACACGACAGGCAATCGACTTTATTTCATTTTACGTTGTTCTTCTGTGGAAGATATCCTACAATTATTATGGCACAACACAATAAGCACATATGCTGCAGAACTGACTTCAAACGATAGCATAAGTCGATGTATATGTATGTGTCTGTCTGTCTGTATGTCTAGTAATTTCAGATGAGGAGCCGTTGAAGCTATTTTAGGATTGCCATTTGGGAGAATCAGGTCATAGTATAATCTTATCTATTATTTTTCTTGTTGATCGATCAAATTCCTTAGTAGCTGTAGATGTTTAAAGCAGCCAGAAAATTCCACTCATTTAATTCAAGGTGAATTTCTCGCTTTGCGGAGCGGGGTTGCAGTAAAAGCCGACTCACAACTTCACATATTCATACTGGTCGAATTATAGATGCTGAAATCTATTGAAATATGAAAGTTTATCCCGCTTATCTTATTATTCGTTAGTTGGATGGTGTGATGAGTGGGGTACAAAAGCGCATATCAACCAGCTGTACTAGTATGCCTCTCCATTTGTTGTCCTACTCAAATGACGACTACAATTTTGACATATCTGCAAGATTTTATAATATTCTGCTTGTTCACTTAGTGATAACGACGTATTGTCTTTGTTTTTTTTTTTAATCTCATTTCCTTTCCTCGAACCTCTTCGATTGAACGTTCAACTTTCGATTAAGTTTTTACTTCAGAATTTCAAAGGCGCACGAATTTGATATGTACGTTATATGCTCAGCAAGTCTTTTGACAATAATGAATATTGTTTGTCCATATTGTCCATAAAGAAGCACTGTTATTGTCCACAATGAAATGGAACGTTGTTTAGACACTTGCAACTATGCGACCGCTTATTGAATTGAAATGGATTACGTCCAATCCATCTATTCAAGAATTATCAACGAGGTCACCATTAAGCGTCACTACGGGAACGCCATTTGCTTCACGGAAGGCTGTTCCAGGCAGCAATTGCGGTAAATCTCTACTTTAGTAATGAATGGAAATTCTTTACGATTTTCCTCTTAGATGTTAAGTTAATTATTATATTATATCCTCATTTTTTCAACCAGCACAGCCTTACTTCTATTCATTAGTGTTCATTTATTTCTACTTTTTTAATTTTTCTGCTCTTTCATTGATGAACGAACAAAAAATCTTGGTCTACTATTGAAGGGATCAAGAATTTTCAGCGTATCAATCTAATGGTTGGCAAGTTGTTTATTACAAAGAGGTTCTATGATACAAATTCTTACGATATTCCGTATACTGTTACGACTATTTGATTTGATTCTTAATGGCATAAGTAGCTGCTGAAGCACTGCTAGAACACTCCGCTTTTAGAGACCCTCTTTTGAAACATCTCACAAAGTTCCTTATGAAACATTCGTCCTTATACTGCTAGGATGTCTATAAAGAAGCTATTTTGCGTCATATGATATGATTTTTATTCCTTTACATATATTATTTTAGTAAGTAATTTTAGGACCTCTAGACGAGTGCGTTGGTGGTTCGTTGTGCATTGAAGGCATTTGCATTTGCCCTGCTGGCTATTCCAGCTCCGACCTAACAGCTCGCTGTGAACCGAAAACTTCGACTAGCGTCAGCACTCCGACTCCAGGTGTAGTATGTCTAAAAGTTTTTTTTTTTAAGTGCTGGACAAACCCTTACAGAGAAAATACAGTAAGAGGGGATTTAGATAGAATCCATCTACCTGGAAGTCACTCGCTTACATCGATTGCATCAAGTGAAATTCCCATTTTTTCTTTATTAAACAACGCAAACATTGCAGAAACACACCGAAGCAGGAAAACAATACAAGCTGATATTTGCACCGCTTATTTTCTAGCTATTAGTAGAAAAAACTGTTCCTTAAGAACACCAACTATCCTTCTCACAACTTATGCTATTTTCATTGACTTCAATATTTATATATATGATTTTCTAACAAAGAATTTTTTGATGTCATTTAATCATATTTAGATAAATGCTGAATTCATCCTTGAATTGTATTTTAATTTCACTCGTCATATATAAGTTCGAAATACTCGAAACTCATCGATCACGCATTAATTCCTCATATTTCCCCAAATAAATATCACTAAGCATTCATGCATCTTTATAATTTGCGTACAATATATGAGATCTTTGTTTTTTTGCTTAATTATGGAGAAATTATATAAGTAAGTATACAAAAATGGATATTTCAATTAAATTTTATAAGTAAATAAAGATCCGTTTAATTCCAAACAGTTTAACCTACACTAATTGCAGCCATTCACTTCGCACTTCCCAATGAATCGTGTGCACGAGGCGAATTTTGCATTGGTGAAGCAGTCTGCTCGGATGGAAAGGTATGTGCACATTTTCCGTTTTCAATGACCATACGATAAGTATTCTCATTTCCCACTTCTTCCTTAGTATTTTTTCGCTTTATAGTTCATTTTTTGAGGTATATGATCCTATTTAAATAAGTTAATCCTGTACAAATCGACTTCTTCCAGTGCTGATTAACTTAAGAGGAATTGGGCATAATGAGGAGGAATCAATTGCCATCTATCGCTAAAGGCTTCATTCCGTTCGACATTCTCCAATATATCGGCAATTATAGCCATAACTTATACTTCGTATGAAAAATATACGATTTGTACCTTAAACAACTATAGACGAATGAATTTCTTTGATGGATCACCTTTTCAATTTTCCTGAAATGAGGAGAGTTAAGAATAATAATAATAAATGCTAATGCTTTAATTATTAACATTCGTATCTTAAGAATGCCATTCTTATATGATTTCATATATTTGCTATGAAACGTTTTTATCAAAACGTTACATTTTCACTCTAATGTGCAAATCTTTGAAAACTATTATTAATCATTTGAGTGAATTTGCATATATTTGCTGAACCTTGTTCAATTTCAACCTTTTGATCAAACCCGTGTGGAATATTATTGAAAACATTGAAATCATTGATTTGATCCTCTTATCATATGCGTAAAGGCTTTCTACTTATCGCAACGTAATAGATAATTGCAGATAGAATTCCCATTTCTTAATGAAAAGTTTATTTACAGATATGCCTATGTCCGGCAGAAAGGCCTCTTATTATCGACAATAAATGCACAAAACGTGCTACGTTATCAACTGTACGCATTGCAACACCTGGTCAACCATGTGATGCCGAAATTGAATGTATTGATGATTCCGTGTAAGTTTACATACTTTTTGTTGTGACATCCTGAATATTGATCTGCCGTCCGTTCGCGCATACAACCCGAGATCCACAATATATAAGCAGCTGAAATGCACATCGTTGAACTCCAAGAAATCACCTGCATATCCTGATTCTGCGTATTCTCGGTACCTAATAGTACTCTCGGTAGATCAGAATATTGTTGTTTTCATTATATTCAAAAGTTAATTATGAAAAATTCGAAAAAGTCCCAAACACCACTAAGCCAATTTACAAAGGTGTCGAAAAAGAGGTTTCCCGATTCGGAAATTTTTGAGCAAATCGATGGAAGCGAGTGCAGATCACTCATTTTGACGGTCACAAAGTAAACTAAAGAAGGAAATTATGCAAAATTTATCTACTACTTCAGGACGGTTTACAAACGCAATTTTTAACTCTTCACCTGCCTACCTAGGTTGTATGAAATAACACCATGTTTCTTGAACAGAAACTCTGAGGCTATTAGTTCTCGATAATCGAAGAGGGTTTATATTTGAAGAAATGGCTTGTATTTCTGAAGGAAGCTACTATTCTCATTCTGTTTTCATGCAAAGAGTCGTTTAAGCACCATTCGTATCAGCATTATAGGATCCGACCAAAGAGCCTTGGAGCAATATTTGCATCATGAATTCTTGCATTTCAAGTGGTTTAATGGGTTCTTAACATGAGACTGTCTGAAGAATGGGTTTTGAATTCCATGGCGTTTCAGCAAGGCGTTGCTCAAGGAGGCCTTTTATGCAAATGGAAATAGATACTTTAGCTCTTTTTCGAATAGAATAACAAAGCGAATAACAAAGCTATCAAAAATGACGAATATAAGCAACTGCTTATGAACTCAATTATTTATTGGATCTTAAACAATTCGTATTCGTTGTTTACAGCTGCCAGCAAGGAATATGTCGATGTATTGCCGGATATTTCTTACTGAATGGAAAATGTGTGCAGGTACCTGTTTTCTCACCTGCTTTAGCTGCGAATCTTCTAAATCCAACAAGCGCTATGCCTGGACAACCATGCGATGCAGATGTGCTTTGCACCGGTGGTTCAAGGTATATCACCATTTAAACATCTCTTACCGCAGAAATTGATCTTCGCTTCAATTATATGACCTCAAAAAAAAAAACATCTATCACTGAAGCACCTTCAAGCAAACTAACTGATTATTTGCATCGCTTTATTATTTTTACTTTAAAAGGGTGAGATTTTTGATTTTATAAGTAAAGAGAGATTTCAAAACAAAAACGCCTATCTCTTAGGTTTTTATAAGCCTTTTAAGCACTTTTATGCGTAAACTTTGCAAAAATGTAAGCACTTAAAAATATTGCACTCAATTAAATCGCGAAATATTATTTTATTTGGTTTTTTCAATATTATCTTCCAACTCTATGTACAGAATGCATGGAACTTTAGCAAGAGAAAAACTCCCATGACGACTGATTCATTTCCAAAAGCATACATTTATTGCGAGTTATGCACTGAACTCGAAGTTAAACCCCGTCCTCCCTCCCTCTCCCCTCCCCCATCTCCCCTCCTATGGTCCTATTCTGCGATTCACCAAGAATTTATATTGCCATGTAATGTTATCGCTGTTTGATGCAACTCTTTCCATAAACGATTCATAAAGGTTTTGTTGTAATGCTTTCCTTAAGAAACGTACTTACAGCTGTATCGGTGGAATATGTGCGTGTCCTGCGAATCAAGTCGTGTCTAACGGTGTATGTCTGACAGTCGCCACTACGACAACTCCTCTAACACAAAGCATGTCACCAGCCAGGCTCGGTTTGTCCATCATTATCTTCCAATTAGACCAGCCTCATTACCTCGCGTGAGCTCATTTACCATCGTTTTCAATAGTCGTTCCCTACGATAAATCCGAAAGGAGAAAACATAATTACCCTAGCACCAATCTTAATAGTACCATTGCCACTATAGCCACTCCTGTCAGGTAATACAGTAAAAAATTGTAGATCGCAGTAAGATAAAGCAAAAATCGACAATATGAGACGACGCAACAATTTGAAGAAAAGAAAGATGGATTTTTTTCGCTCTGATTTCCTAATCTTTTCGTTCCTAATCTCTCTGCTTTTGCGTTATTTTTTGCACAATAAAAACTTCGCAAAATATTTAAGACCATTTATAAAGTATTGAATAAATAATAGTTCCTCACTAAGCGGAACACCTCGATATCACAAAATACTAGTAGTATAAAGTAACAAAAGTTTTAGTCAAATGAAGCCGCTTTGAAAATCGTTAATGATTGAATATGCACTATTGTATTACAAAAATTGAGCAATTTGAATTATACAGGAGGAAGAGATGAGGCAAAATGCGAAGACGATACGCAATGCAACGACAATCGTATATGCATTGTGCATCGATGCAAATGCAATACAGGTTTTATTGAACGTGACGGTGTCTGCAGATCAATTCAAGGTTCGTTCATGTGTCATGAAATCATATCATGTTATTCACGGTGACAGCCAACGGATAGCGTCAAGTGAGAAAAAAAAGCAAAAATGGTTGGTTGAAGAGGACTCCAGTGAGCTCCGGCAACTAGGATCATGAGCCGGGAGGGGAGGGGGGGTTTAGCCCCACTTTTAGATGTTACAGTGGGTTGTGAAGGAAAATATTGGTGTTACTTTTTGATCGCTTCCATCGTGAGTTCAGGAAGTGGTGTCACCATTTGCTTCTTACACGTTGTCATTCGCCCGCTCTTGTAAAATGCTGGGCACATTTAGCAGGCAACTGAGATGCCCCAACACGCCTATACCGAGAAAATGAGCGGGCGCCTCCCGTTTGGAGAAGCGGACTCCACCTGGTGCGCGGGTAGGGGAATTCATATGCTTTCGGCTTATTTTCAGCCTGAACCTAGCCTAGTCACACTGAGTGCGACATAGCCTCAACCGTGCAGCCTGAACAGGGCGCGGGAGACCGAAGTGAAAGTCCGGAGATCAGCGAAACATTACGGCGATCAATCTAGACATAAAGCGAACGCACCAAGAAGGGAACGCTTGCGTTCGCCTATATAGAACACTGCGGAAAGTGAAGCGAATGTTGATCGGGTTGCATGACTTTAGTTGTCTGGCTCTCTCTACTTCGTATTGATTTGCCAGCACCGCGCATAGTTTGTCGTCCCTTTTTCGCTAGCTGTTTCTTTGCTTTTCTTTTCACACTTCCCATAGTTGTCGCTGCCAGCTGCTTTATACCCGTCAGTCGAAGCAAATGCTGATAACCATTATATAGTCCTGTCGTTGGGGTATCGGTAAATATCGCTCAATTATTGCGAAATATTACGCACATCGTGCAGATGGCATTGGTGTTGCAGGATACCTAGCAACATTTAACTGGCACTGAAGTTGCAATGGACGTTCCCACCACCTGTTTAAAAATCTTGTGAATGTATATAATGGCTTCAGCTCTCAGCTCAATTTTTTCAAACCTGACACTTAACGGGGTGAAGTTTAGAGAATGGGAAGTCGAGCAATTACTTCCCCAAATGGGAAAGAAAACTTTTAATGATTTCTCGTGGTCGGAACTCATTCGGTTTATTAGAATAAATTTGCAAGAGATTGCAAAACAGTCATATTGTCCGTTATGTTGTTTTCATTCAAAATGCAACGTTTTCAGAGATCATTCTTAACAATTACACTACATCCACACTGCCAACAGTTCGACTCGATATTACCGCAGCTTCTTCAACTCTTTGGAGTGGATCGCCCAATTCTGCACCTCGGCCTCGTATTACTGGGCCACCGATCAAAATTCCAAGATTAACAACCACTCTACCACCCTTAACGGTAACGCCTCAGACAAGAATGTCATCTCTTGGGGGCGTATGTCCGGCTGGGAATGAGCCTGTAATTGATGAATCCACTCATAAATTGCTTATGTGTAACGGTATGAAGCCAATTTGTCCACCTCGTACTTATTGCTATGTTACTGGTTATGCATCCGGCCAATATAATTGCTGTAAATCGTGGTGATCGTGCAAATAGCGAAACATTCTTTTTTTAGAGTATTTAGTTGCAGGTGGACAAATTGCATGGCCATCCAAAAATCTTGGGGAAACACCTCGAGTCTGGCCTAGAGATTTAGATTATAAACTATTTTAGAAGAAAATGTCACGTACATTAAGCGGCTCGCATACAAATAAACGAACATTTCTTCATGTTAGATAAATAGATTGCCATTCAGGGGCAATCAATTTTTAAAACCATAGAATAAGTGGAAGTGAAAATTTCCTGATATTGGAAGTTTTATTTGTGGAACAATTTCGAATATTTCATCGACTACAATTTATATAGGCAGTGTGTGGAGTATTATATGATGATAATTGTATTTATTCGCCTCTTTCCTAGCCGATCAGCCATCTCTACTGCTACTAATTTATTGAGTGTTGTTTCGTTATTGTTGTTCGTTTTTTAATGATGTAATGTAAATATTTACTTATTTGGTGATCATTGATCCGACTCGTTTTTTTCTAAATCTTTCATCCAGAGAGTCAATAATAAAATCCATTGTGAATTCTGCTTATATGAATGCATTCCTCATATGGTTTAACTATCTACGAATAAGTATTTCATACAAATATTTAATATTCCACGTAGAACTAAAACTTTTCATCTTATAATCCCCTCATGAGATCAGCGATCTCAAACGCTGACGATGTTTGCAACATTGCAGCTCTGCAGCTCCCTGCCATCCACAAATCTCAAGCAGCAGGAAAACGTGAATTTTTGGCGGCTTTCCTTCTTAACTCTTCAGCCTTCCCGAATAACTACATAAGGGAGTTCATTTCGCCTTTCTTACTGGTCGCCTGGTAGTAACAGTGCCGACCGATTCACCCATTCTCGGATGGAATAGAAATTTCCACCTGCTTTTGTTGACCAAAGTCCGGTCTCTGCCTCACCCGTTTATCAGCTTGAGGCAAAATTCCGTTCTAGTTGAACCTGTCCTGTTTTGAGAACTTTTGCTTTGTCCACTTTTCAGGAAGGTGGCAGAGCTATTCCGTCGTCTTTCTTAGGTCTGAGGATGTAAGCAGTTCTCCATCCGGACGACTGCATCACTCCTGGACGCTACCTCCAATGTGTCATTCCTGCACGACTTCCACACCAGGATCGCCTATTCAGAATGAAACGGGAAAAAGTCCATGGCTGGACCGAACGGCCTGGGATATTTTTACGAGATGATATGACCGCAGTAAGTGCTCTTAACAGCATCTATACATCTCGCCAGAGGTACGAAATTCCAAAAAATCGCCCAAGCCACGTCTGCGATTTCCGGCTCATCGGAGTTCCTACTTTTCAGGTCCGTATGCACTCGTAAAACTGGAGCAGCACCTCGGTTAAGGAGTGTTGTATTTCTGATCGAAGGCAATATCCCTGTTTGGTTGCCGGTGAAAGGGAACTTTGAATCAATAGACAGACACCAAGTTGTAAGGGACAAAGTACTAATGGGCACAAAAATATGTTTAGCACTGAATATACAGTAGAACTTATTCACGAATAACGAAAATATTCGTGCACATAAGCTTTATTAAAAGCTTTAAGAGTAGAAGAGAATTCAAATTATTAGAACGGAATATATGACCATTAACCTTGCGTATCAGCATAAACCGAACAGATAGAGAATTCGGCTAATAACTAGAACAAAAGCGATTTATAAAAAACTTGCGAGATGGTGGCATGTTTGGAAAAATTCCCTGAATGCAAAATCATTCCGCATGATCACTCTCTCAGCCAACCCCAACACTTGGAAATCACAGACACAGCAATCACATTGAATTGATTGGTTCTGAAGGTTCATTTCATGCTATCCTTGATGAGTGATATCTATTGTGTGGTGTATGATGAACGGAAAAGAATTTTAGCCAAGGGAACAGCCATCGAAAAACATCCTTCTGGGTTTGGGGCTCGTGCAAGGCGAATGACATGGACACTACGATGTTATCAATATGCATATCTGGATCAAATCTGGTGGAACATTCGGGCAAGCGCAAGCATTTACGGCCGAATTCAGCTTATGAACTATGAAAAAAAAGAGATGGTTTCTTTTTTACGAACATAAAGAACTAAAAAGATGAAGATGACCAATTAATATGAATAACATCATAAATATGGTAATATCAGATGATACAACAAAAGAGCATCGATAGAACACTACTTGCAATTAACTCTGGAAAAGAGTGTGCACGAACTGTTCATAGTCTAATGCGCCGGGTACAGAACGACCTGACATCGCGTCTGAATAGGGTTTCATTCGCTTTATACAGTATTCGGCCTGTTCCGGTGTTAAGTTCTGAAAGTAAACAGTAACATCTCGTTAAACAATTGCCCTGACAGATAAGACCAAATTTTTTTTTAATATTTGATAATCACAGGTGATATTAAGAGATATAAAGCATAGTTGAACTCTGCAAGAAGTTCCTCGCTAATGACATTTTGGAAACATAACATTGGAAAATATTACTTCAATCAATAGACGGAATCGTTGTGGGAGAGAATACACCTGATATTGCATCCAATTAAGTTTAAGCCAAATGACCATCTACATGAAAGCAAACCGCTAAAATAATCGCCAAACATGTAGTAAACTTACCGCATAAAGCTCCTCGGCAGTGACATATGGTCGGAATTCCTTGGATAGTGCACGGAATGCGCTTTCGATCTCCTCGCTCGACTGAATATTCTCCGTTTCCTTCGAGATCATAAACGCCATGTACTCTTGCAGTGTGACGTAGCCGTCCCTGTTCGGATCGACGATGTCCAAAATTCTTTGGAATTCAGGTTCCGGTTGACCCTCGTCAACCATCGGAAGGTCATAACCGAGGGCCCGCAAGCAGCTCTTGAACTGTTGATGATCAAGACGGCCACACTTCTCCTAAAATATACTTTTTAAATCTAAACAACTGAGTCGATAACCTGCCAAAAGCGATGAATGGAAATGAATGAGTGAAACCATCACCAGTAGGTATCAAACTAAAAGCAGACTGAGCAATATTTGACGGCTTCATCAAGGAGTTCCTTAATCAACACTTAGATAACTACTACTCGTAGACCTCCATATAAATATTGTCCTCCGCAGCATATCCACAGTTAAAGTGAACTCCTCTTCCCTTGTGACCTGCCCGTGGCGACCAAGCAAGTAAGAACTCAGACACTTAAAAAACTTCACCAGTACCACGAATGGAGATTTATTTTCCCGTTGGCTCAGCTGAGCCCATCATCGGCATGAATATAAAGTACTACCTTATCGAAGTGTTTGAACATCATCGAGAATTCTCTGAGAGCCTCCTCGGTGACACCCGACTGATTGCGAGCTTGGATCTGTTGCTCAAGATTGTGCTGCATTCTCATTGCCAACTGATCTAGTTGATCCCAAGCTTGCGCCAATCCGACCGTGCTATAAAAACAATAACAATCCATTTCAACTCTCACTCTTTACGTTAGGAGATCACGCAAAAAAAAAAAAAACTCAAAACTGGTGAACAGGGCTTGATCATAAAAACTTCAGTGAATTACTATGCCCATCTGCGTCTTGTAGAGCAGCGCAGCGGCATAACTTCTCTCATTAATCAAGATAACGAAAAATTTTCAATGCATTTAAGCTACGCTTATTGAGAGCGAAAGCTGCTTCACTTAACAACAAGATAATTACTTGTAAAGTGAGACCATTTACAAAGGCAAATTTTATTTCAAAGCAGAATTCCGAAAAACGATGCAATATTCGGCAAAAATTATGCAAACACATTTGCATAAAAACATAATCTCATTTTTGGATAATCAAAACATAAAATCAAAAACACTTATGCAAATGAAGTACATCAATTAAGAACGCTGTAACTATGCAAATATAAACCTCCCCCCTCCCTATCAAACGAAAAACGATAAAGCAATATTTCACCTGTGCTCGGTATAGCGATTGTCAAGGATGAGGTATTCCTCGAGAAGTGCGCCCAGATCTTCGATTTTCTTCAGTTGTGCACGGTTGTTTTTAACGTCAACTGCCTGAAGAGCAAGTGGATGAGTGAGCTCATCGCAAATCAATACGCGCAATACACCAACACCGGGCGGCCAACCGCTGGATCTGCGACGCTTCAGGAATAACGAAGAAATTCGTTACGAGACCAACTGCCCTAACAACTTCCAAATCTTTTGAATGCCACATGCACTACCATAACAACTAAATCATACGATTCAATCTGAAGCACTTCAAATGCGCCATCACAGATTTCAGAATTAAACTTATATGCCCACCTTTCGTCTTCATATGTACATGTTTCACGTGGCTAAGTGGCGAACGCGAGCTGAAGTAAGCATTTATGTGCAGGTTTCATTGCAATCCATCTAACTGGTCACTCATATTATAATGATCACGGAGATGAGCAGCGTAGTAAGCATCAGGCTCTGTGAATGCATATCAGTCATCCCCGAAGGAATTTATAAAAGAAGCCGGAAGGCATACCAGGTCTTTTTCATCCCGCTCATCCAACACTCTCACAGGTTGCCAACAAAAATCAAAGTACACAAAACACCGTTTCCACACATCCATTGATCCAACCGCCCATACAAACCATCAACAAAAGAGTCGTTTTTTTTCGTGACCAGACAGGTCAACCATCCTTAGATGCCTACAATCTCGTTTGAAATTAAGGATTCAATGAAAAAAACTGGGCAAAAGGTTATCCATCATGTAAACTATTTCTACCAAAATTTTATGGGATTCAATGGTCATCGAGTTGAAACTATTGTACACACAGACATACACATAAGATAAGCCATAATGCGTACATGGAAATGTGTACGCACACGCACATATAGAATATCTTCACGATACGCTTTCACGAAGCAACTTTTAAAAAGCGCATAATGCGGTCTTCGTTAAAAGAATTTCCCGAGGGTTCGTTCCCAAAAGCAAAATTTGACAGTCCGGGTATTATTTTATAGTGCAAAATTAGTGTTTAGATAATGCGGACGATTCACTTATACAAAATAAATGAAAACGTCCTATCTTTTATCATCATACGCCTCTCTAATCCCAATCAAGATTTCACGTCCCAAAAATCATCAAAGCTTTATGACCTTCCTTTTGAGAAGCTCAAGTTGTTCTTCCAATGTGCCACTGGTCTCCATCATTGCAGCACGTGTTTCGGTAAGCCACTGATGGAATGCATTCGCTTGTCTTGCAAAGTCACGACGCAATTTATCGTTATCTTCTTGACGTCGATGCTCTTTCTGGAGCTCCAGCTCTCGTTCCTTTAATATCAGCGTCTAATTATCAACCAGATACACCCTTTACTTTATTAGCATTATATAAAAACTATAAGCGTTGTTACGAGGAGCAAAATTTCATGCATTCGCAATCCTTTTAAGAGATATTCACATCGACTTGAGTATTACTTACTAGATTTAAGTTGAAAATAAGTTCTCAAATTTATCAAATCACATTTAAAAAAGCAAAAGTGAGGGATAAAAATATTCGCCAAGATGACCACTCAAAGAATTCTACTCCCAATTTCGCCGAAAAAGCCTTTCGGAGATTTCCATTAAACTATCGTAGTGCTGTTCGAATCAACCCAACAAACTTCATCATAACTAATAATTGCCTTTGTTTTGTGTGCGTACTTATACCTATTTAGTAAACATGTTTATAAAAAATTTTCCTGTTGCTGCGCAATTATTCAACTATCAATCAGCCAATAAAATTAATGCATCGTGTCAATATTCCGGAAAGCAGCCTGTTTCTATTCCGGCAAGTAGCCAATTCTCATTCCGGAAAGCAGTCTACTCCTATTCCGGAAAGTAATCTGATCTTACTTACCCAGTCATTCACATAATTGCTTGGCCAAACCGCAAGCATAAAACAAAGTAGACAACAGACAATCTGAGTATTTCCTAGCAACTATTATCTTCGATTGATATCGTCGTAACCTCCACACTACTACAATAGCCATCCTAAAACAAGCCCACCTCAGTGATTTTTCTATTATACCTTAATAATCTTTTGCAAATTTCGCCACGTCTCTTCAAGTGCGTCCATAGTGAACCATGTATATGGGTTGGGGCCGACGTTGAACGATTTGATCTGCTTGTCAAGTAGTTGCAACTGCTTGAAATCTTCCTCAGCAGTTGACAGTGATTTGTGGAATTCGGCGTGTGCCTCGCGCAATGCACTAATCTCCTCCAATGAGTTGCATCGTACTGGATCCGTTAGATCTTCTTCGGCGTTCTCGAACCATGAATTGAATGCTGATGCCTGGAGATATAATAATGCTTTGTTCTATGACCTCGATAGTTTTTCTTACTCTTCAAATGAAACAAATCCATCAAAATTCAACATTAAAAAACATTCAGTATGTGAAATAACGAATAAAACAAAGTACTGGCTAGCCGCTAAACCATACCGAGTTCGGATAGCCGGATAGGTTCGAAGGCATCACTAAATTGACAAAAGTCGACAATAATAAAATACCTTGACTTGTGGTCCTGTTCAATTTGGTTAAAAAAGTGCTCAATGCCGGTAAAGTAGTTCTACCTGAAGATTGCAAGCTTACGGTATGGTAGATATTTCGACGAAATTTTATACCACCAGGCACATCGCAAAGATATTTTAAACACTTAGGAGAGCACCTTCTTGGCAAAGGTGAGATAAAGCTCCTCGATTTGCTTATATTGGTCCTGCATCTTCAGTAACTTCTGACGTCTAGCCTCCGAATTGGCGAGCAACTGTTGCCATCTAGCGATCACATTCTCATGTCGCTTCTCGATGTTGGGTGTTTGTGCGTGATGAGCATTGACCAGCTGATCCTTCAATTCGGTGATTCGCTGGATACCCTCATGCTCGAACGCATTCAAACCCGCATCGAATGCCTCCTGCTTGGTCAGCAGAATTTGCACTGACGACAGATCCCGACCGAAATCATCGGAACGTACTTGCTGCTCCTTTTCAGCTTAAATATGAACAATAATTACTATCCCATATATAACACCATGTATTCAATAGGAGGACAAAAAACTCCTCTCAGAGTCCACCTAAGATCATGAAATTTCCAGAAGTCTATGAAGCATTAATAAGATACCACTAACAAGGTCCAATCTTCGCAGAAATTAGGAAGTATGAAAATTCCAGATTTCTTATCTCTACGCTTCTACACCAACTTTCACAACAGGATAGGAACGAAGGACGTTCCACTTCATTCTTCAAATCTGTCCAATGGGGGAACATAGACCTAAAAAGGTATACAAGTGACTAAACTAACCGATCCAGCTCTCAACCACATCGCACTTCCACATAAACTGCAGATATGCACTGTTGTCACGTAGACGCTGCAGTCTTCGTCTTGCCAGCTCAGCAATTTCGTTAAGTCGATTACGTAGTTGCTCACATCGTGCCTTGATCATCGGACTGTGATGATTGCCCGCTTCGATCAACTCAAACATTACAATAAATAAACCCGCCCATCGAAACCAGCAAAGATAACGCTTGAACTATATTTTAAAGATTACTGATATTGAAAATTTCACAGCCAAAGGGGGCAATATAAAAAGGTTTCAGATATATTTAACATTTATTCGTCATCATTAAGACATCATCCATAATCTTTAAAGAACACGTTCTGGATATTCGTCTAGTCCACAATCTATATATTATAAAACAAGTATGAGTGAATCAAATTTAAATCAGCAAGTGAATACTGTTGTGTTAAGCATGAATCGCGATTAAAAATAAAAGTTCAGCGCAGAAGAAATAAAAGTGAATAAAAATAGTAATCGTTGTCTTCCATTCGCTGCCAAAACACTAATAACTTCTTAAAAGAAGTCATAATACGAGTATTCCAATGAATAAATGAAATCAGATTTTGAAGAGAGTAAGGAAAGGAAAAGAATAATGTCGTAAAGAATGAAGAACGAGAAAGATGCAAACCTTTTGGCCCTCTTCAATGAGTTGATTAACCCTCTGAGTGTGAAGTGCGAGATCGGCATCGAACGCGTCATGTTTCTTGAGAAGCCCTTGCACACCGGCCATATTCTCCCCGAAATTGTCCGACGAGAGAATTTGCTGCTTCTCATTCATCCACGCTTCTTCCTCCTCCACTTTACCAACGAAGATTTGAAAGTCTTCACTTTCACTCAATTTTTGATGTCTGCAATTAACAAAATAAACCTCTTTATAGTGCACGGCGAACCTTGTGAGATGTAGTTGGGATTTTCATTAGAGAAACGAAAGGAGGCATGATGGGTTGCAGATGGGACGTGACAAAAATCCAAAAAAAATCCCCCTCACATCGTGTCAAATAATAATCATTTGTTGACAAGTTGCCAAATATTTCAAAGTCCTCAAATATTCAGCAGCGCAACTTTCCAAAGAGAAAAGCATTTTGTGTGGCATTAAAGACATGGATATTCTCCCGGTACACACCTTTGTCCTGTGATATTGCGAATTTGATCCCAACTCTCCTCGAGTGCGGCCATTCTCTGACGTATTTCTGGTACACAAACATCTGACGATTGCAGCAGCTCAAGTCCTTTCTCCCTCACCAGTTGCATCTGAGGCTCATGAGATGCCAATTCGTTATCCAAACGTCGATGCTTCTTGCGAAGATTCTGCACTCCTGTCAGATCGCGACCATAGTCATCACTCGATACCAACAGCTTCTTCTCCCTAAACCAGTAACATTCGAAACTTTATTCAGTATAGTAAAATATTAAACCCCACATTTAAAGAATCCATAATAAAAAAAGGACTTCTGAAAACTTGCAACCTACAAAAACGGATGACCTATGGCGATCGCAGATATATATGAGCATAGGAAGCTTGGTTGATGTCTATCAAAAAATCTTACCCTCAAGTGGCATCTCGCGGCAACACAATCACTTCTAAAGCGAGTCGCAGACACGTATCCTCAAGTACGATATTAATCAATCTGTGCCTGATATGATTCTTTCTAATTCAGACAATATTAGTACCAAAATCTGAGTCTGATCCCCCTCCCTACCCTCTCCCGAAATCAGGAAATAGTCGTGTCAAGTCGGATGGTCCAACGAAGAATCAAAATTATGAGCCCACTCTTCACCAAACATCTAAAAAATTGAACTGTAACGCAGCTATATGAGCTTATACTACACTGAATGCTTATATAAAAATTTATTTAATATAAACTCCTGCACCGGTGTTTAAGGAACAGCCAACGATTATCCATCGATTAAAAGAAATGTCCTTACTTTATCCATGATTCCTCGTCATCGATGTCACGAATAAATTGATGCACCGTAATCGCTTTATTCAATTTCTCGCGACGAACATCCGCCATATTACGCACTTTCTCGTAACGCTCATTTATAGCCTAAATATCAATACTAGCACTAATTCAATGAACGAATTTCAGTTATGAAATTTGAAAAAAAAAACACTTAAAACCTAAAACCATGAGAGGGAACTTTCCCTAGAAGCGCTACCCCAATATGCCAATCATTCCTTCACATTTACATATATCTAATAACAATCGGTCTAAACCAACGACAACCCAGGCTCTGAATGATTCCCCTTCAGAAAATTTTATTTCTGCGTAGGCAATCAACAACCTTACTACAAACTTGAAAGCATATCGTGGAGTAATAAACGAACTTTATAACAAAACCTGATGCCCATTATGATGACAATCTATTTGTCACTATATGTAATTTTAATTTCCTCTTTGCTGCTCTCAAAATGGAGCTGAATTGCCAAACTGGCATAAAAAGATTTACACTTCAAATGACCAACCCGTCGTCTGTTTTCAATTTCCGGTTGATCGAACTGACCACTTTCCAAGAGGCTATCTGCCTGTGTGTTCATCTCGGAAACACGATCTGCATGTGCCGTGATATCTGCTTCCAAAAGTTGATGCTTCTTGAGGAGATTCTCTATCGATGCCAAATCCTTACCATAATCTTCCGAAGCCAGCAATGCTGCATTCAATTACTACATTTAGAACAATCATAAAAACACCTCCAAAAGATAGCCTAAACGCTTATTGCACATAAGCTAACTACAGAAGTGAAAGCATTAACACCTCTTTTTCCATTCGTTTCCTTACCATCAACAATAATACCGAAATAAAATCTGATTTTCAAAAGAAACAAACTAAATTTGAAGATAATAACGAAAAAATAGCAGATCAACATTAATATAAGTGACCAAAAACAACTTTTAAAATAAATATACGGCTATCAAAGAACGAGTCGGAGACCATTTATATCTTAAATACAAAAAAGATCTGAATAAGAGAACTCTAATAACACTTGGCAATTTCCTCCAATCATAAAATATGCGACATTGAATTGATGTAGCATAACAAATTCATAAGGTTAAAAAATGATAGCTTAAGGAAAACGCTGACATAGAAAAAAAATCGAAAACAAACTTTCGACTTCACCGAGCCAGAATTCGAGATCCTTAACAGCGGCCATGAAACTTTTCTGCTTATTTGCCTCTTTGAGACGATAACTCTTCTCAGAAGTCGTCTTCACCAGCAACTCCCATTGGTCGTTGAGTGCTTTCAGCCGTTGTGAGACCGCATCCTTTAATTTCAATCACTTAACTCTTTGAAGTGGCCATCATGTGATAAATCCACAAGCATGCACCTCAATTCCCATCTACACTCATCAAAAAATATCTAATCACTTACAGCGACAAAAAATCCCAATCCTATTTTAGTTTATTGATTGCCCTTGCCACATATACTTTAAAAAATATGAACTACTATACAACCCCTTCGAATGCTAATTAGTAAAATGAATTTTTGAAGACTGTAGCTAACCACCTCCTTAACCATCCATTTACAATTTTTTAGCACCCCTTCTGGCGTAGTAAGATCCCCTTAAGTTTACAAATGAGCAACCTAATAACACCACTCGCCAAATTTATTGGCGATGGTTTCTTTAATCACTTCGTTATCTCAATGGTAGGAAAGGAAGTGAAACTTTGAAAGGAAATTCGAAAATGCGACTCGTTTTTCACTACCGAATTTAAAATTTTTATAGAAAATTTTAGCAATCTATTTAATAAATATTCAGATTAATCTCTAATTTTCAGATTAATTCTTAAAGTTCGATTTTCACATAAATGAATAAAACCCCAATATAAAATTTTTCCGACTGCCATTTCCCGTCAAACTCCCTTTTTCTGTTCACCCCAATTTCACTAAGCAATAAACCTAGTTATTTACTTTACCTATTTCAGTGACAATTATCTGTCACTTACTAGTCCTTCCCCACTTAACCTTCCCAATCGTAATTACAAGCAACTATCTCTAGACGAAATTAGGGTTTTTAGCATGCGTGTTAGTGGGATTTCACTGCACAACATAAACAAAATCACAAAACAACATATAGGTTAGAAGGGAATTTTTAACGCTTGCAGATGGAACCTCTCCCCCAGCGCATTTGCTTCCGTCAATAAGATTCTGTCCAGCGGTTATCAGTGTCGCAATACGATCGGCATTTGCAGCCAATTCAGCTTCGAATGCTTGTTGCTTTTGATGTTTTTGCTGAATATGTGTCGGATCTCTATAGCTCTCTTCTTGAGCCACTTGGAACTTCTCAGCGATCCAATTCTCAATCTCGTCGGCATCTCTCGAGAACTGTTGCAGTGTTTGCGATTCACCAAGCTTGCTGCGTTTCTCGATTAGTGCACTCTTCAGACGTTCCCAGCGTTGCAAAATTTGGTCACGCTTATCTACGATTGCATCCTTCTCATAGTGGTCTTGGTTAATGAGTTGATTCGCAAATGTTTGTAGACCTGAGATCTTTTCTTGTTGTGAGGCGATCGCCTAGAAATTCACTTTTATGTTCAATCAGAAATCTTCTTAACAAAAAAATGAAACAAAAAATCAAAATTTTTGTCTTTTATGCAAAATATCTTCAATAATTAATTGATAACTCAATATAAACAATCCATTGTGAGATAGACACGATGAATAAATTCTCCACAAAAAAGTTCAACATAAAATTACTGAGAAGACTCTTCATATGTCTTATCATAACAATCCTCACAAAGATATCTTCACCAATAAACTTCAAGAAAACATCCCTCTCTTCTACTACATCCAAACTTTGGTATATAACTAAATCTATGGGATATACAGAAATGGGTAAATTACAACCTACTAGAAGTGCCGTTTAGATGCATACGAAGCCATCTATAATTCGAACCAACTCACTTTATCGAAATCTTCGTGTTTCTTGATA
This sequence comes from Baylisascaris procyonis, assembly GCA_037389465.1. Taxonomy (NCBI): domain Eukaryota; kingdom Metazoa; phylum Nematoda; class Chromadorea; order Rhabditida; family Ascarididae; genus Baylisascaris; species Baylisascaris procyonis. The sequence goes on from JAZARR010000214.1 coordinate 7,075,579, forward strand.
AGACTCTCCACATTATCGCCGGTATCCTCTTGATTAAGGAATGCCTCACGTGCACTCATCCACGTATCCGCCTGTTCACAATCACGATAGAAAAGTTGTAATTCCAAGCATTGATCCAAAATATGGCGTCGACGAACCCATGCACTATAACAACTCTCTTAATTGAATTTTAATTAAACAGACTGGACGGTGGAGATTAGTATCATTAAAATATATACAACATCATTAATATTTTTATCGTTATTAAGGCAAAAAGAAATAAATGTAATAAATATAAGTGAGACCTTAACTTGTATATAAAATAAACGAGTAACTTCTAAATGAGTTCCTGTCTGGTCTCATCATTTGCCATTTATTTCATTGAAAGAATTACTCTTCAAGCTTCTGTCTAGCATCGTTGACGTCATCTAGTCGTTGTTTGATATTTTCAGATGCGTAGTGATGGCTATTAAGCAACTGATTGCCGAATTGCTCGAAAGCGTGGAATGTCGCCGCACGCGAATCGATCTCAGTACGATATTCCTGATGGCGTTCCAACAACGCTTCCGCACCAGTCACGTCATTCGCCAATTCATCGCTTGATACTGTAACCCTCAACTCATTTATATTCTAGCCTCTCTCTCTTTCTCCCTTTGAAAACCATTATAAAATATTAGATCCATCTACACCCTTCCGTCATTCTGTTACAACAAAAACCGCAAAAACTTTGCGCAACTTTCATCCTCGAAGGAAGGATGGAAGAACGTCCAGTCCTTTTGCTTTACCTTCAACACTTTTATACACATTTCCTCCACAGTTTTCCCAAAGTTCCACATACTCAAAGATGTCCCATTAAACCTACTTTAAAACTTTCTTGCGTGACATCTTCTGTCTATTTTATTACTGCAAATTGTAAAGCTGCTCCCATAATATTTCCAACAAATTCTAATAATCAATTACAATAAATGAGTCCAACATCATTGGCTCATCGTCCATCCGGCTCGTCTTCATAACTTCTGGAAGATCCCTCCAGTCTGACCGCATTTTTTATAACAATGAATTGTTCAAAAAAAAAAAAATTAATAAATCATTTCCGAGCTTTTTTATTAAAATTTTAAATAAAAAATAAGAAAAAGTTACCCAGCTGGTTCATTGCAGCGATCCACTGCATCAAATCACGGAAATCGGAAAGGAATCTTTGGTAGTCATAGCTGTCGAGTAGTTTTTCCTTACGATTGTTGGCTTTAGCAGTCAATCTATTCCACTGCTCATTGATTTCACGCTGCAGGTCATAGATCTGCTCTGCCGCCTCAGGGTGCGTCTGACGTAAGCGATTCGCCTTCTCATCTAGCGTTTTGATCTTAAACATTTATAATGATAAATTAATTACACAGCACATACATATGTAACAAACCTAAACCTATAACAGAAAGCCATATTAAGAATATAACGACTTGTAGAGGGAAAAAATTAATTCCCCCCCCCCCGGATAAACCAGCCGGCTGGTACATGAAGGCAGTGTAAGAACATCAAAATCAGTCAGCAACAAGATGCTCCGGTTTTTTTTCTGGAATTCTCCAATGTGGTCAAGCTTAACTTATGCTAGAAATTTTTCTAAAGCGAAAATGCGAGCAAAAAAAAAAAGAATTCCTCTCATGATGAGAGCCACAAGAGGCACAGGAATTAAATGTTCACAGCGGTACCACCTCTGAATTAAAATTACTTCAGAGATTATAATTCCGAGCAGTTCTGAGCTACGATGAGGCTTCACATCTGAACCACAGTGGGTTAACCTTAAATTCACAAAACTTAAGACAACCTAGCTGTCACTAAACAGACAAATTTGCTAAACCAATCCATAACAAAAATCACTGAAGACGATCAGTACTGCAATGATTTGAAGGAAAATCAAACAATAATGGAATATTATAAGAAAAGTGAATAAATTAAAAGAATGACAAATGAATTACATAAAACTTTGAAAGGAATTTCTTCAAAAGAATTTCTCAAACAAAAATTTATTTCGGCACATCGCATAAAACTTTCTTTCCAGGATAAATGAAAAGACTCCAAAGAACACATCCGCCATTACTGAACCGTTCAGCTGAGATATAATTATAGACTTTTATCATTGAATGCTTGTCTTCAAGCACTCTGTTCAAATATGGCCCTCAAATGCCCAAATCAAAAGAATGAAAGCACAACACTCACCTTATCCCCAAGCGCAGCCAGATCCCTTTCGACACCTTCATGCTTGCGTTGTAGAGCCTGTACGGATCTCAGATCCCTGCCAAAATCTTCCGAATCGAGAGCTTCATCCTTTTCCAGAATCCAATCTTTTGTCTCATCGATATCACGGTGGAATCGTTGCACCTCATGTGCTGATCCTAATTGCTGTTCACGCTGTTCGGTTTGCTCCTCGAGTGCGCGCCATCTCGCATTCAAATCCTTTAAAATAACCGATCTACAAAGTGATCATGAAAAAATTTCCTCTGCGTTCGCCTCCAAAACGCGAGATTTTTTCCTTTAAGTTTAATTAGCACCACCCCATAAATCTCAGTGAATATTGAGAGAGTGAAATCAAAGGAAAGCTTTGCTTTCCTATACAATTTTAAAGGCCTACAGGTTATTTAGATCCTCGACCGTTAAACATATTCAAAAACAAACCTACAAAACTAATTACAGCATATTTTTGATGAATCCCATTGAAAAAATTCCTAGTAAGATGATGTGTGACTACAAAGAAAATATTGCACCTCGATCTGCTGTCGGATCCTTACAGCAGTTTCGGTTTGGCCAACAGATGTAAGTGCAGTAGCGATTTGGTTCATTTCTTGAAGTCGCATCTCATTCGCCTTCAGATCACCCTTGAAATCGTCGAACTTCTTCTGCAGCACCTCGACTTGCTCCAAATCGGTACCGATCTCTTGTTGTGCGGCAACCGCTTCCTGTAACATCTATCCGCTTATCACTTCAAAACTATGCGTTCGCCTATCTAAAATTTTTCCATTCTTTCAGGCAAAAAACCTAAGCAATTCATTCAAACGGCCTACTATCTTTATTTCAGTACAAGGCATCTTCTAAAAGCTTACATGCTACAATCCATCCTATCCTTTGATTCTCATATTCTTTATTCTCCGTTCCAACAACAGATAGTACCACTCACATTTCCTCATATCTAACCACATTAATTAAAGATACAATAGCCATTTTTCAAAAGTTAGCTGGCACTAAAAAAAGCACTACACCAAGCATCACTTCCTCTATATCTCTTAACGATCAGATCAATAAGACTGGACTACTCCTTTAAGCACAAAGCAGCAAGTTCCAGCACATAGCTTAAACAACACCAACATAGGAAACCGATTATATTGCCATCTTCAAATGAGCAGATAGCTTGTATCTAAAGATGCAAAGCTTCAGCAAAATATTACCAGCAAAGCTGAAAAGGAGAAAAGAAGAGAGCACTAGCGTTACACACCACGAAAGCATTGAACTCCTAAATTATAAAAGAGAAAAGACAAAAAAATCCCTAAAAATATTAAGCGAAAGAAATCAGCAAAAATGGTTGAAAAACTCACATCAGCGAGAAGAGTCTGAATATCAAACGAAAATTCAAAAAAAAAAAAAAAAAGAAAGAAGGGAATAACGAAGAGAAAAAATAAATCACTAAAATATCTCTGAAAGAAATTATTCACATCAATTTACCAAGAATAAAAAATAAAAAATCCTGTTGTACACTTTTTCGATATTTAAATATGCATTCGGACACTCGTTTGATTTACTCAGAAAGGTTGACCTCAGTGCGCGTGTTTGAAAATCCAGAAAATGATCCCACAAGTCACATGGGGAATCCAGAAACTGATCAATGGGTATATAGAAGGCCGGGAATGTAGAACGGTAGTCAAATCCATTTGCATTAACTTTACGTTAAAAGATAAGCGCAGGCGGAAAAAAAAAAAAGAAAATGGCAAAGCCTGCAAGATTAAGTCTGCTTCGATCGGAACCACGAGAATCACCTGTAGGCATTTTCACTCTCTCCTCCCCTCTCTAACTTTGGTCAAACGGCAAAACCCGATTTCTTCTTGCTTTAAGTAACAAAAAGCTCATAGAATTGGAATCACTCCCTCTAACCCGAAACTTACGGGCGCTAGAAGTGACTGAGGGAATGAGAAGGGGAAAAGGAATTGGATGCCTGAGGTAAGCAAATTAAACAACACCTCAAAATAACAATAAAAACCAAAAAAATCATAAAGAATCTGTGCAAGGAGCAACAACTTATATTAGCACATGAAGCTGCTCCACTGAACATTTCTTTCATTAGCTGCAGGAAAGATGATTACACATAACGCGCTTTTTGGAAATGGCGCAGCAATATAGCAAATAATTCACTCACTTTAAAGCACTGAAGCTTTATGCAAGCATATAGGGTAAGAAAGAAAACAACAAAGCAAATGTGCATTCGGGATAAAAGGAGTGATCGCCGAAAAGTGCCAACAAGCTAACCCGTGATCGGATCCATTCGGCAAGATCGTTAGCTTCACGTAGCAATTGATAACCCTTACATGCCTCCTCCAATTTACGTTTTCTCGTCTCACCCAACAATACCAACTTCTGATATTGATCTTCAATCTCATTTTGCTTCGCACCTATTGATGAAACCTGAAAAGCGCTTTGTTATTTCAAGCAATCTTTCAATTATTTAATTATTAAAACCGTTATTTATTAATCTATATGACTTAGATAAAAATTTATAGGGAGTAAAAAAGCAGTTATAAGACAAGAGACGACTTCAGTCATGGGCCTACATCAACATCGGCGGCAGTCATGTATAAATCTAGCATACCCGAACAAATTTCTTATCGGCCACATTTAAGAAAACGAAGAAAATGAAAACAATGGCCATAGCACGAACGGTATCCGCTCCACCTACAGCAGTATACTCTCGAAACTATGGGTACCGAATTGATAAAGAAATCATTAAAAATTTATCCCGCACAAGGGTGGGCTCGAATAACACTTCCAAAGAAAGAGCAGAATTAGGTCTTTCATTACAAATATCCGGCATCCCTATTTATCGAGGTGTTCTTATTCTTTGAAGCACTGTAAAATATAACATGAATTGGCTAGCAGCGAGGATAAAAATGACCAGTACCACGGTCACCACCTAAATCGATCTGTGCCCAAAAGTGACCGGTATTTGGTGAACATTTCACGCAGCATCATTTTTCCTCTATTCTGCTAAATGAAGGATAAGACAACACGCTACATAGGCAACCTGGAAGACAAACATGAAACCAATTACAAAATGTGTGCTTGTTTAGAAATTACGTAGACTGCAAATGGATAACGTACCAATTCAATTTCAGAAAGCCTAACGTCAGAAGGAGATAAAGAAGGAAACCTGATGGGAAGGTTGTTGAGCAGCGCCTGGTTCGACCTTCTTGACATAAGCGGCCGGAACGAATCCCTGACGATCATTCACTTCCACCTTCCACCAATCCTGCATTACAAACATTTACCATTAATGAATCGATAACTTAGTCACACTCAAAGAACTATGAATATACGATGATTCTATTCAAAAACATATTGCCAATGCACATTAGACCTGAAGTAAACCTCTTGAAGCAGGATATCACATCCTTGTGGGAAAATAAATTTTAATAAAGCAAATTCACCGGAAATATTCGCATAAAAAAATTGCATAAAAGCATAATCTTTCAACGAGAATTTAAACAGAACAAAAAATTGATTCGTTTGCTCTTCGAGTGAAATTATTTCCAATTCGAAAACTTAGATAAGTAACCTTATTGGACGAATTCAGCAAGGTGAGGATATCACCCTTTTTGATTGAAACCTCCCTTGGTGACTTCTCGGTGTAATCGTAAAGTGCGAGCACACACTCACGACCCAGTTGTCCTCCAGGTTGCTCTTGATATTTGCATTGAGCAGCTTGCTTTCGCAATTCCTGCAAACATCACCATTATCTCACTTATTCCCATTCACATATTATAACACATCGAAATATCCTTCTATGATACAATCCTCCTATCACCTTATCATATAATCCTCCCATCACCCCAAAATTTTCAACACGAGCCCTTCTACTGCACTGTGAGCAGGAACACGCGCTTGCACAAACAGCATCATCTTCATAAAACTTTCTTTCTGAAGAGGTGAAGTGCAGATCGTCAGTGAATAATCACTTATTTACACAAACCGTGCATATCTTGACTTGAATATTAATTGCTGTTTCAATTTTGTTTGAACATCTCTGCAGTGGCCAACCTGTTCTAATCAAAAACCTCTGCTCAAATTATATCAAATTATGGTTCCATAGAACTAGAAAACTGCAAATGCAATATCCCTCTCCTCAACTACAGCCTCTCCTTCCAAAGTAACAATGTCACCAGCTTCAAAGCTTCTCTTTGATGTTATGCAGGGTTTATATCTTGAGCATTTCCTTACTACAAGGTTAATGATGACTACGCAATTTAATCTGCCATTCCAAAAAGAATTGTGAATGAAGGGCATACTCTATGAGGGGAGGTGCAAAAAAGCATCACCTAGCATATACATCAAAAAAAGATAATATAAAATAGAAAGAGTGGATGAGAACCAAAAATAGAATGAACATCTCAGTAACGTTTTAAATAATGACCTTCTGAAAGGCATGAACTTTTATATATAGCTGCAACTGAAACGTCGAATGCTCTAAACGGATGACTTCTTCATATTACAACTCCTCTTAGTTAAGCATCACATCGAACTGCAGAAAGAATAGGTGCGATCATAGCATCACACTGCATCAATGATGAAACAGTTCCTATCAGATGGGATTGTGAGACAAATTTTTAGGCATTAATGCTAAAATCGTTGATTAGTTTCTATACTTACGTCGATGGTCGTCTTAAAAGCGTCGAGATCGGACATTAGTGCACGATGTTTCTTAAGTAACGATTCGGCGCTGTCCTCATCCTTGCCATAGTCTGTACTGCCAACCACTGGTTCCTTCTCACGCATCCACGATTCGGCCTCGTTCGCATCAGCCAAATATTGATGCGCCTGAAGCAAACTCTCTTCTAAGGACAGCTGTGATCAACTTAGAGAATACCTTCCGAATCAAATAGCTTTAAAGTGATGAAAAGAAAGAAGGATATAACTAATGAAGGCTAATACAAAAACAAATACTATTAGAAATTAACAAGCAGTATCCATATCCATAAACACTGCAGATAAAAAGAAACGTATCCCCTTCTATCGTTCGTCAATTTGCTAGTTACACAGAAATATAATGCTGATAGTGAAGTCGGAAGCAGTTTCTATTTCCTAAATTTTGAAGATGCTGCAATATAGGACTCTACTCGAGGACATTCCCACTACAACAGTTATGAGATATAATGGATACAATACCAACGATGGGAATATATTGAAGAATATATCATTGAAAAACATCAAAAAGTTTCCCACTTGTAACGAATCATCCAATTCTTGTCGTCTCTTCTCTGCCTTCGTTTTCAAAGTTCTCCAATTGTCTCTGAGTTGAGCCAACTTATCACGAATGTCAGGTGCAAGGAAGTGTCCCTGTTGAACCATCGCTTCTGCCGCCTCGGCGACCGCATCGATTTGTGGCTCATGGTTGGCGATCTCTGCGATTAACGCTTGCTGCTTCTTGATCAGATTCTGCACTCCGATTAGATCACGACCTTAAAATTCTCAATTTTGCATACATAAATCATTGAACGCTCCTTCAGCTCCACAAGGATGAACTGTGAGTGACTTCGAACGATGCATGTATATATGCCTGTACACAAGCAAGCAAAGTATATATATATATATATATATATATATATATATATATATATATATATATATATATATATATATATATATATATATATATATATATATATATATATATATATACATATGAGAGATATGGGATGTATGACGTTTTGATAAACAAACAAACAAGCAAATAAATAAACTGCCCCGTTCTCATCGCATCCATTAATGACGTGCCTTCCTTCATAGGATCTCCACCCGCCTTTTCTCTCCTCCAAAAACAATTTCGTTTCCTTATTTGTTCACATCATTTTCCAAAAAAATCAACCAACCTCGATTAGTACTCGCCGCAATCTGTTCCTTCTCTCTAATCCATGCCAATTCGTCATCAATATCTCTAAAGAGCTGATTGCCTTGTAGAGATTCGGCAAGTTTCACCTTTCGACGATTCAGTGGTTCACGTAATGCATTATAACTGCAAAATAAAACACCAATTAATGAAATAATTTAAATTAATTAACAAAAATATCTAATCAATCTCTCGTTAGTCAATTATTTTAGCAATATTAGTGCATCAAAATATCCCAAATAAAATTAGGAAATTAAAAAGACTAATTTCTCCCAAATACAGCTCCAGAAATATGCCTTTTAATCGATTTGCCCTTTTGAAAAACGTTTTGTCACTGAACCTCAACGAATTTTACTTATTTGATCCATGTTCACTGTCTAAGAATATTTCATCATTACTAAAAGAAAACACTACCGAGTACGAAGTGCCTCTTCTTTGCGTAAGATCATTGGTGCATCGAAATGACCTCCATCACTGAACGCCTTCGCTTGTTGATGAAGGCTGTCAATACGATCCTGATGGGCATTGTAATCGCTCTCGAGAAGCGCTTGTTTCTTTTGTAGATTCTGCACTGAGATCAAGTCCTTACCGAAGTCCTCGGATGCGATTTGTCCTTCAAGTTCACTAAGCCATAACTCCACATCTTCCACATTCCTGCAATCATGAACGCCTTAAATATGGAAGACACCTTAAATAAGCCATATAATAATGACATGCATTTCCTGTTGTCGATGATCTCACTGGGAAATAAATTCCCCGAAAAGTGGGCAAATGCATTTACTAGGATCAATGTAGAATCTCGCAGAAAACTTCGTGCACAGTAAGCACTCAACAATTCACTATTAAACTCAATAGGAAACGATAAACACCTTTAAATACTTTTGCGGGACAATACACATTCATCGGATGTGGGAAAATAAAATCAATGGGGATAAACTTCGATCACTTCGGAAAATTTTGAATTAAATTTAATCAAATTCGTATTATTTGAACAAGAAAGTTGCGATATCTATTCAAACAATCCAATCACTGATTCACGCTGCTTTACTCTACTTTATTGCTGCCATCGTGTATCCCTGCCGCTGAAAATCCCACCCCCTTACCCACCCCCTTCCATCAATTAATCCACCTCTCATATAATGTCACCCTTCCGAGAGCACACAAAATTTATTACTTCTGCGATCTTTGTTTGAAATTATTATCTTTTGATTATTGCAGTAAAGCAATAGAAAAGTTTTTTTAAACAACAGGAAAAAATTTAATAAAAGAAAGGCGACCTGATAACTGCTAACTCCAATCAGTTCAGCGTGCATTATGGAACATTGCGCTTGAAAATACAAGAAACAAAATTGAGATAGAAAAGTTGAACATTCCAAGGATGAAAAATTTTGTTCGTCCCTTCCCGTCTTTCATTTTTCGAAATCAAAATAAAGCAAAAAAAGAGAACAGTTATCCACTATCAAAGGAAATAGGGGGTGAACCGAATTACGATACCTATTAAACTGTTGCTGATCACCGGCCTCGTTGAGTTTAGCAAGTTTCTTTGCAGTGGCATCGACAAGTTCATCCCACATACCGTCAACCTCAGCTAAACGTTGTTTCACATGATCGGCAGCATAGTGCTTCTCTCGGATTAACGCATCACCAGTGGCATTAATCTCGTCCAGACGATTCCTATTCGCTTTCAATTCTTGCTCGTAATTCATATGTTTCTGCAGTTTACCTCTGAAAAATAATATTTACAAATTAGATGAAATACTTCGAATTCATTCATTAATAGGTTGCTCCCCTCTCTATTTAAACCATTCCCTCACGCCTGATGTACCGACGATATTCATGAACCAATACATACTAACGAACCGAATATTGGTCGGATCCAAATAAGAATCATCTTTCGCTGTTTTCAGCTTTTCAGTAATCCAACCGACCATTTCATCACAATCACGATCGAACTGTTGCAATCTGTACGAATTCTCCAATTGCCGTCGACGCTCTGCCGCCTAAACATTAAACGATCATAGCGCAATATTTAGATATCACATGGACACTAAATTTAAATGAATAACGTGTAACACCAGATTGTCGAAGTGACGATGACTTAAAGGATAACATTCACATCAGGAGATTACAGTATCAAAGCTCAAATCCGCTGTGTTCTTTTTTCACTTTTTTGCTACCGATCTTTCCTTTCATCCTTGTTCATCCTTGCTCTCTTTTACAACAGGTCGACTGCATACTGCAAAACATTTAAATTCAATTAGCGTGGTCAAATATTTCTCCCCTCTTCTCTATGGTCGATTTGAATTTCAACAAAAAAAGTAAAATAAAATGAAAATAAAAAAACAAAATAAAAATAAAAATTCAAGCATAGCACACCTTGCGCATGAGTTGACGCCTACGATCAAGTAGTGTGGTACGTCTTTTAGCAACATCATCGGCCGCATAATGCTGTCCTTGAATAAGTTTTGTGGCGAACTCATCCAATGCGTTGATCTTCTCCTCTTGTGCCGCTAATGACTTCTCGAAATCCTCATGCTTCTTGATTAACGACTCAACGCTATCCAAACTATCACCCAAATCTTCATTTGCTAGGAATGCTTCTTGTTTCGTCATCCAAGTTTCCGCCTACAAATATCCAAACATAAATGCATCAAGAACAGACAAACAAAGAGTAATCTCCGGCATTAAACGTGCAATAGAAATAACTACGGAGAGAGGCACCGTTCTCTTTAGAAATCATCCAACATAAAGTCAGCCAAGTGGTTCAAATGGAACACAATCATCTTAGCAATAATGAACATTTGAGTGATGTATCACTTCAATTAAAACCATTAAATTTACAAAACATTTCGTTGGAATGTAATAGAAATTATGGCTAAAGCAATACCTCAAACACAAAGCCCACTGATGGCATGTAAGAATGCATCAGCCAACCACTCAAATTCAACACAAATTAACTCTCAGTACGTGGGTTTTATTGTTCTCCAATTATCAAAAACAATGAAGTGAATATAGCAAATATTACCTGCTCGGTATCTCTATAGAATAACTGTAGGTCCATGCACTGCTCGTAAAGAATGCGTCTTTCCTCCCACAGCGAAAGTAATGCTGCCTTTTCACGAGCCAAATGTGCCAACTTCTCTCGTACCTCATCTGACTGTTCGGATCCCTCATCCAGCAAACGTTGACCAGCTTCGGCGGTCTGATTGAAGCTATCCTCACGAGCATCTATCTCACCCTATAAATTCACATTTCATAGTTAACACCATCCCTGGCAAATGGTGGAGGCTACATACGCCAAAAGCTGTGTTAATGCGTTTACGATTGATAAATTCATCGTACTTTCGAGCAATGTGCTGCTTTCCTTGCTTGCTTCATGCTTCCATACCATGACATAAATCTGCGACTCAACTGCGGAATATGTTCGATGCTCCTGGACAAAGAGGATGATGAAGCAGCGGGTAGCGGACCACCATCCAGTGATCATAATGTTTCCATTTAAAATCCAATCAGCTTATTGGCTTCTTCTTGAATGAGCATCGACTATCCTACTTAGTAATGTTCGCCACATTCTCCATAAAAAGAATTCCAAACTCCATTTTACCACAAGCTGCCCAAAATGGCTATGACTGGAGCTGGTTTTTGTGGAACGCTTCTGAAAAAGGTTGAGGAAATGGACTCTGTGAAAACTTTGCAGCCTGTAGAGCGGATATTCAAACCTGACAGTCATATCAACTGTCTTGACGTCATCTGCTGATCCCATAAAATCAATGGTAGATAAATGACCGAGAGCTGGATATTTCTAAAATCGCTGCATGTGCGGGAATTTGATCTGTAGGAGTCTTGCAGCCCTTTTTTCAGGAAGAACTTTCGCGGTTGCCTCCTACTTGGAGATGACAGAAGACAAAATGATGCCAAACGTTAAAGCGTTCCACTATTTACGCTAAATCATTTGAACGAAAGCATCTTCTTCCTCTCGATAGGGAGCAGAAGGATTGTCGAACGTAGTCCCTCTTGGTGCACACATGACTTCTGTCAAAATTAAAGATTTTGTTTTAATATTCACAATAACATTACAACTTCACAACGAATAGATAAAACTTGAAATACGAAAAAGAAGCGAAATCGCAATGCGAGAATCAACTTCTGATCCACCCCACAAGATTTTCTTAAATAAGCGTAGCGTGCATTGCATTGCATTTGTTTGGTGATTATCATGAGAGATAACATCTTCCCTCATAAACAATAGAGAAAAGATAAGTGAACACAGGTGATAAGTAAAGGATGCGCTGAATTCGGCTCAAATGGATGAACTGTGACATAGATCGCCCTACTAGTTAGGCATCGTTGCCGTTTTGCTGAGACACACAAAAAACAAGCAAACCCGATGTTCCTGATGACTTTCGAGAAGCGCTTCAGCACCTGCCACATCCTTGGCCAACTCATCTGCCGATATCACCGCTTTCATATCATTGATCCACGAACATAAATCTCGATAGTCGGCGAGGAATCTGCAAACAATCACACGGAATAATGACACCATTATAAACTATTTATATGTTATTGACACTATTCTTTCAATAAACTTTATCGGTCAAGTTTCCCTCATTTAATTTGACATATCTAAAATGTTTCCTTCATCCAAATCAAACAAATTCCTTTCTGCGTGAAAATCAAAATTTTCTGATATAGGATATTTCTATGAATTCCCTTATTTCTCATCCTTTAAACGCCGATACAAGAACTTTTCGTTATCAATTTATAATTGTTATCAAGAGGACTCTTAAAAATCTTTACTTCCCTTCCGGAATTCTCAGAAACAAAAACGCCTTTAAGCACCATTGATGGTATTGGTAATTACCTATGCAGATTATAAGAACGATCCAGCCCATCTTTGCGGTTTTGTGCCTTTTGTTTCAACGCCGCCCACTGTGCCTTCGCTTCGTCCATTTTCGCATTAATTGCATCCGCACGATCTGGATGCACCTGAGCCAATCGTTCAGCTTCTGTGGATAGTGAGTTCATCTGAAGAAGAACGTTCAATTAGGCATTCCCATTTCACATAGGCATTCAAAACTTGGAAAAAACGCATCAACGTGCGAAAAATCCATTGCAGCACAAAGATACCGAAGAAATTGTGTCAGCTGTCAATAAACCAAACAAACATAATGCCAACTGAATTAAAAACTCATCAAAAAGATAAAAAGAGCGTCTCTGGAACATTCCTAGCGGCAATTAGAATGCAATGCTACTAGTGAATTGGCGAACCAATTTCTTGCACTATCAGTTTCTATAATATATTTTTTGAATATCTGTCGAAGTGTTATATTTCACTGATGCAAATGAAATCCCCTGAATTAAAAATCAGTTATAAATGGATCTACCTTAGCATCCAATGCGGCGAGATCACGTTCGGTGCCCTCATGCTTTCTTTGCAAAGCTTGAACATTGTTGAGATCACGACCATAATCATCCGATGATAGAGTTGCATCCTTCTCACCAATCCATGCCAATGTTTCATCAATATCACGATTAAATCGTTGCACTTGATGCGCACCAAACAATCCCTCCCGTCTGAAATTCAAGTCCATTCATTACGATTTTTGCATAAATAATGTGATTATGCTTAATAGGTTGCATATGTAAAATTTAAGCAATGATGGAGAATTTGATGACCTTAGGATTGGTGGGATTATTCTAGCCCTAAACATAAAAGTATAGATTAGGGTGACCGTATTTTCCTCAAATAAACGTTTGAAACAACTCAACTGCTCGTACCGGAAAGTGTGTAATATTGGCAGGATTCCCATTCTCTAAGATAGCACATATAACCAGCTGATACGAACCGTATATGGTGACACTAAATAACACAATTATTCAAAAATACGTAGATATGCTTACCTCAGAACATCACAACAATAGAAAATACACTTTATTTTGAAAAACATTCATCCCAGATGATTTCAGTATTGGTGTATACACTTCCAACAATCAGCTTAACACCTCTATAGCTCGAGAACAAATTCAGGAAAAGAGACCAACGATTTGATAGTTTTAAGTTTGGATCCCACTCGAGGATAAGCGCATTTACTCGCAATTGATAATTGCAAATAAAGTGTCGAATTCAATGCTAACAATATTGAAAAGATATCGCCTAAAATGAAAACAAACCTGGTGGCTGCAAGAGTGTTAAGTCGATGCCATGCATCGTTCACTTCATCCTTCTTTTTATAGATTGTCTCATGTTCCGTATGACCGTCTTCAATCAATTTTTCCGCTGCTTGATTTACTTCAGTTATACGATAGTGATGATTGCCAAGCTCTTTCAGAAATTCCTCGAATTTACGTTGCAACACCTATAAAACTTGCTAAGTATTGCATCCTCTATGGAAGTGATGAGAATCTTTATTAAATTTAAATTACTCGTTTAATACGCAAATGAGTTTATATTAATTTAACACGTAAATGAGTTTATATTACTACCAAAAGCTTCATTATATGCTTTTCAATGAATTACAATAATCAAATGCCCCCGGCATCCATATGCTTTACAGTAAGTAATCAATAATCCTGAAAGTATGATAACAAAAGAGATGAGGGACTTACTTCAACATGCTCAAGGTCAACTCCAAAATCTTCAGCGGTGACAAAAGCTTCTTTATCACGGATCCAATACAATACTTCATCGCATTGCCTGATAAACTGCAGCAATTTAAGTGCTTGCTGCAGTTTGATCCCTTTGTCTTTCAATTTGAAGAACAACTGATCCCATAACGAATGCAGCTCATTGAGGCGTTTCTGAAATTCTCCTATTTTAACTGCAAATCGAAAGATTCAAATTAATGTAAAACCGGTAATTTGGTCCCTAACTCATTCAATCCTTTCAGGTAGTGTATTCAAGAATGAAAAAGCACATGAAATTACCCACATAATAGTCCCTTTCTTTACCTTATAAACACCGACAGTTAATAGGCGATCAATTTAATTCAGCAAATGAAACAATAAACTAGCAGCATCAGTGAAGCAAGCGATGAGAAATGACGGGGATGTTGTCATCTGAATCAATTAATTATCCAGAAAATAACTTTTGCCAGCCTATAAAGTTCCTTAATGAAAGTCGACGCCATAAAGTGGTGCTTACCTTGATGGTTTCGGATGCAAAGTGTGCATGTTGTATCATATCATTGCCAGTCTGATCGAGTTGTGCGATAGCATTCGAATGTGCGTGCACTTCCGCTTCGAATGCCTCATGCTTCTGAATCTTCGCCTGCAAATAAATACCCCTCCTGGTGCTCAATCATCGAGCCAAACCATTATCACAATAATATCTAAAAATGAAAACAACAAGCGTCTTTCCAGCAAAGCTCTCGACTGAGATCTTAAAAAATAAAACGGTATTTCCACTAAAAAGTAAGTAGTCAAATAGGATATAAATAAACACGCTGGCTGGTAGAGATGATGAAGACATAAACACAAAAAGATCGAAGCCGGACCAAACAAAAGCTCAAATATAAAAAAGGACAAAATACTTCACTTCATATTCACTTAGGGTAAAGCCAACTTGACGTAACACTGCGACTCAGCGGATCGTATTTCCTTATCTACACTTCATCTCAACAATAAATTCATTGAGAGCACTATCTATTGTAACTGGGTAAGTTTGCACTGTAGCAGTAATAAGCATAGATGGTTGTACACTATATACGTGCTAACTGCCAAATGGATTGTAAGCAATAACGAATCGGTGATTTAACTCTATTGCATAACTTTCTTGATGCTCATGACCGTTATCACAAGCAGTTAAGCTACAAAACAAAATTGATTGATACGAATAGGATGAATCAAAACGTTTGCCCCCTATAAGATCCGTACCCCGATTCCTCAATTCAACCGCTCTATTCAAAAAGTAATATGCATTCCTACAGCAATATGCATTCCAACGTTAATCCCTATTCGTGACAACCTCGCTGCCAAAATCATATCGATGTATAGTACAATTTATGCTTTGTGTATATCGCTTTTCAGTTGCCTGGAGTTGAAACTTTCGGAGTTGCGATATGCAAGAGAAGGCGAGTGTAAAAGAGAGCCACGATAGATCATCGTCTCGGTTTGGTGGCTACGGGTCAGGGTCACTTTCTGTAATGGCAGCTGACAACGTGTAACTAACCATCATTCAATACACAATGCATTACTACATCTCCATTACAGTCAGATTCAGTCTTCGTCTTTGTTACGTGATATTACAATGCCGCAAAATGGTGAATAATGGCAAAAAAGTGTAGATCTGCCTACAATGGACCATTTTTTCTATGTTTTCCCGTTGAAATAAATAAAAAATAAAAAGATTTTTTTAAAGTAGAGGTACAAATAAATAAAACTGAAGTTATTATACAGAATGAAAATACCACAGAGGCATCTTTAACCCACTCACTCACAACGGTTTCATTGATAGAAATATAGCAGAATACTTGATAAAGCGAATAAAGGTTTCCATTTATCAGCAATCTTTTATCAGCTACATATGATAAAGGTATAACACTATGAGTTATCTTCATTTAATCACATCCAGATCACGCAACAATCTACTTCAATGAACAGTTTTATGAGTATCCCTCATCAGTTGCATTTGGTTCACTTACAGATCGGCCAGTTGCGCCGAAACTGTTCGCGCGTTGAATTCTGCCTGAATTTATTGCAACAATTAAGATGGGTTTTCAAAAAACTAGTCAACTTCACGAAACTCTTTGAATTTTCTGTCAAGTTTTATGTGATTTTTGAGAAACGCTTGCGTTTAGTGAAAGCTGCCACTAATCGGCTGTCAGCAAAAAAAGGTGCAATTTCAAATAAAACTTTATCGCTAGCTTCGAAGACACACTATTGAGAATACTCCCATTCCTTCTGAATGATTATGCAACTGATTTCTATAAATCGGTAGAAAATGACTTTGCAAATGTGTTACAAAGCAAATATTCACATCGGCACGAAATATCCTCTATCCCTCCACCATCAATCTTCCACACATCGACTGCAATCATTCACACAAAATGAATGAAGTTCCTGAATGAAACATTCGAGCACCAAACTAAAGTTCGAGTCATTTTTGTCTTCAATTAAGACACTCATTATTTAAAGAGATTTTCGGTGGATTTACTTTCAACTTTAAGAAAAAAAAAAAACGCATTCCCGCAGATTAGTTGGTCACAGCAAAAAATCTGATGAAAATAAAGCTCAGTGATGCTTTTAAATTTCTAAACTTCATAAAATTATCCAGCTTCTTGGTTCCGAAATTACTAGAAAGAACTAGAAATTCGAAAAGAGCAAGCTGGAGAAACGAATTGACCGGAGTTGTAGAGAACAAAAGAGGCTTTATTCTCCATACATTTTAACCCCAAATAAAACCCTCTTGTGAAAGAATTAAACATACACATCTCTATGCTTCCTAATATTAAGGCCAATGAAACAACTCAATGAGTATATAAAGCAATCGCGCAGCAATTATATAAATTACAGCTCTGAATCCCATTCGCATCGATGTTTCTTATCTTTAATCCATCAAAACCAAATGCATAACACCCCTTTCCAAAAATAATTTAATCTATGCAATTCTCTTATGAAACAACTGCATTTATATTAAATGCAATAATTTATTTATTCATTTATTATTATATTTTCCTGGTGCAATGATTCAAATGACTGCTCTCAGCAGTAGTTGAAATGAAAGAATAAGCATTTCAGTAATCGGTTCGTTTATCGCTTGCCTCAACGTCTTATCACTTCAGGTGTGATTCACCACCTATATAGGTAGGCAGGCAACAACTTCCAAATTATTAAATCAGAGGTAACACATATCAGTGACCACAACGATCTCAATGCTCTCATTGAAATATAGGGATCATGCATAACGAGCTTTTATCAACGGTTTGAATGCGTTACATATATATGAATAGATGGGGTTTGCTAAAATTGGTCTGATGCAGCAGTCAACGCGCAACTTGGAAAGAGTTTCAGAAGCACAGTGAAACGCGGAGAGAATAAAGAATCAGATTACGAGAAGACAATAGTAAAGCAATAATGTGAGCTAGAGAAGAGGAGGAATGAAGAGCGGGCATCGTTGCCGAAAATAGAAAAACGCCGTGTTTGGTTGATGGCATTCTGGAAGCAATTCGATTAGGGTCCAATGAAGGATGCGCCACAAGCCCAGATGTGCCCACCCTCTTTGTCACGATTATTCTGCAGCTTTTCAATAATAGTGCCGCGTGTCTCGAATGAGAGGACCCGTTATTTCTAGATTTGCAATAGGGATCTACTAATATCACATACCTGAATCAGGGTAAGATCATTTTTCGCTATATAACATAGTTCAAGGTGCTATCAACACCTTCAACTCTCATATTTGCACAGTTCAAGCAGGAAGTTGAAACACATATTGAATTACTTACAATTTCAAAAAACATATTAAGCTATATAATCATTCCAAAAGCAATAAAATAATCTCATATTTACATAAGCATGTATATCCACACAGCATAATCTATATGATCGACAATATGGCATTCCAAACATTCAAATTTTCCTCAATAAGTGTAATATATAAAAATAAAACACAATAATTTAATCTCATAGTAAATATTTAATATTTCGTTGCAATAATTTACTAAAAAAAAAATAATCGAAAATTTACCTGAAGATTGGTTGGATCTCGAAATGATTCTTCAGAAGCGGTTTGCAGTTTCTCGAGAATCCAAATTTCCAACTCGTCGGCATCACGTTTGAAATATTGGAATTGGCGCGCCTCTTCTAATCGATCCCGTTTACTCTTAGCGTACTCTTTGAATTGTGCATAATGGCCGAGCACTTCAGCACGTCGATTCTATAATCGATGCATTGCGGATTTATCCTTCGATGAATCCTTGCCTATTTCATCTTTCCAGAAAGAAAAACTTTTCAGTAAGCACAACGAAGACCCCATCGAATGTTCGACGAAATCACCATTACTTACTAATGAAATCACTGTTAGCACTGCACCCAAGAGTGATTCTACCTGATGGTGGGCAGATAATATAATCTGATGATAAATTTCAACAATATACCTGCAGGTGTACCTAAAAGCTTCTAATTTACCTCAAAACCATGGTATTTTTGGTTTCTATTCCGATGACCATTTACAACCTGAAATGTTGACTTGAAGCAGATCCTTATCCACGAATACTTGTCTAGACAGATCTAGACAGATCACATCACTCAACAATTTTCCAGTTCAATAACCATCACAGTGTTAAGAATGTGTCATGCATTTATGCAGACTCACTCCTTCCTTCCCCCACACCCCCCCTTCTTTTTTTACTGCAAATGCAACACTGGGCCAGCATGGATAACTCTGTGCAACATCCAGGAATTTCCGGATTGCTTCTCCAAATTTTCCGGATTGGCTCTTCCAATTTCCGGATTAGTTCCTCGAAGTTTCCGTAGTTCCTCGAACTTTCCGGATTAGTTTTTCGAACTTTCCGGATTACTGCTTTGCGATCGAATCAAAGAGAACTGTGAATGAGGAAAATTTTGCATATTAGAGCAATTCTGAAAAATAAAAAATTGTAATAAATATTTTAAAAAATAAATGATAAACGATTTCTAAATAAAAGAATCAGAATCGAAAGCGGCTAAACAATTAGAAATAAATAATTTCAAATTAAAAAAAATTTCTTTTGGAGAGGGGAGAGAGGTCTTAAGTGCAAAAAATCGTAGTAACCTAAAAACCCTACTTTTGATCGAAAAAATGCTCCTTGGAACAGCTGAAGAGACAATAATAAGCTATATAAAAAATGTAGGAACACTAAAAAAAAACAATCCCATCATTTGGGTTGACGATGACCTGGAAAGAAAAGACGCATACCGTGCCAAATTCGTCCTACTGCCCTATCTGGTATGGGGAAGTCATTCTTTACTTTAATACTGCCCTAGTACGTGAAAAATTTAGTACAACAAGAATTCAATTATGCGTATATTACGCTTTATATGATAACTCAACATCGTTTCTTCAAATAGCGCGCCACTCATCAATTACCACCCTTTTCGCTCCCCCTCCACCCTTCCCTCCCCCCTTTCCATATCATTACCAAAGAAACCGTTTTTAGAACTCTCCGAATTCGACTGAAAAATTATCCAAGTAAGCAAATTTCAGAATTACCTGAATATCTTCGGCAGTCTCGAGAATCTTAATTTCGTGCGGAGCTGGAACTTCAAGTACTGGCTCCGGTGGTACGCCCGACTCGGCCATCTCTCAACAACGCGTCACGAGTACTGCAACACTTACGAATGACTAATCGAAACGCTTGCTGCAAACGCAACCAACTCGCCCGAACCAATGCGGAACGCAAATGCACACATACGCGCACTCGCCGATAGCAAATACGAATCATTGCCCAACCCGCTGCGCATCAATCGATCAAATCTTGCAAGCTCTCTAGCAATTTGCATCCACTCCTCATCGACTCCTCAAAATAAATACTATTTCTTAGTGTTCCAACGTCAATATTTTCAATGATTTATATCTATCATCAAGATAAATTCTGTATAGTTGTGACTCTCATATGGAACTCTTGCAAATGTTTCCATACCTGCTTCTCCTCAATAATTCTACTTATCGACTGTACAATTCTCTAATTTCCCTCGTAATTGCATAGCAGATCACATTCTATAGGTCATATGCTGCACACTGGCTATACCTTATAGTGCGAAGTGAAGTGAGTCACTAGCGTGCCATTTCAGCGCCTTATCGTATTGCTGACGATCTACAACGAGACAATTTGAACGCTTTACAACCAGCCGATTAATAGGGGGTTTTTAAATGGCAAGGGCGTAGAAGGATGTTAGCCATCGAGGAAATACTAGTTTGATGAAGTATAAAGGATGTGCGGACCAAAATGAGGGGGCAAATTGTCTGACAAACCAATTGTTGCCTGTTTCCCACAGAAAAGATTGTTATTGGTCACCGGATAGGTCATCGTCTCGACGCCGGGCAAAGAAGTTTTTAAGTGTTCCACTCGGAACAACCTGAGGTACAGTTTTTTCTGGAAAGATACTCTATGAGCCATTACATACAGGATCCTTGATCAGAACAAGCGTTCACACAATACGGGCAATGATTTGATAAGACGCCCAAAAAAAGTTGCTATTCACTAACGTCAACAATTCTTTGTCAACGACACGCTGCCTCCATTGCATCCCTGCCAGTCCGAGAGCATCACATCATACACTCACAATTGTAAGCCCTCCTTCGATCATGTATCATGTGCCCCCATCCCCCTTCCTTTCCTCCCCCCCCCCTCTCCCTTTTTGAAAGTGAAAGTGCTAATCACATCCATCAGGCATCTAGATGACTTTGTGCCCCCACCAGCTTCCTAACATTCGAACCTGATCACACTCTGCAAACAAACAGAATGGAGGAGAAGGAAAACGGATGTAACCCTTCCAACCAGTTGCATCTCATGAATCACTATGTATCGCACAACAATATTGCGCTATTTTTTGATGTGTCACCTCAAGTTTGCTTGGATGGGATTATTCCCAAAAAAAGAAAATGTGAAAAAATTTGCATATGAAAATGATTAGCGATATAAACTATTATGTAAAAACCGAATGAGGGTCTCAACTTCGAATTTGAAATTGGATTACTACGTTGAGGAAATTTTCTGAGGGTTTCTTTTCCGCTTGGTTCCCTTTTTTCTTTCCCTTTTCGCACTTCTCGGGAAATTTTTTTTTGGCCGGCTGCGACAGCCTACAAATATTTGCCAAAGACCTCTTTCATCCTTTCTTTCTCGCTTGCACACAATTGAGAGGGGATAGTGAAAAGGCATTTTATTAGAGAATGCAGTAAACACAAAAATTTACAAATAAAACAAAGCAAAAATTTCTAAATTCTCATTTGCATCCTTCTCACCTCCTTCATCCCCTCTACGAGACCTCGAAGTTCGAGATATGTAGTTGGAATTTTACGATGACCATTCAGTTAGCGCAATCAAGCTCTAGCTAGAATATTGAAGGAAAAAAAAAACAACAAGGAAACGATGCGCTATAAGGAAATGTTCCTGAATTCAGCCTCACCTATCGGGGAAAAAGGCGTAACATAACATGATGGGCTTATGGATGCTGAAATAAGGTATTTAATTAAAACTTGTATGAGCACATAAAACCAATGCATCGGGAAAAAGGAGATAGAGAAGAACGATCGTCGTGCACTGATCCGTAGAATAAATCTGCTTTTCGGGCCGAAATAATAAAATCTCTAATGCAATAAGTGAAAAGCGTGCAAACTGTAGTTGAATGGATTAGAGCACTCGAGTACGTAGCATTCATTCGGTGGTCTATTGCACAGGTGGTGATGGTGTTGCATGTATTTTAATAGTGCCACTTTAGCAAACCACACTGATAGAACGTAAAGACAGCCGCCTGGTTGCAGTCAATTATCGATTAAGGCGCTTCGCTTAGTTTTGAAATGACTTGATAGGATGCGATGTAAACGGGAAGGGGAATGTTTTACAATGTCGTACAGGTGCTAAAGATGGATATCTGTGCATTACAACAGTAATTTTATTTACTTGGAAAGTGGGGATGGGAAAAAAGGACTTAAATATCCTAGCAAGAACTAAATTTTTATCCGCACAAGGAGAACAAATGGGGATTTAAGAACAAAACAAGTGGATAAACACCTCAGTGCATTTCAAATGAGCTCTAGTCGGATGATAGAGTTCTGTAAAGCATCACAAGGTCTCCAAAAAGTGTAACAATGAATGAGACTGACCTGGACATCCAACACTCAGAAATTAAATAAGACTGACCGCTGAGTGGACATCGAACACCTAGAAATCTCAACAAAAGTTTTACAGAAGGAGCTTTTCCTCTCTACGGCTATTATTAAACGGGCACTTATTTTTAAATAAAACTTGTCACTACCGGTTCCTGTTGGTGAGTGGCAACACTTCCGGTTTTATGCAATTCTCATCCCTCTTCGCTTCAGTTTTACGGCGCTTCGTATTCGACGCCTTTTACCCACGACAAACAGTGTCTATTTCAGGTTCATCAACTCACTACTAGGCTGTCCATGTCGGAATTTCCGCCAATTTTGTGTGAAGCAATAAAGAAAAAAAAAATTTGGCCCCCCGGGCAACACAATTTCATTTTTTGTTTGTACCATTTTCATTCGTCTGCACTATTGGAAGGAGTATGTGTACCAAAATGTATATCATATCTATTCTACTAAATCCAAAATTTTAGATATAATTTCAGATGCGACGACTTTTGTTTCCTTCAAGTTGTTGGAATCGATTGCATCTACAGCACACCTTCAAGGTTATTCTGTATGATTAAGATGGATAGAAGAAAGGAGATTAAAAGTATTAACGAATGCAAATGATGTGTTCATATAGCTTAGAGAAATTAATATTTAATAATTTATGCGCAGACAGCTGCCTCTAACGATTTCAGTTTTTATAGTAATTGATGCACAATATCAGATGAATACCTCAACGTTCCAACCAGTCGGCTGACTGCAACAGTCTATTGAAGTCCTCGTCTCATATTTGAATCCTCCTGATCATGTATCTAGTGGATTTCCTTTCTGAATATTGAAAAAAAAAAATGGCATCTTTCATCTTTTGAGGTATAGAAGCATTCGATGGTTTTCGATAACCCTATAACAAAACTTGTCGTTCTTTCCTTACTTCAATAACGAATCCCAGAAAAGTTGGCTTCTACAATTTTTATGTCAGGTTTTTGCATAAGGATTAAGAATAGGGATTTGAGGCATATATCACTTCCATAAGATGAGTGTAACGTGTATCTCAAGGAAATCTACAACATTAGAAAGGAACGAATTTATAAGGTTATATTTATTCAATTAAGTCAACATATGTATATATGAGTAGATATTTATTAAATTTGCATTCGATTGCCCGTCGCCTTAGTGGATGAAATAAATCCTAGTCAATTGTGTGTTATATGTGGCTAACATAATGACATATTTGCATATCGTAAGGGTATAAACGAAGTAAAGCCTATTGGTATTGCTAGTGTTATTGCAACTACTGTTTATACTATTACTTTTTTAATTTTTATTATTATTTACTATTATTTTTAATAATATTACTGCTATTATTATAAACACCGCAATTAATATCTATTAAAACAAGCACGAAATACGTCGTATCTCCACGTATTTTATCACCCCATCTCAAGTGTTTTTAAAGGTCGGAGAAAACTAAAGCAAGAGAGGAGGTTGAGGGGGGGGGGGGAGAGAATGATACGAGTCTTACAAGAAAAAGTTTGACATTTTAAATAATTTCCTGAAATTCCCTAACAATTAAAAATTGTTCATCAAAATGACGTCATCCCAAACGTTGCGGAATTTATTCGTCATTAATCAGCGGAATTTAGTATTCTAGCAGTTTCGAGTTCAGTTTTTGCAAGATGACAAAATTGTTGACATTTTTTGATTCCACTAAATTAATGCAAAAAAAATTGATTATGAGGTGCCATATAAGAATTAGTCTCTCTTCATTCTAGGTTAAATTCAGGTCTTGGGGGGGGGGGGGAGTGAGAAGGAGAGAGAGAAAGGAGTTATATCCGAAGCAAATGTGTTCTTTTGAAGATGATTTTTGCTGCCCCATATCGCCCATCGAGATCTCCCTTGTTGCCTAATATCCTGTATTGCAATTTTAGATGTTATCATTCGCCTTCTATTTTCAATTTGCTTCTCGCTTTTCATTTTCATTCAATAATTTTTTGCATATATTTTATTTCTTTTTTTTTTCTTATTTTTATTTCAAAATCTCTCAACAGTGGATAATACCCTCTTTCTAAGTGTAAATAAAACTTCAAATAATCCTATTTTGGTGGTACCATAAGAAAAGAACGAAAAGAATATCATAAGAGTGCGCTTCGAATTCACATAAATCCTTTCTTGTTCATACTTCCTTAAGAATTTTCCTTATTTCAATCGCGTTGGATTATTTCCGACCCTTAATCGCCGGGAAATGAGATTCTCTTTTTTTTTCTCTCTTCGATTTAAAAAACATAAGAAAATAGATTTGTTGAAAATTTTGAAAATTTTTGCAAACTTTTTTTGAAGGGATCTGACTAATGGAATGACGAGTATTTTAAAACGTCTATATTTAGACGGATTCTGAAGTTATGACCACCCATAAACCCATAAACACAGTATCGTCAAGAATCCTGCCCAACATTAATAGCACATAGATTGCATTGATTGCACTGTGTTTATGACGTTACTTGAGGGGAAATGCTTAGGAAGTGTATACTTTTTAGAGTGTATTTTATTTGTCGTCCATATTTTATTTATTGATGTTTCCATTGTATTATAGACAGCCGCTGATCATAAGCCAATATCGTTTAAAATTGTGGAAGTTGGACCACGTGATGGACTTCAGAATGAAAAGGTTGATTTTGAAGTGTTCGTTTGTTTTTTTGCATGATTATAAGGTTATCTTTCTGGAACTTTGAAGTTTTTTATTTTAACATCTCCCACAATATTCGACTCTCTAAAAGGAATGTGAATTGAAAGGCATTGAGGAGAGGCGGCGTACTATACATATATACATACATAGTACTTCAGCCATACACAGCATCCTTTCTTTAGAAGCCCTCTCAAATATTTTTACATTATATATATATATATATATATATATATATATATATATATATATATATATATATATATATATATATATATATATATATATATATATATATATATATATATATATATATATATATATATATAAAAGCCAATATAATTTTAGATGAAATTTTTGTATTAGCTGCATATCGTTTAAAGAAATGACTTTATTTCAGAAAATTGTTCCCACTGAAAATAAAATCTCACTTATTGAACGATTAGTGGACTGTGGATTGAAATGCGTTGAAGCGACAAGTTTTGTGTCACCGAAATGGATTCCACAGGTTATATCCCCTCTTTCCTTCACTTCATCGTTATTGCAAGTTTGCGAATTTTATTGTTATATGTCTTGGCTGATAGCAATTATTTTTTCATAAAATATAGGTGATAGAGTAAGTAATTGTTCCTATATTCGCTGATTATTTGATGGAGAGGAAAGATGATTTCGAGTGATACTTGAAGACTATCTTAGGGAATGCACATAAAAACTAAGCATGTTATAGTGAAACCGTTCCGAGATGGCTTCATTTGCATTGCTTCCGGTTTTCTCTAACCGGCAGGATAGTCACTGAAGTGATGATCATATTGCACATATTTCCCGGTTATCTCGGTACCGCCAGGCAATCCGCCTATCTGGCTATCAGGTTAAAGGAGTGTGCTTGTTTGTATATATAGCAGCACATAACCACCCTGTTTAGTTTAGATAAAGTTAAGTCACCATTTGTTACGCAAGCTGTCATAATACCAAATCCATGGCCGATTTGAACAATGCCGGTCACGTGACCACCGTCAATCAGTGCTTCCTAGTGTTCGAAGTTCAGTGCCATCCCCCTTCCCTCGGACGGATGGCCTATGTTGCGAAGGCCTCTGCAATCAAAAATGCGCACTTTCTGTCCGTTCTTTTGTTATATGGGTGTATTACATTGAGGCGTCTTGTTTTACCGGTTCATGAATTTCCGAATATAGGTTACTATGATTTTGAAAAAACTTTCTGGACTATGCTGACGGGATTGTTTGGTACTTATTAAATACAAAAAATTTCAGATGGCTGATCATAATGAAGTGATTTCTCGAGTACGGAAACGTGAAGATGTTTCTTATCCTGTATTAGTACCGAATATGGCTGGTCTCAATAATGCGGTACTTTATTGTTTACTATTTTTATCGTTTTTTTGTGATGCATATAAGTAAGCCAATTATAGAGAATTAAGAGAGAGAGCGACAGAGAGAGAGAGAACTGTTGAGTTGGCTAGAGAATTAGGCAATAAGCCTTCTCTCTTATTTACATATAAAGGTTTGCAATTTATTCACCATTTAGTGAGAAACTCTTAACACTTGTATGTAGTCACTAAGAGAGTGGAGGTTTGGGATCGAAAGCATTCTGAAGGGAAGTCCTTTTGAATAGATGGGGGGGGGTTATATCGATGGGAAGTACTGTACCTTCGTTGTTTACTGATCTGCTCAAAGAGCATTTATTAGGCGAAGGAGTAAGCTAGTTCTAAAAGAAAATGGTTTATATACACTAAGGTGGAATGCCGATTTCATTGGATGGAAAGTGATTTTTTGGGATATTTTCAGCGGTTGGATAACCACAGCGTTGCTTCAGATCGTTTATCCTTGCTGAGTTGGTGTTTTAAATATTGGAGTGATGCGAAGGTATGAAACCAACTAGTCCCTTCTCTTACTCTCTCTCTATTTCTCTGTCTTGCCCATCCTCCCTCTCCTTCTCTCTATCTCCGCCGTTCCCACTCGATCATCATAGTACCTTCCTTAACAAGTAACGAAATTAAAAAAAGATCGATTATAAGGGTTACTGGAAATGCGGTAATATAATTACATTCTAGATTTATCTCTTATTATATTGACAAATAATTCCCTCAAATTTAATCTTTAGATTAATAATGGTTCGGTGAGGGAAATCGCAGTTTTCACGGCCGCATCTGAATCATTTTCGAGGTAATCAGTTATATATTTTTTTTCATTCATTCAGTGAAATAGCAAATAGCAGTGAAATGCAAATGAACTTATCTTTTGCCCGCTTATTTGCTATGGGATGTCGAATGATACCCATCATCATTGTGTTGATATCGCTTGAGGGCATCTGAGCTGTGATAGTAACACCACCCCTCTTAGTGATATTGATCTGAAATGGCTAGAATAATGCTGATTATCGAGGGAGCAAGAAATTGTTCCCATTTGTGGATTGATGTTTATGTTTCAACTATTGATGCTCTTATGCTTTGTCTCATACAGTCGTCGATTTCCACTATTGTATAGAAGTCTCTAATTACTGGCTTGTAGTGAGTAAAGTGAATGCTGAACAGGTGAAATAGACGACAGAATATTTCCTTAATGACTACACCATAATCACTTATTAAAGGACAAATCTTCGGCTTGAAATCAGAAAGGCATCATGGTTGCAGCTTGATAATGCGTCCCTTTGGGTTTAATTAATATCATGAAGTATTTGTAATGCATAAGATCCATTTTGAATGCAGAAAAAACACGAATTGTTCGATGGAAGAGAGTATTCGAAGGTTGCAAGAGGTGATAAAAGTAGCAAGAAGTGCTCAACTCACCGTTCGTGGATATATCTCGTGTGTAATTGCGTGCCCATATGATGGATTGACAAATCCGAATATTGTCGCTAAGATCACCGAATGTTTGCTGGATGCCGGATGTTATGAGGGTAGTGTTTTTTCATCATTTTATTAATAAGACTCAATATAGAAATGAATATTTCAACATTTCAACCATATTTGAATAAATCTTTCTTGCAGTTAATTATTCACGAATTGATTTTATTTTGTTTTGCATTTTTAATTGTTTTTATTTTTATTCCCTTCATTTTTTTTTTTTTTTTTTGCATAAATACTTCCTTCGTTGGTCACTGATGATATTTCCGGGCGATGATTGCAATGATTCTGATTAAAGGAAAAAATGATCCTTTTATTTATGAAGCGTTCCTGCTATTGTAATGTTTCACATGTCACATATAGACACTTCCCTCCTCTGTTTTCTAATTTGTGACTCTATCTGCTGGTGCTAAATTTTTGAGAATTTGAAAACTCTTGAAATTGGGACTCTAAGGGGGATAAATAAAAGCATATTTATGTGTGTATATGTTTGTGGTGATAAAAGATCGACTAATTCGTTGTACTTAAAAAATTTCAATTTTTTCTGAAATGGAATTAGTGGATACTAATGTCGGTATGCTTTCCAATATTAATTCTACTTACACGTTATTTATTTTTCAGAAACGAATATCTTCGTTAATATAGTTGGGTAATATATAACAATGAGACGTTTTCAGTGAGTCTAGGCGATACAATTGGTGTTGGCAGTGCGGGAAGTGTGCATCGATTATTGGATTGCATTTTGAGCAATAACCCTGTTGAGCGAATTGCTGTTCATTTCCATGATACGTATGGGCAAGCACTATCGAATGTACTAGTCGCTTTTGACGTGAGTTTAATATGACTCTTTTAAATGATCTCTGATCTCTGATCTCTGTTCAAAAGCCAAAATTTAAGCCCTCAATTTGATTTGGATGACATTTTCGATGATAAGAATCGTCCTTGAGTCTTGCATCTTTGACTCTACCTTAAGGGATATTTTCCATCGCAAAAAGGAAGTTTTATAGGACTATTCAAGACTATTTAGACTATTAATACTTTTTCATAGGGGTAAATGGGCACATTAAAGGATAATTGTAATTTCATGAAATAGATGTTCTACTCAACTAAACTATTGAATGATGTTGCAACCGTTTGTATTTGTTGGTTGGATATTTTTAGAAGGGTATTCGAGTTGCCGATAGCAGTATCGCAGGTCTTGGAGGTTGTCCATACGCGAAAGGTGCTAGTGGCAACTTGGCTACCGAAGACATCGTTTATATGCTTGATGATTTGGGTGTTTATACGGTAAGAAATACATTTTCTTTTTATTTATTACATTACTCTTTCATATAAGTAATCATTCCATTACCTTCAAACTTTTTATCTAAGCTCTCTGACGCAATTCCAAAGCGGATGTCGTCTTCCTTTCATAGGTAAATAAGACTTTGGATTGGGAGGAAGCCGGAAACAAGTTCATTAGTAGGTAGTAAGCAGATTGGAACAGGTTCGGAGTTTCCTTAGCAGTCATAAGATCGGAAACTGCGTGTTACCGACAGAGATCTTGGTGAATAACTATGGCATGGTAGTCCCTGCAAGTGTTTGATGGGTATATTGATAAATTCAACGAGGACATAATTTTCTCATTGAGAAATTGCTATCTAAAACTATTTTATTAATCTGGGTTTATGCAAAAATAAATAAGGTTAGGCATGCATGTATCTGGGAATTAACCAATTTTATTAGAAATGAACAAGAAATAGAAAATCAGAAATAAAATAAAAGATAAAAGAAAGAAAAATAAAAGAATTTTAGGGTATCGATCTAATGCGTATCGTTGAAGTGGGGAATTGGATTTGTGATCAAATGGGACGAACAAATAATTCGAGAGTGGCTTGTGCGATTCGTTCGAAGAAAATTGATTTATAACGGTTATTATGGAATCGACGCTTCATCGATGCTGGAAATCATCGCTTAATATCGTCTGTTCTCTCGCAATGATAATATTCGCTAATTGTAATATTAAGGATATTGCTTCATATGTTATCTTTGAAAATAAGTTCTTTATGCTGTTTGAAAACTTATACTTATAAAACTTGTGTGTGTCGATTATTGCTCTCCTTCACTTCTTTTGTTATCCATCCGCAAAGTGTTGTTGATTTAGCTTATTCATTCGATGATGTCACCTTAAGATGTCTTTTTATTATATTTAACGGATCAGTGCTACACCTTTCAATTAATTGTGTTTTTATTTAACTCTTCACTGTCCAAATATTTCAAGAGGAGGGCATTAGCTGACAAATGACTTGTTTTGTTGATGATCGCTGATTGCATATTTGTGGATGTCACCATCGTCTTGTCCTTCCTCCTTCTTCCGCCCACCCCCTCCCCTCCCTACTTTTGCCACATTTTTTTCAATTTTTTCAATCATTCCACTATTTTTTTTTCAAATACTGTTAATGAAATTCCATATATATATATATATATATATATATATATATATATATATATATATATATATGTATATAGCGCCAATTTTTGTTTCACTTTTATTAGATATTTTGCATTGTTTTCATTTTTTCGGAAATGCATTTAATTTTGTTCTTGATTTTCTATTGCTTCTGTAATGAATTGTTATGATTCCATTTAATTTTATAATGTTCCTTTCACTTATTTTTATAAATTCACTTCAATTTCTATATTTTTTATCTTTTCCAAATGTTATTTTCTATCGATTTGATTGTATTTGTTGAAATGATAGAAGGAATGTGATGTATGTTTCAACTGTTTTCAATGTAAGTAACGAATCGTAGAAAAAACAATATAAAGCGGTGCATTTATCGCAAATATAGACATATCGATATACGATTCGCAATTTTCGAGTATTTTTGTTAGCAATTTTCAGATAGTAATAATCCAATATGAAGCAATCGACTGTATTGGTTTTATTATTGGTCTCTTTTTAGGTTTTTATTAATGGCCTCTTGATTATCTTATATACATTAAATTTTGCACTTCTTTTCAGCTTTACATCCATTTTACTGAACGGAACGCAATTTACAAAGCACATATATCTAGACCACCTGCGAACCACATAGCCTCAAAAAGCTTTCCCCATATGCAACCAGCCAGACAGTTTTAGGGAATGTAATCACGATTTTAAGCCCCGAAAGGAACGGAGTTTTTTTTTATGGAGAACCATCACTACTTGGTCATTCTAATGAAATTTGCATTCTAACAGTGGTTGATTGCGCTCAATCATGGTTTTATTCACACCCAATGATGTTATTCTTTGGTCATTTGCGCCACATGGCACTTCTCTCAGTTATTTGCGCCATTTTGCGCTTCAGTTATTCAATCGTAGCTAAGGAAGCAATGCGGCGCGAATGACCCCTACTCTGTCAGTCATT
The DNA here is from genome assembly GCA_037389465.1 of Baylisascaris procyonis. Taxonomy (NCBI): domain Eukaryota; kingdom Metazoa; phylum Nematoda; class Chromadorea; order Rhabditida; family Ascarididae; genus Baylisascaris; species Baylisascaris procyonis. The sequence goes on from JAZARR010000214.1 coordinate 7,107,409, forward strand.
TGCGCCACATTGCTCTCTAAGCTGTGATTGAATGGTGTTAAACTCAGGAGATAAGTCTTAATAACGGTAAATAATAATAGCAACAGTGCGTAGTTTTTTTCTTACTTACGTGGCGCCCTTTAAAAAAACAAAAAACAATCATAAGTTAATACCGAAATAACGTAGTAGAATCACACTGATTTGTTCTATTCAAATTACTGCTGAGGCTACCTAGATACCTTTACATGATTTGTGACGCTGGCATTGACGTGTTCTGGGTTTCGAAGGATCAGGGGGGGGGGTCCTTAATACCGATAGCACCTAGGGGGACATGCAATCCTAGCTAAAAAATAACACAAATATCAAGAATAAATGTTAATTATTGCTAAGTAATGTGAAAATTTTAAGATAAATATAAATTTTCTACTTACGCCTTACCAAAGAATCACCTTCAACTTCCCCAAGTTTTTTCACGGTCATTTGCGCCGTAGATGGATTGTAATCATCGTATTCTGAATTTGCACATTACTACCTTTGTAATTTCTTTTTAAACTATAGAGATTCGAGTTTGAATCTTACCAATCTAACTAAAATAGTAGCAAAAAATATCAACCATCCATCGTCACCCTCCATATTCTTGTCGCAATATCCTCGAACGGATATTAGTATAATCCTAATTGCACTGATTTAAATTGTTAGGTCCTTAGTTGCTATATTTGTTGAATTATTTGCATATTTACAAAGCATTGTTTGCTTTGTAAATATGCAAATGCATTATTTATATATGTATGCATATGGCGACTTCAACTTTTATGCAAATGGAGCTAAAGGCGGGAGTCCATACGTCAAGCAAGCTCATTGCGCATAACGCATACTCCATAGATGATCTATTATAGTATTTTATACTTTATTTGTTAATTTGTAAAGAATTTATGCATATTAGAGCCCCCCCCCCAAAAAAAATTTGCATGGATCTTGTTCCAACCGGAAGTCGAATAATAAGTTTTTTTATCGCTTTATAAAAAAAACAACTAATTTAGTTAAAATATCCATGCATTATTCGACAATAATAATACTTGTTTTAAGCTAGGAAATTGATTGCTATGAGGAAAGAATTGCAAAAGCACATGCCGTGCCGGCTTATTTGGCGTGCTTTCCCACTTGTTATAGTTTCAAAATCGTCACAATTGCCTTGTAAGGTGCTAATGTTTTGCGTATGGCAGTTTTTAATCCCACGTATAGATTTACATTTTCATCGAATATTGTAGCGTATATATATGCAACCTATGCTTAGAGGGCGAAACATCACGAGAACGGAAAATAAAATTTTTTGGTTGAGGTAAGGTTTACCTGTCCAAGTTTGAAATAAGCGGAAATACTAGATGAGCTGGTGCTTAATATCAAGTAGCCTGGTGAGAAAACGAGACATGGAGGTTTTGCTTTTACAATATTAAATAAAATATAGGGTTTCGAAGCAGGTGTCAAATGACATTTGCTTCAGGTGAGTGGAACAGATGAGATACCCCACGGCTTTAGCTTTTTTTGATTTTTTTACTATGTGTTGTTCGTGTATTCGTCGTCGTTTTTCTCTACTTGTGCCTATTTCGGGAAGAGCAGGTGAGGATTGATACCAATTCTGGGAATTGTTAAGATTCAGGTGTAAAATATCAGGATAATAGGAGATTGTTCTTTAGGGGAGTCGATGAATTTAGGGTTATTACTTTTTAGGACATTGCAGATACTAAAAACGGGGAATGTAGATCACGTTGTCCACGTATAACCACTTTAAGGGAAATATTCAATTGGTAGAACCAAACCCCCAAAAACGGTTTAGCGAAAAAAAAGGGGGCGACGGAAAGGTTTCATGTTGAAACGATCGCTAACATGGAGAAATCGGTAATCGAGTAAGGTGGTTATCATAACGGTTGAACTATGGATTCCCATATCCGGATGAATGTTCTTTAAAAAAAATGTATTGCAACCATATCCCCGCAAATGCAGACATTCAAACTAAACGTATCCCAACTCATTCATTTACCTCACTAATTTCAATTCCCAGCAAAACCTTACATGGTTGCCAATAACACGGACTGGTAGGATCGAACGAGTCTACAATGCAAATCCACTCAGCGAAAAGCATATTATGATGGCGTCATTGTTGCATTCAGCTATGTATGTGTCTGTCTGTGTCCATCTGTCTGTGTAACTTCAACTCAGAAATCGCAAAAGCTAGTTATGAAATTTGGTGTATGTCATATGCACTATAGGATCACCTCTTATATCGCATTTTGCGTCGATCCGTTGATCCGGTCGATCACGAATCGATCACCTGATCTAATGTGCTTCTCGGTTCGTTCTTTTTGAGGAAGTATTGCTTTAGCCTTTTGTGGGATGACATTTATCTTCGATGTTAATTATTAGTATCACCGAGTAAAGTTTTGATATTTACTCCTTTATATTTTTAATAAATACTGTGATGGTCGTATATTCACCTCACCTCGATAACGAAATACGATAGATAGCCACATGAATGGGCTTCTTAACATTTTCTTTTTAATGTATTTAAGGATGTTCGGTACAAGTGGTGCATTTGGTTCAAGACCAAGTAATATTTTCTCATCGCCAACTTCAACGCAGAATCCTCTTCACGATATTGAGGTACTCCGGCGTTCATCGCTATCAATCTCTTCATAACCTCCCAATTGAATTCTGTAACCGATACGATCATAGGATCTGCAATTCCTCGTAGAGATTTGATCCGTATGATTTTCGGGTTACCACCAAGTTGAAAATTTGCCCACTTTGGGGAATTTGATTTTACTACTGGGATGTTTTTTTTCTCATCGGCTACATATTGTTGATGTAAACCCTTGTTTTATATCCCTAAAACGTCCTTATCTGGGAAGGGGTTTTTTCGATTTTTTCCACATCCTCAAAGAATCCATTTGCCTCTTTCGTTAGTTCTTCTGAGCGAAAGCTTTTGGTGGCATCTCCTCGTTGATATTATGTCAAAGGCACCGTATTTATGAATTCAAGGCGTGTCTAAAAAAATGGTTGAGGCACACAATTTGAAATATATGAGCGACCAAAAAAAGTGACGGCGTCAAGGCTTCCTTTATTCATCGGAACGGCACATGGGCAAGTTCCAAGTCCAGGTGTTTTTGCTTCTGATGTGTCAAATCTTCAGGTGTTATAGACACCAAAAAAGGTCTCCGACTAACGTCATTCATTTTTGTTCACAAAATTGGCAGTGAAAGGCCGGTCTGGATCGGTGGTTCTGGTTGGGAATCTTTTCAAAGAATAAATTTCTCCAAAAATATTGTCCAACTTTTCATACTTCAGTTTAAAAGTGAAGCATAATCTCCTTTCTGACCTTCTACCCTTGCGCTTTAAAAGGATGAACAGAGAAAGCTGAAAAAATAGTAGTTTCGAAAAGAGAGCATTTGTTGGGGGGAGGGGGGGGGGAACGCAGCATTGGGCTTTGAGCGCAGCCAGCCAGTATACTGAAATCGAGATTCCGAGAAGCAGCGTGGTAGATCTTTTATTGGACTTGAACATTTTTGGGCGTTATAGTTGGTCTTCCTAAACAGTAAAATGGACCAAACTTAAAAAACAACCATGAAATCTTTAAGCCATTGAGGTTTTCTTTGTACTTACTGATGTAATAAATTCTAGGTGCCATCACCTCCAGATGATACAGTACAAGCATTAAAGTTTAATCCACCAATTGCTGGTCAGCCGGTTTTCCTGGTGTCAGGTAGTTGGGATTCGGTGATTCGAGTATGGCAAGTGAATGAGACTGGTCAATGTGATGCGAAAGCTCAACAAAATGTCGGTGGTCCTGTGCTAGATGTGGAATGGTTCGAGGTAGGGCTGCCTCGAGCTTTTCATATTACAACTTATTTGGCATGTTTAAGTGTCGACCAGTTGTCCTACACCGTTTTTCTTTCAATTTCATTAAAAAGTTTTCTATTCGATGTGAAAACAATTCGAACTCTTCTTGGTGTTCTTTCCCACTACCTTTATTCATGTAGAATAGCTTATTTTCCGGGCGGTTAACTTTATCAATAAATCTATGCAATTCGATGCAATCGGAATGTTAGGAGAAGATGTATGGCCGATTCCAACTGATGATTGCAAACTTGCTTCATTAGTCAAACTTTGTGATACTAGACCAAAGTGCACATACCTCTCCGCGTCTCTCATTCTGTCTTCTGTGAAGATCAGTCCTTTAGTTTGTATTTTATTTATTCAACTCGTCTAACATTGTTGTATCATTATGCACTAGTGCAGCAATTTGATGACGTCATTTTCTTTCACATTATTGTTTTCACTTTGTTTTCGAATTAAACTTTAAAAATTTTTACATTGAATGAATTTTTTGCAATTTCGTTAATTCATAATCCTCTTCAAAGGATGGAACAAAAATTTTTATCGCAAGTGCTGATAAACAAGTTCGGTTATGGGATTTGGCATCGAATCAAATGGTTGTTGTTGGTGCCGTAAGTGATTCTTGCTTTTTTATTCGTTAAAAAATTATTTTATGGTACTTGTATTCATTGCAATTAGGATAGTTGCTATTATTATTATTATTGATAACATAGAGCATAACAATGCCTCATATTTGGTCTATTTTTGTTGTACCTGGCCGTAGTGTCGACAACTAGGACGCGAATTTTATTCTCCACTCAACGGCCAGTTATTTCCCATCGTTTACGGCTCGCACGATTTTCCGATGCCCTGTTTTTTATTCGTTTTTTTTTTCATCAGGTGATCAGTCGAATAATCGTGGATCACCTATGAATATTCCCACTATCAATTTCCGGCGATTTTTGTTGTTGCCGATCATGATTTGTGATAAACGTTTACCAGTGATTAATTTCTTTGTTAGGAATTTGTGACATCGATTCACAATTTGATTTTCGAGTAATCCCCTTTTGAGGTAGATCAAATTGTTCGACCGGCGTTTCGTATCTGGAAGAAGGAAGGACTCTAATTTCTTTATAATATTTTCTTTCCGTTCTTGGGCGGCAGTCATATTATGAAAAATTTTCACTCTATAAAGCTTATTTGTAATATCGTTGTGATTATTTCATAAAAACCCGAAAGTTTGCGGCCAGTCCATTCTCTTTTGGGATAGGGTGGATCTAGGATGCAGCTATACAACAGAAATTCAATGAATTTGGAGTTATCGCAACAGAATTGTTTAGTTGTTGTCATATATCGTTCAATATGATTTTGAATAGAGTCCTTATTCTAAGAGGGGGAGGGGAGGGGGGGGGAGAAATCATAAATACTCTTAGCAATTTTGGAGTGCCACTGAAAATTTTGTTTTTTTTTTTAGTATCTGTCAGAGAATTTGAAATGCAATAGAATCGGCGGAGATGCATCAGGTTGGTTAAGAATTCGTTAGAAGTCATCGGTTAAGTTCACAGTTCGTTATTCGGATCAAACCCGTTGGCTGATTCAAATCTAAGCGCATATCTGAACCTTATCACTTCAAATATATCATTGTTTTATGTTGTATATTTTGCAGCATGATGAACCAATTCGGACGTGTCATTGGGTGAAATCACAGAATTACAGTTGTCTTATGACTGGATCATGGGATAAAACATTACGGTTTGTTTTCATTTTTATTTTTTGTGATTTAAATGCTATGAGGGTATTTATTGGTTTGCGGGACTTGTTATTATTGATTGTTATTATTAAATATCTTATTGATTGATACATTTCGATATTCAAAATATGTTGCCACCTCGAAGTGATGGATTTCTCTTTTAGGAGAAAATTAGAAAGAGGGGGGGGGGGAAGGAGGGTGAAAATTCTGTTCGGATGAATATCCAAAACAATTTTTAATTTTTTTTTTTTTTTTTGTTGTTGCTGTTCCTCTCATCTGGTTTACGTCATTTCGATGCTGTTGATATTACGTTGTTGAATAGATCGGCAGGTCGTTTTTTCCTTTCTATTGAATGAGACGAGAGCAATCGGGAGACTCTCAACACCTCGGAAACTCATTTGAGGCATGCAGCAATCTGTCTACATGGAGGAAAACATAGATTGAATCTGATCATGGTGATATTTAAGTGTTGTATATCGTTCTTACTGTGACAGCAACTCATCGATTCCATACAACTATTCATAAAGCATTTCAGATTTTGGGATATGCGCCAACTTCCCACGCAGACATCATTAGCGACAATACAATTGCCCGACAAAGTTTACTGCAGTGATGTTTTATATCCAATGGGAGTGGTCGGCTTAGCCAATCGACATATGAAGGTACACTTTTCGTGGTACTTTTGTGGCTGAATGAATCATTCCGAGAGCTGTTTTAGAAAAGAAATAATTGGGTTTTTTAAAATCGATTGATTCTGCTTTCGTCGTTCGTCGTTTTCCTAAATATCCTCTTCCTTGGCCTGATTTTAATTTTAGTTTCTATGACGCACTGAAACTTTTTGCAGGTTTATCGACTAGACAGCGAACCAGCCGAAGTGAAAGATGTAGAAACGCCTCTTAAATTTCAGGTAACTCACTTACTGGTTACGGTTATTTTATTTAGGGGATTTATATAGGAATGTAAAAGGTAGAACTTTATGGGTGCTAATGATTTCACCAAGGAAGCCTAGCAGGAAAATATCAAAATATGTTTAGGGATTGGCTCTTGAGGAGATGTTATCGAAGTGTACACCTAAAGAAAATGACCCTCACGTCCTACTAGTGCCGAGTTATGAGTAAACCGAAGCTAGGAGTTGACATCCCATATATCGTTTTACGTACATTTTTAATGTTGAGGGAGAAAGGGAATGTTCATTTATTTTAGGCGTTAACGATGAGAAAAATTTGAATTGTGGCATAGTTATCAGTGTTTTTTTGAATAATCAATCTTTTTATACGTAATTCTCTCTTATTTCTTTATGAGATGATTCCCTCCCCTCTTATTTTCCATATTACTTACTGCGAATCATTCTTTGAATTTCGATTGCAAGATGAGTAAAAACAGCTCAGTTGTTGATTAGAGAGAGGGACAAGTTCGATCATATGATATTAGAAGGATGTATTACTTACCAGATTTGCTTTATAGAGTCGTTGTGTTGCAATATTCAAGGATAAGAGTAATGTTATGCCGACCGGATTTGCACTTGGTTCTATTGAAGGTGAGTCATTTAATATCAGTAATAATTTCATGCGTTTATTTGGGTGGGCAAAGATTATATTAGGGCAGAAAATTTTAACTTGCTGGAACGATCTTTCACGATGGATGAATAAGTCATCTTTGTTTGCTTTTTTATTATCTGAAGTATCGTATTTGCATCATTAGAAGACCAGGGTTTCTATCCCTCGTGCTGCTGAATGAGAGGAATTAAAATCCAAAGGGAACGCTTTAATTAAAGTTGAAATTTATGCCTTTCATGACTTTGTTTCCATCATTTCAATTCCCATTCAACGTAAGGGTATGGATATTCGTGTGATAACATAGGTGTTGCCCGGCAAACTAAAATTTAGTGAAGGAATTCTAAGCATACCAGGATCTATGTGGAGGTTTACAAAAGATTGAAGTTAAAGAAAAAATATGAGGCGAATCAAGAAATTACAGCTGGCAAATATTAAAAAACTCTTCACTTCACTCAAAAATTTGTCTAAAACTAGAGGAAGGGACAGCAGGGATACACTATCATCTATAAAACTTCCAAACACTGACTTTTCACTTTGGTATCAGAGATCATCATTCGATTATGGGCAGAAATAAATTTATTTGTTTTTGAACCTTAAATAATTCAGCTGAATAAGCTCAATTTTATTAGCCTAAAGTTTAATGTCAGCTGCTAATTTATAGGCAGGGTAGCTATACAATATGTCGAAACAACGAATCCGAAGGATAACTTTACATTCAAATGTCATCGATCACCGGAGCTTATTAATGGATATCAGGAAATATATGCGGTAGGCTTTTACTTGTTATATAAGTATATAATTTTGCATCTTCCACCCATTTTAAATCATTCGATTTGATTTGAATATAAGTTGACGATTGATCCACCTTCTGAGCTTCGAATAAAGTCGGTTCGATTCGTTCGTCGTTTCCTTTCCTTTGACCTCGTGACCTTCTAATTCCAGCAAGATCCATATAGCATTCCCTTCAATAAGAGCCTGTAATGATGATGTTTTTGATAAATGCTGCAAGGTTTCATTTTCAAGTTCTTATCACTACAACTTGATCTATTATCAGTCGGATTAAAATGCGGATTTTAGGTGAACGATATCGCATTCCATCCCAATTATGGTACTTTGGCAACAGTTGGCTCAGATGGGCGCATATCATTCTGGGATAAAGATGCACGTACTAAACTTAAGACCTCTGAACCGATGCCTGCACCAGTGACGAGGGCAGTTATACATTCGTCCGGTCAAATGTTGGCATATGCGATAGGTTATGATTGGAGCAAGGTTCATCTTTTACATATCTTTTATGTCGGGTATTTATTTGTTTTTTCATTGCCTTAAGGCATAGTTGCAACAATCGTTTTGCAGCACTTAGATTTATGATTTAACTTTTTATAAATATTTACAGATGCTTTTAATTATATGATGTTTTTCACTGTAGTTTTTTCTAATCCGCCAATATCAGCAACATCTAAATTTTAGCTAAGAACAACAGTATAGAATGAGGTTTAACGATAATATCATTGACAATTTGACTTATTGTGGTAGAACTTTTCTCGGCAAGTGATAGGGAAGGGTTGAGTCGAAACCCTTATCTGAAAGCTGTGCATTTTGCCATTCAATTCGGCTCGATTCTTCTCTCTGCTCACCCCTCTTTCCTCACAATCCAAAAATGGACTCATCTAAAGAATAGCCGAATCTCCTCTCACCGTTTCTCGTTTTTATGCGATTTTATTTGTGCATTTTGAATGTTTAACGATAAAGAAGTAAAACTTTTAAAGTTGGTGATAAGGCCCGATAACACTTCCGGCTATTGCTTATCCATAAGTTATCATTAGCCTTAGCAGTTTTATATTTATAAATCTCGATTCGGCTTTTTAAATTTTTAGCCACATTCCTTCCCACCAGATTTTTTTAGCCACATTATCGCAATTACAAGTCATCTCAATGGCAAATAATAGAAAGTTCACAGTTGGTGACAACCAGCTGAACCTATTATATGCAGTTTTATTGAACCTACGGGTGGTTGATATTAGCAGTATTGAACAAGCAAATCACTACCCCCTCCCTCCATTCTCGCATGAAATATGAGCATGTCATGCTAATTAACAGAGATCAGCATATTCTGTGAAATATCTGAAATTCCTACGTAATTTTATCTATGGTCTTCTCATGCCGATCTTTGTACCATATCATGCAGATTCACTAAATAGACTTTCAGGGTCATGAGGGATTTTGTACCAATAGACTTTCAGGGTCATGAGGGATCTTTGTACCATATCATGCAGATTCACTAAATAGACTTTCAGGGTCATGAGGGATTTTGTACCAATAGACTTTCAGGGTCATGAGGGATCTTTGTACCATATCATGCAGATTCACTAAATAGACTTTCAGTGATAGGGACTTAAAAGGATTCTTTTATAGGCGGCCAACTTAGCAACAAGCGTACTCATTGATCGGATGTAAATATAGTGAATATTACCGTATTTGTAGTGGTTCACCAATAATCACAGGATGGTATCACTGATTACCTACGGATGGTTGATATTAGCGGTGTTGAACAAGCAAATCACTACCCCCTCCCTCCATTCTCGCATGAAGTATGAGCATATCATGCTAATTAACGGAGATCAGCATATTTTGTGAAATATTTGAAATTCGTACGTAATTTTATCTATGGTCTTCTCATGCCGATCTTTGTACCATATCATGCAGATTCACTAAATAGACTTTCAGGGTCATGAGGGATTCAGTGCGGCGAATGCAGGTAGCAAGATTTTCCTACATGCTTGTGATGAGGAGATGAAGCCGAAGCAAAAGAAGTGATCCTTCTTCAGCAAAGTTATCCTTTTTTTTCATTATTCCCTGAATTGGATCTCATCATGTCTTCATGTTTTTGCATTGATTTTCTTGTTGTTAGCGTTATTTTGCAAGGGATACTTAATGAAAGACATCCTAACGAGAGGACGGCCCATAGACATCAAATAAGCCATATCGATATCGTTACATTCCTTATTTATTTATGAACCATCACTTTCAAGTGATAATGCAACTGATAAATGGTGGATTCTTTTCGTTGATTGCTTTTTTCGAAATTCTTTGAAAGAATTTCGCTCTGAATATCGTTTTATTCGAAAGTCGGCACAATGATCTACATGAATGATGTTGTATCTACATTTCGTAAATCCCATCACATATGCTTGCGGGAATCCACTGCTTCCTCCCCCCTCCGCACCCCCCCCCTCTTTCATCTGGACAATTGGTTTTATCGAAAAGAGAGGGGAAGGGTAGAGAAAGTGAGGTATAGAGGTTATAACTTATAGTTTAGAATCGTAGGTTTTGGTTGGTTGATCGGGGGCCATATTGCTTGGTTGTCATGTTACGATGCATATTTTGAACTCATATATTGCAGCGTTTATGTTTCCTATTGTTTTCAATTCTTGTGGATGAACATGAGGATATCAGTTGTTGACGTTATGTGTTTGTTGCATTCATCGCCTCAATAAATTTTGTGCTTTTTATTTTTGGTTGTTTATTGATCCAGAAGGGGTCTCTTAGCCCTTAATGATCCTACTTGTTCTACATTCAGAACCCTATCTGTTATATAGGCAAAACTCGTGCCCGTTCTGTAATCAGGACCCATACCTGTTCTCTGCTCAAAACCCATATCCGTTCTGTAATCAGGACCCATGCCTGTTCTGTGCTCAAAACCCATACTCGTTCTGTAATCAGGACCCACACCTGTTCCGTGCTCGAGACCCATACTCGTTCTATAATCAGGACCCATACCTGTTCTGTGCTCAAAACCCATATCCGTTCTGTAATCAGGACCCACACCTGTTCCGTGCTCAAAACCCATGCCCGTTCTGTAATCAGTGCCCATACCTGTTCCGTGCTCGAAACCCATACCCGTTCTGTAATGAGGACCCATACCTGTTCTGTGCTCAAAACCCATACTCCTTCTATGATCAGTACCCATACCTGTTCTGTGCTCAAAACCCATACCCATTCTGTAATCAGCACCCATACCCGTTCTGTGCTCAAAACCCATACCCGTTCTGTAATCAGGACCCATACCTGTTCTGTGCTCAAAACTCATATCCGTTCTGTAATCGGGGCCCATACCTTTTCTGTGCTCAAAACTCATACTCGTTCTGTAATCAGGACCCACACCTGTTCTGTGCTCAAAACCCATACCCGTTCTGTAATCAGGACCCATACCTGTCCTGTGCTCAAAACCCATACCCGTTCTGTAATCAGTACCCATACCTGTTCTGTGCTCAAAACCCATACCCGTTCTGTAATCAGTACCCATACCTTTTCTGTGCTCAAAACCCATACCCGTTCTGTAATCAGTACCCATGCCTGTTCTGTGCTCAAAACCCATATCCGTTCTGTAATCAGGACCCATACCTGTTCTGTGCTCAAAACACATATCCGTTCTGTAATCAGGACCCACACCTGTTCCGTGCTCAAAATCCATACCCGCTCTGTAATCAGGACCCGTACCTGTTCTGTGCTCAAAACCCATACCCGTTCTGTAATCAGTACCCATACCTGTTCCGTGCTCAAAACCCATACCCGTTCTGTAATCAGGACCCATACCTGTTCTGTGCTCAAAACCCATATCCGTTCTGTAATCAGGACCCATACCTGTTCTGTGCTCAAAACCCATATCCGTTCTGTAATCAGGACCCACACCTGTTCCGTGCTCAAAACCCATGCCCGTTCTGTAATGAGGACCCATACCCGTTCTGTAATCAGGACCCATACCTGTTCTGTGCTCAAAACCCATATCCGTTCTGTAATCAGCACCCATACCCGTTCTGTGCTCAAAACCCATACCCGTTCTGTAATCAGGACCCATACCTGTTCTGTGCTCAAAACTCATATCCGTTCTGTAATCGGGGCCCATACCTTTTCTGTGCTCAAAACTCATACTCGTTCTGTAATCAGGACCCACACCTGTTCTGTGCTCAAAACCCATACCCGTTCTGTAATCAGGACCCATACCTGTCCTGTGCTCAAAACCCATACCCGTTCTGTAATCAGTACCCATGCCTGTTCTGTGCTCAAAACCCATATCCGTTCTGTAATCAGGACCCATACCTGTTCTGTGCTCAAAACACATATCCGTTCTGTAATCAGGACCCACACCTGTTCCGTGCTCAAAATCCATACCCGCTCTGTAATCAGGACCCGTACCTGTTCTGTGCTCAAAACCCATACCCGTTCTGTAATCAGTACCCATACCTGTTCCGTGCTCAAAACCCATACCCGTTCTGTAATCAGGACCCATACCTGTTCTGTGCTCAAAACCCATATCCGTTCTGTAATCAGGACCCATACCTGTTCTGTGCTCAAAACCCATATCCGTTCTGTAATCAGGACCCACACCTGTTCCGTGCTCAAAACCCATGCCCGTTCTGTAATCAGTGCCCATACCTGTTCTGTGCTCAAAACCCATACCCGTTCTGTAATGAGGACCCATACCTGTTCTGTGCTCAAAACCCATACTCCTTCTATGATCAGTACCCATACCTGTTCTGTGCTCAAAACCCATACTCCTATGATCAGTACCCATACCTGTTCTGTGCTCAAAACCCATACCCGTTCTGTAATCAGGACCCATACCCGTTCTGTGCTCAAAACCCATACCCGTTCTGTAATCAGGACCCATACCTGTTCTGTGCTCAAAACCCATACCCGTTCTGTAATCAGGACCCATACCTGTCCTGTGCTCAAAACCCATACCCGTTCTGTAATCAGTACCCATACCTGTTCTGTGCTCAAAACCCATACCCGTTCTGTAATCAGTACCCATACCTTTTCTGTGCTCAAAACCCATACCCGTTCTGTAATCAGGACCCATACCCGTTCTGTGCTCAAAACCCATACCCGTTCTGTAATCAGGACCCATACCTGTTCTGTGCTCAAAACCCATATCCGTTCTGTAATCGGGGCCCATACCTTTTCTGTGCTCAAAACTCATACTCGTTCTGTAATCAGGACCCACACCTGTTCTGTGCTCAAAACCCATACCCGTTCTGTAATCAGTACCCATACCTGTTCTGTGCTCAAAACCCATACCCGTTCTGTAATCAGTACCCATACCTTTTCTGTGCTCAAAACCCATACCCGTTCTGTAATCAGGACCCATACCTGTTCTGTGCTCAAAACCCATATCCGTTCTGTAATCAGGACCCACACCTGTTCCGTGCTCAAAATCCATACCCGTTCTGTAATCAGTACCCATACCTGTTCCGTGCTCAAAACCCATACCCGTTCTGTAATCAGGACCCATACCTGTTCTGTGCTCAAAACCCATATCCGTTCTGTAATCAGGACCCATACCTGTTCTGTGCTCAAAACCCATATCCGTTCTGTAATCAGGATCCACACCTGTTCCGTGCTCAAAACCCATGCCCGTTCTGTAATCAGTGCCCATACCTGTTCTGTGCTCAAAACCCATACTCCTTCTATGATCAGTACCCATACCCGTTCTGTAATCAGGACCCATACCTGTCCTGTGCTCAAAACCCATACCCGTTCTGTAATCGGTACCCATACCTGTTCTGTGCTCAAAACCCATACCCGTTCTGTAATCAGGACCCATACCCGTTCTGTGCTCAAAACCCATACCCGTTCTGTAATCAGGACCCATACCTGTTCTGTGCTCAAAACCCATATCCGTTCTGTAATCGGGGCCCATACCTTTTCTGTGCTCAAAACTCATACTCGTTCTGTAATCAGGACCCACACCTGTTCTGTGCTCAAAACCCATACCCGTTCTGTAATCAGGACCCATACCTGTCCTGTGCTCAAAACCCATACCCGTTCTGTAATCAGTACCCATACCTGTTCCGTGCTCAAAACCCACACCCGTTCTGTAATCAGGACCCATACCTGTTCTGTGCTCAAAACCCATATCCGTTCTGTAATCAGGACCCACACCTGTTCTGTGCTCAAAACCCATATCCGTTCTGTAATCGGGGCCCATACCTTTTCTGTGCTCAAAACTCATACTCGTTCTGTAATCAGGACCCACACCTGTTCTGTGCTCAAAACCCATTCCCGTTCTGTAATCAGTACCCATACCTGTCCTGTGCTCAAAACCCATACCCGTTCTGTAGTCAGTACCCATACCTGTTCTGTGCTCAAAACCCATACCCGTTCTGTAATCGGTACCCATACCTGTTCTGTGCTCAAAACCCATACCCGTTCTGTAATCAGTACCCATACCTTTTCTGTGCTCAAAACCCATACCCGTTCTGTAATCGGTACCCATGCCTGTTCTGTGCTCAAAACCCATATCCGTTCTGTAATCAGGACCCATACCTGTTCTGTGCTCAAAACCCATATCCGTTCTGTAATCAGGACCCACACCTGTTCTGTGCTCAAAATCCATACCCGCTCTGTAGTCAGGACCCGTACCTGTTCTGTGCTCAAAACCCATACCCGTTCTGTAATCAGGACCCATACCTGTTCTGTGCTCAAAACCCATATCCGTTCTGTAATCAGGACCCACACCTGTTCTGTGCTCAAAACCCATACCCTTTCTGTAATCAGGACCCATACCTGTTCTGTGCTCAAAACCCATACCCGTTCTGTAATCAGGGCCCACACCTGTTCTGTGCTCAAAACCCATACCCGTTCTGTAATCAGGACCCACACCTGTTCCGTGCTCAAAATCCATACCCGCTCTGTAATCAGGACCCATACCTGTTCTGTGCTCAAAACCCATATCCATTCTGTAATCGGGACCCATACCTATTCTATACCCAAAACCCGTATCTGACCATTACTCAGAACCTTTTATTAATTTATTTTTGAAAGGTAGAATGAAATTATCTGCTTATTATTAGGGGCGATCGATGGCAACAAGAAATTTATCAGACCTATGAAAGCTTTTCGAAACGTGAAGTTTATAGACCATCCTGGCATTTTGTTGTTCGATCGGAATTTACTGATGTGCAACCACATCGATCACCTCATTTGCACAATCGAAATTTGAATTGTCTTTGTGTTGAAAGTCTATTCAATATTGCGCAAACAATATGCAAACATGCAAGTGAATTGAACGAACTATGTGGCAAATAATTTTTGCATGAGCTCGACTCCGGAGTCGGAATCGCTTAGGAGTGCATTGTATCTCAGGTGGAAAAGCTTAGTAACGTGTTGTAGAATGGTTGCATATTCTTTTACTACCACAAACAAACATTGTTCACTTAGAGGAGCACTTCATTGCCGTCAAATTTTGTTTCTAATTGTGGCAGCTGTAACTAAATTAATTCCTCACAAAATCGACGCATATTAATGTTGCTTATAATAGCAGTTTTTGAAATGTTATAGAAAGGTTGCATCACCACCGGCAAATGATTCAAGTTTTCGAACTAGTTCATGAACATCAGGGAAATAGAGAACTCATCAGCTCGAACTCTGGCTAGATAGCGCTCTCAAAATCGGGGCAAACTGGAAAAAATGACTCTTGCAAAGTAAACTTGAGTGTTGTAATCGTCAAATAGCCAACATCAATGAGATTTTTTATTTTAATTTGTATAATTTTGGTAAAGATATGAATATATTGGTCGAATGAGAGAGGTGTGTGCCATAACTAAGATGTCCGTGCAACATACAATAAGTGGATATGACATGTGATCCAGTTTAAGGATCGTTTTGAGTTGCTATGGATCCGCAGAAGATTGATGCCGTGCTAACGGAAGGCGGGGAAGCTGGTGCTAATCCTAAGGTTAAGGACCCACAGTCGTCTGAAGCAATGGCCGATGCGGAATCGTCAAGTAAGACACTGAACATCAACATTATTCCTAATTTCAAGTGCCGCGTACGCGGAATTCATAAACATCCTTGCCTAATTTTTTTTTTCTCGCATAAACGAATCGAAACCATCGTAATATCCGATAATCCCAATTAAATTTTGGTTATGAATTATGGTAGCATTTAGTTGGTATTTATAAGTCATCACTTGTACGTCAGATCTACATTGTTTGTAAAATGACCGGGTTTATGTTGTGTTGTTGAACTAGTTTCTTCGGATATTAGTTTATGCTCTTAAGATGGGTTCTCACGTTAGAGGTCATCAAAAACGAAGTGGAAATCCACTTGCCATTAAAATGTTCTGACAAGTGTTTTTTCGAAGGACGTTTGCGGATTCGCAGTACCCATAAACTTAAGTACCTTACAAGCTCTTGCATAATCTCCTTTATCCTCTGCCAAGATTTCAAGGAATAACCCACCCTTTTTCCCTCTTTCATTATGGTAATTGGAAAGGGACTTATCGTCAGAAAATTGTGTTATTGTTGTATCCACGTAAAAATTTTTACCAAAATCATTTCCTCTTTCAGCACCTTTCTTTATTCCTACAAAATTTGAAGTTTTTACCTCTTGTGTTTTTTTATTATAGATTGCACGATATTCACGCTTCATTTTTTTTGCATTTTCAGTGAGTGCTAGTTCATCGATGGCCACAACAAATAGCCCAAAGAAGGATCAACAAAATCATGAGGTTGGTGAATGTTCTTCTAGAGTATAGCGAATCATGCTTTCATATAAAATATAAAATAAACATCAATTTAGATAGATATTGTGTACTACTCGATCTATGAGACTGTTCAACATGAGGGAATTGAGTTTAGTGCTGTGACGGTAATCAAGGTCTCCCTTTTTTCATTCAAATATTCCAACTGTGATTTCCTTGCCACAAGGTGTGGGACCATTTCAGAGGTATATTTGCTCTTTAGAAGTCCGATCAGAAGGTGGATCAGTAAAGGATATCATTAAAGTGGCTATTCGCGAAGTGGAAATTATAGTTAATGAAAAAAATGTATATTGTAAGCAACAAGAAGGGATACATAAAAATGCAGCAACACGCACATCGAATAACAACCCTATCGTGCTAGGATTAAGACCGCTCATGTGAACAGCACTGGAGCAGTGTACAATAATTCTTGTTCCTCCTTCAATGCAATATCTCAATTTGTCTCGACAAGGATGCTTACATGAAAAGCTCCAGAATAATCATATCATTTGTGAAGGATGTTAATAATCTAAGCAAAGATTTCAGTTATCGATATTACGCAGTAGGGTTTTTGTATATTTTATACATCACTTTTTTTGCACGTCCTTTGTTTTTTTAAGTACCAGATATTGCAGATTTCGAATTCAACTTTCACCAGTTGTAGCATTTAGATTGCTAGAGAGGATGGTTAAATTTGAGAATGGAACAAATCTAAAGGGAATTTTGTGCGGAACGGCATTGCAGGAGGGGATCGATCTCGAGAAGAATTGGGTTTGAAGGAGATTTGTGCAAAAAGCACTTCCGGAGGAAGACTAAATTTAGGGGGTGTTCGTGCGTTCTCCCACTTCTTGAAGACGGGGACTAATTTTTAACATAGAATGTATCCATAAACTTGCTGTAACTTCCTGTATTCGCAGATTTCATCAAATCCTCTTTTTACAATTCCATGCAATCCATAAATATTCGTCACCCATTCCAAGCAATGATGAATTGACAAAAATGATTTAATATGTAAAAAAATTTGTATATTTGCAGGATAACGTTAAGATTGTTGGCAATGATTGGAGTGTTGAGCAGCTGAGGGCATTATATGATTACATCGATAGGTGTGTTTAGAGTTTTATTTGCGATGGTATAATCAGCCTAACAGTGAATTGGACGCAGGTGGTTTAGATAATTAAACAGGTAGATATAAGCTTGCGGTGCGGCCTTGCAATAATTTAGTTGCAATATAGCACTTACATATTGAGGGGCATTTTAATAGTGAGTTATATTGTGCAATTTAATAATCCAAGAAGGTCTTTGTTGAGAAGCTATTACCCAAGTTACAAATGTGATAAGTAGCATTATTAACCTGAGCAAGAGAACTTTGCGATGCTACAGACCGTTTTATTTTTGAATGGAAATTTAATAAAACCTTTTGAAGTTTACGTTGCTATTTCTCGTCGAACATCCTTATTCATAGATCTTCACATCCATATGTTGATATTTTTATTCTTTGTTTGGAAATTTTTTATTTATTTTTTATTTTTTATTATTTTTTCAAACCCTTGGGCATATAACCGTTTCATCATAAAGAAATCTCACCACAGTTAATGATCATAGAGTTTTACTAGCCGGATTGTCTGCATTGTGGAGTATATATGAGGATCTTTTGTTGCAACAATCCCAGGTAGTTTCAATTTCTGAATGATACGACATATTTTCATTCCCGTCCCCTCCTCTTTCTTTTCCCTTAACTCTTTCCCTTAGGTTTAGAGAGGATAAATGGGGGGGGGGGGAGAGGAGGGAAGAGGGTATTAATAATGCCACTGATATCGATGGGCGATATCTTTTTATAGACAAATCCTAACGCAGAATATGGAGGGATCCTCTCAGCAGGTGCAAAGTAATATCATTTTTATGCGCTTTTGCAGAGGTGCGTTTCGGTGAAATGCCGCTGGTGATTATATATTCTTGTCTCTGTACGTTTATCTATTCGGTTCCTCGAGTCACGGAATTTCATTGGTCTAATGTAGCCATAGGATGATATCCTATCCGACAACATGGATTTGGACTTATCAATTTTGAGAAGACTTATAGGCATTTAAGGATACTTAAAAGCTCGTGGATTTGTCATAGTTTAAAATTTAACTTATTAGGGAATTTTTTTTTGAGGGGGGGGGTGGGGGGCTGATTGGATAATTCAAAAATAAGTTATCATATGATTGCGATGCAAAAGCCCATATCGTGCAAGCTCTATTGACACGTTTCTTCATTCTGCGCTGTTGTTATCTATAACCGTTATGTTTGTTATACTTAGCATATATATATATATATATATATATATATATATATATATATATATATATATATATATATATATATATATAGACTTCTATTCATTCATAGCTATTCTTCCTGCTATAATATTGGCCGATTTTTGATCATTGTATGTAAAGTTCCTTGACCGAAGTTGGTATATGCCTGATGGGACGTTTCGAAATTTGTGGGCAGCTTTTATAATTTTTTTTACCGCTATGAAAGGATCAATTTTTTATGTATTTGGGAGATTAATTGAAGGCGAGGCACCGAGGATAATGTGCTATCGTATGGTGCAGCGCGTATTCCTGGACGTTCCGCTGAGGAAATCCACGAATTGGTTGAAGCGATTCGTACATCCATAAGGAACGAGCAGCGCAATCGTGCCATTAGTCAGGCACAAATTTGGGTAAATACGCCAAATGCCACGCAGTTACCAACATCACCTGAGGTTGGACTTCATGTATATCTTATATTGTTTCAGGAAAGTAGACAAGGAAGGTGATCATCGAAAGGGGTATCATCTAAAGAAAAACTAGGGATAAGTAAACCAATATGCAGGGAGGGGATGAGGATGGAGGAGTTTTCTTTCTGCACACAAAAATGATGCAATAGACGAATAGGATTGTTTAAATGCAAAGCATTGCGATGTAACGGATATCGTTAGATTACCAGATGGAAGCATCGATGCCCGTAAGCTTTAAATCTGTTGTAAAGTAGTTCTATTCAAAATGCGTTCGCATTCTTCGTTTCGCAATTTATCTGTATCATTATATATATACATATATATATATATATATATATACATATATATATATATATATATATATATATATATATGTTTCCGGTAGAATATCTTATACATCTCTGCCTGTTGCCTTCAATCAGAATCAAGCTTCGTTACAAAGTCAGATGTGGGCAGAGACAAGTTCCAAGAAAGCTAATATAAATTTTCAACGAACAATAGGTTAACTGTTATGCAAATTTATATTAGAAATTATTTTTTTTATTATTCCATAGGTGCAGAATAGTTATTTTCTTCGGATATGTTGTGTAATATATTATGGCGATACCATATTGTTGATGTACATCATCTAGCAGGTCATTTTTTAACTTTATAAGTTAGGAGGTATAAGATTCGTTTCCTATATATTTTTCATGCTAAGGAAATCTCGTATAAGCAAATTCGGCGATGTTAGCTAATCTATAGATGAGTTACTTGGTGAATCGATGAGAATGGAATTTGATAGGGCTAGAAGATTTCTTATCAATTGTTTTGGAAGGCAACCTTAGTATGTTCTGTGTTCATCTTGAAGAGCACATTGCAATTGATCTTCGGGAGTCGTTCATTTACTGGCAATATTCGTGAATGCGGAAATGAATGACATATAGTGTTTCTGATCCTCTTTTCTATTTGCTTTTTGCAGGTAAACACTTGGTCACAAGCTGTTGAGGTAGTGCAATCGCGTAAACGGAAAATTCAAGATTGTACAAAACAAGCGATGGCTGTAAGTTCTCTTGCTTTCTTGTCTTCCTTCGATTATATTTCTTTCATAATATCTATGCAAAAAAAAGTATTTTCATTAATAAGCTATGCATCGATATTGAAATGAGTTTAGCATTTATAACAGTTGTGTTGTGATTAGACGATGGAAATTTTCGATCCTATTATGAGCATATGATGATGCGATATATGTAACTGTCGGTATTGAAAGTATTCTGCACATGTTTATGTGATTATGTCACTATCGCAGTAAGTGTCGTTACTGTGATCTGAAAATACAAATTAAAGCGTTTTCTGTGGCACGAAATCAGCTGCCGTCCGGTGTCTGAGACGACGAGGCGCCTTCTACCAGTGACCGACTCCAACAAACATCCCGGAGCGGCAGTCAGGGAAGTCGTTGATTTCTGCAGGTTGTATCGATTTCTGCATTCATGTGTATCGCATGGTCCTATCAGAGAATTAAAGTCACTTGGTTAGTCTTATCGTATTTCCTTTCTTGTTTTTTCTTTTTGTTTCATGCTTTTACGTTCGGCGGCAGTCATTTACGTTTTGGAAGGGAAAAAGGAGGGAAGAAAAAATACATTGGTTGTGATATTGGCTAAATTGGCTGGCGAAATCGATCACCTAGCTATCAAAACTGAAATATCTTTTTTAAAATCTTTTTTTATTTGAAGAAGCGGCAATACTGTTGAATATTCTCGACGAAATTCAAGAAGAGGTTGACGCACCAGAACATGAAGAAAAACGACGTATATTGGCTGGTATCTTCCGTAATATTCAAGATGGTCAACTATCCGAATTTGATTTCCATGAATCTATGGGACTTGATAACATCCGCAGCGTACAACTTGATCCTCTCAATATAGTTGGCAAAACGCGTAATATTTTTTCAGATGATTTTTCTTGTCACTCATAATAATGCCCTTCCCGATTGAATTCTCATATTAATACAGGTAAAAGGATCACTCTGCATTTGAAGTTTTTTGTATGCAGGTGGCAACGATCTTCCGTGGGAAACTATGAAACGTATCTGTTTTGTCGAGAAACGACCACGGATGTGTGTCGGAAATTTTTGGACCTAAGGTTCTTTGGACACAACTTGCCCTGAGATAATTAAAATTGCATTTATTACTTCGATTCTTCGAACATTTACTTCTCACTTCTCCTTCAGATCTCCACCTTCCCCAGTAAATGGCAATTTTGGAAGGGGTTTTTCCCGAATATTATTTTGCCATTTTGCAGAGAATGCTTGGCTGAATGTATGCATTTCTAGGGAAATTGTTGAGCAAATGTTATTGTATTTGAGGGCATTATCGGTTTCATATTGTTGCAATGAATTGTTTCCGAATGTTTTTGCTGTATCGTTATATGGATGCAGCTATGTTCACTTCATTAAAACATCACATACTTTGCAATTGTCTTTCATTGATGTTCACATTGATGTATAGATTATTTTTTATAAATATTATTTATCCTTTTCGTGAATATGTGATTCTTATTGGAATGTCATCGTCGTTATCGATACTTAACAACAACGGTGATCTTATGTTTTGGATAATTGAGAGTCATAGGATTTGAATAGTTATGGGGAACTCCCTACATTCGTAGGCGAGTATTAGGATTAACAAAGAAATAACTTTATTAACATATAGCTATCTGCTGAACGAGGAAATCCCTTATAGCAATATCTAATAGGAGCCATGTTGGATTTAATAATAACTTAAGGGGAAGGGGTCTAATTTGATTAGCTTACTGTTACTTTCGCACTGCTTATAGCAATAACCATAATGGTATTTAGTGAATGGTTAATATTTCTATTTAACGGCTTTAACATGTGAATTATTTAAACATTTGGGAAGCATTTCTTCGG
The DNA here is from genome assembly GCA_037389465.1 of Baylisascaris procyonis. Lineage (NCBI taxonomy): Eukaryota > Metazoa > Nematoda > Chromadorea > Rhabditida > Ascarididae > Baylisascaris > Baylisascaris procyonis. The sequence goes on from JAZARR010000214.1 coordinate 7,129,765, forward strand.
GAATATGATGCTAACTGTTGGTATTACTGGATTGATGTGTATAGTTGTGAAGTTCAAAGGATAATTTTTAGATGCGCTTTTATTGTCCACACAAATATTTATTGTTTATTTAATTGTGAATGAGGAAAGTAGAGATCATTGCCAGATCAGAAAATGAGAAGAAATTAAAGATCAGAGAAGAGAAGGAAGAAAACATTTCTACGATTGAACAATAATTCGAATGAGTCGAATATTGCGATATTTATACCGATTCCCATTCTTCGAACATAACAAATCTTCCAGAAATACAGAAAATTATGCAAATTCATATATGCAAATCTCGCGAACCAAAAATTAGTCACTAACTAAGAGTGCCCCCAAAATATTTCTCTGAAGGGGAACGTTCGATCGAGCATCGAGCAATTAATTCTAGCACTGAGATTTGCAATCATTCTGCAAGAATTTTTACTCAGAAAAATTCGACGTTCGAAGTGGGCATTTTGCCAATAATTTTTAGCGATTTGTAAGTGTTGAGTGGATAGTGGTTTATCCTATACTAGTGATTTGTTAAAGTGTTGAGAAACGATGACTAACGAACCTATAGACAACAGATTACATAGCGAAAAAGTTGCCTCTAACGCCTGTTTTTCTGAGAATATGCATGAATGCTTAAATATTTTCACTACTTTTTTTTTGAACAATTTCCCAAATTTGCTGAGAATGTCGATGCGATTCTTTGAATTTAGTGATCTTATACGCTCTTTTCTATTGAGTTTTCATTCTGTACTATATTACTTCAAACAAAAAAATGTGTGAAAATGAACGCAATTGCTGCAGCATTGCCCTTTGCTCAGTAATTCCATTGTCGAACGAAATGAATGGATCCACATGTTGTGAATCAGTTTTTTTTCTTTTTTTTCAGGCTTTTCACATTTAAACAGCATCTATGAGGAAGTTTAATAAAGAGTTGGCCAACATTCTCGTTAGCGTCTATAAGGAGGAGCGGGTGCATAATCGGGATTGTATGGAGGTGGTCGTTCGATGGGTTTCTCCACTGGAGGACCGGCAAACATCACTACTCCATGAGTGCCGCTATCGTATAAGCGATCCGTACGGCTAACCGGTATGAATTCACCGGATGTTTCGATGCATTTTTGATATTTACGAGTGATGTATATCACGAAAATATTATAGACAGCGAACACAAGTAATAGTACAAATAGACCGGCTACATAGGTGGACAACTCGTTATAGGCGATTTTCCGTTCCTCTTCAGTTAGCTTCAATCCACTCCAATACTGAAATCACCGATATATAGACGTCTGAACAAATCTATGGAACGATTTTCGAGTAAACTCGAATGGTAACTAAACATGAAAAGTGACTAGCTTAGGGACTTTTACTTGATTCTTCTACGCAAACCTCATTAGACGATAACAATGGAAGTAATAAATATGCTTTATTATTTCAATAATCTTTAGAAAAATAAAACTTAAAAAATCAGAAAGAGTCTTCCTTTATCATTACTGAAAGGAATTATTATGTTTTTTCTCAATGCTTCTATTATTTGTGTTTTCGATAGTTTTGAATTATTAAATGTTGCAAAATATCGCAATAAAATTTCACAAGAAACGTTTATGTGAATAGTTTATTGCCAACTCGTAGATATTATTTCTTATTGCTTCATTCTTAAGGAAAAATTTTACTGCCAAATATGAAACGTTCCAATAGATTATTTTTTTTTTTGCGATCGGGTGCTGAGGACAATTGCGCCGCCGTCCTAAGTAATCGAGTTAATGATTTTTTCCGGGATCGGGTACTTAGGATATTTCCACCGCCGTCTTAAGTAATCGAATTGTTGACTTCGGGATCGGGTACTGAGAACGATTGCGTCGTTATCTTAAGTAATCGATTTAATGATTTTTTCGGGACCGGGTACTGAGAACAACTGCGCGCCATCTTAAGTAATCGAATTGTTGACTTCGGGATCGGGTACTCAGAACGATTGCGTCGTTATCTTAAGTAATCGATTTAATGATTTTTTCGGGACCGGGTACTGAGAACAATTGCGCCACCATCTTAAGTAATCGATTTAATGATTTTTTCGGGACCGCGTACTGAGAACAACTGCGCCGCCATCTTAAGTAATCGAATTGTTGACTTCGGGATCGGGTACTGAGAACAATTGCGCCACCATCTTAAGTAATCGATTTAATGATTTTTTCGGGACCGGGTACTGAGAGCAATTGCGCCACCATCTTAAGTAATCGATTTAATGATTTTTTCGGGACCACGTACTGAGAACAACAGCGCCGCCATCTTAAGTAATCGAATTGTTGACTTCGGGATCGGGTACTGAGAACGATTGCGTCGTTATCTTAAGTAATCGATTTAATGATTTTTTCGGGACCGCGTACTGAGAACAACCGCGCCGCCATCTTAAGTAATCGAATTATTGACTTCGGGGTCGGGTACTGAGGACAATTGCGTCGTTATCTTAAGTAATCGATTTAATGATTTTTTCGGGACCGGGTACTGAGAACAACTGCGCCGCCATCTTAAGTAATCGAATTGTTGACTTCGGGATCGGGTACTCAGAACGATTGCGTCGTTATCTTAAGTAATCGATTTAATGATTTTTTCGGGACCGGGTACTGAGAACAATTGCGCCACCATCTTAAGTAATCGATTTAATGATTTTTTCGGGACCGCGTACTGAGAACAACTGCGCCGCCATCTTAAGTAATCGAATTGTTGACTTCGGGATCGGGTACTGAGAACAATTGCGCCACCATCTTAAGTAATCGATTTAATGATTTTTTCGGGACCGGGTACTGAGAGCAATTGCGCCACCATCTTAAGTAATCGATTTAATGATTTTTTCGGGACCACGTACTGAGAACAACAGCGCCGCCATCTTAAGTAATCGAATTGTTGACTTCGGGATCGGGTACTGAGAACGATTGCGTCGTTATCTTAAGTAATCGATTTAATGATTTTTTCGGGACCGCGTACTGAGAACAATTGCGCCACCATCTTAAGTAATCGATTTAGTGATTTTTTCGGGACCGCGTGCTGAGAACAACCGCGCCGCCATCTTAAGTAATCGAATTATTGACTTCGGGGTCGGGTACTGAGGACAATTGCGTCGTTATCTTAAGTAATCGATTTAATGATTTTTTCGGGACCGGGTACTGAGAACAACTGCGCCGCCATCTTAAGTAATCGAATTGTTGACTTCGGGATCGGGTACTGAGAACGATTGCGTCGTTATCTTAAGTAATCGATTTAATGATTTTTTCGGGACCGGGTACTGAGAACAACTGCGCGCCATCTTAAGTAATCGAATTGTTGACTTCGGGATCGGGTACTGAGAACAATTGCGCCACCATCTTAAGTAATCGATTTAATGATTTTTTCGGGACCGGGTACTGAGAGCAATTGCGCCACCATCTTAAGTAATCGATTTAATGATTTTTTCGGGACCACGTACTGAGAACAACAGCGCCGCCATCTTAAGTAATCGAATTGTTGACTTCGGGATCGGGTACTGAGAACGATTGCGTCGTTATCTTAAGTAATCGATTTAATGATTTTTTCGGGACCGCGTACTGAGAACAACCGCGCCGCCATCTTAAGTAATCGAATTATTGACTTCGGGGTCGGGTACTGAGGACAATTGCGTCGTTATCTTAAGTAATCGATTTAATGATTTTTTCGGGACCGGGTACTGAGAACAACTGCGCCGCCATCTTAAGTAATCGAATTGTTGACTTCGGGATCGGGTACTCAGAACGATTGCGTCGTTATCTTAAGTAATCGATTTAATGATTTTTTCGGGACCGGGTACTGAGAACAATTGCGCCACCATCTTAAGTAATCGATTTAATGATTTTTTCGGGACCGCGTACTGAGAACAACTGCGCCGCCATCTTAAGTAATCGAATTGTTGACTTCGGGATCGGGTACTGAGAACAATTGCGCCACCATCTTAAGTAATCGATTTAATGATTTTTTCGGGACCGGGTACTGAGAGCAATTGCGCCACCATCTTAAGTAATCGATTTAATGATTTTTTCGGGACCACGTACTGAGAACAACAGCGCCGCCATCTTAAGTAATCGAATTGTTGACTTCGGGATCGGGTACTGAGAACGATTGCGTCGTTATCTTAAGTAATCGATTTAATGATTTTTTCGGGACCGCGTACTGAGAACAATTGCGCCACCATCTTAAGTAATCGATTTAGTGATTTTTTCGGGACCGCGTGCTGAGAACAACCGCGCCGCCATCTTAAGTAATCGAATTATTGACTTCGGGGTCGGGTACTGAGGACAATTGCGTCGTTATCTTAAGTAATCGATTTAATGATTTTTTCGGGACCGGGTACTGAGAACAACTGCGCCGCCATCTTAAGTAATCGAATTGTTGACTTCGGGATCGGGTACTGAGAACGATTGCGTCGTTATCTTAAGTAATCGATTTAATGATCTTTTCGGGACCGGGTACTGAGAACAACTGCGCGCCATCTTAAGTAATCGAATTATTGACTTCGGGATCGGGTACTGAGGACAATTGCGCCACCGTCTTAAGTAATAGATTTAATGATTTTTTCGGGACCGGGTACTGAGAACAACTGCGCCGCCATCTTAAGTAATCGAATTATTGACTTCGGGATCGGGTACTGAGGACAATTGCGCCACCATCTTAAGTAATCGATTTAATGATTTTTTCGGGACCGGGTACTGAGAACAACTGCTCCGCCATCTTAAGTAATCGAATTGTTGACTTCGGGATCGGGTACTGAGAACGATTGCGTCGTTATCTTAAGTAATCGATTTAATGATTTTTTCGGGACCGGGTACTGAGAACAATTGCGCCACCATCTTAAGTAATCGATTTAATGATTTTTTCGGGACCGGGTACTGAGAACAACCGCGCCGCCATCTTAAGTAATCGAATTGTTGACTTCGGGATCGGGTACTGAGAACGATTGCGTCGTTATCTTAAGTGATCGATTTAATGATTTTTTCGGGACCGGGTACTGAGAACAATTGCGCCACCATCTTAAGTAATCGATTTAATGATTTTTTCGGGACCGGGTACTGAGAACAACTGCGCCGCCATCTTAAGTAATCGAATTGTTGACTTCGGGATCGGGTACTGAGAACGATTGCGTCGTTATCTTATGTTATCGATTTAATGATTTTTTCGGGACAGCGTACTGAGAACAACTGCGTCGCCGTCTTAAGTAATCGAATTGTTGACTTCGGGATCGGGTACTGAGAACGATTGCGTCGTTATCTTAAGTAATCGATTTAATGATTTTTTCGGGATCGGGTACTGAGAACGATTGCGTCGTTATCTTAAGTAATCGATTTAATGATTTTTTCGGGACCGGGTACTGAGAGCAAATGCGCCGCCATCTTAAGTAATCGAATTATTGACTTCGGGATCGGGTACTGAGGACAATTGCGCCACCATCTTAAGTAATCGATTTAATGATTTTTTCGGGACCGGGTACTGAGAACAACTGCGCCGCCATCTTAAGTAATCGAAATGTTGACTTCGGGATCGGGTACTGAGAACGATTGCGTCGTTATCTTAAGTAATCGATTTAATGATTTTTTCGGGACCGGGTACTGAGAACAACTGTGCGCCATCTTAAGTAATCGAATTGTTGACTTCGGGATCGGGTACTGAGAACGATTGCGTCGTTATCTTAAGTATTCGATTTAATGATTTTTTCGGGACCGGGTACTGAGAACAATTGCGCCACCATCTTAAGTAATCGATTTAATGATTTTTTCGGGACCGGGTACTGAGAACAACTGCGCCGCCATCTTAAGTAATCGAATTGTTGACTTCGGGATCGGGTACTGAGAACGATTGCGTCGTTATCTTAAGTGATCGATTTAATGATTTTTTCGGGACCGGGTACTGAGAACAATTGCGCCACCATCTTAAGTAATCGATTTAATGATTTTTTCGGGACCGGGTACTGAGAACAACTGCGCCGCCATCTTAAGTAATCGAATTGTTGACTTCGGGACCGGGTACTGAGAACAATTGCGCCACCATCTTAAGTAATCGATTTAATGATTTTTTCGGGACCGGGTACTGAGAACAACTGCGCCGCCATCTTAAGTAATCGAATTGTTGACTTCGGGATCGGGTACTGAGAACGATTGCGTCGTTATCTTAAGTGATCGATTTAATGATTTTTTCGGGACCGGGTACTGAGAACAATTGCGCCACCATCTTAAGTAATCGATTTAATGATTTTTCCGGGACCGGGTACTGAGAACAACAGCGCCGCTGTCTTAAGTAATCGAATTGTTGACTTCGGGATCGGGTACTGAGAACGATTGCGTCGTTATCTTAAGTAATCGATTTAATGATTTTTTCGGGACCGCGTACTGAGAACAACTGCGCCGCTGTCTTAAGTAATCGAATTGTTGACTTCGGGATCGGGTACTGAGAACGATTGCGTCGTTATCTTAAGTAATCGATTTAATGATTTTTTCGGGACCGGGTACTGAGAACAATTGCGCCACCATCTTAAGTAGTCGATTTAAGGATTTTTTCGGGACCGCATACTGAGAACAACTGCGCCGCCATCTTAAGTAATCGAATTGTTTACTTCGGGATCGGGTACTGAGAACGATTGCGTCGTTATCTTAAGTAATCGATTTAATGATTTTTTCGGGACCGGGTACTGAGAACAACTGCTCCGCCATCTTAAGTAATCGAATTGTTGACTTCGGGATCGGGTACTGAGAACGATTGCGTCGTTATCTTAAGTAATCGATTTAATGATTTTTTCGGGACCGGGTACTGAGAACGATTGCGTCGTTATCTTAAGTGATCGATTTAATGATTTTTTCGGGACCGGGTACTGAGAACAATTGCGCCACCATCTTAAGTAATCGATTTAATGATTTTTTCGGGACCGGGTACTGAGAACAACTGCGCCGCCATCTTAAGTAATCGAATTGTTGACTTCGGGATCGGGTACTGAGAACGATTGCGTCGTTATCTTATGTAATCGATTTAATGATTTTTTCGGGACAGCGTACTGAGAACAACTGCGCCGCCGTCTTGAGTAATCGAATTGTTGACTTCGGGATCGGGTACTAAGAACGATTGCGTCGTTATCTTAAGTAATCGATTTAATGATTTTTTCGGGACCGGGTACTGAGAACAATTGCGCCACCATCTTAAGTAATCGATTTAATGATTTTTTCGGAACCGGGTACTGAGAACAACTGCGCCGCCATCTTAAGTAATCGAATTGTTGACTTCGGGGTCGGGTACTGAGAACGATTTGCGTCGTTATCTTAAGTGATCGATTTAATGATTTTTTCGGGACCGGGTACTGAGAACAATTGCGCCACCATCTTAAGTAATCGATTTAATGATTTTTTCGGGACCGCGTACTGAGAACAACTGCGCCGTCATCTTAAGTAATCGAATTGTTTACTTCGGGATCGGGTACTGAGAACGATTGCGTCGTTATCTTAAGTAATCGATTTAATGATTTTTTCGGGACCGGGTACTGAGAGCAAATGCGCCGCCATCTTAAGTAATCGAATTATCGACTTCGGGATCGGGTACTGAGAACGATTGCGTCGTTATCTTAAGTATTCGATTTAATGATTTTTTCGGGACCGCGTACTGAGAACAACTGCGCCGCCATCTTAAGTAATCGAATTGTTGACCTCGGGATCGGGTACTGAGAACGATTGCGTCGTTATCTTAAGTAATCGATTTAATGATTTTTTCGGGACCGGGTACTGAGAACAATTGCGCCACCATCTTAAGTAATCGATTTAATGATTTTTTCGGGACCGGGTACTGAGAACAACTGCGCCGCCATCTTAAGTAATCGAATTATTGACTTCGGGATCGGGTACTGAGGACAATTGCGCCACCATCTAAAGTAATCGATTTAATGATTTTTTCGGGACCGGGTACTGAGAACAACTGCGCCGCCATCTTAAGTAATCGAATTATTGACTTCGGGATCGGGTACTGAGGACAATTGCGCCACCATCTTAAGTAATCGATTTAATGATTTTTTCGGGACCGGGTACTGAGAACAACTGCGCCGCCATCTTAAGTAATCGAATTATTGACTTCGGGACCGGGTACTGAGAACAACTGCTCCGCCATCTTAAGTAATCGAATTGTTGACTTCGGGATCGGGTACTGAGAACGATTGCGTCGTTATCTTAAGTAATCGATTTAATGATTTTTTCGGGACCGGGTAGTGAGAACAATTGCGCCACCATCTTAAGTAATCGATTTAATCATTTTTTCGGGGCCGGGTACTGAGAACAACTGCGCCGCCATCTTAAGTAATCGAATTGTTGACTTCGGGATCGGGTACTGAGAACGATTGCGTCTTTATCTTAAGTGATCGATTTAATGATTTTTTCGGGACTGGGTACTGAGAACAATTGCGCCACCATCTTAAGTAATCGATTTAATGATTTTTTCGGGACCGCGTACTGAGAACAACTGCGCCGCCATCTTAAGTAATCGATTTAATGATTTTTTCGGGACCGGGTACTGAGAACAAATGCGCCGCCATCTTAAGTAATCGAATTATTGACTTCGGGATCGGGTACTGAGGACAATTGCGCCACCATCTAAAGTAATCGATTTAATGATTTTTTCGGGACCGGGTACTGAGAACAACTGCGCCGCCATCTTAAGTAATCGAATTGTTGACTTCGGGATCGGGTACTGAGAACGATTGCGTCGTTATCTTAAGTAATCGATTTAATGATTTTTTCGGGACCGGGTACTGAGAACAATTGCGCCACCATCTTAAGTAATCGATTTAATGATTTTTTCGGGACCGCGTACTGAGAACAGCTGCGCCGCCGTCTTAAGTAATCGAATTGTTGACTTCGGGATCGGGTACTGAGAACGATTGCGTCGTTATCTTAAGTAATCGATTTAATGATTTTTTCGGGACCGGGTACTGAGAACAATTGCGCCACCATCTTAAGTAATCGATTTAATGATTTTTTCGGGACCGGGTACTGAGAACAACTGCGCCGCCATCTTAAGTAATCGAATTGTTGACTTCGGGATCGGGTACTGAGAACGATTGCGTGGTTATCTTAAGTAATTGATTTAATGATTTTTTCGGGACCGGGTACTGAGAACAACTGCGCCGCCATCTTAAGTAATCGAATTATTGACTTCGGGATCGGGTACTGAGGACAATTGCGCCACCATCTTAGGTAATCGATTTGATGATTTTTCGGGACCGGGTACTGAGAACAACTGCGCCGCCATCTTAAGTAATCGATTTAATGATTTTTTCGGGACCGGGTACTGAGAACAACTGCGCCGCCATCTTAAGTAATCGAATTGTTGACTTCGGGATCGGGTACTGAGAACGATTGCGTCGTTATCTTAAGTAATCGATTTAATGATTTTTTCGGGATCGGGTACTGAGAACGATTGCGTCGTTATCTTAACTGGTCGATTTAATGATTTTTTCGGGACCGGGTACTGAGAACAATTGCGCCACCATCTTAAGTAATCGATTTAATGATTTTTTCGGGACCGGGTACTGAGAACGATTGCGTCGTTATCTTAAGTAATCGATTTAATGATTTTTTCGGGACCGGGTACTGAGAACAATTGCGCCACCATCTTAAGTAATCGATTTAATGATTTTTTCGGGACCGGGTACTGAGAACAACTGCGCCGCCATCTTAAGTAATCGAATTGTTAACTTCGGGATCGGGTACTGAGAACGATTGCGTCGTTATCTTAAGTAATCGATTTAATGATTTTTTCGGGACCGGGTACTGAGAGCAACTGCGCCGCCATCTTAAGTAATCGAATTATTGACTTCGGGATCGGGTACTGAGGACAATTGCGCCACCATCTTAAGTAATCGATTTAATGATTTTTTCGGAACCGGGTACTGAGAACAACTGCGCCGCCATCTTAAGTAATCGAATTATTGACTTCGGGACCGGGTACTGAGAACATCTGCTCCGCCATCTTAAGTAATCGAATTGTTGACTTCGGGATCGGGTACTGAGAACAATTGCGCCACCATCTTAAGTAATCGATTTAATGATTTTTTCGGGACCGGGTACTGAGAACGATTGCGTCGTTATCTTAAGTAATCGATTTAATGATTTTTTCGGGACCGGGTACTGAGAACAACTGCGCCGCCATCTTAAGTAATCGAATTATTGACTTCGGGATCGGGTACTGAGGACAATTGCGCCACCATCTTAGGTAATCGATTTGATGATTTTTCGGGACCGGGTACTGAGAACAACTGCGCCGCCATCTTAAGTAATCGATTTAATGATTTTTTCGGGACCGGGTACTGAGAACAACTGCGCCGCCATCTTAAGTAATCGAATTGTTGACTTCGGGATCGGGTACTGAGAACGATTGCGTCGTTATCTTAAGTAATCGATTTAATGATTTTTTCGGGATCGGGTACTGAGAACGATTGCGTCGTTATCTTAACTGGTCGATTTAATGATTTTTTCGGGACCGGGTACTGAGAACAATTGCGCCACCATCTTAAGTAATCGATTTAATGATTTTTTCGGGACCGGGTACTGAGAACGATTGCGTCGTTATCTTAAGTAATCGATTTAATGATTTTTTCGGGACCGGGTACTGAGAACAATTGCGCCACCATCTTAAGTAATCGATTTAATGATTTTTTCGGGACCGGGTACTGAGAACAACTGCGCCGCCATCTTAAGTAATCGAATTGTTAACTTCGGGATCGGGTACTGAGAACGATTGCGTCGTTATCTTAAGTAATCGATTTAATGATTTTTTCGGGACCGGGTACTGAGAGCAACTGCGCCGCCATCTTAAGTAATCGAATTATTGACTTCGGGATCGGGTACTGAGGACAATTGCGCCACCATCTTAAGTAATCGATTTAATGATTTTTTCGGAACCGGGTACTGAGAACAACTGCGCCGCCATCTTAAGTAATCGAATTATTGACTTCGGGACCGGGTACTGAGAACATCTGCTCCGCCATCTTAAGTAATCGAATTGTTGACTTCGGGATCGGGTACTGAGAACGATTGCGTCGTTATCTTAAGTAATCGATTTAATGATTTTTCGGGACCGGGTAGTGAGAACAATTGCGCCACCATCTTAAGTAATCGATTTAATGATTTTTTCGGGACCGGGTACTGAGAACAACTGCGCCGGCATCTTAAGTAATCGAATTGTTGACTTCGGGATCGGGTACTGAGAACGATTGCGTCGTTATCTTAAGTGATCGATTTAATGATTTTTTCGGGACCGGGTACTGAGAACAATGGCGCCACCATCTTAAGTAATCGATTTAATGATTTTTTCGGGACCGCGTACTGAGAACAACTGCGCCGCCATCTTAAGTAATCGATTTAATGATTTTTTCGGGACCGGGTACTGAGAACAACTGCGCCGCCATCTCAAGTAATCGAATTGTTGACTTCGGGGTCGGGTACTGAGAACGATTGCGTCGTTATCTTAAGTGATCGATTTAATGATTTTTTCGGGACCGGGTACTGAGAACAATTGCGCCACCATCTTAAGTAATTGATTTAATGATTTTTTCGGGACCGGGTACTGAGAACAACTGCGCCGCCATCTTACGTAATCGAATTGTTGACTTCGGGATCGGGTACTGAGAACGATTGCGTGGTTATCTTAAGTAATTGATTTAATGATTTTTTCGGGACCGGGTACTGAGAACAACTGCGCCGCCATCTTAAGTAATCGAATTGTTGACTTCGGGATCGGGTACTGAGAACGATTGCGTCGTTATCTTAAGTAATCGATTTAATGATTTTTTCGGGACCGGGTACTGAGAACAATTGCGCCACCATCTTAAGTAATCGATTTAATGATTTTTTCGGGACCGGGTACTGAGAACAACTGCGCCGCCATCTCAAGTAATCGAATTGTTGACTTCGGGATCGGGTACTGAGAACGATTGCGTGGTTATCTTAAGTAATTGATTTAATGATTTTTTCGGGACCGGGTACTGAGAACAACTGCGCCGCCATCTTAAGTAATCGAATTATTGACTTCGGGATCGGGTACTGAGGACAATTGCGCCACCATCTCAAGTAATCGATTTAATGATTTTTTCGGGACCGGGTACTGAGAACAACTGCGCCGCCATCTTTAGTAATCGAATTATTGACTTCGGGACCGGGTACTGAGAACAACTGCTCCGCCATCTAAATAATCGAATTGTTGACTTCGGGATCGGGTACTGAGAACGATTGCGTCGTTATCTTAAGTAATCGATTTAATGATTTTTTCGGGACCGGGTACTGAGAACAATTGCGCCACCATCTTAAATAATCGATTTAATGATTTTTTCGGGACCGCGTACTGAGAACAACTGCGCCGCCATCTTAAGTAATCGAATTGTTGACTTCGGGATCGGGTACTGAGAACGATTGCGTGGTTATCTTAAGTAATTGATTTCATGATTTTTTCGGGACCGGGTACTGAGAACAACTGCGCCGCCATCTTAAGTAATCGAATTATTGACTTCGGGATCGGGTACTGAGGACAATTGCGCCACCATCTTAGGTAATCGATTTGATGATTTTTCGGGACCGGGTACTGAGAACAACTGCGCCGCCATCTTAAGTAATCGATTTAATGATTTTTTCGGAACCGCGTACTGAGAACAACTGCGCCGCCATCTTAAGTAATCGAATTGTTGACTTCGGGATCGGGTACTGAGAACGATTGCGTCGTTATCTTAAGTAATCGATTTAATGATTTTTTCGGGATCGGGTACTGAGAACAATTGCTCCACCATCTTAAGTAATCGATTTAATGATTTTTTCGGGACCGGGTACTGAGAACAACTGCGCCGCCATCTTAAGTAATCGAATTGTTGACTTCGGGATCGGGTACTGAGAACGATTGCGTCGTTATCTTAAGTAATCGATTTAATGATTTTTTCGGGACCGGGTACTGAGAGCAACTGCGCCGCCATCTAAGTAATCGAATTATTGACTTCGGGATCGGGTACTGAGGACATTTGCGCCACCATCTTAAGTAATCGATTTAATGATTTTTTCGGGACCGGGTACTGAGAACAACTGCGCCGCCATCTTAAGTAATCGAATTATTGACTTCGGGACCGGGTACTGAGAACATCTGCTCCGCCATCTTAAGTAATCGAGTTGTTGACTTCGGGATCGGGTACTGAGAACGATTGCGTCGTTATCTTAAGTAATCGATTTAATGATTTTTTCGGGACCGGGTAGTGAGAACAATTGCGCCACCATCTTAAGTAATCGATTTAATGATTTTTTCGGGACCGGGTACTGAGAACAACTGCGCCGCCATCTTAAGTAATCGAATTATTGACTTCGGGATCGGGTACTGAGGACAATTGCGCCACCATCTTAAGTAATCGATTTAATGATTTTTTCGGGACCGGGTACTGAGAACAACTGCGCCGCCATCTTAAGTAATCGAATTATTGACTTCGGGACCGGGTACTGAGAACAACTGCTCCGCCATCTAAATAATCGAATTGTTGACTTCGGGATCGGGTACTGAGAACGATTGCGTCGTTATCTTAAGTAATCGATTTAATGATTTTTTCGGGACCGGGTACTGAGAACAATTGCGCCACCATCTTAAATAATCGATTTAATGATTTTTTCGGGACCGCGTACTGAGAACAACTGCGCCGCCATCTTAAGTAATCGAATTGTTTACTTCGGGATCGGGTACTGAGAACGATTGCGTCGTTATCTTAAGTAATCGATTTAATGATTTTTTCGGGACCGGGTACTGAGAGCAACTGCGCCGCCATCTTAAGTAATCGAATTATTGACTTCAGGATCGGGTACTGAGAACGATTGCGTGGTTATCTTAAGTAATTGATTTAATGATTTTTTCGGGACCGGGTACTGAGAGCAACTGCGCCGCCATCTTAAGTAATCGAATTATTGACTTCGGGATCGGGTACTGAGGACAATTGCGCCACCATCTTAAGTAATCGATTTAATGATTTTTTCGGGACCGGGTACTGAGAACAACTGCGCCGCCATCTTATGTAATCGAATTATTGACTTCGGGACCGGGTACTGAGAACATCTGCTCCGCCATCTTAAGTAATCGAATTGTTGACTTCGGGATCGGGTACTGAGAACGATTGCGTCGTTATCTTAAGTAATCGATTTAATGATTTTTTCGGGACCGGGTACTGAGAACAACTGCGCCGCCATCTTAAGTAATCGAATTATTGACTTCGGGACCGGGTACTGAGAACATCTGCTCCGCCATCTTAGGTAATCGAATTGTTGACTTCGGGATCGGGTACTGAGAACGATTGCGTCGTTATCTTAAGTAATCGATTTAATGATTTTTTCCGGACCGGGTACTGAGAGCAACTGCGCCGCCATCTTAAGTAATCGATTTAATGATTTTTTCGGGACCGGTAGTGAGAACAATTGCGCCACCATCTTAAGTAATCGATTTAATGATTTTTTCGGGACCGGGTACTGAGAACAACTGCGCCGCCATCTCAAGTAATCGAATTGTTGACTTCGGGGTCGGGTACTGAGAACGATTGCGTCGTTATCTTAAGTGATCGATTTAATGATTTTTTCGGGACCGGGTACTGAGAACAATTGCGCCACCATCTTAAGTAATCGATTACTGATTTTTTCGGGACCGCGTACTGAGAACAAATGCGCCGCCATCTTAAGTAATCGATTTAATGATTTTTTCGGGACCGGGTACTGAGAACAACTGCGCCGCCATCTCAAGTAATCGAATTGTTGACTTCGGGGTCGGGTACTGAGAAGGATTGCGTCGTTATCTTGAGTGATCGATTTAATGATTTTTTCGGGACCGGGTACTGAGAACAATTGCGCCACCATCTTAAGTAATCGATTTAATGATTTTTTCGTTACCGCGTACTGAGAACAACTGCGCCGCCATCTTACGTAATCGAATTGTTGACTTCGGGATCGGGTACTGAGAACGATTGCGTCATTATCTTAAGTAATCGATTTAATGATTTTTTCGGGACCGGGTACTGAGAACAATTGCGCCAGCATCTTAAGTAATCGATTTAACGATTTTTTCGGGACCGGGTACTGAGAACAACTGCGCCGCCATCTCAAGTAATCGAATTGTTGACTTCGGGGTCGGGTACTGAGAACGATTGCGTCGTTATCTTAAGTGATCGATTTAATGATTTTTTCGGGACCGGGTACTGAGAACAATTGCGCCACCATCTTAAGTAATCGAATTATTGACTTCGGGACCGGGTACTGAGGAAAATTGCGCCGCCATCTTAGGTAATCGAATTATTGACTTCTTTAATAATGGGATTTGATAGGGTTTCAAGATTTTTTATCAACTGTTTTGGAAGGCAACCTTAGTATGTTCTGTGGTAATCGAATTGATGATTTTTTTCGGGATCGGGTGCTGAGGACAATTACGCCGCCGTTTTATGTAATCAAATTATTGACTCCGGGATCGGCTAATTAGGACAATTGCGCCACCATCTTATAATCGATTTGATGATTTTTTCAACACCGGGTACTGAGGACAATTGCGACGCCATATTAAGTAATCAAATTATTGACTCCGCGATCGGCCACTGGAGACAATCACGTCGTTGTCTTAAGTAGTCGAATTAACGATTTTTCGGGACCGGGTACTGAGGACAGTTGCGTCGCCATCTTAAGTAATCGAGTTATTGACTTGGGGATCGGGCACTGAAGACAATTGCGTCGTTTTCTTGATTAACCGAATTAGTGATTTTTCGGGACCGGGTACTGAGGACAATTGCGCCGCCGTTTTATGTAATCAAGTTAGTGACTCCGGGATCGGTACCGATGACAATTGGGTCGTTTTCTTAGGTAACCGGATCAATGATTTTTTCGGGACCTGGTAGCGAGGACAATTGCACCGCCATCTTATGTAATCCAATTAATCTTTCCGGGTCGGATACTGAGGACAATTCCACCACCATCTTAAGTAATCAAATTATTTACTTCCTGATCAAATACTGAAGACAATTGCGTCATTATCTTGAGTAATCGATTTAATGAGTCTTTCGAGACCGGGTGCTGAGGACAATGGGCCACCATTTTAAGTAATCGAGTTAATGATTTTTCGAGACCGGGTACTGAGGACAATTACGTCGTTATCTTAAGTAATCGAATTAATGATTTTTCGGGACCTGGTACCGAGGAAAATTGCCCCTCCGTCTTAAGTAATCGAACTTATTCCTTTTTTTCCGGGACCGGGTAGTTAGGACAATTGCGCCTGCATGTTAAGTAATCCAATTAATTTTTCTGGGATCGGGTACATTGGACAATTGCGCCGCCATCTTATGTAATCGAATTATTGACTTCGGGATCGAGTGCCGAGAACAATTACGTCGTTATCTTAAGTAGTCGAATTAATAATTTTTCGGGGCCGAGGTATTGAGGACAATTGCGCCGCCATCTTAAGGAATCAAATTATTTAATTCGGGGTCGAGTACTGAGAACAATTACGTCGTTATGTTAAGTAATCTATTTGATGATTGTTTTCGGGATCGGGTACTGAGGACAATTGCGGCGCCATCTTAAGTAATCGAATTATTGACTTCGGGATCGGGTACTGAGGACAATTGCGCCACCATCTTAAGTAATCGATTTAATGATTTTTTCGGGACCGGGTACTGAGAACAACTGCGCCGCCATCTTAAGTAATCGAATTATTGACTTCGGGACCGGGTACTGAGAACAACTGCTCCGCCATGTAAATAATCGAATTGTTGACTTCGGGATCGGGTACTGAGAACGATTGCGTCGTTATCTTAAGTAATCGATTTAATGATTTTTTCGGGACCGGGTACTGAGAACAATTGCGCCACCATCTTAAATAATCGATTTAATGATTTTTTCGGGACCGCGTACTGAGAACAACTGCGCCGCCATCTTAAGTAATCGAATTGTTTACTTCGGGATCGGGTACTGAGAACGATTGCGTCGTTATCTTAAGTAATCGATTTAATGATTTTTTCGGGACCGGGTACTGAGAGCAACTGCGCCGCCATCTTAAGTAATCGAATTATTGACTTCAGGATCGGGTACTGAGAACGATTGCGTCGTTATCTTAAGTAATCGATTTAATGATTTTTTCGGGACCGGGTAGTGAGAACAATTGCGCCACCATCTTAAGTAATCGATTTAATGATTTTTTCGGGACCGGGTACTGAGAACAACTGCGCCGCCATCTTAAGTAATCGAATTATTGACTTCGGGATCGGGTACTGAGGACAATTGCGCCACCATCTTAAGTAATCGATTTAATGATTTTTTCGGGACCGGGTACTGAGAACAACTGCGCCGCCATCTTAAGTAATCGAATTATTGACTTCGGGACCGGGTACTGAGAACAACTGCTCCGCCATCTAAATAATCGAATTGTTGACTTCGGGATCGGGTACTGAGAACGATTGCGTCGTTATCTTAAGTAATCGATTTAATGATTTTTTCGGGACCGGGTACTGAGAACAATTGCGCCACCATCTTAAATAATCGATTTAATGATTTTTTCGGGACCGCGTACTGAGAACAACTGCGCCGCCATCTTAAGTAATCGAATTGTTTACTTCGGGATCGGGTACTGAGAACGATTGCGTCGTTATCTTAAGTAATCGATTTAATGATTTTTTCGGGACCGGGTACTGAGAGCAACTGCGCCGCCATCTTAAGTAATCGAATTATTGACTTCAGGATCGGGTACTGAGAACGATTGCGTGGTTATCTTAAGTAATTGATTTAATGATTTTTTCGGGACCGGGTACTGAGAGCAACTGCGCCGCCATCTTAAGTAATCGAATTATTGACTTCGGGATCGGGTACTGAGGACAATTGCGCCACCATCTTAAGTAATCGATTTAATGATTTTTTCGGGACCGGGTACTGAGAACAACTGCGCCGCCATCTTATGTAATCGAATTATTGACTTCGGGACCGGGTACTGAGAACATCTGCTCCGCCATCTTAAGTAATCGAATTGTTGACTTCGGGATCGGGTACTGAGAACGATTGCGTCGTTATCTTAAGTAATCGATTTAATGATTTTTTCGGGACCGGGTACTGAGAACAACTGCGCCGCCATCTTAAGTAATCGAATTATTGACTTCGGGACCGGGTACTGAGAACATCTGCTCCGCCATCTTAGGTAATCGAATTGTTGACTTCGGGATCGGGTACTGAGAACGATTGCGTCGTTATCTTAAGTAATCGATTTAATGATTTTTTCCGGACCGGGTACTGAGAGCAACTGCGCCGCCATCTTAAGTAATCGATTTAATGATTTTTTCGGGACCGGTAGTGAGAACAATTGCGCCACCATCTTAAGTAATCGATTTAATGATTTTTTCGGGACCGGGTACTGAGAACAACTGCGCCGCCATCTCAAGTAATCGAATTGTTGACTTCGGGGTCGGGTACTGAGAACGATTGCGTCGTTATCTTAAGTGATCGATTTAATGATTTTTTCGGGACCGGGTACTGAGAACAATTGCGCCACCATCTTAAGTAATCGATTACTGATTTTTTCGGGACCGCGTACTGAGAACAAATGCGCCGCCATCTTAAGTAATCGATTTAATGATTTTTTCGGGACCGGGTACTGAGAACAACTGCGCCGCCATCTCAAGTAATCGAATTGTTGACTTCGGGGTCGGGTACTGAGAAGGATTGCGTCGTTATCTTGAGTGATCGATTTAATGATTTTTTCGGGACCGGGTACTGAGAACAATTGCGCCACCATCTTAAGTAATCGATTTAATGATTTTTTCGTTACCGCGTACTGAGAACAACTGCGCCGCCATCTTACGTAATCGAATTGTTGACTTCGGGATCGGGTACTGAGAACGATTGCGTCATTATCTTAAGTAATCGATTTAATGATTTTTTCGGGACCGGGTACTGAGAACAATTGCGCCAGCATCTTAAGTAATCGATTTAACGATTTTTTCGGGACCGGGTACTGAGAACAACTGCGCCGCCATCTCAAGTAATCGAATTGTTGACTTCGGGGTCGGGTACTGAGAACGATTGCGTCGTTATCTTAAGTGATCGATTTAATGATTTTTTCGGGACCGGGTACTGAGAACAATTGCGCCACCATCTTAAGTAATCGAATTATTGACTTCGGGACCGGGTACTGAGGAAAATTGCGCCGCCATCTTAGGTAATCGAATTATTGACTTCTTTAATAATGGGATTTGATAGGGTTTCAAGATTTTTTATCAACTGTTTTGGAAGGCAACCTTAGTATGTTCTGTGGTAATCGAATTGATGATTTTTTTCGGGATCGGGTGCTGAGGACAATTACGCCGCCGTTTTATGTAATCAAATTATTGACTCCGGGATCGGCTAATTAGGACAATTGCGCCACCATCTTATAATCGATTTGATGATTTTTTCAACACCGGGTACTGAGGACAATTGCGACGCCATATTAAGTAATCAAATTATTGACTCCGCGATCGGCCACTGGAGACAATCACGTCGTTGTCTTAAGTAGTCGAATTAACGATTTTTCGGGACCGGGTACTGAGGACAGTTGCGTCGCCATCTTAAGTAATCGAGTTATTGACTTGGGGATCGGGCACTGAAGACAATTGCGTCGTTTTCTTGATTAACCGAATTAGTGATTTTTCGGGACCGGGTACTGAGGACAATTGCGCCGCCGTTTTATGTAATCAAGTTAGTGACTCCGGGATCGGTACCGATGACAATTGGGTCGTTTTCTTAGGTAACCGGATCAATGATTTTTTCGGGACCTGGTAGCGAGGACAATTGCACCGCCATCTTATGTAATCCAATTAATCTTTCCGGGTCGGATACTGAGGACAATTCCACCACCATCTTAAGTAATCAAATTATTTACTTCCTGATCAAATACTGAAGACAATTGCGTCATTATCTTGAGTAATCGATTTAATGAGTCTTTCGAGACCGGGTGCTGAGGACAATGGGCCACCATTTTAAGTAATCGAGTTAATGATTTTTCGAGACCGGGTACTGAGGACAATTACGTCGTTATCTTAAGTAATCGAATTAATGATTTTTCGGGACCTGGTACCGAGGAAAATTGCCCCTCCGTCTTAAGTAATCGAACTTATTCCTTTTTTTCCGGGACCGGGTAGTTAGGACAATTGCGCCTGCATGTTAAGTAATCCAATTAATTTTTCTGGGATCGGGTACATTGGACAATTGCGCCGCCATCTTATGTAATCGAATTATTGACTTCGGGATCGAGTGCCGAGAACAATTACGTCGTTATCTTAAGTAGTCGAATTAATAATTTTTCGGGGCCGAGGTATTGAGGACAATTGCGCCGCCATCTTAAGGAATCAAATTATTTAATTCGGGGTCGAGTACTGAGAACAATTACGTCGTTATGTTAAGTAATCTATTTGATGATTGTTTTCGGGATCGGGTACTGAGGACAATTGCGGCGCCATCTTAAGTAATCGAATTATTGACTTCGGGATCGGGTACTGAGGACAATTGCGCCACCATCTTAAGTAATCGATTTAATGATTTTTTCGGGACCGGGTACTGAGAACAACTGCGCCGCCATCTTAAGTAATCGAATTATTGACTTCGGGACCGGGTACTGAGAACAACTGCTCCGCCATGTAAATAATCGAATTGTTGACTTCGGGATCGGGTACTGAGAACGATTGCGTCGTTATCTTAAGTAATCGATTTAATGATTTTTTCGGGACCGGGTACTGAGAACAATTGCGCCACCATCTTAAATAATCGATTTAATGATTTTTTCGGGACCGCGTACTGAGAACAACTGCGCCGCCATCTTAAGTAATCGAATTGTTTACTTCGGGATCGGGTACTGAGAACGATTGCGTCGTTATCTTAAGTAATCGATTTAATGATTTTTTCGGGACCGGGTACTGAGAGCAACTGCGCCGCCATCTTAAGTAATCGAATTATTGACTTCAGGATCGGGTACTGAGAACGATTGCGTGGTTATCTTAAGTAATTGATTTAATGATTTTTTCGGGACCGGGTACTGAGAGCAACTGCGCCGCCATCTTAAGTAATCGAATTATTGACTTCGGGATCGGGTACTGAGGACAATTGCGCCACCATCTTAAGTAATCGATTTAATGATTTTTTCGGGACCGGGTACTGAGAACAACTGCGCCGCCATCTTATGTAATCGAATTATTGACTTCGGGACCGGGTACTGAGAACATCTGCTCCGCCATCTTAAGTAATCGAATTGTTGACTTCGGGATCGGGTACTGAGAACGATTGCGTCGTTATCTTAAGTAATCGATTTAATGATTTTTTCGGGACCGGGTACTGAGAACAATTGCGTCGTTATCTTATGTAATCGATTTAATGATTTTTTCGGGACAGCGTACTGAGAACAACTGCGCCGCCGTCTTAAGTAATCGAATTGTTGACTTCGGGATCGGGTACTAAGAACGATTGCGTCGTTATCTTAAGTAATCGATTTAATGATTTTTTCGGGACCGGGTACTGAGAACAATTGCGCCACCATCTTAAGTAATCGATTTAATGATTTTTTCGGAACCGGGTACTGAGAACAACTGCGCCGCCATCTTAAGTAATCGAATTGTTGACTTCGGGGTCGGGTACTGAGAACGATTTGCGTCGTTATCTTAAGTGATCGATTTAATGATTTTTTCGGGACCGGGTACTGAGAACAATTGCGCCACCATCTTAAGTAATCGATTTAATGATTTTTTCGGGACCGCGTACTGAGAACAACTGCGCCGTCATCTTAAGTAATCGAATTGTTTACTTCGGGATCGGGTACTGAGAACGATTGCGTCGTTATCTTAAGTAATCGATTTAATGATTTTTTCGGGACCGGGTACTGAGAGCAAATGCGCCGCCATCTTAAGTAATCGAATTATCGACTTCGGGATCGGGTACTGAGAACGATTGCGTCGTTATCTTAAGTATTCGATTTAATGATTTTTTCGGGACCGCGTACTGAGAACAACTGCGCCGCCATCTTAAGTAATCGAATTGTTGACCTCGGGATCGGGTACTGAGAACGATTGCGTCGTTATCTTAAGTAATCGATTTAATGATTTTTTCGGGACCGGGTACTGAGAACAATTGCGCCACCATCTTAAGTAATCGATTTAATGATTTTTTCGGGACCGGGTACTGAGAACAACTGCGCCGCCATCTTAAGTAATCGAATTATTGACTTCGGGATCGGGTACTGAGGACAATTGCGCCACCATCTAAAGTAATCGATTTAATGATTTTTTCGGGACCGGGTACTGAGAACAACTGCGCCGCCATCTTAAGTAATCGAATTATTGACTTCGGGATCGGGTACTGAGGACAATTGCGCCACCATCTTAAGTAATCGATTTAATGATTTTTTCGGGACCGGGTACTGAGAACAACTGCGCCGCCATCTTAAGTAATCGAATTATTGACTTCGGGACCGGGTACTGAGAACAACTGCTCCGCCATCTTAAGTAATCGAATTGTTGACTTCGGGATCGGGTACTGAGAACGATTGCGTCGTTATCTTAAGTAATCGATTTAATGATTTTTTCGGGACCGGGTACTGAGAACAATTGCGCCACCATCTTAAATAATCGATTTAATGATTTTTTCGGGACCGCGTACTGAGAACAACTGCGCCGCCATCTTAAGTAATCGAATTGTTTACTTCGGGATCGGGTACTGAGAACGATTGCGTCGTTATCTTAAGTAATCGATTTAATGATTTTTTCGGGACCGGGTACTGAGAGCAACTGCGCCGCCATCTTAAGTAATCGAATTATTGACTTCAGGATCGGGTACTGAGAACGATTGCGTGGTTATCTTAAGTAATTGATTTAATGATTTTTTCGGGACCGGGTACTGAGAGCAACTGCGCCGCCATCTTAAGTAATCGAATTATTGACTTCGGGATCGGGTACTGAGGACAATTGCGCCACCATCTTAAGTAATCGATTTAATGATTTTTTCGGGACCGGGTACTGAGAACAACTGCGCCGCCATCTTATGTAATCGAATTATTGACTTCGGGACCGGGTACTGAGAACATCTGCTCCGCCATCTTAAGTAATCGAATTGTTGACTTCGGGATCGGGTACTGAGAACGATTGCGTCGTTATCTTAAGTAATCGATTTAATGATTTTTTCGGGACCGGGTACTGAGAACAATTGCGTCGTTATCTTATGTAATCGATTTAATGATTTTTTCGGGACAGCGTACTGAGAACAACTGCGCCGCCGTCTTAAGTAATCGAATTGTTGACTTCGGGATCGGGTACTAAGAACGATTGCGTCGTTATCTTAAGTAATCGATTTAATGATTTTTTCGGGACCGGGTACTGAGAACAATTGCGCCACCATCTTAAGTAATCGATTTAATGATTTTTTCGGAACCGGGTACTGAGAACAACTGCGCCGCCATCTTAAGTAATCGAATTGTTGACTTCGGGGTCGGGTACTGAGAACGATTTGCGTCGTTATCTTAAGTGATCGATTTAATGATTTTTTCGGGACCGGGTACTGAGAACAATTGCGCCACCATCTTAAGTAATCGATTTAATGATTTTTTCGGGACCGCGTACTGAGAACAACTGCGCCGTCATCTTAAGTAATCGAATTGTTTACTTCGGGATCGGGTACTGAGAACGATTGCGTCGTTATCTTAAGTAATCGATTTAATGATTTTTTCGGGACCGGGTACTGAGAGCAAATGCGCCGCCATCTTAAGTAATCGAATTATCGACTTCGGGATCGGGTACTGAGAACGATTGCGTCGTTATCTTAAGTATTCGATTTAATGATTTTTTCGGGACCGCGTACTGAGAACAACTGCGCCGCCATCTTAAGTAATCGAATTGTTGACCTCGGGATCGGGTACTGAGAACGATTGCGTCGTTATCTTAAGTAATCGATTTAATGATTTTTTCGGGACCGGGTACTGAGAACAATTGCGCCACCATCTTAAGTAATCGATTTAATGATTTTTTCGGGACCGGGTACTGAGAACAACTGCGCCGCCATCTTAAGTAATCGAATTATTGACTTCGGGATCGGGTACTGAGGACAATTGCGCCACCATCTAAAGTAATCGATTTAATGATTTTTTCGGGACCGGGTACTGAGAACAACTGCGCCGCCATCTTAAGTAATCGAATTATTGACTTCGGGATCGGGTACTGAGGACAATTGCGCCACCATCTTAAGTAATCGATTTAATGATTTTTTCGGGACCGGGTACTGAGAACAACTGCGCCGCCATCTTAAGTAATCGAATTATTGACTTCGGGACCGGGTACTGAGAACAACTGCTCCGCCATCTTAAGTAATCGAATTGTTGACTTCGGGATCGGGTACTGAGAACGATTGCGTCGTTATCTTAAGTAATCGATTTAATGATTTTTTCGGGACCGGGTAGTGAGAACAATTGCGCCACCATCTTAAGTAATCGATTTAATCATTTTTTCGGGGCCGGGTACTGAGAACAACTGCGCCGCCATCTTAAGTAATCGAATTGTTGACTTCGGGATCGGGTACTGAGAACGATTGCGTCTTTATCTTAAGTGATCGATTTAATGATTTTTTCGGGACTGGGTACTGAGAACAATTGCGCCACCATCTTAAGTAATCGATTTAATGATTTTTTCGGGACCGCGTACTGAGAACAACTGCGCCGCCATCTTAAGTAATCGATTTAATGATTTTTTCGGGACCGGGTACTGAGAACAAATGCGCCGCCATCTTAAGTAATCGAATTATTGACTTCGGGATCGGGTACTGAGGACAATTGCGCCACCATCTAAAGTAATCGATTTAATGATTTTTTCGGGACCGGGTACTGAGAACAACTGCGCCGCCATCTTAAGTAATCGAATTGTTGACTTCGGGATCGGGTACTGAGAACGATTGCGTCGTTATCTTAAGTAATCGATTTAATGATTTTTTCGGGACCGGGTACTGAGAACAATTGCGCCACCATCTTAAGTAATCGATTTAATGATTTTTTCGGGACCGCGTACTGAGAACAGCTGCGCCGCCGTCTTAAGTAATCGAATTGTTGACTTCGGGATCGGGTACTGAGAACGATTGCGTCGTTATCTTAAGTAATCGATTTAATGATTTTTTCGGGACCGGGTACTGAGAACAATTGCGCCACCATCTTAAGTAATCGATTTAATGATTTTTTCGGGACCGGGTACTGAGAACAACTGCGCCGCCATCTTAAGTAATCGAATTGTTGACTTCGGGATCGGGTACTGAGAACGATTGCGTGGTTATCTTAAGTAATTGATTTAATGATTTTTTCGGGACCGGGTACTGAGAACAACTGCGCCGCCATCTTAAGTAATCGAATTATTGACTTCGGGATCGGGTACTGAGGACAATTGCGCCACCATCTTAGGTAATCGATTTGATGATTTTTCGGGACCGGGTACTGAGAACAACTGCGCCGCCATCTTAAGTAAT
Source organism: Baylisascaris procyonis (assembly GCA_037389465.1). NCBI lineage: Eukaryota > Metazoa > Nematoda > Chromadorea > Rhabditida > Ascarididae > Baylisascaris > Baylisascaris procyonis. The sequence goes on from JAZARR010000214.1 coordinate 7,155,297, forward strand.
CGATTTAATGATTTTTTCGGGACCGGGTACTGAGAACAACTGCGCCGCCATCTTAAGTAATCGAATTGTTGACTTCGGGATCGGGTACTGAGAACGATTGCGTCGTTATCTTAAGTAATCGATTTAATGATTTTTTCGGGATCGGGTACTGAGAACGATTGCGTCGTTATCTTAACTGGTCGATTTAATGATTTTTTCGGGACCGGGTACTGAGAACAATTGCGCCACCATCTTAAGTAATCGATTTAATGATTTTTTCGGGACCGGGTACTGAGAACGATTGCGTCGTTATCTTAAGTAATCGATTTAATGATTTTTTCGGGACCGGGTACTGAGAACAATTGCGCCACCATCTTAAGTAATCGATTTAATGATTTTTTCGGGACCGGGTACTGAGAACAACTGCGCCGCCATCTTAAGTAATCGAATTGTTAACTTCGGGATCGGGTACTGAGAACGATTGCGTCGTTATCTTAAGTAATCGATTTAATGATTTTTTCGGGACCGGGTACTGAGAGCAACTGCGCCGCCATCTTAAGTAATCGAATTATTGACTTCGGGATCGGGTACTGAGGACAATTGCGCCACCATCTTAAGTAATCGATTTAATGATTTTTTCGGAACCGGGTACTGAGAACAATTGCGCCACCATCTTAAGTAATCGATTTAATGATTTTTTCGGGACCGGGTACTGAGAACAACTGCGCCGGCATCTTAAGTAATCGAATTGTTGACTTCGGGATCGGGTACTGAGAACGATTGCGTCGTTATCTTAAGTGATCGATTTAATGATTTTTTCGGGACCGGGTACTGAGAACAATGGCGCCACCATCTTAAGTAATCGATTTAATGATTTTTTCGGGACCGCGTACTGAGAACAACTGCGCCGCCATCTTAAGTAATCGATTTAATGATTTTTTCGGGACCGGGTACTGAGAACAACTGCGCCGCCATCTCAAGTAATCGAATTGTTGACTTCGGGGTCGGGTACTGAGAACGATTGCGTCGTTATCTTAAGTGATCGATTTAATGATTTTTTCGGGACCGGGTACTGAGAACAATTGCGCCACCATCTTAAGTAATTGATTTAATGATTTTTTCGGGACCGGGTACTGAGAACAACTGCGCCGCCGTCTTAAGTAATCGAATTGTTGACTTCGGGATCGGGTACTAAGAACGATTGCGTCGTTATCTTAAGTAATCGATTTAATGATTTTTTCGGGACCGGGTACTGAGAACAATTGCGCCACCATCTTAAGTAATCGATTTAATGATTTTTTCGGAACCGGGTACTGAGAACAACTGCGCCGCCATCTTAAGTAATCGAATTGTTGACTTCGGGGTCGGGTACTGAGAACGATTTGCGTCGTTATCTTAAGTGATCGATTTAATGATTTTTTCGGGACCGGGTACTGAGAACAATTGCGCCACCATCTTAAGTAATCGATTTAATGATTTTTTCGGGACCGCGTACTGAGAACAACTGCGCCGTCATCTTAAGTAATCGAATTGTTTACTTCGGGATCGGGTACTGAGAACGATTGCGTCGTTATCTTAAGTAATCGATTTAATGATTTTTTCGGGACCGGGTACTGAGAGCAAATGCGCCGCCATCTTAAGTAATCGAATTATCGACTTCGGGATCGGGTACTGAGAACAATGGCGCCACCATCTTAAGTAATCGATTTAATGATTTTTTCGGGACCGCGTACTGAGAACAACTGCGCCGCCATCTTAAGTAATCGATTTAATGATTTTTTCGGGACCGGGTACTGAGAACAACTGCGCCGCCATCTCAAGTAATCGAATTGTTGACTTCGGGGTCGGGTACTGAGAACGATTGCGTCGTTATCTTAAGTGATCGATTTAATGATTTTTTCGGGACCGGGTACTGAGAACAATTGCGCCACCATCTTAAGTAATTGATTTAATGATTTTTTCGGGACCGGGTACTGAGAACAACTGCGCCGCCGTCTTAAGTAATCGAATTGTTGACTTCGGGATCGGGTACTAAGAACGATTGCGTCGTTATCTTAAGTAATCGATTTAATGATTTTTTCGGGACCGGGTACTGAGAACAATTGCGCCACCATCTTAAGTAATCGATTTAATGATTTTTTCGGAACCGGGTACTGAGAACAACTGCGCCGCCATCTTAAGTAATCGAATTGTTGACTTCGGGGTCGGGTACTGAGAACGATTTGCGTCGTTATCTTAAGTGATCGATTTAATGATTTTTTCGGGACCGGGTACTGAGAACAATTGCGCCACCATCTTAAGTAATCGATTTAATGATTTTTTCGGGACCGCGTACTGAGAACAACTGCGCCGTCATCTTAAGTAATCGAATTGTTTACTTCGGGATCGGGTACTGAGAACGATTGCGTCGTTATCTTAAGTAATCGATTTAATGATTTTTTCGGGACCGGGTACTGAGAGCAAATGCGCCGCCATCTTAAGTAATCGAATTATCGACTTCGGGATCGGGTACTGAGAACAATGGCGCCACCATCTTAAGTAATCGATTTAATGATTTTTTCGGGACCGCGTACTGAGAACAACTGCGCCGCCATCTTAAGTAATCGATTTAATGATTTTTTCGGGACCGGGTACTGAGAACAACTGCGCCGCCATCTCAAGTAATCGAATTGTTGACTTCGGGGTCGGGTACTGAGAACGATTGCGTCGTTATCTTAAGTGATCGATTTAATGATTTTTTCGGGACCGGGTACTGAGAACAATTGCGCCACCATCTTAAGTAATTGATTTAATGATTTTTTCGGGACCGGGTACTGAGAACAACTGCGCCGCCGTCTTAAGTAATCGAATTGTTGACTTCGGGATCGGGTACTAAGAACGATTGCGTCGTTATCTTAAGTAATCGATTTAATGATTTTTTCGGGACCGGGTACTGAGAACAATTGCGCCACCATCTTAAGTAATCGATTTAATGATTTTTTCGGAACCGGGTACTGAGAACAACTGCGCCGCCATCTTAAGTAATCGAATTGTTGACTTCGGGGTCGGGTACTGAGAACGATTTGCGTCGTTATCTTAAGTGATCGATTTAATGATTTTTTCGGGACCGGGTACTGAGAACAATTGCGCCACCATCTTAAGTAATCGATTTAATGATTTTTTCGGGACCGCGTACTGAGAACAACTGCGCCGTCATCTTAAGTAATCGAATTGTTTACTTCGGGATCGGGTACTGAGAACGATTGCGTCGTTATCTTAAGTAATCGATTTAATGATTTTTTCGGGACCGGGTACTGAGAGCAAATGCGCCGCCATCTTAAGTAATCGAATTATCGACTTCGGGATCGGGTACTGAGAACAATGGCGCCACCATCTTAAGTAATCGATTTAATGATTTTTTCGGGACCGGGTACTGAGAACAATTGCGCCACCATCTTAAGTAATTGATTTAATGATTTTTTCGGGACCGGGTACTGAGAACAACTGCGCCGCCGTCTTAAGTAATCGAATTGTTGACTTCGGGATCGGGTACTAAGAACGATTGCGTCGTTATCTTAAGTAATCGATTTAATGATTTTTTCGGGACCGGGTACTGAGAACAATTGCGCCACCATCTTAAGTAATCGATTTAATGATTTTTTCGGAACCGGGTACTGAGAACAACTGCGCCGCCATCTTAAGTAATCGAATTGTTGACTTCGGGGTCGGGTACTGAGAACGATTTGCGTCGTTATCTTAAGTGATCGATTTAATGATTTTTTCGGGACCGGGTACTGAGAACAATTGCGCCACCATCTTAAGTAATCGATTTAATGATTTTTTCGGGACCGCGTACTGAGAACAACTGCGCCGTCATCTTAAGTAATCGAATTGTTTACTTCGGGATCGGGTACTGAGAACGATTGCGTCGTTATCTTAAGTAATCGATTTAATGATTTTTTCGGGACCGGGTACTGAGAGCAAATGCGCCGCCATCTTAAGTAATCGAATTATCGACTTCGGGATCGGGTACTGAGAACAACTGCGCCGCCATCTTAAGTAATCGAATTATTGACTTCGGGATCGGGTACTGAGGACAATTGCGCCACCATCTAAAGTAATCGATTTAATGATTTTTTCGGGACCGGGTACTGAGAACAACTGCGCCGCCATCTTAAGTAATCGAATTATTGACTTCGGGATCGGGTACTGAGGACAATTGCGCCACCATCTTAAGTATCGATTTAATGATTTTTTCGGGACCGGGTACTGAGAACAACTGCGCCGCCATCTTAAGTAATCGAATTATTGACTTCGGGACCGGGTACTGAGAACAACTGCTCCGCCATCTTAAGTAATCGAATTGTTGACTTCGGGATCGGGTACTGAGAACGATTGCGTCGTTATCTTAAGTAATCGATTTAATGATTTTTTCGGGACCGGGTACTGAGAACAATTGCGCCACCATCTTAAATAATCGATTTAATGATTTTTTCGGGACCGCGTACTGAGAACAACTGCGCCGCCATCTTAAGTAATCGAATTGTTTACTTCGGGATCGGGTACTGAGAACGATTGCGTCGTTATCTTAAGTAATCGATTTAATGATTTTTTCGGGACCGGGTACTGAGAGCAACTGCGCCGCCATCTTAAGTAATCGAATTATTGACTTCAGGATCGGGTACTGAGAACGATTGCGTGGTTATCTTAAGTAATTGATTTAATGATTTTTTCGGGACCGGGTACTGAGAGCAACTGCGCCGCCATCTTAAGTAATCGAATTATTGACTTCGGGATCGGGTACTGAGGACAATTGCGCCACCATCTTAAGTAATCGATTTAATGATTTTTTCGGGACCGGGTACTGAGAACAACTGCGCCGCCATCTTATGTAATCGAATTATTGACTTCGGGACCGGGTACTGAGAACATCTGCTCCGCCATCTTAAGTAATCGAATTGTTGACTTCGGGATCGGGTACTGAGAACGATTGCGTCGTTATCTTAAGTAATCGATTTAATGATTTTTTCGGGACCGGGTACTGAGAACAATTGCGTCGTTATCTTATGTAATCGATTTAATGATTTTTTCGGGACAGCGTACTGAGAACAACTGCGCCGCCGTCTTAAGTAATCGAATTGTTGACTTCGGGATCGGGTACTAAGAACGATTGCGTCGTTATCTTAAGTAATCGATTTAATGATTTTTTCGGGACCGGGTACTGAGAACAATTGCGCCACCATCTTAAGTAATCGATTTAATGATTTTTTCGGAACCGGGTACTGAGAACAACTGCGCCGCCATCTTAAGTAATCGAATTGTTGACTTCGGGGTCGGGTACTGAGAACGATTTGCGTCGTTATCTTAAGTGATCGATTTAATGATTTTTTCGGGACCGGGTACTGAGAACAATTGCGCCACCATCTTAAGTAATCGATTTAATGATTTTTTCGGGACCGCGTACTGAGAACAACTGCGCCGTCATCTTAAGTAATCGAATTGTTTACTTCGGGATCGGGTACTGAGAACGATTGCGTCGTTATCTTAAGTAATCGATTTAATGATTTTTTCGGGACCGGGTACTGAGAGCAAATGCGCCGCCATCTTAAGTAATCGAATTATCGACTTCGGGATCGGGTACTGAGAACGATTGCGTCGTTATCTTAAGTATTCGATTTAATGATTTTTTCGGGACCGCGTACTGAGAACAACTGCGCCGCCATCTTAAGTAATCGAATTGTTGACCTCGGGATCGGGTACTGAGAACGATTGCGTCGTTATCTTAAGTAATCGATTTAATGATTTTTTCGGGACCGGGTACTGAGAACAATTGCGCCACCATCTTAAGTAATCGATTTAATGATTTTTTCGGGACCGGGTACTGAGAACAACTGCGCCGCCATCTTAAGTAATCGAATTATTGACTTCGGGATCGGGTACTGAGGACAATTGCGCCACCATCTAAAGTAATCGATTTAATGATTTTTTCGGGACCGGGTACTGAGAACAACTGCGCCGCCATCTTAAGTAATCGAATTATTGACTTCGGGATCGGGTACTGAGGACAATTGCGCCACCATCTTAAGTAATCGATTTAATGATTTTTTCGGGACCGGGTACTGAGAACAACTGCGCCGCCATCTTAAGTAATCGAATTATTGACTTCGGGACCGGGTACTGAGAACAACTGCTCCGCCATCTTAAGTAATCGAATTGTTGACTTCGGGATCGGGTACTGAGAACGATTGCGTCGTTATCTTAAGTAATCGATTTAATGATTTTTTCGGGACCGGGTAGTGAGAACAATTGCGCCACCATCTTAAGTAATCGATTTAATCATTTTTTCGGGGCCGGGTACTGAGAACAACTGCGCCGCCATCTTAAGTAATCGAATTGTTGACTTCGGGATCGGGTACTGAGAACGATTGCGTCTTTATCTTAAGTGATCGATTTAATGATTTTTTCGGGACTGGGTACTGAGAACAATTGCGCCACCATCTTAAGTAATCGATTTAATGATTTTTTCGGGACCGCGTACTGAGAACAACTGCGCCGCCATCTTAAGTAATCGATTTAATGATTTTTTCGGGACCGGGTACTGAGAACAAATGCGCCGCCATCTTAAGTAATCGAATTATTGACTTCGGGATCGGGTACTGAGGACAATTGCGCCACCATCTAAAGTAATCGATTTAATGATTTTTTCGGGACCGGGTACTGAGAACAACTGCGCCGCCATCTTAAGTAATCGAATTGTTGACTTCGGGATCGGGTACTGAGAACGATTGCGTCGTTATCTTAAGTAATCGATTTAATGATTTTTTCGGGACCGGGTACTGAGAACAATTGCGCCACCATCTTAAGTAATCGATTTAATGATTTTTTCGGGACCGCGTACTGAGAACAGCTGCGCCGCCGTCTTAAGTAATCGAATTGTTGACTTCGGGATCGGGTACTGAGAACGATTGCGTCGTTATCTTAAGTAATCGATTTAATGATTTTTTCGGGACCGGGTACTGAGAACAATTGCGCCACCATCTTAAGTAATCGATTTAATGATTTTTTCGGGACCGGGTACTGAGAACAACTGCGCCGCCATCTTAAGTAATCGAATTGTTGACTTCGGGATCGGGTACTGAGAACGATTGCGTGGTTATCTTAAGTAATTGATTTAATGATTTTTTCGGGACCGGGTACTGAGAACAACTGCGCCGCCATCTTAAGTAATCGAATTATTGACTTCGGGATCGGGTACTGAGGACAATTGCGCCACCATCTTAGGTAATCGATTTGATGATTTTTCGGGACCGGGTACTGAGAACAACTGCGCCGCCATCTTAAGTAATCGATTTAATGATTTTTTCGGGACCGGGTACTGAGAACAACTGCGCCGCCATCTTAAGTAATCGAATTGTTGACTTCGGGATCGGGTACTGAGAACGATTGCGTCGTTATCTTAAGTAATCGATTTAATGATTTTTTCGGGATCGGGTACTGAGAACGATTGCGTCGTTATCTTAACTGGTCGATTTAATGATTTTTTCGGGACCGGGTACTGAGAACAATTGCGCCACCATCTTAAGTAATCGATTTAATGATTTTTTCGGGACCGGGTACTGAGAACGATTGCGTCGTTATCTTAAGTAATCGATTTAATGATTTTTTCGGGACCGGGTACTGAGAACAATTGCGCCACCATCTTAAGTAATCGATTTAATGATTTTTTCGGGACCGGGTACTGAGAACAACTGCGCCGCCATCTTAAGTAATCGAATTGTTAACTTCGGGATCGGGTACTGAGAACGATTGCGTCGTTATCTTAAGTAATCGATTTAATGATTTTTTCGGGACCGGGTACTGAGAGCAACTGCGCCGCCATCTTAAGTAATCGAATTATTGACTTCGGGATCGGGTACTGAGGACAATTGCGCCACCATCTTAAGTAATCGATTTAATGATTTTTTCGGAACCGGGTACTGAGAACAATTGCGCCACCATCTTAAGTAATCGATTTAATGATTTTTTCGGGACCGGGTACTGAGAACAACTGCGCCGGCATCTTAAGTAATCGAATTGTTGACTTCGGGATCGGGTACTGAGAACGATTGCGTCGTTATCTTAAGTGATCGATTTAATGATTTTTTCGGGACCGGGTACTGAGAACAATGGCGCCACCATCTTAAGTAATCGATTTAATGATTTTTTCGGGACCGCGTACTGAGAACAACTGCGCCGCCATCTTAAGTAATCGATTTAATGATTTTTTCGGGACCGGGTACTGAGAACAACTGCGCCGCCATCTCAAGTAATCGAATTGTTGACTTCGGGGTCGGGTACTGAGAACGATTGCGTCGTTATCTTAAGTGATCGATTTAATGATTTTTTCGGGACCGGGTACTGAGAACAATTGCGCCACCATCTTAAGTAATTGATTTAATGATTTTTTCGGGACCGGGTACTGAGAACAACTGCGCCGCCATCTTAAGTAATCGAATTATTGACTTCGGGATCGGGTACTGAGGACAATTGCGCCACCATCTTAAGTAATCGATTTAATGATTTTTTCGGGACCGGGTACTGAGAACAACTGCGCCGCCATCTTTAGTAATCGAATTATTGACTTCGGGACCGGGTACTGAGAACAACTGCTCCGCCATCTAAATAATCGAATTGTTGACTTCGGGATCGGGTACTGAGAACGATTGCGTCGTTATCTTAAGTAATCGATTTAATGATTTTTTCGGGACCGGGTACTGAGAACAATTGCGCCACCATCTTAAATAATCGATTTAATGATTTTTTCGGGACCGCGTACTGAGAACAACTGCGCCGCCATCTTAAGTAATCGAATTGTTTACTTCGGGATCGGGTACTGAGAACGATTGCGTCGTTATCTTAAGTAATCGATTTAATGATTTTTTCGGGACCGGGTACTGAGAGCAACTGCGCCGCCATCTTAAGTAATCGAATTATTGACTTCGGGATCGGGTACTGAGGACAATTGCGCCACCATCTTAAGTAATCGATTTAATGATTTTTTCGGGACCGGGTACTGAGAACAATTGCGCCGCCATCTTAAGTAATCGAATTATTGACTTCGGGACCGGGTACTGAGAACAGCTGCTCAGCCATCTAAGTAATCGAATTGTTGACTTCGGGATCGGGTACTGAGAACGATTGCGTCGTTATCTTAAGTAATCGATTTAATGATTTTTTCGGGACCGGGTACTGAGAACAATTGCGCCACCATCTTAAGTAATCGATTTAATGATTTTTTCGGGACCGGGTACTGAGAACAATTGCGCCACCATCTTAAGTAATCGATTTAATGATTTTTTCGGGACCGCGTACTGAGAACAACTGCGCCGCCATCTTACGTAATCGAATTATTGACTTCCTGACCGGGTACTGAGAACAACTGCGCCGCCATCTTAAGTAATCGAATTATTGACTTCGGGACCGGGTACTGAGAACAACTGCTCCGCCATCTTAAGTAATCGAATTGTTGACTTCGGGATCGGGTACTGAGAACGATTGCGTCGTTATCTTAAGTAATCGATTTAATGATTTTTTCGGGACCGGGTAGTGAGAACAATTGCGCCACCATCTTAAGTAATCGATTTAATCATTTTTTCGGGGCCGGGTACTGATAACAACTGCGCCGCCATCTTAAGTAATCGAATTGTTGACTTCGGGATCGGGTACTGAGAACGATTGCGTCTTTATCTTAAGTGATCGATTTAATGATTTTTTCGGGACTGGGTACTGAGAACAATTGCGCCACCATCTTAAGTAATCGATTTAATGATTTTTTCGGGACCGCGTACTGAGAACAACTGCGCCGCCATCTTAAGTAATCGAATTGTTGACTTCGGGATCGGGTACTGAGAACGATTGCGTCGTTATCTTAAGTAATCGATTTAATGATTTTTTCGGGACCGGGTACTGAGAACAATTGCGCCACCATCTTAAGTAATCGATTTAATGATTTTTTCGGGACCGGGTACTGAGAACAACTGCGCCGCCATCTTAAGTAATCGAATTATTGACTTCGGGATCGGGTACTGAGGACAATTGCGCCACCATCTAAAGTAATCGATTTAATGATTTTTTCGGGACCGGGTACTGAGAACAACTGCGCCGCCATCTTAAGTAATCGAATTGTTGACTTCGGGATCGGGTACTGAGAACGATTGCGTCGTTATCTTAAGTAATCGATTTAATGATTTTTTCGGGACCGGGTACTGAGAACATCTGCTCCGCTATCTTAAGTAATCGAATTGTTGACTTCGGGATCGGGTACTGAGAACGATTGCGTCGTTATCTTAAGTAATCGATTTAATGATTTTTCGGGACCGGGTAGTGAGAACAATTGCGCCACCATCTTAAGTAATCGATTTAATGATTTTTTCGGGACCGGGTACTGAGAACAACTGCGCCGCCATCTTAAGTAATCGAATTGTTGACTTCGGGATCGGGTACTGAGAACGATTGCGTCGTTATCTTAAGTGATCGATTTAATGATTTTTTCGGGACCGGGTACTGAGAACAATGGCGCCACCATCTTAAGTAATCGATTTAATGATTTTTTCGGGACCGCGTACTGAGAACAACTGCGCCGCCATCTTAAGTAATTGATTTAATGATTTTTTCGGGACCGGGTACTGAGAACAACTGCGCCGCCATCTTAAGTAATCGAATTGTTGACTTCGGGATCGGGTACTGAGAACGATTGCGTCGTTATCTTAAGTAATCGATTTAATGATTTTTTCGGGACCGGGTACTGAGAACAATTGCGCCACCACCTTAAGTAATCGATTTAATGATTTTTTCGGGACCGCGTACTGAGAACAACTGCGCCGCCATCTTACGTAATCGAATTGTTGACTTCGGGATCGGGTACTGAGAACGATTGCGTGGTTATCTTAAGTAATTGATTTCATGATTTTTTCGGGACCGGGTACTGAGAACAACTGCGCCGCCATCTTATGTAATCGAATTATTGACTTCGGGATCGGGTACTGAGGACAATTGCGCCACCATCTTAGGTAATCGATTTGATGATTTTTCGGGACCGGGTACTGAGAACAACTGCGCCGCCATCTTAAGTAATCGATTTAATGATTTTTTCGGAACCGCGTACTGAGAACAACTGCGCCGCCATCTTAAGTAATCGAATTGTTGACTTCGGGATCGGGTACTGAGAACGATTGCGTCGTTATCTTAAGTAATCGATTTAATGATTTTTTCGGGATCGGGTACTGAGAACAATTGCTCCACCATCTTAAGTAATCGATTTAATGATTTTTTCGGGACCGGGTACTGAGAACAACTGCGCCGCCATCTTAAGTAATCGAATTGTTGACTTCGGGATCGGGTACTGAGAACGATTGCGTCGTTATCTTAAGTAATCGATTTAATGATTTTTTCGGGACCGGGTACTGAGAGCAACTGCGCCGCCATCTAAGTAATCGAATTATTGACTTCGGGATCGGGTACTGAGGACATTTGCGCCACCATCTTAAGTAATCGATTTAATGATTTTTTCGGGACCGGGTACTGAGAACAACTGCGCCGCCATCTTAAGTAATCGAATTATTGACTTCGGGACCGGGTACTGAGAACATCTGCTCCGCCATCTTAAGTAATCGAGTTGTTGACTTCGGGATCGGGTACTGAGAACGATTGCGTCGTTATCTTAAGTAATCGATTTAATGATTTTTTCGGGACCGGGTAGTGAGAACAATTGCGCCACCATCTTAAGTAATCGATTTAATGATTTTTTCGGGACCGGGTACTGAGAACAACTGCGCCGCCATCTTAAGTAATCGAATTATTGACTTCGGGATCGGGTACTGAGGACAATTGCGCCACCATCTTAAGTAATCGATTTAATGATTTTTTCGGGACCGGGTACTGAGAACAACTGCGCCGCCATCTTAAGTAATCGAATTATTGACTTCGGGACCGGGTACTGAGAACAACTGCTCCGCCATCTAAATAATCGAATTGTTGACTTCGGGATCGGGTACTGAGAACGATTGCGTCGTTATCTTAAGTAATCGATTTAATGATTTTTTCGGGACCGGGTACTGAGAACAATTGCGCCACCATCTTAAATAATCGATTTAATGATTTTTTCGGGACCGCGTACTGAGAACAACTGCGCCGCCATCTTAAGTAATCGAATTGTTTACTTCGGGATCGGGTACTGAGAACGATTGCGTCGTTATCTTAAGTAATCGATTTAATGATTTTTTCGGGACCGGGTACTGAGAGCAACTGCGCCGCCATCTTAAGTAATCGAATTATTGACTTCAGGATCGGGTACTGAGAACGATTGCGTGGTTATCTTAAGTAATTGATTTAATGATTTTTTCGGGACCGGGTACTGAGAGCAACTGCGCCGCCATCTTAAGTAATCGAATTATTGACTTCGGGATCGGGTACTGAGGACAATTGCGCCACCATCTTAAGTAATCGATTTAATGATTTTTTCGGGACCGGGTACTGAGAACAACTGCGCCGCCATCTTATGTAATCGAATTATTGACTTCGGGACCGGGTACTGAGAACATCTGCTCCGCCATCTTAAGTAATCGAATTGTTGACTTCGGGATCGGGTACTGAGAACGATTGCGTCGTTATCTTAAGTAATCGATTTAATGATTTTTTCGGGACCGGGTACTGAGAACAACTGCGCCGCCATCTTAAGTAATCGAATTATTGACTTCGGGACCGGGTACTGAGAACATCTGCTCCGCCATCTTAGGTAATCGAATTGTTGACTTCGGGATCGGGTACTGAGAACGATTGCGTCGTTATCTTAAGTAATCGATTTAATGATTTTTTCCGGACCGGGTACTGAGAGCAACTGCGCCGCCATCTTAAGTAATCGATTTAATGATTTTTTCGGGACCGGTAGTGAGAACAATTGCGCCACCATCTTAAGTAATCGATTTAATGATTTTTTCGGGACCGGGTACTGAGAACAACTGCGCCGCCATCTTAAGTAATCGAATTGTTGACTTCGGGATCGGGTACTGAGAACGATTGCGTCGTTATCTTAAGTGATCGATTTAATGATTTTTTCGGGACCGGGTACTGAGAACAATTGCGCCACCATCTTAAGTAATCGATTACTGATTTTTTCGGGACCGCGTACTGAGAACAAATGCGCCGCCATCTTAAGTAATCGATTTAATGATTTTTTCGGGACCGGGTACTGAGAACAACTGCGCCGCCATCTCAAGTAATCGAATTGTTGACTTCGGGGTCGGGTACTGAGAAGGATTGCGTCGTTATCTTGAGTGATCGATTTAATGATTTTTTCGGGACCGGGTACTGAGAACAATTGCGCCACCATCTTAAGTAATCGATTTAATGATTTTTTCGTTACCGCGTACTGAGAACAACTGCGCCGCCATCTTACGTAATCGAATTGTTGACTTCGGGATCGGGTACTGAGAACGATTGCGTCATTATCTTAAGTAATCGATTTAATGATTTTTTCGGGACCGGGTACTGAGAACAATTGCGCCAGCATCTCAAGTAATCGATTTAACGATTTTTTCGGGACCGGGTACTGAGAACAACTGCGCCGCCATCTCAAGTAATCGAATTGTTGACTTCGGGGTCGGGTACTGAGAACGATTGCGTCGTTATCTTAAGTGATCGATTTAATGATTTTTTCGGGACCGGGTACTGAGAACAATTGCGCCACCATCTTAAGTAATCGAATTATTGACTTCGGGACCGGGTACTGAGGAAAATTGCGCCGCCATCTTAGGTAATCGAATTATTGACTTCTTTAATAATGGGATTTGATAGGGTTTCAAGATTTTTTATCAACTGTTTTGGAAGGCAACCTTAGTATGTTCTGTGGTAATCGAATTGATGATTTTTTTCGGGATCGGGTGCTGAGGACAATTACGCCGCCGTTTTATGTAATCAAATTATTGACTCCGGGATCGGCTAATTAGGACAATTGCGCCACCATCTTATAATCGATTTGATGATTTTTTCAACACCGGGTACTGAGGACAATTGCGACGCCATATTAAGTAATCAAATTATTGACTCCGCGATCGGCCACTGGAGACAATCACGTCGTTGTCTTAAGTAGTCGAATTAACGATTTTTCGGGACCGGGTACTGAGGACAGTTGCGTCGCCATCTTAAGTAATCGAGTTATTGACTTGGGGATCGGGCACTGAAGACAATTGCGTCGTTTTCTTGATTAACCGAATTAGTGATTTTTCGGGACCGGGTACTGAGGACAATTGCGCCGCCGTTTTATGTAATCAAGTTAGTGACTCCGGGATCGGTACCGATGACAATTGGGTCGTTTTCTTAGGTAACCGGATCAATGATTTTTTCGGGACCTGGTAGCGAGGACAATTGCACCGCCATCTTATGTAATCCAATTAATCTTTCCGGGTCGGATACTGAGGACAATTCCACCACCATCTTAAGTAATCAAATTATTTACTTCCTGATCAAATACTGAAGACAATTGCGTCATTATCTTGAGTAATCGATTTAATGAGTCTTTCGAGACCGGGTGCTGAGGACAATGGGCCACCATTTTAAGTAATCGAGTTAATGATTTTTCGAGACCGGGTACTGAGGACAATTACGTCGTTATCTTAAGTAATCGAATTAATGATTTTTCGGGACCTGGTACCGAGGAAAATTGCCCCTCCGTCTTAAGTAATCGAACTTATTCCTTTTTTTCCGGGACCGGGTAGTTAGGACAATTGCGCCTGCATGTTAAGTAATCCAATTAATTTTTCTGGGATCGGGTACATTGGACAATTGCGCCGCCATCTTATGTAATCGAATTATTGACTTCGGGATCGAGTGCCGAGAACAATTACGTCGTTATCTTAAGTAGTCGAATTAATAATTTTTCGGGGCCGAGGTATTGAGGACAATTGCGCCGCCATCTTAAGGAATCAAATTATTTAATTCGGGGTCGAGTACTGAGAACAATTACGTCGTTATGTTAAGTAATCTATTTGATGATTGTTTTCGGGATCGGGTACTGAGGACAATTGCGGCGCCATCTTAAGTAATCGAATTATTGACTTCGGGATCGGGTACTGAGGACAATTGCGCCACCATCTTAAGTAATCGATTTAATGATTTTTTCGGGACCGGGTACTGAGAACAACTGCGCCGCCATCTTAAGTAATCGAATTATTGACTTCGGGACCGGGTACTGAGAACAACTGCTCCGCCATGTAAATAATCGAATTGTTGACTTCGGGATCGGGTACTGAGAACGATTGCGTCGTTATCTTAAGTAATCGATTTAATGATTTTTTCGGGACCGGGTACTGAGAACAATTGCGCCACCATCTTAAATAATCGATTTAATGATTTTTTCGGGACCGCGTACTGAGAACAACTGCGCCGCCATCTTAAGTAATCGAATTGTTTACTTCGGGATCGGGTACTGAGAACGATTGCGTCGTTATCTTAAGTAATCGATTTAATGATTTTTTCGGGACCGGGTACTGAGAGCAACTGCGCCGCCATCTTAAGTAATCGAATTATTGACTTCAGGATCGGGTACTGAGAACGATTGCGTGGTTATCTTAAGTAATTGATTTAATGATTTTTTCGGGACCGGGTACTGAGAGCAACTGCGCCGCCATCTTAAGTAATCGAATTATTGACTTCGGGATCGGGTACTGAGGACAATTGCGCCACCATCTTAAGTAATCGATTTAATGATTTTTTCGGGACCGGGTACTGAGAACAACTGCGCCGCCATCTTATGTAATCGAATTATTGACTTCGGGACCGGGTACTGAGAACATCTGCTCCGCCATCTTAAGTAATCGAATTGTTGACTTCGGGATCGGGTACTGAGAACGATTGCGTCGTTATCTTGAGTGATCGATTTAATGATTTTTTCGGGACCGGGTACTGAGAACAATTGCGCCACCATCTTAAGTAATCGATTTAATGATTTTTTCGTTACCGCGTACTGAGAACAACTGCGCCGCCATCTTACGTAATCGAATTGTTGACTTCGGGATCGGGTACTGAGAACGATTGCGTCATTATCTTAAGTAATCGATTTAATGATTTTTTCGGGACCGGGTACTGAGAACAATTGCGCCAGCATCTTAAGTAATCGATTTAACGATTTTTTCGGGACCGGGTACTGAGAACAACTGCGCCGCCATCTCAAGTAATCGAATTGTTGACTTCGGGGTCGGGTACTGAGAACGATTGCGTCGTTATCTTAAGTGATCGATTTAATGATTTTTTCGGGACCGGGTACTGAGAACAATTGCGCCACCATCTTAAGTAATCGAATTATTGACTTCGGGACCGGGTACTGAGGAAAATTGCGCCGCCATCTTAGGTAATCGAATTATTGACTTCTTTAATAATGGGATTTGATAGGGTTTCAAGATTTTTTATCAACTGTTTTGGAAGGCAACCTTAGTATGTTCTGTGGTAATCGAATTGATGATTTTTTTCGGGATCGGGTGCTGAGGACAATTACGCCGCCGTTTTATGTAATCAAATTATTGACTCCGGGATCGGCTAATTAGGACAATTGCGCCACCATCTTATAATCGATTTGATGATTTTTTCAACACCGGGTACTGAGGACAATTGCGACGCCATATTAAGTAATCAAATTATTGACTCCGCGATCGGCCACTGGAGACAATCACGTCGTTGTCTTAAGTAGTCGAATTAACGATTTTTCGGGACCGGGTACTGAGGACAGTTGCGTCGCCATCTTAAGTAATCGAGTTATTGACTTGGGGATCGGGCACTGAAGACAATTGCGTCGTTTTCTTGATTAACCGAATTAGTGATTTTTCGGGACCGGGTACTGAGGACAATTGCGCCGCCGTTTTATGTAATCAAGTTAGTGACTCCGGGATCGGTACCGATGACAATTGGGTCGTTTTCTTAGGTAACCGGATCAATGATTTTTTCGGGACCTGGTAGCGAGGACAATTGCACCGCCATCTTATGTAATCCAATTAATCTTTCCGGGTCGGATACTGAGGACAATTCCACCACCATCTTAAGTAATCAAATTATTTACTTCCTGATCAAATACTGAAGACAATTGCGTCATTATCTTGAGTAATCGATTTAATGAGTCTTTCGAGACCGGGTGCTGAGGACAATGGGCCACCATTTTAAGTAATCGAGTTAATGATTTTTCGAGACCGGGTACTGAGGACAATTACGTCGTTATCTTAAGTAATCGAATTAATGATTTTTCGGGACCTGGTACCGAGGAAAATTGCCCCTCCGTCTTAAGTAATCGAACTTATTCCTTTTTTTCCGGGACCGGGTAGTTAGGACAATTGCGCCTGCATGTTAAGTAATCCAATTAATTTTTCTGGGATCGGGTACATTGGACAATTGCGCCGCCATCTTATGTAATCGAATTATTGACTTCGGGATCGAGTGCCGAGAACAATTACGTCGTTATCTTAAGTAGTCGAATTAATAATTTTTCGGGGCCGAGGTATTGAGGACAATTGCGCCGCCATCTTAAGGAATCAAATTATTTAATTCGGGGTCGAGTACTGAGAACAATTACGTCGTTATGTTAAGTAATCTATTTGATGATTGTTTTCGGGATCGGGTACTGAGGACAATTGCGGCGCCATCTTAAGTAATCGAATTATTGACTTCGGGATCGGGTACTGAGGACAATTGCGCCACCATCTTAAGTAATCGATTTAATGATTTTTTCGGGACCGGGTACTGAGAACAACTGCGCCGCCATCTTAAGTAATCGAATTATTGACTTCGGGACCGGGTACTGAGAACAACTGCTCCGCCATGTAAATAATCGAATTGTTGACTTCGGGATCGGGTACTGAGAACGATTGCGTCGTTATCTTAAGTAATCGATTTAATGATTTTTTCGGGACCGGGTACTGAGAACAATTGCGCCACCATCTTAAATAATCGATTTAATGATTTTTTCGGGACCGCGTACTGAGAACAACTGCGCCGCCATCTTAAGTAATCGAATTGTTTACTTCGGGATCGGGTACTGAGAACGATTGCGTCGTTATCTTAAGTAATCGATTTAATGATTTTTTCGGGACCGGGTACTGAGAGCAACTGCGCCGCCATCTTAAGTAATCGAATTATTGACTTCAGGATCGGGTACTGAGAACGATTGCGTGGTTATCTTAAGTAATTGATTTAATGATTTTTTCGGGACCGGGTACTGAGAGCAACTGCGCCGCCATCTTAAGTAATCGAATTATTGACTTCGGGATCGGGTACTGAGGACAATTGCGCCACCATCTTAAGTAATCGATTTAATGATTTTTTCGGGACCGGGTACTGAGAACAACTGCGCCGCCATCTTATGTAATCGAATTATTGACTTCGGGACCGGGTACTGAGAACATCTGCTCCGCCATCTTAAGTAATCGAATTGTTGACTTCGGGATCGGGTACTGAGAACGATTGCGTCGTTATCTTAAGTAATCGATTTAATGATTTTTTCGGGACCGGGTACTGAGAACAATTGCGCCGCCATCTTAAGTAATCGAATTATTGACTTCGGGACCGGGTACTGAGAACATCTGCTCCGCCATCTTAGGTAATCGAATTGTTGACTTCGGGATCGGGTACTGAGAACGATTGCGTCGTTATCTTAAGTAATCGATTTAATGATTTTTTCGGGACCGGGTACTGAGAGCAACTGCGCCGCCATCTTAAGTAATCGATTTAATGATTTTTTCGGGACCGGTAGTGAGAACAATTGCGCCACCATCTTAAGTAATCGATTTAATGATTTTTTCGGGACCGGGTACTGAGAACAACTGCGCCGCCATCTTAAGTAATCGAATTGTTGACTTCGGGATCGGGTACTGAGAACGATTGCGTCGTTATCTGAAGTGATCGATTTAATGATTTTTTCGGGACGGGGTACTGAGAACAATTGCGCCACCATCTTAAGTAATCGATTACTGATTTTTTCGGGACCGCGTACTGAGAACAAATGCGCCGCCATCTTAAGTAATCGATTTAATGATTTTTTCGGGACCGGGTACTGAGAACAACTGCGCCGCCATCTCAAGTAATCGAATTGTTGACTTCGGGGTCGGGTACTGAGAAGGATTGCGTCGTTATCTTGAGTGATCGATTTAATGATTTTTTCGGGACCGGGTACTGAGAACAATTGCGCCACCATCTTAAGTAATCAAATTATTTACTTCCTGATCAAATACTGAAGACAATTGCGTCATTATCTTGAGTAATCGATTTAATGAGTCTTTCGAGACCGGGTGCTGAGGACAATGGGCCACCATTTTAAGTAATCGAGTTAATGATTTTTCGAGACCGGGTACTGAGGACAATTACGTCGTTATCTTAAGTAATCGAATTAATGATTTTTCGGGACCTGGTACCGAGGAAAATTGCCCCTCCGTCTTAAGTAATCGAACTTATTCCTTTTTTTCCGGGACCGGGTAGTTAGGACAATTGCGCCTGCATGTTAAGTAATCCAATTAATTTTTCTGGGATCGGGTACATTGGACAATTGCGCCGCCATCTTATGTAATCGAATTATTGACTTCGGGATCGAGTGCCGAGAACAATTACGTCGTTATCTTAAGTAGTCGAATTAATAATTTTTCGGGGCCGAGGTATTGAGGACAATTGCGCCGCCATCTTAAGGAATCAAATTATTTAATTCGGGGTCGAGTACTGAGAACAATTACGTCGTTATGTTAAGTAATCTATTTGATGATTGTTTTCGGGATCGGGTACTGAGGACAATTGCGCCGCCATGTCATGTAATCGAGTTATTGACTTTGGATCGTGTACTGAAGACAATTGTGTCGTTATCTTAAGTAATCGAATTAATGATTTTTCTGGACCGAGTACTGAGGTGAATTGCGCCACAATCTTAGGTTATCCAATGAATTTTTCCGTGATCGGGTACATTGGACAATTGCGTCGGTTTCTTAAGTAAAGGGTTTAATGATTTTTCGGGACCGGGTATTGAGGACAATTGCGCCGCCATCTTATGTAATCAAATTATTGACTCCGGGATCGGTACTGATGACAATTGGGTCGTTTTCTTAAGTAATCGGACTAACGATTGTTTTCGGGACCTGGTAGCGAGGACAATTACGCCTCCATCTTAAGTAGTCTATTTATTTACTTCGGGATCGAGTACTGAAGACAATTGCGTCATTATCTTGAGTAATCGATTCAGTGAGTCTTTCGAGACCAGGTGCTGAGGACAATTGCGCCACCATCTTAGGTAATCCAATTAAGTTTTCCGGGATCGGGTACATTGGACAATTGCGCCGCCATCTTAAGTAATCGATTTATTGACTTTGGGATCGGGTACTGAAGACAATTATGTCGTTATCTTAAGTAGTCGAGTTAATTATATTTCGGGACCGGTTACTGAGGACAATTACGCCGCCGTCTTATGTAATCAAATTATTGACTCCGGGATCGGGTACTGAAGACAATTGCGTCATTATTTTAAGTAATGGAATTATTGACTTCGGGACCGTGTAGCGAGGACAGTTGAGCCTCCATCATAATTAGTCGAAGTAATGATTGTTTTCGAGATCGGGTACTGAGGACAATTGCGCTGCCATCTTAAGTAATGAAATTATAGACTTCGGGATGGGGTGCTGAGGACAGTTGCGCCGCCATCCTAAGTAATTCAATTAGTGAATTGATATGGTGTCTAAAGTTTGCGATATGCGATATTCTCTAAGAAACGGTTGCAAGAAATAGCTAAATGAGTTTTTACTGCAATTCCACAACATCGAAACTGTGGACGTTTCTGCATTGCGTCGCCGAATTCAAGAGAATTCATTTTTTTTTTGTTGCATCTTTCCTCATCTTAAAACTATTTCCGTTACTGCTATAAATCTTTTGTCAATTTCACTAATAACTCTCTAGATTTCTTCGCCATTTCTTTTTTTTTTATAAATATCAATGCCAAAGGCATTTTTTTTAAATAGATATCAATGCCAACAATAAAATGCATAAAAGAGGCATTAACGCATGAAGCCTCATATTTCAGCGATAGCAATGTGTATCCTATGGCAGTCCTCTCGAGTGGAACACAAACAACGGAAAAGTGCAATGGTTGTATCCTCACAACGCTTAACATCCAACCGTTCGAAATGAACTTCAATTTACATATCAGCTTATATGTGAGTTGACTTTCATTTTATCTATGCAAGAATATTGTTAATACTGAATTATTTCCTTCTATGAACTTATTACATCTGTTTTAGGGGGTTTCTCATTTAGTATCTCATTACGAGCCACCAGAATGATCGCATGATCCGAAATAATATTTAAGCCACCGCAGCATCAACGCGCATTGGCAAGATTAGACACAATTATGCAGTCTTTCGGTCGCTAGTAAAAGAATTGATAGTATATTTGGTTGATATTATGCTGAAAGGATTGGTATGAAACGTTATTAGGTCATCAATATAAAGTAATATAAGGGAGTAAATAACCTCATAGGAACCAATAATAAAATCGTTAATGGATCGAGAGAGACCACCAAAATAGAGAACAATAAGAATACATGCGAATACCGCAACACTCAGTTGACCACCAAGAAGTACCAATCGTGGCGATACATAGTTTGCTATTTGACGACGATAAGACACCACCAATGCACCTGTTGCCAACGATTCACATACGAATAAACCAAATAATACGATAAAGACGAACACATCGATGAAATCACTAAAAACATTTATAATTATATCACAGAATTGGTTTTTTTTTTAATTTTTCGAATGTAAATAATTAAAGTAACCAACCGCTTGAATAAAAATCTCGGATTTTCAGGTTTTGTGGTACTCAAAGGCGTAGTTTCATGGGGAGTCTATTTTTTTACGCTTTTTCGTTTTATTCTACTATCTGCTTGAATTACTTATATGCTAATATCACAACGCCTTTAGGAAATAATTGAACAAGTTGAATTTTGATGGTTCGCTTTTTTTCGACCATATGCAGAGGGAATGTTAACTTTTGACGAAACGACCAAAAATATGGTCATTTAGCAAAATTTTTCGCATTATCGACGATGAAGTGACACTCTCATTTTATGACGTCGTTTTTATCATTTAACAAATAGTTCATCCACCGCTTTGTCAGATTAGCGTTTTCGTTGCAAATCTACCGTAATATTCTGCAAGAGTTATGTGCGTTTCAAGTTGCGCGCTTCGGTCATAAAGGTGTGACGGCGAACGTGGCAATGCAAAAGAAGTGAGATTACAGAAAAAGATGTTTCAATGATATTAAAATGTTAAGCTTAATATTCGAAGGTAGCGGAATCTACCTCAAATTGGTGGTCGCCTAATAAGAGTGCATTTGTCGCCGTGTCGCTATAAAGACTGGTTTTAAGAATACAAAAAAAAGTCAGCGAAAAAGGAAAGAAAAATATCAGAAATGGTTACGTATGAGTGAATGCGCCAAAGAGTAGGTCAACTGAGCGAAACCAAAGCAATGCAACAATAATAGTATCGAGTATAGCAAGTGATATAGCACATCGATATGCTGGCCAACAACAACAGCAACACAACATCCGTTAGCACTTAATGACAGCCGACTGCACACTCGATCGATTGCTGCACACAGGCATATTCACAATTAGAACGCTCTCGCCGTTCACGCCCCTTCTCCAATAGCAATTTATTGGCGATGTGGCCAATTGCCCCAGTCCTCCCTATTCTTCAACTTTTATTCATTCGTCAACAACAACAAACCACTGACATCACTCAACGAAGAATTCAGTACTACAATTTATGATTGAAACAACACTGGCCAATATTTGACGGGGTTTTTAAGAGGAAAGGAACAAGGAATCATTGGCCAATGCTGATGTTCTATGGGAGGAAAAAGTTGGGATTCTTGAAGAGAAAAAAAGAAAAAATTTATGGTATAAAATACGATAAATTCCTCTACTTTTGCTAAGAAAACATTCAAGAAAAAACTTTCAGTAATGAAGTATAAAAGTGTACTTTAGAATTTCTGCATTATTCAGACTTGATTTTACTAGCCATAAGAGGATAGACAGGGTTTCATTGATACTAATAGAATATGGGAAAGAATATTCAGTATATGTGATATATCACTTATTATTCGAGCAGATATAGAGTTATCACTGTGATAACGATTATCAGTGCAGTAAATATTGGTTAGGCCTAATGTTTTTAATTTAGTCGAAGAAAAAGCTTAAATTTAGTTAAAATTGCAATAGATTAAATAGACGATAATCTATTACAACAACTGCTAAAAATTTAAATCAATGGGAAAGTTGATCTTTCGGTAAGGACTCTTTATCATTTATAAATCAAACACTCGAAAATTGTTATACCTTTACTCAATTTCCATCCAATAGTCTTTTCATACTTCATTTCGACTGGAATATAACTCTTTATCAGTTTCATGCATAATTACATTGGCATTGAAATATGTTTAATTCACCTATGAAAGGTGTATACCATCATTAAATTTATTGAATAGATTCGATTTATGCACGATTAATCAATGTTTGCATTAAATCTGAAATAGATAGCTGCATTGTTTTTGCGTTGAATTCCCTAGCGAATTCATCTTTGCCGACAATTGTTCAACACGTGTTGACAAGTAATTAGTGCGAATGGAAAGATTGGCCCATTTTTGTTTAGTTTATTTACGTTTTTTAATTGTATTTCCTTTGTTTTGTTGATAATTGACGTTGATTTTGTGTCTTATTTGTAGTCTCAGTCAATTTTGTGCAATATTTTATTATCAATACACCTATGTGCATCTTCGATACACCCTCATAGTTTAGGAATGCACCCTCTTAGATAAGAAAGTGCTATGCTAATATTATCACATATATGTGTCTATAGAGCCTATAGGAATTTTTTTCCATGCATCATTATAGATATAGTGCCATTGAAGTCTTCTAATAATGTTGAAAATTTGATGAGAGTAGGCTTGACTTCCGTCAGATGTACAACTGCGTTCAATAGTTAAAAATGCTCGAGAAAAATTTCTTGCCTTCATAGTTTAAAACGCGGATAGGGAAATTATTCACCGCAGACAAGTATTTCACTGATTTTGGAATCAAGTATTGGTTCTTTGATGCAATTCGTGTGGAGGCGGTAAAATGTGCCACTTTTTATTGGGATTTTTATTTCATTTGTTAATGACTTCACAAAATTTTCGATCGGCGACCCTTTCTGGTCGATGATTTAGACATGCAAAAGAATTCGGGATTCCCCTTATATCAGCACAGAGGGCTACATCAAAAAACGACTTGGTGTACCTGTGTATATTTCAACGGTTATGAGGTGTACTTCCGTATTTTTTCCACCTCGATATTATCATAGCTCGAACAGTCAAATTCTTTCGTGAGTTAGCTATCCTATCTCATAAGACGTCCGTATTTTATGAATTGTTATGCTTGATGCTGGACAAGCTTCTAATTTTCTTTATCGTTTAGAAGGGTGAAGAGCAATGGGCAAAATACACTATTCATGTCAACCAGAGAACAGTACGAAGTCATGTAAGGCGCGTGGATCAGATTTGCGTGTCCACTTCAAGAACACTCACGAGACGGCTCAAGCTATCAAACACATGCCGTTGAAACGTGCTATCCGATTCCTCGAGAACGTTAAAGAAAAGAAGGAAATCGTCCCATTCCGAAAATTCAATCATTGTGTCGGTCGGAAAGCTCAAGCTAAAGCCTGGGGGCATACGCAAGGACGTTGGCCGGTGAAGTCTGCCGAATTTCTTCTGCAGCTGTTGAGGTGAGTTTGGTAGTCGTCCACATTTTGAGAGAGTGCTGTTATGCTTGCAGTGTGTGACCTCATGTTATATCCACGCGGGTTATGGGTGGTGGGAGATTTAAAAATATGAAGTGGCACGTTAATATAAGAGCATATTGGGAGTGTATTCTGTCCTCAAAGATATAAAATGGCCTACGAACACCAACAAGTTGTTTCGTTGTTTCAACTGCCGTTTCTCGATGACACAGCAGATGGGTTGCAACTTCCAAAAGTTTATCTTGATAGCGAAAGTAAGTGGGTGGAATTCGTTGAAAATACTGATCGCAATCGATCACGATGGGTCGATTCCGATATATCCTGGCCTCTATATGGGAATGCTATCAGGAAGTCGGTAGAGGTATGTCGGCTTGAGTGGCACACTAGCGCAGATGTTCGCGAGTTTATATTTATATGAATTTGTTAGTTTGCATTGTTGTTCAAGGATAGAACCCTCTGAAATTTGTCGCATAATCTAGAAATAGCAGCTTAGACATTATGTCTCTATTTTCGGGACAATTTTACCTCATCGGTTTCAGAAGGGACTTTGGAGAAAATGGGAGATAGGAAGATAACCAACAAAAGGATGGACTGAAGGGTGAGGTCATCTGCTTGATGAGGGGAATTTTGTTTGGAATGGCTATGAGAGAACCTTTGACGGTCTTTGTACGTGGAATTTACAGTGACGAGGCATAAGCTGTGAAAACAATCGGGGACATCAGCAAAACATCAGTGCACATTGTGCGAATTTGCAGCGACCCAGTGCATGAGTGCCACATAAGTTAACTCAGCAAAATTAGCCCGTGGATATATATATATATATATATATATATATATATATATATATATATATATATATATATATATATATATATATATATATATATATATATGCATGCATGCATGCATGCATGCAGATGTACCCTCATTTATTATGTAAACGTGTATTCATAATACTCGTTTCCTTCGACTCTTTTTTTACTCATTTTTCCGTCTATCTCGGCCTACCCTGTTAGTTTGCGCATTTTCTCTCCTTTCTGTTTTCACTTCTAATTCTTTCCATGGTGGTTTAGCATCCCTATAGCTCAAATGCATAATCCAATTGGCGAACTGTGTGAATGTCGGATATGTTGAATAAGCATTGCAAAATAAGTTATAGCGCATCTGATCATGTCAGATAGCTGTTAGAGAAATCGAAAGGTTTTGCATTATTTAAGGTTACTTGTTCTTTCAACATAGCACTTTGTAGGTGCATGGTGTTCTAATCAGAACATTTCGTCGTTTTCATCATTGTAGGGTGGTCACATTGTAGAATCACTAAGACTCCTATTAGGGCCGTTTCGTATACCATAGGGGGTTGTTAAGTAGAGTTACTGAGTGAAATTGGTTTGGCATTGATCTGATAATGAGTTATGACTGTGGTTCATTGTTCTAGTTGTTATAGTTTATAATGAAGTATCATCTTTGGAGAGTGTTTCTGCTGGTTGATAACAGCAATATTGACATTTTGCAGGAATGCCGAAAGCAATGCCGAGTATAAAGGGCTTGATACGGACCACTTGGTTGTTGAGCATATCCAGGTGCAACGAGCCGCTAAAATGCGCAGACGCACATATAGGGCTCATGGAAGGATCAATCGTTAGTATTCACTTGTTTTATT
Organism: Baylisascaris procyonis; assembly: GCA_037389465.1. Taxonomy (NCBI): domain Eukaryota; kingdom Metazoa; phylum Nematoda; class Chromadorea; order Rhabditida; family Ascarididae; genus Baylisascaris; species Baylisascaris procyonis. Next base: position 7,181,739 of record JAZARR010000214.1, read on the forward strand.
TCGTTTATAATCAAGATGTGGACAGATTCGTTAGGCAACTTTTTTTGCTTCAGTACCCTAGGGTTTGCCGGCCAGTGGTGCCAGGATGGGCTTGAATGGTGCATGAAGGACGCAACACATGTTATTGTTCTTTTTACGCCGCTTGTGATCGGTGTTTGAATCGCACTTCGAGTTATTTTGGATCTGCCTGGGAACTATATGTGAGATACATACCAATATTAAATAATCGTTAAAGATAGCAGCCGTTGCTTGCTGGATTTAATTTATGAACTGTGGATGCGAGTATTCAAGAGTAAAGTGATGGTTAGATCACATCTTAATACGACTGAAGAGATATGCTGACTCATTTGATTCTGTTAAATTTTTGTACTCTTTGCTTGGGAACCATTTCATCGATGACGGTTTGGAGTGATTCAATACTCTAAATAAAATTGTTTCGTTCACCGACTAATCTTTTGATATATGTTGTAAATAACATAGTTAAACATAAGTTCGATGTTTGGTGGATACTGAAAGGCACAGGACTAGCTAGTGATTTACTCGACCGTTCCGCCTTCAGAAGCTAGTTTTCCGGACACCTAATGAAGATTCGAATTCTTGATATGTGAATTGGAGCTTTGACCACTGTCCCTTGCGGCTGTAAGAAACTCAAAGGGCTTGATCTGCCTATGCGCTCTTTTTCGCGAGTTGTTAGCACGGTTTCAGTCTTTTTTTTTGGAGGGGGAGGGGAATTTGGTCGCTTATATTATCCTGTGGTCCATGGGAACTTCAGACAAGGCGTGGAATATAGCTGCTACGAATTTGCAGCTTATATGTCCTCGCCATGTCACATAGAGGTAATACTGTCCGAGAAAGAGGAGGTGGTATCAAAGCCGACCGATGAGGTGGGCAAAGTGAAGAAAGAGTCGAAGAAGAAGCAGCGTCGCATCCTGGCTCGTGGTGAATACTAGTTGGTTGATTGGGTTGATCGTGTTGTTTTTTATTGTTGTGCTATCATGCCTGAATATTGAATTAAATGTGGCATGATGCTTTGTTTACCTATTTGTTTCGTTTACAATATGCTTTCACACTCATTCGGCGATTCCAATAGTGTAGCAAAGCGGAACTGTTCCATGAGAGTGACCCGAGTTGGGCAAATGCGGAATATGTCATAAGTGGTGCCATGGGCAGCTATATGATGAACGTATCGTCCAATGCCAGGTGTACGATGGCCTATGTCATGTTTGAGTACTGTTTCATTTAGCAGTGGAACTACGTGACGTGCTGGAGGGTATGCCAATGCATAGCTTCTTAGACATTAAAATAACGAATTTTCTAATCCATTTTGGAATTTTTTTTTTTTTCAGAGAGGTTGGCGACGTTGGGTAGTTTTCTTATGTGAGTCATCAGTTCCTCGATAAGTAGGTGTATGGTGTGTACTTTGCCTGTAGTGTTTTTTTTTTTCTTGCTTTTCTCCATCTCAAAACAATATCTAATGACCTCCCCACACTTAACGAAAACCTTCTGAAAACGTCAAAAGCAGCTCTTGATAGACTTTTGAAACAACCATTTGATGAGAACCTTCAACATCGAAATAAAACACCACAACTAAAAAATATTGTTCTTTATTTGAGCGAACATGAAGAAAAGAACGTTGAAAACAACATTTGATAGTTGACGCGATCAACAAAGAAACCATCTGCTAACGACAATGGTACTAAGCAAAGACGATGTTCATTGGGAGTATCCCATCAACGCACATTACTTTGCCCTACTGCTGCAATCGCCATATTTTTAGCTGCGTTTCTTCACATACCTACCCTTTCCCCCTTCAAAAAACCTTTTAGGAGACCATTATAGGGAATGGAACATAATAGAAGGTGGGCCAATACGGAAGTTAAAAAGTTCTCTTCTTTACAATACGATCGCCTTACCAAACAACGTCTCTAAAACAAAGTTTCCATGGAAATAAACTCAAAGGAATAAGAGAAAATAGTAGAAAAATTTAGACGAGATTTACGGAGAGGTGACAGAAACAAAGACCGCATCCGCTATACGGCGCATTACATCGTTAGCTCCATGATCGCGTTCACAATATCGTTGTCGGCTTTTTTCAGTGCCTTTATCGCCCGATTGCGAGTGACATTTGCTTGTGAGCACACCTAAACATCATATAACAACATGAAATATATGCACGATACGAATTGACCCTAGTGAAAATGTTTTCGAAAAATTTTCAGCCATTGCAGAGCATCCCAACTAGGAGAAATGGTGGCAGAAATTCGCACACGATGTCCTACCCACTAAAACCGATGAAATAACGCTTTCTTAATTTGCACCAACTGTAATCCTTAAAGTGGGGCACATGATTATACCTGAATTTTCTAACAGCTACATTTTTAACTCCGATATTGATAAGGCATCAGACGGATACAAGAATGGGGTATCCTATAAGCTCGGAAATAGAACTGCTCACGTGACAGTGCCTCAATTAACTACGTGTGATGGTATCTTTCGTCATAATGAACAACGAAAGAGCAATAGAAAACTGCACGAAGTGTCGACGAACACATCGAGCAATTCACAAGCGGAATAAAAGGAACGACAAGGCTGCAGAAGATGGACCAAAACAACAGGCTTCGATAGTGAGTGGTCGAGTGAGGCTATCAATATAGCGAGACGCTTACCAGTTCGATATCCTTTTCCTCTATGCCGGTGGCATCAATCTCTCCCTCCTGGTCACTCTCGTCCTCCTGTTCAGCCTGCGTCACATTAGCGCGCCCACCTTGACCACCTAGTGGCGCATCCGATGGCTTCAGACGTTCGGCAGCAGCAAAGCGCGCATGCTCGCTCAAATCCTCGATCTGTAAACAAGCAGCTATGAATAACACCCAAATTCCTATTTCTATTTCAAAAATATTTGCGAAAAATATATTCGCTAAATGGCTGTAAAGGTTTATTAATGCACAAAAAAACTTTTACCCATTTTCGAGAATATCGCAATGCGCAGTGCATTCGGAAATATCGCGCAGTGCATTTAATAAACTCGAATATAACTTCTCTTATCCATCATAAAATGACCTTTGATGCAAAAAATACTTGCATCAATGGTCGAAGTAAATTGGAACGGAAGGAGGGGAGAAACATTTAGCCGAGTGACGTGCTGCAAGGAAAGGGTATCTGCGCATGCGCTTGCTTTATGCGCCGACATAAATAAGCATGTACCTTAAATACACCGTTCTCTTCGATGCACAGCAAAGTTATTCAGCACAGATAGACTGGATCATCCAGTCCTAGATACTTAAGTGCTCTAGCTTCCGGTCCAGTCGTTTCGTCTTTTTTTTTTTCAATTACTAGCCCATACACTCAAACAAAACCTGTCGGATATCCGGTCAAACATGAACCAACAACTCCATCGTTAGTCCACATATATGTTTAGCGTTGATTCGGCGAAGGAATGAAAAAAGACACATTTTTAAACGCACCTTGGCTTCACCAAAGACGATGTACGTGTCTGAGCCAGGACTCTTATAGACGTCCGGTTTGTTGATGACGAAAAGGATGTTCTTCGATTTGCGAATGCACACACGTGAAACGCCATGCACTGGCTTGAGACCAAGCTTGCTGAAGAGTTTGCGTGCTTTCTTCTCTGAGCGTGATTGCTTGCTACCTTTGTCACCCATCACCTGTAATAGTGAAAAACTTTTGCACTTGTTGCGTTTCAATATTTCACAAATTTCCGTGGGCGAAAAGTTGGCGGTCTTTTGGAGGTGTGACATTGACGTCGATCGGCGACAGTTCCTCCTACCCACCGAAAAACTCGCTGAGTTGTTAAAATAAAATTTCTGTCGTTAGGCTAGAAAATGAGGGACTTTCGATGTTTCTTTGCTCTGTGGACCCGTATCTCCGAATTACTCCACGTAAAACGGCTCCACCTATAATTCTACAAACACATGAGGCAGATGACTGACATAATGAAAACGTAGGGATACCGTGTGGGTGGAACAAAACTGTATCGGTTTTTCCTCCCCATTCTGTGAACTTGTAATAATATAAGGCTGACCCAATGAGGACATTGATCAATCGGGATTTTTTAATCCCTGAGTAGGAAGCATTATGTCAAGTTACAGGGGCTTTATGTTGCGAATGCAAAATCTCTGATAATCGATGGGACTTTGAAGGATTGCAAATTTTAGAGATTTTTTAGATTCAATGCAAAGTAAGCAGTACTCAGTGATTTTACGAGCGTAAACTAACATACTATTTGAAAGCTTTGGCAAGATATGTTAGCGAATCAAAAAAAAAGTTGAATTTTTCTCCATCAAGCCAGCAATCGTAGATGCTGTGCAGAGAATACTTCAAGCCCATGGAATACGAGACAATCGTAATGAACAAATGAAAACGTGAGACCTGTTCGGTGAGTCCAGCTGCTTCAGCTACCTTCTTCTGCGCATCGGTGACCTCACCCTCATCGGCTTCATTCTCTGCATCCTGTCCTTCGGCATCAGACGAGTTCGATGATGCATCATCAGTGGCCACCTAAAAAAATGTAGTTGGCAAAAATAGGGTGTTATAAGAATACGATCGCATAAAAATGCAAAGACAAATGCTTTCTTCCTGCCAACAATTAAAAGGCGCTTTTAGAATGCGATAATGGGAAAAAAAAGTACTCTCAATCCGGTGTACTAGAATTAATGCCTTTTCATTCAATTACCGGAAAATTAACACAACATAAAGGTTGGCAGATATGTGTAACGATTTTGATCGTTGAGCAATTCGATCATGATAGTAAAGTAACTGGACTATGACCATTAAATAGCGTGCACTATGTTTTGCTCTTGTAAGTATCGCTTTGATACTAGAAGTAGGGTATATAAGAGTTGTTACTGCCCACTCAATGTAGTGTGTTTCTTTGTCAACTGGGAACTATGTGCGCCACGTTCGTTGAAGTCTTCGGTGTTTTTTCGTTTGTTTCGTTGCGCTGTTCGTTGTTCCAGATGGGACCGCGTTGGACTAATAAAGAGTTTGGTTGCGTCAGGGTGCTCAATAAGGAAGCGGTGACCCGATAAGGATATCGGGTCGTTATAGATGAATGGAAATGAAGCTTGAGGACTTTTCTTAGTTCCATTATATTCGTTGATTATAACTTCTGTAATTATGTGGAAATAGTAACCTTAAATCGATTAGAACATCATCATAGGTGAGATATTTAAGAGATTCTATTGACTGTATCGAAGAGAAAAATAAATGAAATAAAAATGAAATATGAGGTAAGCAGAAAGAGACCTTTTTAACTTCTTCGTCTTTTTGTTGCACAACCTCTTCGACCATAATTGAAGAACACAACGATAACGCTTATGTCCAGCTATGATTTATTCACTTATTAGAAAATATTTACTGTAAGGAATAAAATATAAAAAACGACTATCCTGTGAAGAAAAAAACAGTAATGTTGAAGAGGAAGAGAGTAGTAAATATTAAACAGCTAAAATCACATCATAAAATGAAATGAGTGTATTATAGTTTAGCGAAAATAAAGGAGAAAAAAATGAACGATGATATCCTTGAAAACACATTTTGAAAGGCAACAATTATCCCATAGTTCGAGCATTTCGCTGATTTAAAAGCAAAAATTGAGCGATGGAAATTTGCGTACCCTTCTTCTTTGCAATTCATTTCTGGTTATATTATATAAATAGCACTAAACTATAGAGTATTCACTCCGAGCATACTTAACAAATAAACTCAACAAAACTTTCGAAAAGCCAATAAAATCGAGAGAAGAATGGACTCCACATTTTGGGATAAGCAAATAACCGACCCCCTCGTTTCAAAAATTGTTGGACCCAATAAATACCAATCAGTGCGGACTCTCTTTAAGTCTTAATCCTTTGCATAGATTTTAAATTGTTGAATAACAAGAAAATGCAGCGCCCACTCTTGATATAATGATTGAAATGTGGATAAAAACTGCGACATTACCCACTACAAATACTACTGCAAATTGAAACGATGATAACGATTTTGTTTATAATAGGCCCACTTATGCGTTACCGTTTCCCGCATTTCTCTCAATGAGATACTACCAGCTATAGCAGCGCAAAAGCAATGCATGCAGCCTTATTACGTCTAATCAACCGATTACTGTTGACTAAATATTTAAATGCAATCAATTTTATCGTCAGAATATAGCACAAAAAGCGTGCAAACATCAATTCTATTTTTATAGTATTTATACCTCGAATATTGCAAAAGGGATTTTTTTGCACTCGCTGAGGCTCAATTTTGGAATATTTTCATAAAATTTGATCTATTCATTGAGAATTTGATAAGATAGATTGCAAAAGATTTTGCTTTGGCTGCACATTCACTCGATTACATTTGAGTTATATAAATCGTATGCGCACATTCGTCTCCAATTTTAAATTATCAAAATAACATATATATATATATATATATACATATATATATATATATATATATATATATATATATATATATATATATATATATATATATATATATATATATATATATATATATATATATATAGATTGTAATGTTAGAAATTTACTTTGAGAGTGTTTTTGAGTTTTTTTTTCTGATTTTACTTGAGTACTTATGATTGGTGATTAGTACGGAATAAAATTCAGTGTGCAACTGTCCTATATATTTTGTCATCAGCATTTAAAATATATTTCTATAGTATATTCTGTTTGCTTTTAATTGCTCACATACTCATCCGTAGATTCAGCGATCATGATTGTAGTGTGATCGTTGATCTCGATGACTGTTGAATGACATTTTTTTTTCTGCTATTCGCATCATGAATGTGTTGCAATTTTAATGTTTTTTCTCAACAAATGTACATCGCCCTAACAGATATCACTAACACTTCTATCGATCCGTCGATCTGGCATGCCTCTCGAATCATCAACATTTTCATCTCCTTCAAGAACGATTTTTGCGAGGAAACCAGTTTACACAAATATCTCCCATACATACGACTCACCCATCGTTTTCTGCGCAGTACATCCATTCAGCGTTGCGAAATTACGCGTATGTAGTACGTCTGATTCCGATCCATTAGCCTATTCATTATTCAGTCGAGAATCCATTCAACACATTCCAATTTTATGTCTTTTCCCTTTCCGCCGCATTTGAAACGTTTTCTTATTTCTTTCTTTCTTTTTTTTATTACATTAACCTGCTTACGATGAATTTTCTTACGTACTGAAGCTAATTTTAGGTGCTATTTTGAGGATTATTGACGTGATTGTTGCGCCAAAAGATTACATGTATAAGAGTATACTTGTAATTATTAGCTGTATAAGAATACACCGGTGATTGTTAATTAAAGTTAACTGCTCTCTTATGAAGCATTATTAGTGATATCTATAAAATGTTTGCATATAAATATAACTGATTAATGAAATTTTATCCGATGTATATATAAAGAGAAACTTTCAGCGATTGTTCTTCTAAGCATTAGATTATTTAAAAATAAAAATAAAAATTCTTTTATTGGATAAAACGTTTTCTCCGTCAGATGAACTTCAGCTGAAAATTATAAAAATTATTTATCTTTAATAAAATCTTATTTAAAATAAGGATATTTTTTTTTTTTTTTGCTCTTCTCAATGAGCGTAAAAAAATGAAATGTTTGATGTATTATGAGGGAAACTTTCACACCATTAAATCGAAACTCTTCAATTAAAATGTTGCAATAGTTCTGCTATAACACAAATTTCCCCGTATAAATATTTATAGCACAAATCAACCTGAAATGTTTTTTAATACAAATATCTCCAAAGAAAAAAGTCATTCGAGAGAGAAAAATGTATCCGATAAAAGAAATTCACCGAGATAAAAAAAAATTGAGAGAATTAGGATGAAAAACGGTTGTCTTACGGGGTCGGAAATCATAATTAGTGAACGATGAAAGTGTTCGTTACAATAAAGTGCTTGCTCATTGCGCCCATCTAACGTTGGCTTAGCGATGAAGAGTAGTATCGGTGCTCATTTCTGCTGACCAACCAGCCAGCCGCCAACTTGTTTCTGTCTCTCCCCGGACACGCTGCCGTTCCAACCAACCGCCAACGTCTGCCGTGTTCGCACAGTGCGGCTGGCAGCAATGCGATAATCGGCAAGACGTTCCACTAAGAACATACAGCCGCCATCATCATGCAATCCGTCCTTATACCATCAGTCCCTTCCCCCTTCCCCCCACCCCCATCCTGCGCCCCCTTTCCCTCCAAATCCTTTCCTACTCGTACCTTTCGTAGGAAACATACGAGCGATTGTTGTGAAAATTTGTGCCATGTAATTGAGATGTTAATATTTCTCTATTATGGTGTTGTGCACAATTTGTAAATGAAAAATTACATTTTAAACACATTTGCTATCCTCTTTATATTTTCGTTCCAAGAGCGCAGTCTTATATTATTATAGACATTATATATATATATATATATATATATATATATATATATATATATTATAGACATTATATATATATATATATATATATATATATATAATGTCTATAATAATATAAGACTGACCTAAAGACCACGGGAACCAACTGGACCAGAGAGGCATTGGGTCAGAGCAGGCGGAAGCGATATGAAGAGACATGTATTCATAATGGATGCTATGTTCATTTAAATAAATAAATAAATAAATAAACATATATATATATATATATATATATATATATAAATATATAAATATATAAATATAAACATATATATATATATATATATATATATATATATATATATATATATATATATATATATATATATATATATATATATATATATATATATATATATATATATATATAAAGGTAGTTTATTTATGGATTTGTCCATAGTAATTTGTAACAGACTATAGTATTTTGCTCGTGGAATCCTCGCAAAGCTGACATTTTTATACTTAATACTGTCGTCATTTTTGCACTCACAGGTCATGAATTATGCGCACAAGTTATGCGTGATATAAAGATGTATCGTATTTCTTTGTTCACAGCCTCCCAGCACTCAAAGAACTCTTTCCAAAGTGAACGTATATTAGAAATAGGAGAGGGGGGGGGGGGTGGGAGTCGTGGCATCTATAAACTTCAATAGAGACGTAAAATCGAGAGAGAAGTGTGACAGTAAAAAATGGAATACTGCCACAAAAGAATTACTGAAAGATGTATTTTAATGTGTCGTCCCATTTAAATCTACTGATAATTTTTCTGTATTTAATGCATTAGTACGTGATGGATAACCACCGACTCAATTTGATCCAATCCGAGCTTTGAGCTTAAGTGCAAACCGGAAGGGGCTATATTTCCATGTGGATGCTGTAGCTCTTATAATTTCTCAAAATGAAAGTATATTCGAGGGTGGTCTATGAAAGAGATGCTTAAATAAATAGCGAATGCGGTAATCGCTTTTTTACCTTTACGTGCATGCCACATTGCTGTGTTTAGTGCAAACAGTCGTAAGGATATTTAGTGCGAACGGGCATAAGATTATTTAATGCTAACGGACATAAGGTCGTTCAGTGCGAACGGACGTAACGCGTGATGTACTTCGATCCGTGCAATAGCTATCGGTATGTGACACGGCTGGGGAATGAAGTAAAGCGATAAATAAAAATTGTCACACAGCCAGAATGTTGAATGACCGCATATAACATTATGAAAGATGTCTATTCATGGAATTTCATTGTGGGATCATAGAGGGATTATTGAATAGCACATAGATGGTGTAATGAACAGTGAGATGGCTTGTTTGATTTTAGTGTTTACTCTTGCTGCTGACGTATTGGCGATACTTGTAAGTAACACTGATGGAGAGAGGGGCCAAGAGAGGGAGCGAAGAGCCGAGAGAGGGGGAGAGGGGCCAAGGGGAGGAAGAGGGGCCAAGAGAGGGAGACAGAGGGAGAGAGATAACACTCATTTGAGTATGTCGCCGATGTCATGCCTTACAGTATTAATTTATTAGCTAGTATCAACGAGTATTTTGCGCTGTCAAGAAGTAACCGACCGTGTGCTAAGCAACGATTATCGACGATCAATATGCACACGACAAAGGCTATATTATATGTGCGTTTGCGTCTGTGTGTATGTGCGCACCTGTGCATGCATATATTTGCGTGTCTGCGCGTGTCTTGTGTCCGTGTGCATGTAAGTGTGTTTGTGTATGCGTATGTATTTGCATGTGTGTGTGTGTGTGTGTGCATATATATGATCCAATCGGGGGTCGTCATGGAAGCAAGCTAAACGCACTATCCCGTCGTATTAAAGCTGCTCTCATGCTAAGTACTATAGTGTGGACAGAACACTTTATGATCCTTGTGCGAGACATCTGCGTCGTTCATTCAACTGTTGTACATCGTCAGTAATCAACCGCTAACGTTTTCGTTTTATTATGTAAATTATCTATTATATAATCAACCATTTATATTGGTGTGATGCTGATGGATATTATCACTGCCATATGGAATTTCCTTTATTCATATAAAGACAATCTAATTCAATTTAAAATCCCCTGACTTTTATGCAATCATTCGCGATATTAATTGATAATTTCTCATATTGATTCTAGCTTTACGTAGTTTTTGTTTAGAGAAAAAAAAAACGCATTCCATTATTCAAATACCTCGAAATCTCAAATAAACCCCCCCCCTCAGTTAGTTTTCGAGAGATGTAATTGCCTCTTTTTTTCATCGAAAAAAAAAATCTCTCATATATTTTATAGTGAATTCACAACCGCAGTGTTTTATTCAAAGTGTAATCGTTTTAGAAGTGCACATGTATTAAAAACTCGCAACTAATTTTATAATGTTTACGTGAATGTGCTCTGTCATTAGATGTGACGCACAAGGCCCCTTATCAAGTTATGAGCTTTCATGAAGTAAGCGCCTTCACAACGCATCAAACTCCTTTGAAATGACGTCATGCGAATATTTTCGGAATGAATGACACACCGGAGTGGGAGAGAGAGGGAAAGTGAGAGAGAGACAGATAGAAAAAGTGGACTAGGGAGGCCAGAAAACGCGAGACGAGGAGAGGGAGAGAGTCATTGAGGATGTCATATGTTTGTGAATGATTTTTTTAATAAATTCGTGTCAAGCTTCTAATTTTCCATTAATTTAGCATCAAAAATTCACTTTGAATATAGATTATTAAGTTTAGGGCCACTACCAATCGCCGACAAATGCGCCACCTGACCACTCTAGGCTGATGGATGGACTAGAGTGGACAAAAATAGAGGGACGGGTGGACTGTGGTGCACGGATGCATGGATGTATCAGGGTGGACGACCACTGGGGTGGACAACCATGGATGCATGGGGGGTGGGGTGTTTTTGTGCATTAATGTGTTTTTCAAAGAGGTACCGGTTGCCTTCTACTTGGGTCTAGTTGGTCATTCTTGAAGGTCATCGATTGTTCTTCTGCTGCTCTCTAAATGTTTCTTACGTAATTTATTATAAAATACTGCTTACGATATGTTATCAAACGTAGTATATTTATCACTATTAAACTCACTCATTACTGTATATGATTCACTGATAAAACATTGCATGACGCAGAACCGCGCCATTAGAGCAATTTTTGGCACCAGCTGGTTGGTTTTAGTTGTTTGAAAATGTCTTTTCGATCCTTACTCACTGCATAGCTTGAAGTCAGTATAAAATCAGTATTTTTGCTAGGAGAGTGAAAATTCTTCTTGGAAAGTTGCCAACGTCATTAGCCATCACATCCTCAACATCTAGCATATTACCAAATGATTTTGGAAAACTGCCAACAACTTTGGCATAGAAGAAAACGTCACCGCCTACAAAATGAGGATTCGTTCGATATTGTGGATCTGGCTATTGTTTCGAACGTTTTTTTTCGAATGTCCGTTTGGTGATTAGGAGATGGCATGGCTACTATTTGTATTTGTTTTTGAAAATATATGATGGAGGTGATTGTATTTATGTTGCGAATGATGATAAAATCACCGATATGTGCTTTTTAGATTCTCAATCTGTAAAATCCATGCTAATCGAATCGATTTGGAATAAAAAATCCATTCAACGACATATCCGAATTGAACTCGATTGCGTATATTTTTACGATGTTTGAAAAATATTTCGGAGAAATTTGTTGAAATTTGTATTTTTCTTCCGATTTTTGAATTATTCGGATTTCAGTAATTGTCATCTTCAATCACTAAAAAAGTTTTTTTTTTCTTTCAGTAAGTGTTTTATAATAATAGGCAGCACTAAAATATGATTTTTGAATAGCTTTCAGTTTTTGTGTTTGTTTTTCGGGCAAGATGAAACGTTGCTGCAATAAGTTGCTATTAAAATTCGATGAGATGTTGGTACATTCCTTAGTTAATTGCACTTGGCTTATAGTATAGTTATCGAAAAATTTTAAATCGAATTGAATTTGAATATTGATGGCGGCTGGTCCATTCGGTTAATTTAGCTGATTTTTATAAGATTTGTTTCCTATTTTATAATCCTAGACTTGTTTATCGACAGATTGTTGTTTTTCATTCAACATTTCCCACCATTGGTAAAGTACGTTCACCTACTTGTTTTTTGTTTAGAATTTTGGGCACGATTTCTGGACAGAATGTGGTTGTCTACCGAGTTGAATTGTAAAGATATATGCCATGGCAATTTCATTGTTTTGTTTTTCTACTTTTTTTGCGTGTTCTACGCACTCGAATAATGTACTAGAATGACCAAAACTCAAAATTTCTTCGACGCAACAGCTTTTCCAAGTGTTTCTTTACCTGTATTCCAGATACCTTTAATGGTGCATCACTTCACCGCCTATCTCCAGCAATCAAACATTTACAGGATGTTCCAACATCTTCATTCTTGAACTTCAGTGAGCGTTTCCGTAAGACATGGCCGCAGCAATGGTTTTTCTATATCGGCATCGAGCATGCGTTTGCTGTACCCTTAGCCTCACCCGAGACCGTGCAAATTACAAAGGGTTCGCAGTTTTGATTAGGACTTTCTTTATTTTATTAGGGAGGCTGCACTTTACGGGTACAGATCTGACAACTGAAGTTTAGATTCCATAATTAGGGCTCGGAATATTCTTCCTATAGTGATGGATGCCAACGAAAAGAACCTTCGGATTCAACAGAAATGTATCATATATCAATTCCTTTCTTAGGGTTATCCACAATCACCAAATATTTGACAATATAGTTGATATGTAGCCAATAAGCCTATAGATATGATGATATCAGAAAGCTAATATTAGCCAAATTTGCTGTGGGAATTTATCGAAATCGTTCGCCTAGGAGGAATTGAGTCACATCCTCGGGGGATTATTGGCGCTCTTCGAGCACGACAGAAAGAGGTTGTAGGTAAGAGAGTGCACAAAATGAATTCAGGCCAGAAAATAGCCCCATATTGTGTGGGCTATGCTGAGCTGAACGGGAAAGTCAAATGATAAGGTCAACTTCCAAGCAGTTGGCTATGCCTGAAAAGTGGGATAATACGAGCCGTCTCTCCGAATCACCTGACTTTATCCCTTCCCTGATATCCCTCAGGATGTATTGTGTGAGGGCAATTCACGCCTATCGCAGTAAATAAATAAAATGGAGTGGAACGTCTATCAGTATCGATCGTTTTTCAATCTTTGATCACTAAAAGTTCTCCCAGATCGATGATTGAATTGTCAGTGGTGCTTTTTAGTGGCAAAGTTTTATGTGTTCATATGTCTGTGTGTGCACATATCTATCCGTACGCATGTACGCTAATGCATCTATGCATATGTGCAACAATATGCAAATTTAGCAGCCCATTTCATATTGAGGATAGGGGTGGCATATGTTATAAGCATGCAAATTCACTACGATACTGCAAATATCCGTAACGGTATTTTCATTTATTCAGTGGTGGAATTGTTGTTTGTTACGAGGTTGCTCTCTATCAAATCGTTCGATTTTACCGCACTGTTCATCTGCGAAAGTTTTTCCTTGTTTTGATGCATTTTTCTAAAAGTAAATTTGCATATGTGAGGCGCCAATGGGTCGTATATTGTTTATTATCGTATATTTATGCGCATATTCAAATCTATTCACCCATTCAGTGTCTTCAACCAGAGTTTACTCATCAACTAGAGTTAAGGACCTTGGGAGATATAGTCTAAACCACAAACTGATTTCCTTCGTCGGATTTCAAGGTGATCCACCAATTTTTAAAGAGGATATAGACACCTCAATGAATATAAAAACTTGCATAGGTTTCACGACTGATTGCCTATCATCTTATATCCGATCGGGTAATTTCCCAGCTGGACACACCCTACAAGTGAAAAGATTTGCTTGTGAAGCAGGCACGATGCGCATTTTTGCAGTGAAACCACAAAGCCGACCGCTTTCATAAATTAATAATTGTAATGAGGAATGATATGTTCGCAATTGATTGGTATAATATTGTCAGGCTTGAATATTCCAAGCTATTGGTTATGTTGCCTATTTGCGCAGCAAATTTTGCGCAGTGGAGAGTGCCAAAACGATTTTCTGACGTTCGGGAAAACAGAAATGATTTGGATTGGAATACCAGAATGGGTAATCATGGATATTGTCCTAGTTGGAGGGTGTCGAATAAGGTGGCTAACCGATAATCGTCGAAGTCAATGAAATCAAGCTTTTTCAAAGAAAGTACCAGCGAGGCACAGGAAGAAGGAGTCGTTGATCCTTGATGGCGTGGAAATGAGGAGTGGAAGGTGCTTTATTTTGGGATTGGCATATAGGAGGAGGGCCACTTTAGCGAACAAAATAAGCTGGTTTATTTTTCATGGTTGACAGGTGTTTTAGATGTGTAGTCCCTTCATGCAGTCACATAAAATAAATAAACGGAATGCTTAAATACACCGTGGATAGAGGGGTGTAGGTTCCCGAAAAGTTCTTTGGGGGCTTACCCGACTTTGGTGTTCTCGAATTTAGAAGCGACGATTTCAGGGACGCCGAACTTCCGGGTCTTGACCATGCATTATTGTTGGCCCCAAAAGAATTCATCTTGGGGCTCCCAAGATTCGAAGCCTTTCGGAATTCACTCAGGGTCCCTTGAACATCGATAAGCCTCAAAAACCGTTCGGAGCCGAATAATTTTAGAAGATTTCATAGTACAAACGCGGTACTACGATGTGCCAACCTTTTTCATTGGGTCTTGGTAATTTACCCACTGGCTCTGTCTAATTAGTACCACCCTTGAAAATATTCGTTTTTTTCTTTTTAACTCAATCCGTTCAAGATGTGTTATAACCGATTGCAATCTACAAACAATTTTTTAAAAGACATTTAGGTGCTTTAAATTCGTTTCGAAGGGATAAATCAGTTTAAAAGGCGATGTGGAACGTTGTTATAAGATGTCTATTTTATTCGTCTAGTTTCCATTGATAAACGATTTGAGACTATCAAAGAAATAGATAGAAATATGCATAGACATGATGTGCTCTCTGATGCGCTTTCCTAATTCAAATTTATAAAAGCGCATAGAAATGAAACCTTAATGAAAGATTTGCATGAATGGCCCTTTTTCATGGGAAATTAAATACGCTCTTGTATATGTTGAATTATTTTTCTTTTTTTTTGCAATTTTCGCTAATATCATCGCAACACCTATTTGAAAAATTTCCCACTTTTCTATTCGCTTATATTGCAAAGGGTGTGTCATCGCTTTATTTCTTTAAAATTAAATTAATAGTAATTCAATTTGCGGTAATATGTTCCTTAATTCACAAATTACTACTATAAAATTGTTCACTGTAATTATTTTATTTCCCACATTGAGAGTAACAAAGAGATACAAATATAAAAGAATCATCGCCGAACGAAAGCACCT
This sequence comes from Baylisascaris procyonis, assembly GCA_037389465.1. NCBI lineage: Eukaryota > Metazoa > Nematoda > Chromadorea > Rhabditida > Ascarididae > Baylisascaris > Baylisascaris procyonis. The sequence continues at coordinate 7,197,578 of JAZARR010000214.1, forward strand.
CCACATTGTTTTGTTTTTAATAATTTGCTGTGCTGGATGCATCGGAACATGTTTTAATTGTTGCTGTCACCTAACAAAGGTGTATTCGTTAGCAATGTTGCTTCTCGTCAAGATGTGTGCCTATGTGATGCATCATTTTATGAAGCAAGAAGGGACCATCTTTATAATGTTATTAAATGGGTAAATTCTTCTTTTAAGGTATCATTCAATAATATGAACGGCGCCATATATAGAAACAACCGTTAGTAGTGTATTTATATTTGTAGGTGGAGTGCAAATATTGAATAATTTAATTTTCAGCTGCAAGAGGGGAGTCCGAATCCAGCAGAAACGATCACCAGCTAGCGCATAATAGTGCTATTAATTAAGCAATGGGCTTCTGGGATGAAAGCTTTTGGTTGCCAGAGAATGTCTCGTGGGATGACCTCAAATCGAATGCAACAGTACTTTATCCAGACGTATACGATCTCCTTTCAACTATCAAGTAGGTCTTCTCTTCTTTTTCATTTATCTTAGAATATATATTTTTGATTAGAATATAGCCCCTTCCTTTCAATTCCTAAAACCGATGCGGATATATCGCAGAATTACCATAAGAAAATATTACTGCTAAATGGCATGGAACGATATGGTCAATGCTGATGTTTTTATTACTAACCTTCGATTTCGTAAATATATGTACGTCTTTAATGCAACTTATCTTCAAGAAAAAAAACGAAAGGCGAGAAATAGCCCAATAAAATGGCGATAATCTATTTTTTGAGTAAAAGAGCGCAAATTTCCATAAATATAATTTATCTTATAAATAAAAATCCTTTTGTGATATATCAGAAGCCTGGGGCATCGTATCTACTCACTTTTTGATTGGCATTCGTAAGTGTGTTGCATTCGATGTTTTTTAAACTACCCCTAACCACTATCAACCGTAAATTTTCATTTTCATATGTGGCTTCGTTACAGCGGATCATCGTTATACCATAGCGTAATGCTTGCCATTTCTCCTATAGCGGTATTTCTAACAAGAATGGGTGTGAATATGCTTTAGGACAAGTATTTATTATAGATATGGTGGGCTGATGTTATTAATACGAGTGCTGATCGAATGTTTCATTTTTCTACCGATTGGTCATGCCTTCGGCTATATCGATGCACCTCAAGGAATATCAAATCGGATCATCGCTCATTTGAAATTTGGATTCGCTGGGAAGAGCAAATTTAAACGAGTTGCCGAAACTGCATGGCGTTTTACGTTTTACGTTTTCGCTTGGTTTTTCGGTATTTTTTTTTTTTGCTCTTATTTTTCGATCTTTCGACAATTCGCCATAAATTATGCATGTACAAAAAGTTGTCACCGTATTGATATCATCGTTTGTTTCATTTTTTAATTTCTAACGTGCAGTTTTTCGCTATTCTTAATTAGGCGTTTATACAGTTCTAGAGTATCATAAAATCAGGTATGGCAAAGAGTTGTTTCCTCTGTTTCGACCAGAGTCGCAGTAATCAACAAGGGTTTGCAAAATATGACACATTTTAAGTTTGAATGTACTTTTATTGGTAACATGATTTAGATATACCAATCAATATACTCAACGATCCATAACAATTTTTTGGAAGTATATCAAATTTTATCGTCAAATCGGGATTGAGTGTTAAGTTTGAAGATTATTTCAGGCTTATCAGTGATGTGGAATGAACCACAGTTGAGAGACGTGACGGAATGCTGGCGCAATTGGCCGCATCATCCAATTTCTATAGGCGTCTGGTGGTACTATGTGATTGAGACCTCATTCTACTGGGCTCTTCTCTTCAGGTTTACTTCCACCTTTACTATGTTTTTTTTCCATTTATTTATACTACTTAAGAAAAGCATATCGATGGTGTGCGAAGAAATAAAATCGCATTAGAAAAATATGGTAGAGAGAGATTAGATTCTTTTGAGGACAATGCTTACGGGTGGAATATAAATAGTAGAAGTGCTTGAGTTACGGATGCATTTGTGTAATTTGTAAGTGGGACTGTATTTCGAGTTATACGATAGCTTGTGATTAATAGGGATGAATTGAAACTTTTATAATTCTAAGATGAAGCAGTTATGTAACTGAATGAAAATACACTCAAATAGAATACGATGGAAGCGTGTACCTGCATCGTAGCAAGCGGTAACGATATGAAGCTTTGAAATAACCTATCACGCCTTCTCCCTTTCCTCGCCCTTCCCCTTCCCTTTCCTTCCCCCCCCCCCCTCCCAAGGGAGGTACTTGAGTGATTCGAGGGATGCTGCTATCTGTTTAGCGCTTTCGGATCAAGTTTATTTTGACACCCAATGCCAGAAGCTTTTAATCCCCACCGAATCCTTCTTTTTGAAAATAGTTGTCCCCATAGTGATGCAACTTAGAGATATCCAGACGTATTTCACCTAACTGTCAGGGCGAATTTATACGTGGCATCGCTTGACAGACTTACCTTTCCGTTAGATGTCGCATTTACTCAGTTTTTTGTGGCATTTCTACCTACTCTTTTGCAGTTTCCTTCCCATCTTTATCCTCCCTTACTTCTCTATCAACGACAGTGTTCTGTCACTTCGTTCCTGTTTCCTCTTGCTGCGATATGTCTCTTTCAGCTCAATGGCTTTTGATATCCGACGTGCGGATTTCCTACAGATGACGTTGCATCATACTGTAACGCTTCTGTTACTGTATATGAGTTTCACAATGAATATGGTTAGAGTTGGTACACTTATATTGTTCAGCCACGATCTCGCTGATATATTCATGTAAGTTTCTTTAAGCTTATTTCTTTAAGCTTATTTTTAATGCTATTTTGAGGCTACAAATATTGCATTCGCAGATTTGTTATGCGCATTTTTTGAGGAATCAATCAATACACATGATTCACTCTTAAGAAATGCGTTTCTTTTCAATGAAGAAAGAATAAAAGAAACGGGAAAGATAAATATTTTTTCATAAAATATTACATCGACGAAATGTAAGAGAAAAAGGTTGATATTAGAGGAGGGTCAAAACGGAGTTTAACTTGGCGTAATCTATTTTAAATTGGGATAATGCTCGTGCGTCGGTGCGCAGACTACTCTGGATGTTTGGGATCTTTGTCCGAGTACGTAGGTCTTTCTTGGTATTAAGTGAACTGTGACTCATCCCTAGGCAGGTAGAAGTTTCTGAATGCTAAGTGGAGTGAGACTCATGTTCAAGTACATAGATATTTCCGAATGTTATGATAGAGTAGAATCAAAGCTGAGGTACGGAGAACTATTTAGGTGCTGCATGGAGTGGATACCATACCTATAGACGTGGACCTTTTTTAATACTAAAAGTGGGATAAGGTTTATGATCAGGTACACAGATCTCTCTTCATTTGGCATCAAAAATCAGCAGATCAGGTATACAGAAAATCCATCCTGTTAGCAAGCCAATTCGATTGCGTCGTGCCATCGTTTTCCTTTTGCATATAACATTCACTAACTCTAAACCAAATTGAAGAGCATTATCCACAAAGGTGCATTTAATTATTCATATACAGAATAATCGTTCAAAAAAAACGTTACTCGCAAATTTTTCTTCAATGTTTCAGCTCTGCTTCCTTCATCATCAGGATCATAAATAAAAATATCTACGCATTGAAAAGACGCATGAAGATCATTTGAAATCAGCCAATTTTTTATGATTAGACTGAAGCATTGAAGCATATCGATATGTTTTACCACTATCACTTACATGAATTTTATTTCTCAATTATCCACTACCTTAGATGAATTTAAAAGATAAGTTTGGGGAGAAGTTATTTCATCTATATTGATTTACATATCGCATAGAAATGACATCTTTTTGAATAAAATAATTAGCAGTGCTAACTTTTTTTAAGTTAATTTTTTGCCTTCTTATTATTGTTTTTTTTTTCAACTTTTATTTCCTCTCAGTCTTTATTTTTTAATATTTAAAGATAAAAATAAGTAAACAACTTTGTTGTGATATGTAGTTAAGCTTTCAATGAGATGATTCGAGTTTCCATACATTCTTGAAGATAGAAATTTTTATAGTAGTCATTCAAAGAGGGAGGGGGCACCAAAGTATATTGGAGGCATAAAAATGTCTCAGAATATCTCAAAACATTAAATAGAAGCTGATCTTTTCTCATTCTTTGATAGTTGCCCTATGTTTAGATAAAACATCGATGTTAATGGGATATGTTAGTTGTTTCTAGTAGTACTTGTTGATTAGCACATGTAAATATTTGTATATTGGGATATTATTGTTGAGGGATGTTTCAGTGAATTGGGCAAATTGTTTCGTTATGCAAATTGGCAAATACCATTAATGGTATTATTCGTTGTATTTCTAATTTTATGGACACTCACAAGACTTATTTATTTCCCTTTTTGGATTATTTCCTCAGTGTTATTCGATGCTCCTTCGCTTATACAGGTTTGTTTGTTTTATTTTTAGCTGAATAATCTTTGGGAATAGCTGTGACGTAGTGATTGATTGTTTGTTCTTTCTTTTTTCATTTGTAAAGGTCGTTAATATGACCACTTGTTCATTACTAAACACAAAGTTTTTAATAACAGATAGAGGTAGCAAAAAAAATTTTTTGATGCCCATTTTACGTTCGGAAGGACGCTTTGCATAGTGAAAATGATAGTATCATTGAGTTGATAAGGTTAGGTGAATCAAACAAGACTACCTAAATAGCAAGACATTTATTTGGCATTTTTACGTATTAGGAGTGAATCTTCTTGGACAATCCGCCGAATTAGTTAACATGTTGTCCGTTGTGGTCATCTTCTCGCCTTCGGCCAAAAATCTATAAAGTAGTGGTCAGATTTTGGAAGCGGTACGACTTCCTGAGTGTGGTGCAGCTGAGGTGATTCATATAACGTTTTTAAAAAGGTAGCGAAACAAATATTAAAGAGCGCTTGTTCAGAGTAACTACCGTTGGGAGAATCTACTACAAAGGCCAATAGTACCACGAATTTTGGTGGCAATGTTGCTTTGCCTTCTTTTGCTGCATATTTTCTGGACATACCTCATCGTTATGGTAGCGGTGAATTCGGTAAGTGGTGGTGAATTAGACGATATTCGTGAAGGAGATGAAACCAGTGATGAAGAAGTAAAGAAAACAACAAGTAATAATGTGAAGCGAGGCGATCAAAAGAAAACACAATGACCATTGCTGAATGCTGAATGTTAAATTTGCATCGATTGCAATTGCCCGAAACATTACTGTCTTTCGTGGTATTTATTTCCCGCAGAGAGTCAAAAAATACTTACCTGCAAAGGTGGGAGGCTAGTTATTTCCTCTTTAATAAAGGTATCATATAGAGGATTGGATGGGGATGATTCGGGTCACGCACATTGGCGTGGTTTCTTTTATTGCCAAGGCCACTATCCACTACCTTTGGCTACAATTTACGGTCCTCTATTCCTGATCACCGACTAAGCACTTCGAATAGGGAAGATGACGAAGATGCCCTAAGTCTAAATTCTTTTGGGCGTTTTTTCTACGAACTTTTTTCTGAATTTATGAACGTTTTCTCCTACTCATTCGGTGTTTGATTATAATTTCTCAGATAGTTTGAAACTGTGACTGATGCTCTATTAATTGAGCGGAATTCAAAGGGAGTTTGCCAACGTGTAATTTGAATAAGGAAATTTTTGACTGCATAAAAAATTTCCATATGGGAACCATTGATTTTTGGCTAATATAGCGGGGGATGAATCGTTAGAATTGCAACTGTGTTTACGAATAGGATATATCCAATAGGTTTGTTAAAGGGGCAATTTTATCGAAGTATCACAACCGTAATTCGCCAACTTCAATCGTTTCGATCTGAGACTTTATATCTTGATGAGTAAACTGTGCACAAAATTTTGGTTGTTTAGGGGGAAGAAGAGGGGGAAGTATTTGACGAATTCGAAGTATGCCTTTAGATTGGTGGGAGAGGGGGGGGGGGGGGGAGGGAGGTGAAAACGGAAGGATTTTCGAGTCTACCGGTATGAAACGAACAAAAAATTGTCTCCTCGTTTGGTAATTTTGATGCATCTTAAAATTAGCGAAGTAATTACAAAGGGAAACATACTCTTCCCTTAAAACACCTCAAAATAGCCTTCATTATTTCAAACAAAATATGTGTTTAGCAAATAAACAATGATCCATTGAGTTCCCTGCACTTTCTAAAAGGGAATGTCTTCCCGGAAGGGAAATTCAGAAGGGGGGGATAGTTATGGGAGATGAAAAGAATTGAAGAAAGAAGTGAATAGCATTACTATGAGCGTATTGATTTTTGAATAGGAATGCAGTGACGACTGTAAATCTGCCATCAGATATATTTTACAATCAAATAGTCTATAAATTCCCGTCCTATTCGCCGTAAAATTCATATTTTTAATATTTAAATTTATTCATTTTGAACGTTTTACCATGTGCTTTTTTAATTATCGATATTTCATTCATAATCGGTTTTCTTCTTTGCTATTTCATTCCATATGATGGCAATTAATTGTTAAATGTGCGGCACTAATATTGATTGTTTTCATTGAGGGTAATGTTTCTTTAGTATAATGAGTTGCTGATTCCTTGTACGAAGACCTATGTGCTTTGTAGAGGTTTGTTTTACCTATGACTAGCCCTTTTTTGCTCTCATTCTCTCCGCTATCCTTTTTAGAATCCGATTCCGCCAATTTCCTTTCTTTGCTTGACCACCTTCATCCATCCTTTCCTATTCCATGAGATGGGACATTTGCGCCGAAATGAGAAAATATGTGAGGGAGAAAAATATTGCAAAGCATTGAGCCAACAGTATGATTTTAGAAATTATGCATCCAGTTCTAAAATATGATTTTTAAGAAACATTTCTGGGACTATTTGGTAACAATTTTTAAAACTTGGGTAACGTCTAACTATACGAACTTACCGAAAAATATTTTCTAGCAGATCGACGTGGCGGGTAAAACTTTGACTCCTTGGCACATCCTCAGAAGACTATTAGGAGGATTGGCACAGAAACCTAGTTGGGGAGGGGGAAGGAGGGGTGAGGAAAAGAAGGGGAGGAGAAAGGAAGGAAGGGAGGATGTTCAGTGTGTGTTTATTGGCCAATGATATTTGCTGTACGTCGTTTTTGTTGTTGTGTTATTGTTGCTTATGTTTCATATTTTTCTGTCACAAATCTTCATTGCATTTCGTATTATTTAATCGCTTCGTTATTATAGGTTTGCTTTTTTTAGCAATTTTTAGAAAATGTCTAAGGAAACTTTGTGATTCTAGATTTTTTTATTGTAGCCAGAAGGATGGCGAAGTCAGGACAGGGAGGGGGGAGAGGGGGAGCGGAGATGGGATTGGATTAGAGGGGAGCTGAGAGACGGAGTTAGAATAAGCTGTAGTTCAAGATTGCCGGCGTGAAGTTCAAAAGTATAGCATCTCGTGTAGCGACTAATATTTAGATCCGAGTTTCGCAAATAAATCCAAGTCTTATCAAATTTGATGAATTGTAGGCTATTTCATCAAAACTTCAATGCCATCCATTATACGCAAATGTCCTCTTTCAATAGAAAAAATGCAAAAATTAGTTACTACTAAAAAGGGGCTTAGTCACTAATTGCTATCATAAAATACTCCAGGTGGGAAGTTAGGCTGTGATGAAGAAAACGATGTCACCCTGGCTGCGAACCGCGAACGGAGCTGAACCCGTTCCCCACATTGCGTACGCACCATACCGTATGCTGCACCCTGTTGGCGAGTACTAATGCTCATCACAGGAACCCGAAAACTTGTGATGGAAACGTGCAAGTTTTTCCAGTCATTCAACTCCGAATGTCAAAATATGTCCCGTGCAAACTTTCAGCTTGATTGAAGGAAGGAAAGGTCCCATCTCTGCAAAGATTGCAGAGGACGATGGCCCATCCAGCAAGTGCACTTCCCCTTCTTCAATTGAGCTGAAATCTTGCATGGGAATATTATTTGAAATTCTGAGCTGAATGGTGGAAAGACCAGGTTTCTGTCAGAGGTATTCTGGTTTCTGTGATGGGCATTAGTACTCGCTTGCGCAATGCAGAGTACGGTAGTGGTGCGTACGGAATGTGGAGGACTTATTCAGCTCCGTTCGCGGTTCGCAACCGGGGTGTCGTTGTTCTATGCAAGAGTGGCGGGAAATCAAAACTTTAGTGATTAAAAAACCACGTGATAAGTTTTATGCATTTGTGAATTGGAACCTTAGTAAAAGCTCCGAGATTTCATCGAGGAATGCGCTAAATGAATTCTAGCCACAAAATTATAGCAGTTTCCTAAATGTGTTATTTTTTTTTCATGAATCATTTTTGTATTTCGCATATTTTCTATCGAAATTTGATTCTAAACGCTTGGTTTGTTATATGGTTTAATTGTGAATGTTATTGTTAATTGCAGTATTATTCAGTATATGCCAATGTTGCAAATTATCAAACTTTTCGCATATTGTTTATGATTGTTGTATAATCCAGATGGGCGTGTTGGTAACAATTCTATTGTATAGGATGTAATGGTCAGCAGCAATGGTCACTCGGTATATTAGGTCCTTGTTTTGATATCCGAATTTTCGACATGATCATTTCAGTATTTCGACTAATACGTAAAGAGCGTCTAAGGAATTGTGTACTTTTGCTAGCTTTAAAAGCTCGTTTATTACTTGACTACCGAGTTATTGTATAGTTTGTTAAATCATGCTCAATTAGAAAGAGTGACAGCTAGCTGGTGGTAACCCGTTCCATAAGTTTCACTTGTTGTTTAAACCTATCCTCCCACTATGATTATAGAGCGTCGCTTAACGGTTGAAGTAGGTACATAGGAATGCATATTTTTTCGTTGTTCTTCCTCCTTTTCCTATTATTTCCTCCCCATTCCTTCACTCACTCTGTCTCTGTAAGTTACCTCTTTAGATGCTTGCAGTGGTATCCTTAATTTTTTAAAGTTGATAATTTATTGGCACTTCAAACGTTTAAAATTTAATAGTGCGAATGTGGGGGTGTTTAGAAAAGGAGACGAGGGACAAAGGATCCTTGATTTCTTCACTCATTCCTAGAAATTTCTTCACTGGCTCAAAAAGGGGCTGATCTAAATGATAGCCAAGTAGGAATGATCTTCATTTTGGAGGTGGGAGGTGGGGGTGCGGGTTATCTATTTACCCACAGGCCATATTGCTTATTAAAATATGCTCAGATTTATAAGTATCTCTTATGCTTCGTTGTGTTGTTAATAAAATATTTCCTCATGAGTTGCAATATGCATGCGTGAAGACTGTTTATTGGGGTGAGGCTGAGCAATTCACAGAATCGAAACCGAATGGGCTTCTCGGACATTCTATAACCTCCTAATAATCTCTCAAATTTTCAGATTTAGTAAACTATGCTCACTTAAGGCGGATTTCATTAATAAATGTAAAGGACTGCTTAAAAACTTTAAGGACAAAGGTCTTAATCCTACCCTAGTAGAAAAATATTTGTAAAGAGCTTTAATTATCAAACTAGAATTAATTGTAAGTTCGTCTATCCTTATAGACAGGTTATCAAAAGTTTGATTAACGAAATCATTCACGGACTTTAGTTTCTTAGCTTATTAGCCATTCGTATGGCAAAAATCCTTTTCGTCTGTATAATATTAGAATTCAGTTGTATAAAGGAGTTATTTCTATAGGTTTAGCATTATAAATATTGCTCTACTTGTGTTGCCACTTCATAGTATGATCGTTTTGACCATGTTTACTAAGGTTTATTGATTATCGGTCTTCAAGACTGTATTTCACAAAGGAGCATTTGTCTACGAAACATAATATTATGGTACCCTATGTATTCTGTAGTCCATCTTCCACCCATGTATTTGTTTTACTTGTAACGGAACTTCACCTTCTGTATTACTACTAGTATTCTCTTCTAGTATTTTATATTAGTATTTTGTATTGAGAATGTCTTAGTGAACTTCAAATGCTATTCATATTGCTTTGATACGTGTAGTACTAATACAGATCAAATAAATATTGCCCTACGTATGACCACTGTTGGCGCGAAGCCGTCAACATCTGCCCTCAGGGTTATCGATAATCAGTCATCATCGCTTGTGCATATGGTTACACTTCTTTCGACATGGTTCAGTGTATACTAATGTTAACTCGGCGTGCGCTCTGTAATTCCCGTTTTTTATTTGTTCACATAAACGTTTCTTTTCTATTCTTTTTGCTTTTTTCTACTTTTAGTTAGGCTGTTTATATAGCTTCTCATACTGACAGGACTATACTTTTCGTTTGCCATATATATATATATATATATATATATATATATATGTATATGTATATATATATATATATATAGATATATGCATGACAAAGTGAAACCCATATTCATGAATCAGTTCACTCCATTTTAGTTCATTTCAACATGTCGGGAGTAGAGGACCTGAAATCGAACGGGGAGGGTTGTTATTAGGGTTTTATTAGTGCTTTCTTTCTTGTTATCCAGTGTTCTACGGATGCTTTCTTCTCAGCAGTCAGTCTACGAGCGGGAAGATGTTAAAAGCGAACTGTGGGAGGAGGATAGCCCTGATTACACATTCCAAAGGAATCATCTATCGTTTAGTTGCGCAAATATTTGAGCTCAGCGAATTCGCATATAGTATACTGTAATGCTGCACAATAGGCTTAATTTTTTCGCTGTATTCACTAGGCGCTCTTTGCAGCTTGTTCATTAAAACTTATGCCACCGATGAAATTAGTTTTGTGCTGCGCATGACGAAAGCAACGAACAGCCCTCCTTTTGCTTGAATGTTGGCTGGCACTCTCATTGATGAAAGAGAGAGAGAAACTGAAGGATAGAGCCATGGCTGTGCTTCTAGCCGCCGGCACTCGTACTCCTCCCTTAGTGTGTTGCGTTAACGCCAACTCGCTGCCTATTTTCTAGCGCTCATTGATCGATTACCACTAAGAGCATGTCAGTGGATCTCCAACCCACTTGTTCCCTTCCCTCCACCCGTCCCCCTTCCACCACTTCGGCGTGTTCCCCTTTCCATATAACCAGCTATCTTAATACTATTCAGCTAACTATCATCTGAGTAAGCGTTACGCTATAATTGAGAAGATGAATAGAATCGAAACTGCCAACTATACTTTATTCATGCGTAATTCTTCCTTCTTGTAATTAGCTTCTATTTCAATGTTGCACCAATTGCAGTACAATGCAAACTATGCAAGAAAATCTTTTAGTAGCCTTTATATAAAAAAAATTTTTTTTCCAATCATAAATTTTCTGCAATAGAGCCAACGAATATTGGTAATACAATAGATGAAATCATTTTTTTGAAGCTTATGGATTTCTAGTGGATCTCGACGTGAATGCGGATATGCTTATAAAGGAAAATAAGCAACTCATTAAACACAATGAATCTATAGTATGGTTTTGAGACGCTATAATACATCCAGTGTAGTATCTTCTTAGACATAATTTTTTTACACTAACCCATCTCACCTCTAAAAAGAATTTATAGATATTTGAAAGTGAGTGGGAAATTCCATGCATTTCAAATCGATTGGTTTTTTTTATTCGCCTGCATCGGTCAAGTTATAGAAAAGCGATTTCTTTATTAGGAGGAGGCTTATGCTAATGATCGGCTAATTTAATCTTTAACTTGTTGCCTTATTACCTTGCAATATCTTGCACATTTGTTATTTCTTATTAAGTTATTAAAGTGATTGCTCATGTAGGCTTAATATAAAATCACCTATTGGTGGTTCATCTGCCGTGGTATACTTGCCAATTCGTTTATTGTAAATTGAATAGCAATGCTGAAATCAGCTATGAAAAAATTAATTATTTTTTAAGTTTCGAAATGCACTCATGCGGAATTATTTGAACAAATTGGCCAAATATTTGCACTTCTCTAAACGTTGCTGACGTTATTAGTCTGAAGAAATAATTTAGTTTAATTATCCAAATATATTCAATATTCAAATTCAAATCAAAAATATTCAATTATTCAAAAGTATCATTTTTTCTATTTTAATCAATTTTTAGTGATAATTTTAGTCTTTCACTTTTCAATTCATCTCGAATTCATTGATTAAGATTGAAGTTAAGAGGCAGCTTATCTCGGAAATTTTATGAGGCGTATCCAATGATGTTACGCCCATCTTGCAGAGAGTATTTTTCGAACGTCCAATTGTAATAGTAAACAATTAGAGATCTCAATGCGTATATAGCCCCAAAGAATCATAGCATAATGCATTATTGTTAGAAATTGCTATTAGAAAAATTCATCGATAAATTCTAAAGTGATTTGTAATTGTATTGTAATGATTATTTTATAGTAGTCAATAGAATATCATATCGGCTATACTGTAAACTATACACTATAAACTGTACGGTTTCGTAGCATTTAGTAAATTCTCCATCGACGCAAGAATGGAATGATAAAAATTTAGAAATGAAATGCTTGCTGAAATTTGTTGCAATTATAATTTCATTTAATGATTGGATTATCCTATCGAATTAAACATCTGCCATAGATGGTAATCGGAAATTTCTGATTTTTGGGTCCTTTGCGCTTTTTGGCTTTCCGGTTTCCAGGCTCATTTCAACTCGTTCGCTTAATCGATTGAACATTCCGGTTTCCGGATGTTTTGTCTTTTCTATTTTCCTGCAATTTTTGATGCGCATATTTTTAATTGAATTATGATGCGGTTGTTTATCTCATCCCTCTTCATTGCTGATCTATAATCCTCAACGTTCTAATTCCCGCTCCCTTAAATGTCTATATCAGCATTATTTTATTTGCATTATTCTATCCGAAATAATGAAATTAACTGTTCTTCTATTCGTTATTCGTCTTCTCTTTCTTATAGAAACAAGCTAGGAAGTAGGTTTCGCATATTTCATCGTCCATAAAAGCAATCCAATGTTTTCTCAATTCCAAACTTTAATAATTATCGGTCATATCGGTCAAAAGGAAAGTGATTTTTCTGGATCGAAGCCGAAGGGATCTAAGCTCAATACCTCTCAATTCTTTTTGCAGAGCCAATGCAATAAGCAATACGATTCTACAACGGGTTCTTGCAATTAAATTTTACTTGGCTAATATTAGATAAAATGAGTTTATTTTCACTGGCCTTACCATATCCTCAAGAGTTAATGCAAGAAGTACGAAAGTTTTTAGATAGAATAACTCCGTTCTCTAAAATGTTCGCATCTAGTATAAAATTTTTTCGAAGCAGTTTGTCGGCGTTCAGCTATGCAGTTTTTTTTAATATTTATAAATCGAAAACGAGTAGAAGAACAGTCGGTTTATAACTGACATTTTGTGCATGAAAGTTGACCATTCCCAATGAATTAAATCGAAATTGACTTGTGGATCTATCTGCGGCTCTATATTCGTAAAATTTGTCTCTCAGGTTCCATAATATAACTTTCTTGCATTGAGAATCAAAATATTGGACAGCACTGGGCCATTACGTAATAGTTTTAATAATTTGTGTACGTATAAAAATTGAAAAGTGGAAGACACAAATACATAATCCCTAGAAATATAGCGGTAAGCTAGAAGATTGCAAGTCGTCATTGAAAATATGAGAAGAACTTTCTGAAGGAAGAAATGTAATCGATCTTGATCTGCGATCACTGAGATCGATATAATAATCGAAAATTGAAGCCGGTAGTCACCGAGTGAAATTTGATGGCTATGTTCGTGGTCACCGAAATCTATTCGTAGCCACCAAAAGCCGGCCGGTTGTCAACAAAATCGGTGGCTGTCAGTGTCAGTGGTTGCCGACTTCATGAAACGCCAACAGTGGCTGCTAGAATTCGGTGACCACCAAGGTATGCGAATGTCTGTCCGTATATCTGTCTGTCGATTAGCTCAGAGTGGAGAATCGATGAAGCGAGAGTCGCAACCTTTGACAGTATAGTCTGTGCCATAGATTGATATCCTTTGCTGAAATTAGTTAGTGATGGGCCAGAATGTTAATGCATTGCTCCAAATATTTTATTATTTGCTGACAGTTTGCGAAATCGGCTAAGCTGTGAACGAAACAAAAAAGCGCCTATCGTACCTTTGGCATTTTCTCTACTTGTTTATGACAGAACCGATATAAAATGAAACTTCTAACGGCTTCAAAACGTGAACAAATTTTTAGCATATTTAAATGCTTTCAACTTCTTCTAAAGTTGGTGATAATTCTACATCAGTAATCCTATTGTGCCATTATGCCTATTAAATTTTGGAGCTTCAGCTTTAATGGCTTTTGCTTTGGAAATGTTTAACGAGCAGGCACACCCACGCATTTAACATAGGCATATACATAGACATGATATCCCTGCAAAGCCGTTTTCGAAGCGCATAATTGCCGATTAAATAGTGTTAAAAATGCGTTTTTCAAAAAGCACCTTCAACAAATCGCAAAATTCTGCACTCTATTTGCAGAAGGAAACGAAATATGCAAATTTTGTGCCATCACTAAATATTTGTAATTTTTTTGCGATTGAATGAACTGAATTTAAAAAAAAAATGTTTTTGATAGATAATGCTAGGTAGTTTGTTAGCTCAGCAATTTTCATAGTTCCTTTAATTGATGTGTTCAATTGCTGGATGTAACGAATATCAAGCAGTAGAGAAGGTACAGCTTTCATATTTAACATGAGAATATGAACTCATCATAATATTGCGCTTTTTTCGCGCAAAGTTTTCCAAAAAAATCGCACAAGAATGAATTAACACCTGTGGACTAGCATTATAACCTTATTTTATCAGCTCTCAACCGGAAGATCACCTTTATCAATCTTATTCGCACAGGAAAATCAACTTTCACTGTTTCACTAGCGAAATTTCCACTAGAAATGAAGAAATTTTATGCCTATTGAGTCAGTTTTTTCTTTTGAGCTATCCTTAAATTTTAGTATGCGCCGAAGGATACTGAGGTCTGTTTCACTGGAAGCGTTAATGTGTTCTTGAACTTATGATGACATTAAGTGAAACGAGTTGGGTGCAAGTTGAGGAAAATTTCTTATCACGGCAGAAAATGTTGATTAAACACTGGGGCAATTTAGATTATTTAAAAGAATCCATCTGACCCCAATATAGATGGAAGGAAACCGCCAAACTGCCACTAAGTAAGCTGCTGTAGCTTTAGGAGTTGAGTAGCTCAACCAATCGAATCTCAGCATGGAAAGCTGAAAATCGTTTCTCTCTCTCTCTCTCTCTCTCTCTCTCTCGTATGCGAATGATCATCAATCAATTCATTTTTGAAGGAAGTATTTTTTTGCATCATATTCGAAAATTCTTGCAATTGTATAGTCGATTTTTGCAGCATTTGCATAATCGATTTTTGGTGGCTCACAAATCACATATCATTCCAATAGTTTAATATAATTCATCATTTATTATAATTAGGTCAGTAAAGTAGGAGGTGTTTCTTTCTGCTTCAAAAACTTGTGACATCAATATATTTTGCTGTCATATTTATTCATTGCTAAGAAACTTGCCAGCCGCGAAGGAAAAATCTTACAATTTATTTTATCGTTAGTAAAACCTTTTCTTTCATTGACGTCCTCAACTTCTTTTGTAAAAGTTATTTGTAGTCTTTCGATTGGTTGATTATGAAAATTTTAATATACTTTACTTTTAAATTCAATTATTTTTCATGTTGAATGTCAAATTTCGTTGACGATCGATGGAATTTAAGGATTGAAGAAATAATGTCGAAATTTTTGATAAAATTCATTCAATAAGAACGCTTCTTCAATAAAGTGTACTTCTCGAAAGCAAATATTTAATTTTATAGAAATTCAATTTTATCGATTTTAATATAAATGCTTTGATTCATTAATAATTTTTTTTCCTAAACAGATTAGTTGGTCATCTAAACAATAAGCGCAACGTTCATTATTGACGCATTTATGCACACTGAAATTCAATTTGTATTGAGTATATGGTTGTGATTCGAATTATATGGTGAGATTCTTCGAAACGAGGCGATTTCTTTCCTCTAGACGAATATATCCATCCATCCGTTAATCTCTTCCAGAATTGAATGATATTTTTTATTGCTTTGTTTGTTATCCTCACTTGCAAATACATCTTTTCTTGTTTATTTTTTCTCTCGTCTTTGTGCTATATGAGTCGTTGTAATTGAATTTGAGGCCGCTATCTCCCCGCCAGCCTATATCTCCACGCAATTCAACGGACATTCACTCAACTATTCTTAGACATTTTCTCTTATTCATATGCACTTATGAAATTCAAGAGAAGAGTATTTCGATCACTGCAGGAATTCGAATTCATTCACTTTATGGAAGTATCAAATTTGATGATGTTGAATCATCATTAAATTAAGCCTCTGCTTGGGAATTGGTTAAGACGAGGGCAACACTAGCATTTTATGTGAAATGTTCGAACAATGCAATAGTGTTGTTCTTGCATGATGTTCTCGAACTATCTCCAATATATCGACAAAATGTTTCAATAAATCACACTTATACGTTGCTAAAAAGCGCATGTTGCGCATATTTAAAAATAGGGGAACTTTAGAAAGAGCATAAACTTTGGGAGGGTGCCTGTTTGCTTGGTGAATATCGAACGAAAAGCATCAAAGAATGTGCACACCGCATACACCATGGCTTGCTTGCTCTACGCCGATAGCGCAGCTAGTGAATTTGGCGGAGCGTTGCGATCCCACTCTCGGCTATTCTATTCATTTCATCATCGCTAGCTTAATTTTTGATGCTATTTTCGCTATTTTTTTGATCTTTCTCACTTCAACTATGGAAAGAATAGCCTAAGTTTCATTATGACGTCATAAAAAATTCGTTTATGTGTGCGTTTAGATATCGACGAAAGATTTATCTTTATTTATTGATTGTTCATTTTGATCTTTCTTTAAGTGATCGTCATTTAATTTACTTCTATTTATTTCATTACACTATCACAGTCATAGTTGATCTTTTTTCTGTTATAACAATTCCTATATGCCGCATAATTCTGCTTTTAAGTGTTTTAGTAATAAATTTTCTTTTATGATTTAATTATTTAGGAGCCCCAGTTAATTGTATTCTTTTAAGGTGTTACATAAGAATATATGCAGCCGACATATTTTAGATTTCTTAATTATATTCTATCACGCCTTTTTTATGCTTTCTATGCGAATGAAAGATTGTTGAAACATCTTGCTTCAGCATCACCTCATATATCACATTAGTTCCATGCGTGCACATTTGTATAGGACCTTAGGTCTTATGTTATCACGATATCTTATTGTTATCATGATAACTAACGAAACCAACTGCGTGCAAGCATAAGTTCTTTTGCATTTTTTAATGCTCTTTTATGAGCTTGTTGGAGAAAAGTCTTCGCTGTGCTTATACATGTGTGTGTCTGTCTGTCTGGTATTTCTAACTCGAAAACAACTGGAGCAAAAGCAGCGGATTTTGATGTGGATATAATTGACACTTGATCACCTATATCATATTTTATCTTGACTCATCTATCGCAAAAATAACTAGAGATATTTGAATGTGTTGAAAATTTTGCACGCATTTTCCTCTAGCTGAATTTTCATTTTGCTCTTGTTGGGGTGCAAAACAGCGATTCTCTCATATGGAGGATTTGCACTGTCGATGCAGTTAATTGAAATATAGAGTCATTATTCCGCGTATCTTATTTTTTATTGATTTATCAAAGCGGTTGGCAGATAAGTGAAACGCAAAAATACATCTTATACCAGCTACTATCATGACGAGGTTCTACGTTTCTCTCGTCGGCCATCTAAATTTTGATTTTCTTGATTTGGATTTGTCACAATTTCAAAAATTGCCACAACGTGATACTATGACCTACCTGATTATTGCTGTAGACCGTAGTATTTAGTTGCGGCAACTTCCGAAATACGACAAATGGTCAATTACATGTTTGTTGGAGATCATATTTTGATGACGTCATATCTGCATATCTTGATGACGTCAATTATATGTTATTATGGTGACGTTATATCTGCGCCTATATGAACGACTGAAGTTAGAGTAACGTAATTTGCTGAGCCTGATGTTTACCATACACTGACATGTTTACTAACATTCAGATTCCTTTACTAGCTCGAGATGGAGTTATATTCAATAAAACTTCACAGAAATTTGCTTGCAATTTGGAATCTGTAGGAATTTTATTGTACGCGAGCTGCGTTAGAAAAAAAATGAATTTTTTAAATCGAACATGTGTACAATAGATGGGATCGGTCAAAATGTGGAGATATTATTGCCCATATTTTATTATTTGTTTTCAATTCATGAAATTGGTTGAATGGTTAAGCAGGATTTCAAAAAGCACATATCGTACCATGCAAAATGCATCCATATTTCGGTAAATGCTCTCCTGTTTCCGTCGATCGCTAAAAGTAGTAGGTTTAAACTGCACTAAGTCAAGGTTTTTCATATACTATCGTTGTATACCCTATCATTGTAAATTTTTTAACAACTTCTGTTTCAATTTTGGAGCGCTGACACACGTCCACCCAATAACACCACCAAAAATATATATGGCAGTATATATTTGTAAAATATGCAAAAACATATAAGGCAATATAAGGCAACTTGTCGCAATTGCCTCTACGATTCAATAGCCAATAACGCCATTCGATATGTTTTTTGCTCATTCTCAGTCGAGGAATTGACTGGCATAGCAATGCATAGTGCATTCTCTTTGCTTATTTAATCACTAAACTATATTATACATCCCTCTAAGGATATTTTTATTGCTGATAAATTTAAAAACAAATTTTTTTACTATTTTATGCGATATTATTGAAAATAGATTCGAAGCGACATAGTCGCCGATAAGTAAAATTGTTGTAAGAAAGACGTAATTCAATTGCACAAATTTTGCATTCGTTGTATTCTCGTGCCGTTTTATTATTGTGTGAGGTTCGTTTAGTGCCCCTTCATAGAAAATTTACGCTTATACCACCCACACAATATTATTTATCAGAAAATTTGACGTTGTCCATAATTAGGGACTAATAGTCGCCATATCTCAATTTTTTCTGCTTGATCTTATCATAACGATCTTATCTTGTCATATTATATCTTATCATCTTATCATGTCGTCATTTTTTTCCTCTG
Source organism: Baylisascaris procyonis (assembly GCA_037389465.1). Taxonomy (NCBI): domain Eukaryota; kingdom Metazoa; phylum Nematoda; class Chromadorea; order Rhabditida; family Ascarididae; genus Baylisascaris; species Baylisascaris procyonis. The sequence continues at coordinate 7,216,708 of JAZARR010000214.1, forward strand.
TGAGATATATACCTAGGCTTCCGTTTTCTTAGGCGTACATTTTTTTTTTTGGTTTATGGGAAGAAGGGTGGTGGTTCATCTAACTGTAAAATGCTGGCATTTAGATTTAAAAAATAGCAAGCTACTAAAAATCTCCTTGGGAAGATTTCGACATTGACAGCTTACCAGAAAAGTGTGGGACCCTGAAAGCAGTCATCAGAGCGGTTCAAGCGTCATTCCAATACGAGTGAGTTTCTAGCTGGTACATGAAGTTTGGATTCTTACACCCCTTATTGACCAGAAAACAGCAATCTTAATGACCAACAAATTAGCCAGGAAGATTTCAATTAACTGCTAGACATTCGTGTTGGCTTATGAGTGCTTAGTACAATTTTTCTATATTGGTTCTCTGCTCATCTGCCTACTTATGTCAGAGATGTGGTTCATCTCACCTTTACTAAAATAAAACATCTGTTCCTTTAATAAGAAACTATTGCCCGATTAGTGTGGGCTCTCAGTTTTTAAGGAAGGTTTTCAAAACAGTCGTCAAAGATTTGTTAATAGATCATTTTACATAAACGATGTTCTAATCCATGCATAGTTCCGCTTCGTACCTGGCCTGTTTGCGTTATTGCAGTTTGTTTCCTGTTTAATTGACTGAGTCTCGGCAGTAAATATGGAAGCCCAATCCGAAATAGTATCTATTGATAAGGTAAAGGCTTTGGATATGGTCTGCCAGGAAATGCAGCGGTTGAAATTGGAAAAGAACAACGTCATTGACTCTTTGCTGAAGTGGATCAGAGTATTTTTTGTGAAGCAGCGACATTTTGGAACACTTGTTTGGGGCTGATTCCAACTTGGTCGTTCTTACTAAGCTATATTGTAAAAGAAAAAACCCATTTTCTCTGTGATGCGAGGAGCTATTATATTTGTAGAACTTGAGAACCGAAAATTATTTTCAGCACATTTAGGGTTTCCACAAATATCCACAAGGTGAAGCGACCAGTCAATGAAAGCAAATTTGCTTGTCGAAAAGAGTAATGCGCGGTTGAGTGCATAAAACTGGGGTCAAATAAATTTGTAGTCAGTGAAAATTAGGTTATTTTTGCCGGATTCGTTTTTAGACAAACCAAAGGAGTGCCCATTGGGGGAGATATCAGTCTCAACATAGGTCCCAATATAGCTGATCTCAACTTGTCCATTATGGAATATAAATATGTCAAAATTTCAAGTTTTAACACTATTTATTATAGGTATGGGGATGATCTTCCTATAAGCAACGTCGGTCAGTTTCAGAATACTGCTAAATTAACTTATGGGAAGTCCCTAGTAAGATTACATAGAAGGTAATACAGCTAGCTCTGTGGGCTTAAAATTACATATTACCTCCATTGAAGTTATCTAAAGTGTCTACTATTAAACGGATCAATTTAGTTCGTCAGTAAATAAATATTGCTCTACTTGTATTGCCACTTCATAGTATGATCGCTTTGACCATATTTACTAACATTTATTGATTATCGCTCTTTCACAAAGAATTTATCTAAGTAACATAATATTATATTACCGTATGTATTCTATAGTCCATCTTCCACCCACCTATTTGTTTTCTTGTAACGGAACTTCACTTTCTGTGTTACTACTAGTATTCTCTTCTAGTATTTTATATTAGTATTTCGTATTGAGGATGTTTTAATGAGCTTCAAATGCTATTCATATTGCTTTGATACGTGTAGTACTAATACAGATCAAATAAATATTGCCCTACGTATGACCACTGTTGGCGCGAAGCCGTCAACATCTGCCCTCAGGGTTATCGATAATCGGTCATCATCGCTTGTGTATATGGTTACACTTCTTTCGACATGGTTCAATGTATACTAATGTTAACCCGGCGTGCGCTCTGTAACTCCCGTTTTTCATTTGTGTTTCATAAGTGTTTCTTTTCTATTCTTTTTTGCTTTTCTCTACTTTTAGTTAGGCTGTCTATATAGCATCATATAGTAGCAATGTTATGCGTTTTATTTGGTGGTACACTGTAGTTAGAAATACACATCTTTCATGTCCACAACACTCCTCATTGTTCATAAACTGATACTCTAATAACGAATCCGCAGGCGTATGCAGAATCAAGGGAACCCAGCGTGATTATCGTCTTCCTCTAGCCTGACTAATTTGAATGGATGCAAAATTTATTTAAATGCCTGTAGCTACTGTCCATATTGACCGATCAACATTAACAATAATATACGAGACACTTTATTTGCATCAATTTTCGTTATTATTTTCATCGGTTATCGAATTTCATTAGTTTCGATATTTTCGTTATTGGTTACAATCGACAGAGATTAGCTCCAAATGTGCAATGGCAAGTATTCTAGTAAATCGTATTCAGTGATATTGCATACTGCAACTCATCACAAATTTGAGACGTCTATTTAATATATATGAAGAGTTGCATATTTTCACAATTCATGACAACTAAATATTAGAGTTACCCTTTTGCCAATTCTCTGAGGTAGATGATTTTCATATTGGCAATTTCTAGCACTCAATAAGCACCAATCAAGACAAAACGAATGTTTGTTTCGCTCTAATTTTTCGTGGAAAAACTTTTGCAACCATTTTTTTTCATTTTCATCTTTTCATCTCTCAAACGATAATATTTGCTCAGTTGATTTATTGCTAAGGTTTAGAAACAATGTATTTTTTTCATTTGATATGAGAGAATTCGATAAGCACAGTTGATAGTTTCAGTTCTACTCTTCAAAATATTAAGTAACGCTTGTGTGTTGTATGGGTTATATGTGTTAGGTAGCGCGTTATACGTGTTATATGGCGTGTTATTCAACTTCCATGCAACTGAACCTTATAGCCTCTCTTAGATCTTTTTTAAAGCTGAAAACCTTACTTAAATAATGAAATTTTTAACTTAAAAGTGTCATTCTGAATGAATTAGCATATTTTAATTTATTGTAGTGAAGCTGCAAATCACTAACTTAGGTCAGTATTCGCCAAGCATTTTTACTCGCCTTATTTATTTAGCGTCGATAATGAAATCTTGTAAAATTTTGCTGAAAATTCTTTTGCATCGTTTTGTGGATGAAAAAAAAGCAGTTGATTTTTTGAAGAGTTAATTTTATCGCAACGAATTCAGAGGTAATTTGCAGTGAAAAAGTTTGTGAGGCAATTTCTTTTTGGTATTTACATGTCTTTCATGTTATCTTTATTAGTAAAATATACCACATAAAACGAGTAATTTTTTTGTAACAATAAACCCCATCCTTTTTTGGGTTTTGGAGAAATGATGTTGGCAATTTTCCTAGTGAGAAAATTAGATTTGCGCAAAATTAGAAAAAGAAAAAAAAAACGTCGCTGTGACTTGAAAATTCTTTTCACATAAGACTTGATGACTAAAAATCGCAATTCTTTCAGCTTTTCATTTATGGGGAAATTTTCGCATAATAGTGGAAAACTTTTCCGTTTTTTTTCGACCTCTTTCTATACTATATCTTATATCCGTTAAGTAGAGAGACAATTTAATAAGTTAATTTAATATAGAACATCAGTTGACTGCTAAAGCCTTTTTCGAATAACTTTCAGAATTATTAGGATGCCAAATAGTATCGTAGTCATTTTCAGCATTCGCTGCGAAATAATTGGCAATCTTCCAAATTACAGTCGGATTTATATGTTAATTATTAAATGGCTTTTGAAAATGGAGCGAAATACTTTAAGAATGTAATGCAGCTTAGGTTCAAGTTTATGTCAGGTGTGCTCATTGCGATTTTTTCCTCCTTTTTTCTTGTTTGAAATGGTCTATGCAGGTGCTTTTCTCATTCAATAGTACCTTATCTTCAAAATTCCATAAAGACAGCGAATGAGCGCATTTGAGTAGATATCCTTGCGGCACTGCGAATGTTTCATAGCCTCATCAATTTTTTATTAGCTGCCGAATGTTTGGCAAACGATAGGATCATTTAATTAACGCATACGCCTGGATAGATATATTTCATTCGGGACCCAATCACTAGCAGCATCTTTCACATCCGGAAAACCTACTGTTAAGCATATCGCTTATCCGGAAAAACATCTTCTAGGCGCCTCACGTATCTACAAAATCCACTTCTAGACCTATTTCATATCCGTAACAACTACACTGAAACATAAAGGGCAACACGTCGTTAAAACGCAGCGTAGTTGAGGTAACCGTTGCGCAAGATCAGTTAAGATAATCTCTATCAGTGGCAATAGCCATTTTCGGCGAAATTCGCTTCATGGTGGACGATCTTTTAGTTGGGAAGCATTTAACTACAAAAGTTGTGAAAACATTTGAATAAAAATAATTCGACGTCATTGGCCAAAAAATTCGACGTCTACTTAACATGAGTTGCAATATTATTAGTGCGAAATATATTCAGCACTTGCCTAGAAAAGCTAAAATCTTTTGCAGTATAGAAGTGAAGAGAGTTATATAACCGGAAATTAGTTATCGAGATTTTTATATATTCAACTCTACAACGTCAACTTTATTGCAATACATAAATGGAGATTGCTGGCCTCGATACAAGAACTTCACAATGCTCATTGTGCTTTTGAACAAATATACGTTTGAGAGGGTCTTATATAAGATTACGGAGAAAGGAGGAGACGAGTCTAGTGAGCCACTTAATTGAGTTCATTTAATTTAGAGATTGTTATATTGCTGCTGTGTGCTTATTTGTCCATGAATAAATTGTTGTAGTTATGCAATTTTTAAGACAGAGATAGAAATGCTTATTTCCCCTAAAATCATAGAACCTTTCCACGTCGATGTTGGCAGATGATTGTAGTTAATTTTTGGTCGGCTGTTACTGGACTAAAAAGTTGTATACATCATACTCTATAAATAGATTTGCTTGGTTGGGCGGATATAGAGATGTATTTAGCAGCAGTAGTTGAGATAAGAAAAATCAATGACAAAGGCAACGAATATAGAAGGCGAACAAATTAGGTGAGGAAGAAAAATGGGCAAGAAAATGAAGACTAGCGAAGCGAAAGGCAGTATTAACGGCTATCATTTGACGCATGATTGACCAGTCCGCTTGCAATCGCTGTCCAGCTATGCTTTTTGCTTTTCTTTCTCTTATAGCTGTCGGCTTAGTTGTTTTTCTCCTTTTAGATCAGCACTTTCTTATTTTATCACATATCAGCATCACTTCTATCAGAGTTTATCAGATATGTGTACCGCATTAATAGCACTTATATTTCTTTCCTACGAGACAATATTTCAAGCTTTTTCTGCTTAGAGCTTCTCGTGTTAATATTCTACAATGCAAAAAAATGAACGGTATACTTTCAAATTTCCCTTACATACGACCGTTGTCAAACTTCTAATTTATGCATTGAGTTTCGCTTATCGTATTGTATCATATCGAATTGGTTGCACATCGTAACTGACAATCGCAATTTAAGGCATCCGATTTCGATACTTCATTAGCTTTCTAATTTTCTTGATTTTATTTTTAGGCTTTATCTACTGAACTCTTAGATTTATTAATAATCTATTGTAATGATACTGAGCGATGCTTCATAAACATTTTTCAAGGTAGCAGTAAATCAATAATGATTTGACATTGAAGTATGCAAAGATAACCATTATTTCTCAATTAGTCAGTAGATTATTTGCAATTCACTATAACGGGCAGTCATATCAATTCTTAGTTTGCGTTCTGTTTTATGAATTTCTCGCACTGAAAGTTGGATTTGCACTTGAAGATTATAGCCGTAGCAATTGTAATTTTAGATTGAATCGGTCCTGAGAGGGAGCCTTTTATAATTCTGCAAGAAAAAATGACAAGTAAATTCATTGTCAGACCGCTATTCTTTTTTTTTTTCTGTTTTTCGCTTTCGTATTCAGAGCGACATGTTGAAAATGTTTTTCAAGCAGGTGCATCAGTAATGATTTTTAAAACCTACTTGAGAAAATGTGTTCTTTGGGCAGCATGCAATGTGCTTATTTTCTCATCTCACCATTCAAAACCCGATGATTGTACTCCAAATTCATAGGCTGGGACGGAAATTTCGTTGGGTTTCACTTGCTTTGTCCAGCGATACAATTTCAATTGTAAGTGCCAAAGAATGTTCACTTATTGCAAACAACAGAGGTTACTCATAAAAGGAGTGCACCGATTCACTTTGTTGTATGCTGACTGGCGACTGCCTCCAAGCCCTTTTTGAGAGATTTTTTGATGCGATTTTAATTATGTTTCCTATGAGTACCTCGTTGTTCGATTTTTTCCTCATGCATGAGAGAGAGATTCAAAAGGGAACAAAATTGTCCCTTCCTCAACAAGGGCGATAGGCCATTTTGTTAGGAGACGAGAGCACCTTACTCCGTTGCAGGTTGAGGGTGTAGCCGCCTTTATATCCAGGAAAGGGGGAACGATCACTTAGAGTCCGGTTTGCCCCACCTCTTGGGTCGCTGCATTTTTCCACGCATTTTTTCGCATTTTCTCTGAAACTTTTCTAATATTTTGAGCATTTTCGTTCTAACAGTGGTGTAGGAATGAGCTGAGTTCCTATTGCATTAACCGATAGAATGTATTGCAAATTGGAGAAGTATCGTATCCAATTTCGAGTAGAATAATATGTCCTGTGCGGTTAAGCAATACTTAAGCAATACAATAGTATGCGACATCTCTCAGTAATATGTAGTAAACTATAAGCACTGTTGAATAAATACCACCTAAATGAAAACGAGTAAATTGCCATTGACACTACGTGTCGTAATTAGAAACAACGAATAAGATGGTCAGGACTTTGCTAGAGTGCTGCTTATAGAGATAACGATTGTTCGGGCAGAGCAATAAGCCTCCCTCCCAAATTCCCATTCCCCGCTCATAGATGGTTGCTATATATTATGCATAGGACATCTTTGCTTAAGGGACTGAAGGGTAATATTAAAAAAAAAAAAACTGAGGGGACAACGCTTTCATGAAAGAAGAATTTCTAAAAGACGATAAACAATGGAATCGATCCAGAAGAACCGAAGGAGGTCATATAGCTTGTTCTATCGCTGCTCTTCTAAACACACAGTGCTCCAGTTTTCCCTGCAAAATGAATAATTCAAATAGCTTAAGAGTATAGAATAGCAATTCCGTTTGCAGTGACATTTCTTGTCTCGGCGAATTATAACATCCTCTTCCTTCTATTTTAGGACACAAACCTATCTTCTTCTTCGGCTGATGTGAGTACTTAGAGGGCGGGCAGCAGCGTGGGTTCGACTTTGTGAGATCGCTGATCCATCCGAAAAGCCATAGATAATCCTCCACGAGGACTGCTCACCAACGATGACCTGATGAGGCCGATAGGTTAATTTATTTCCGGTGCTTGATGCCAATAGGGATCACCTATAATATTCCCCTCGTTTTCAAATTCAATGTTTAATAAGTCATATCATGCAGCATTTTATGGACTGAATGTAAAATGAACCCTTCAAGTGCAATAAGCATCATATCGAGGCATTGCTCTTTTAGAGGTGACAGCGGCAGCAAGCTCATAGCATTGAACAAAATCGATGAGGATAGCAGATGAAATTTTCATAATTTTGCATGAGTGTGCTAAGAAAGAGAGCGAGATGTGAATTCAGGCATCCGCTTCGAGTACCTTTCTATGGAATGCTTCGCTCACTCTCCATTGCCACCCTATTACGCTCTCTATTGCCATCCCTATTATGAGTGCAATCACATTTCGCTTATATGACGTTCTATTCACCACGCACGTGAATAATTTCTTATGTGGACTCTATGACGAATATTGTGCTATTGCCATTGGTTTTATTCTTCTTGGTGACGGGGCATTAGTAACGTTTTTGAGTTCTTTAGAAAAACATTCGTTTACAGGGTGAGTGCGATAATAATCTGCATTGTATCACCTGCGACGCTGTTAGCTTGAGCCGGAAATCTGCTTTAATAATATTAGTTAAGTATTAATTGATATTAAAGTAATATTGAAAGTAATATTGTTGCTAATATTAACATTAATAAAATCTTTAATAATATTAAATATTAATTGAATATATTAATTAAATATCTTGACAAGTCTCCTTAACTTTGATTATCTGGAAAAAAGAACGTGATGAGTTTTGCATATTTAATGTATATCCTTGTTAAATTTCTAGATTAACATAAACGCATATTTATATATAATGTAAGTATTTTGTGTAAATTTTAATGTTGGATTTAGTGTTTTATGTAAATATATATTTAATGTAAACCTAACAAAATATATGAAAGCGATATAGGTAACGTATCATTTAGTAGGTTTTTAATCCTACCTTTGCACATTAACATAAGTGCTTTATATGTACAAATTGCCATCGAAAGTAAGTGAAAATCGTTGGCCAAAATTGTTGTGACATTAAAATCTCTCAACTGTAAATGAATCGAATTCCACTGCTATGCACTCAAACGAGAGCCGTTATTTTCCGTTACCAAAAAAAAAAGTTTTTTTTCGAAACCTCAAAATTGCATATTTCATAGATTACTGTAATATGTAGGTTACTGTAATTAATCTACGAAAATAAACCTCTCTTAGCCGCCACAGAAATTAAGAAAACGTGTTCTTTCAATTTGGGGGTTTTTTTATCGTGAAATGTGAAGCGAGTAGCATCAGGTTTTTAGGGTGATATAAGCGCCAAATTATGATTTTCCCATACGAGCGCATTTTCAGAATTTTTGTATTTCCTTCTAATGTTAATTTTTATATCGTTTATTGAATTCATAAATTTGAAACGATCATGAATCTCTAAGTTAATTCGTAATTCTTGTTAATTAAGCATTGGTATCGCTAAGAGGAAGGAATAAAATGGCAAATTGACCATAAGATTTATCAATTAGATTCTCGACGGATATGAAGTTGTCAATTTCAGAAACAAAAACTATCTCACTGGTGCGGCGAGCGGGAGGAGGGGAGGGAAGGGGGGGGGGGGGTAATTTAAGCTAAACTTTATCCATATAATTGGGTATCATCAGCTTTAGGTGCTCGAGGAAGTACACATCCTCATAGGAATCTGCAAGCAATTCAGCATCTCAAATGATGTTGCATAGAGCTAATAGAAATTTCAAGAAAGATTCATTCTGGGTGATTTCGATAAAAAGAGGAAAGGTTGTGAATATATAAGAACATGTAAGAACATATAGGCATGAGCCACATTGAGTACGATGGGTTGTTTCTTTTTTTTTCAAGTTTATGGTTTTAAGTTTATTCGGCTTGCAAAACGTTTAAAGTTTTTAAAAGTTTTTTTTTTTTTGAGTTTGAAGTTTCTTTGGGTTAATTAATATACGAAGAAGAGAGATTTATTGAAAAGGTTCATTCGGCTTGCAAAACGTGTAGCCAAATTAGCTATATTTGCTTGATTATTCTCCTCTTATAACAATGCTGCAGAAACTCTTGCTATAACTTAAACATAAGGAATGTTTGATCTGCGACAAATTGGTGATGAAACTAATTGTATGAGAGTTGATGTTTTTTCTGTCGGCATGAGTAGAGATAGCTCGTTACGGAGTCCTTATCCTTCGACGTGATTTCTATTTCGAACTGCATCAAGGAGCAATTCCTCGATTTTTTCTCACTTCACCCCCCCCTCCCCCAACCAACTTTTCGTTGAATTCCCCATTTCGACAAATTATGCTCTTCCGATTTTTGCTTCTAACTTCTTGCGAGACATCACCGCTCCGACCGATTGCTTTGACATCTGTCACCCTATCAAAATAATTAGTGATTATGAAGATAAATAGGAAAGCATTGGCAGTGTTGCGTAGTGATTCAAGGATGAACGCTGACAAAAGTTCTATATTCCACTTGAAGTATTGATGTTTATTATTAGGAAATGTCCAATGCTTGGTCATTGAATAATCGGCAATGAAACGTTTATGAATAACAAAATAGATTCATTAAGCGGTCTTGTGAAGCAAATCGTTTTGCGTTCATAGGGAAAATGCCACCTCTCAAAGGAAAAAAATCGATGAGCACCAAATCAATCGGTCAAATGTTGTAAAATATTTGTAAGTACTTAGGTTTTGATTACATCGGGCCTTATCTCTCCTGGACATTGGTAAGACATCTGAAGTAACGTTGCGTCGTAGATAATTTTATTCTTTCGAAGCATTCTGGAAGTTCTACTTCAGATTTGGCAATGCAGTGAGGTTGATGCATTCAATGATTGTTCACTACATCCAGATCTTTAGTAATATCTATGTCGTTTTTAGAGTAATCGAGTCAGAGCACGCTTAAACGGTGATGGCAGAGAAAATTCTGAGTATGGCTACTTGTGGATGTTTAAAGTGCAGAAATCCACTTTGTGGGAAGTCACCAAATGGAACCTTGGGAAATGCCCGGCGACCCATAGGATGGATGTATAAATATAGTTGATCAGTAGATTGTAAGCTATCGGCCGATGATAACACTAAGATAATTGGTTATATTTGCATAAACGTTCGAATATTGGAAATATGCAAATTCATGAGCATGCTGATTACGAAAAAGTTAGTCTTGGAGTGTTATCATATTATCAGCACTCTTGATTACGCACTACTTACGCAAGTGTGTGGTTTTTTTTTACATATTATGTTCTTTTTTATACGCAAATAGATATTCATGACAGAAAAAAAAAATTGAAATAAAATTGAAAGCGGCAACTATATTTGGTCATTTGAAGCTAAGAGCAATCAATATTTGCGAAAATATCTCACAACCATTTCTTGTATGACCTTCGTTTAGCCAAAAATATTTGTGGGTTGGAAAATAGCATTCCTATAGAACAATTTAGGAGATCTTTCAATGTTCGTTATCATTAATAAAGTTTGCCTTGGCTTAACATTACTTGGAAAGTTCACTTAGAAGGCGTCAATCAATCCTAATAGGCGGTACGTATATGTGGTCGGGATTTATAATAGCCAACGTGTTGCGTTCTACTTTCTGTACTTCCGCCCTACTCATATTACATATATCCGCTGCAATCCTCTCCATATGTGTGCAGTCGTCCTTTCTATCCCTTGAGGAGCTTTTCAATTCTTTTTGGAGTGATATCCAACAATGTTTATTTTATGGATTCCTTTTTTCGCAAATGTGCACTTGCAAAGTGCAATGTGGGCAAGGCAATGTTTATACGATGGTTGCCCATTATGACAACTTTTTCATAAAACTATTGATATTCACACATCATGCCGAATGCATATGTAAATGTGACGTTGTCTTTCAGTTAGTTGTGATTTGCATAAGATGTGTGATACTTTCATATTTTCTGCCTTTTACAGCTAAGTTTTATTCAGGAAAGCACAGTCTTGTATACCTACATAGGTGGCCCTTTCAACTCGGGAATCACTGAAACTAGAGATGGGGAGTCTTATGCGCGCTTTTGCCACAAGATTGCCATTTACCAACTTCTCAAGTGGTCCGTCAACTTTTAAACAATTTGAAGCATTTAAATGCGCCTAAAAAAATTACATGCATTTTATGCCTTATCTTCTCACATTTTGCAATTGATATAGGTCGCAATAATCGTTTGTTGGAAATACGCATTTGAATAGGATACGTATTCACTATTCAAATCTCTGTGCATAATCCATAGGTAATATGTGTATGGAAAATGCATGCTTAGCGCCATTCTTCTTTTGTTGCGCATGGTTTTAGCTGCCGTTTGATATACGTAGAGACGTTCCCACTAAAAAAGATATAAATTTTGCTAAACCTCTTCATCAAGGTGACTTCTGGGGACAGTTTTGCAGCCCAAACTATTATCGTTCATGTTCCTTTCTTTTTTATTAAAAACGTTTAGGAAGATTTCTTTTATCATGCCGTGCTAGTGAAAACAGATTTCCACATATGTTAAAGTTGTATAGCTCAATCTGTATATGGTACAAGTTTGATTCTATTATAGAAATAGGTAACTTCAAGTAGCATGTCACTATCAGTGTTTTCTCTCATATCCGTAACTGAACGCATTCACCTCACTATCAAGTTAAATGGCGAACGTTTTCCGTGAATATAGGAAATGCGTTTTTTTTTTGAATCTATTTATTATAAATCCGTTCGCAAAGCGAACAAGTTTCAACAATCAATAGGAGAAGGAAATGGACGTTTTCGATAAAGGCTATAGTCCTTTGCGATTATCCCTATACTCATATTTCTGGAAAATTCAATTTCCATATGTCGTGAAATGCTTATCCATAGGTGCGTGTTTTAAAAGTGTTTAGCGCAAAGGAATCTTACTCTTTCAAAATATTTTCATTATGCTTCAAGCAAAAATTTCTTCCTAAGAATATCAGCTATATATCAAAATGCTATTTTAATTTTTACAGTTTAGTTTAGACGACTAAGCACTGATTAGCATTTGATACAAAACTTTTGGTACTAAGCATTTGATAAAGAATTTTTATTGATGATTTTACTTATATTGGTAACCTGTATGCGCAGTTATGTATTTCCACCTTCCCACCTACATTCTATATTGAATTGGAGTGGTAAAACCGATATGTGATGCGTATAGACATTTGTACAGTTATTAAGTAATAAGGGGTATTGAATAAGCTTGAATGCAAGATCTACCTTATTGGACAGTTGTGACAGAATTGGGAAGAATCATAAACTACATTGGTGAGGTAGTTTAAGAACTGGACAGTTAGTGGTGTATTGTTATAAACTGCAACTTGGACACTATAAAATGATTATTTGAAACGGTGGTAGATGTTGGATGTATTCCACAAGGATTGAACCATATCTTCCCTTTATTAGTCTCGATATTGGCTCATTATTGCCTTGGTACTGATTCTCTAGCAATTTCTCGAGTTGTGCGCCTTTTCCATGCTATTTTTTCTTTAATTATTTTCGATAGCTTTTTCTGAAAGATTTTTTCTTCCAAATTTTCTAAATTCACTTATATCTCAAGCTCAGTGGAACGAAAATTTCGATTAACGGATGAGCTGAACTATCCACTAATTAAGTGATTCTTGCACTAGGTGAGACTTAACGGTCTCCAATTCAAATCTTGATCTTTGGTTGCTGCTTAGCTAATCTCTAGAGAAGTGATAACGATGTGAATAAGCTTGATCCATAAAAAATTGAAACTATTGCACCTAAAATTTCGCCAGTAGATGTGTAGTTTGGAATACAATCTCTTCAACAACTATCCAACTTGAATCTTAATTTCAATGCTGATAAATTTTTACATAGGCTTATTATATGTTTTTATCTTTAAGTTTCTGAAATCATTAAATTTTTCATCATTTTTCATTACGAAAATCGTCTTTTCAAGTCCATTTTGTGATGTTTATGAAATATTTCGAGGAGCGAAATTGCGCTTAGAAACAAATCCAATCGCGTATTTTGGCGCTACATTAGCATCATTTAATTCTAATTTTATTTTATAAAAAGCGATTAATAGATTGATACTATTCATTAGAAAGTTCGCTACTCTCAGAGTTGACAAATAATTAAACATTACAGTTATTAAAATTGCCTATTTTTAGCATTTTCGTTATTCGAAGCATAGAGTTCAATTCAAAGACAGCTGCAGTTTCGGATTATTTCATTGAAATTTTTTTTTTCTGATTGCGAAATATATAGGCGATTTAAAGTCAGGGCGAAATTATTGATGATTTCATGGCATTATTAATGGTAATATCGCTGATGTTAAACAGCTGTAAAATTAGCGAAAAATTATTCTCCGCTTCCCTCTCTTACATTTGTGGCATTCGTAACACATCGAAAATTGGGGATGAAGACGTACTGGTAGATACTACAGTAGTATTACCACTAGAGAGATAGCAATGAGTTTGCTTGTTGCCAGCAAGCGCCTCAAATGTGGGTCCGTAGTTGTTCTAAGCATATTAAAGTAATTGATGGGGAGAGGATAGTACGTGAGGAGAAGGGAATAGTGTATAAAGATCAAATTATATCAAAAAATGAGAGTGATCGTTGATTGCTAATCATTTATTGTGAATTTTACATCGACAGTTTGCATATGCAACCCTGAAACTTCCTGGATCCTTTCTTCCCAATTCTCTTTTAAATTCTTCGCTGAAATCGTTGACGCTTAAGTTTAATTGTTGAAATTCGGGTATTTTAGATGACGATATAAAACGATAGTGCCACATTGATTACATTAAGCATCTTACAGTCTTTTTACTCTCTTTATGAAATTTGTTAATCTTTTTGAATCGCGGATATGTCATGTACATGATCAGAGTCATCAACTCCGTAAAACTATAGGTTTATAATGCGTGAATTTAATTCATTTATAGCACATCGAAAATTGGCCTTATTTTTTGGCGTTATTATAAATAACAGTCTCATATCGTATTACCGATTGTGTCATACATATTTATTTTATAAATTAATAGTATTTTGAATTGAGGAATTGTGTACAGAGGTGGAATACTTTATTTAAGTGCGTTCATCTAAAGTGCATTTGTGTTACGATGTAATTCGATACTCAAAGCTGCAGAATTTTTTTTCACTGCTGAAATATTCTAAGTTGGTGCTTTCAAACGGCATCTAACCACGAACAATTACATCCCTTTCCCTTCTCATCATCTTGTCTAACTAACAGCTTTCACATTCTCATCACTCATTTCCTAAGCACTAAAATTTTCATCAGTCAGCTTTGTCCTCTTATAGTGCTTATACTTTTCATTGATGATCACCATATGTCAACTTTAATAGACGATTTCTATCGACTAGAAGATATTTTTGAATGGAAGACTCTCTTGTGAAAAATACAAAAATTTAAACATGGGAGTTTTTTTGTTCTGTTTGGAAATACGGTGTACATCGAAGAGGAGACCTTGAAATTTGCACTTATGAGAATCGATTCCTTTAAGGAGTCATTTATTCGTTAACAGTGCTAATGTTCAACAAACAAATTTATAGCCGATTCTCAGATTTCCTTGCAAAAATAACACATGAAGTACCTAACGAAGTTAATAATACTCTTAACTGTAGATATATTCTTTCCACTTCAAAACGTCACGCAAACGTTGAATTGCGTTCGTTGCTCGAGAAATGAAGATCTTAACGAAAAGGTATCGAGACCATTTAGAAGAAAAAAAAAAATTGCACTGAATTAGCCACAAAATGCCATCATTTACCTATCGAATGTTGTCATGTCGGTTGTTCACGAGTCATCTGTTGCAATTGCAGACGGCTTACATCATCGAGTTTAAAGCTGCCTACTTCACTCGATCTTATTCTATTGCATTTAGCGAGTGTTTCCTCCTTCTATTTTGCTTCCTTTTTTCCCCCTCAGAATTCTGCGCATATTACATTGAAAAGTCTTCATAAATCTATAAAATTGTTCGAAAATTAAATTTCAGAGATTTTTTATTAACTTGTCAGTAATTATTAATAATGAAGTATTTCAACTTATTAGAAAGAACTCAACTTGTAAGATAGATAATTCTAATAAAAGAACCACGATAGCTGTTCGATGGAAAGAATTGTTAGGTAGAATGCAGAGTAAGACTAGTCCAATGTAAGTAAATGTAACGTCCTATTTCCTTGGATAAGAGACCGCGATCTTTTATTTGTCGATATCGATAGAGAGAGAGAGAGAGAGAGAGAGAGAGAGAGAGAGAGAGAGAGAGAGAGAGAGAGAGAGAGAGAGAGAGAGAGAGAGAGAACTGGCAGGTTTCGAAGTTTTTATTCTTATCAGGAAGAGTATCCATTTTCGCAAGTTTTGAGGAAAGAGATTTTATAGTAGAGGGAATTTCATATTTAAGAGAGTCTTCATTTCAAAGTGATGCAGTAATTCGCTTACTCAATACTCAAAAACTGAAAACAATGTATTAAACATTGAGACAAAATTCTGAAATCCGTTTTTAATATTATATATTAAAGTTAATTAAATGTTTTCTCAGAATATCGTTCTTGAGCTTCTCCTCATTTTAGTGCTTTCAACCGGGTGATAAATTCCCTCTTTATTTTTGTGCCATGAAAATTTATTATACGTCAATATTTCCTCCTCCTTTATCACTAATCGTTTTCAGTCAATAAGGGACGTGCAATAAGTTGGATTATGCGTAAGCTGAATTATGTACCAGTTAAAATTGGCTTGAACATCATACTATTCTAATATTCTATTTTTATTTAGAGTTTATTTCATTATTGGAAAGGGGGAGAGAGGTGGGCGAGCTGTTATGCTATTTGCTCAGCATAAATACCTCAAAAGGATCACTGGTGCGCACTCAGTCTGCTCGATTTTTGGAGGGTGCCACCATTCAAGCAAACTAACATCACGATGTCGAAATATCCGATGATTGGTAGGGGTTTTTTCAGATTTTTAGTGGATAATTTTCATATTTGTCTAGTGTGAATTTGGGAAGAAACTTCACTTAAAACTCCGATAAAAGCATTCGAATTCCTTTCGCTCATTTATTTCAAGAGCTAATTACTTCACTGTTAATCAATGTATATTAATGCTACTTCAGTTAATATTGTTACTGATAATTAGCTATGCACTCAATTAGCATATACCATAGATATTTGCAAGCTCTATGTGACACTATTTTGCGAAGGATTTTTAGCCTTTTCTTGCTTGGTATCATAACTAATAGCGGAAACGTCTTCATATCCTTATAAAGTTAGTCTGTCGAATGGTAATCCTGTTAAAGCTCATTGTGGAATAAGATGATGGACAACTGTTAGAGATTTAACTTGATGAGAGAAGGAAATAACTCTATGAAAGTGAGGCCGAGATTTCCTTTCATTGATTTCTACATTGGCTGCATTATTGCTTGGATGAAGTAAGGCGTTTGAATCTGCTTCCGACAGTTTGAGAGAGAACTTATCTCTGAAATATTTCCAAATTCTTATTTCATTTTCACTTCCTTTAATTTCTGTTGGATCACGGAAGCATCTATAAGATCTGTAATCGTGGGTTTTTTCCCATTCGTGGGTATAAGAGAAGAAAGTGAAACCATAAAAAAAATGGGAAAATTAGAATGAGAAATAAAAAAATCATTGCATAAATCTTTTGCTAGTTTCACAACTATTTTGTGATGTATCGTTTGCTCTCACTTAAGAATTGTTCTCGAATTATCCCTCAAGCATAAAATAAAATCCTTTATTATATTGCATTAGAATCATAAAGCGAAACTAAGAGGGAAGCAACATTAATGGGGCGAATGAAAGATTGACGCTATTGCTTGATTAAACGCGCTCCACAATGGGAATAATCATGACAGAGGTTGAGAGAGTACATCGCAATTAGGGCAGCTGACTAAGGAGGAGACAAGCGTTTGTTTGTTAGTGGTGTGAGAACGAGAAGGGTGGCACAAAAATTTGAAGTTATTGATGGTGTGATGGGGGCAATGAGCTAGCTGCCTGCATCCCAAACAGACGTGTTCGACACCAGAAACCAGCATCAGCTAAGCCTTGTCCACACGCCTCTACGCCTCTATGCACCACTTTTAAGCAACTGTTGCGCATAGCATAAAGTTCCCACTACCACTACAGCAATGACGCCTCACACAATTGCTCATTCTCAGTGTGTTTGAAAGCGAATTTTGAAATGGTTTTTTTTAGAATTTGTCTATTTGAGGGAAAGGAAGGAGGAAGGAGGAGCTACGTCTCAAATTAGAAAGAAATTTGAAAGTGCTATTTAGGCTATGGACATGTGAACCTGTTTTTTTTTTTTTTATTTCTTGGTATGTTTAACGTATCTTTAGAAAAGGATCTTGTTTGGAGGCATTATGCTCGCAGAATAGTTTCTTCAGGAGCGAAGGGTAAGCGTTTGCGAAAATGTTTGCAAGTTCGGTATTAAGACTTTATTTCTTTTTACGATGTTTCGTAAGGGTGGTTGAATAGGCAAATATATCAGATATCGGTATCGTGTCCCCTTCTCTCCAACGCTCAATCATGCCTACCCCTCCCACTGTCCACCTCCTACCGCCACCCATACACACACATACGCACGTACACAGACGTACACGCAAGCATACCCAAACGCAAGTACGCACGCACGCACATTCTCATATATACATGCGTACGCATGAAAGCGCACGCAAACGCATGTAAATGTCATCTTGCATATACAATCGTAATAACACACGTATGTGTACAAATGTGCTCATAGGTACCTCTATATTGATGTTTTTTTGCATGACGAGTATTGTTCTCTGGTCATGCACGCAACCAGTTGTCAATAAAGGAGTATGATGAGTTAGGCTAAATTTCTTATGCGCATTGATCTGATGGAGGCAGGTGTGCGGAAATAATGAGACGCGAAAGCCGTAATAATTTCACTCTTCTACGGTTGCGTCAGTTTAAGACTACCTAATTATGAAGATGTTATATCAGCTTATGAGTTACTTACAATCCAATATGCGAGACGCTATTCTAAGCAAATTTAGAACATGTTACAGTGCAGATTTTTTTTTGGTTTTGGTGGAGTGGAGGTACCTTAGGTGGTCTAGGTTTTCACGGGACTGGTATGAAGGGTTCTTAAGCATAAAAGGGGGTTTTTTTTAACGAAAAGGCGAGGTTGAGGAAGGGAGGGATGTCTGATATGTGTTGCATTTTGTCGCGTTTTTCTTACTCTTTTATTAATATCGTTTAGTTCGAAATTTCCTATTAAAGAAATAAGATAGGAGCTGATTGCTGCTGGTTATCAAGAATAATCCTTGCACGGTGACTTGCCTGGATCGTTACATACCACGGGAAGGACCAAGTTGGAGGGCAAAAATTAATAACATTCTTATATTTTAGAAGAGAGATGCAGGTTTAGAAACAAAATATTACACCTGAATGGATGCGGTGAATAAGAGAGAAATGAAATTACGATTTGCAAAGAAACTAAAAAGAGTATTACACATACAAAAAATGAAACAATGAAATGGGGCTGAGGAGATGAGAAATCGCGTAAGAACTCTTTTCAAACTTCACCAGGTGAAGACAAATGTTCCTTTTAGCTGTTGCCTCTTGCTTAGCCGTCTCATATGTTTCGATTTTCTCGTTCTGTTGAGCACTTACGTTTTTAGGGCTCAAAGGTGTCAAATAGCGAATTTTTCTTCACTACCAATTGTACAAATTGCAAATGAACAGATAAGAATATATTCTCCCGTACACTATATTTTGTTATCGCAAAAATTGATAAATTTAATTGCGTTGTTTCATTTAGTTGCGTTCACTGAAGAATTTAATAATTACGTTAGAGATGTTCAATTGCATATCTATCGCAAAAATAAACATCGAATAATTTAGTTTCATTCCATCCAAACGAATTGAGTCATGGGGTTTCTAAGTAAAGGAAAAGCTAGCCTTATATCTTTCACAGCGTTTCAGATACATTTTTTAATTTCAAAAAGCTCCCAATAGCAGAGGGATTCCACTCAATATATAAGGTTTTTACTTATTACACAATGTTGTTGTATGTAAAACCATATAAGCATATAGCTTATTTGTCTTTCATGTCTAATCGACTAATGTTACTTTCCAGAATCCGAATACATTTATATGGTTGAGGTTTCAGAATCTTGCATTGGCTTTTTTGCAGGATTTCATTCGATCCATCTCGTCTCTTTGCTTTTCAAAAAAATTTATGATCTTTTCCTATCTCTTTAGCTGATTCATTTTCATCGCTGAGTATTTTCCATTTTCATCTTCTCGTCCACATAAATCCATTTCCAGTTGTAATATATCCATAGATGCCGTATAGCCGAATGATCTTCACAAATAGAACAGCTTATTAGCATACTCGTTTCGAATACAACTCTCGAAGTTTTTTTTAACGGACTTCCTAGTGGATATTTATGAATGTGAACGATGGAAAAGGCGATATAAGAGCAGTAAACAAATAGCGTGTATAGAGCAGCTAATGGATGAATTGTTTATTGTAGGTAGTGATCCATTGAAATGGGACTCACGTTGATAAGGTAAAACGGCACATGAATAACACATTCAACGGCAAGAGCACGTCACTCGACCTTGATTGACATTTTAGATGGTTCGTTGCGATATTTGCATTTCATCTCGACAAACTCTCCTCACTCTTTAGCTTTCCCTCTTCTTCATTTTCCAAACATTGCTCCCATTTTGCAATATGTTTCATCATTTCATCTTGTAATATGCAACATTTTACAATCATTTAAAAAATGATCTTTTGCATTGTTTATTATTGAGACGCTTCATAAATATGCTGTGCAGAACTGCACGTCGTATATATGTGTAGGTGTATGTCTGCCTTTCTGTCTGCGCGATAAATTCGATTCGGGAACCCACTGTTGCAGCTGAGTCACTCCACTAAGGCAAAACGTTTATCGTATATCACAGGTGCCTAGCTATTTCGTACTTCATTTTCATTCGATAATTCCAGAAGAAGCTGAAAAAATTCGAAGATGAAAAAAATTTCCATGCAGGCATTTTATGGGTGTAAAAGCATAATGCGTACTTTCATCAAAAAAAAAAAAAACATTGGAAAAACGCATAAAAAGCAACTATGAAATACGATGCATTTCTAGACACTGTACACAGCTGTCTGTGGAGAGAGTAAAAAAATGAGTTTTCATTTGTCATCTTAACAACAATGAGAATAAGGACAATTGGAGAAGAGTAAATCCGTTATGCTAGAAAATTCTTAACACTTTCCACTACTTCCAACAGATTTCCTTTGAGCGCTTCGTGAAATCGACTGTATCTGGTTCTTATATATTGTCTTCCTTGTTCACCATAGAAAGGAATTTATATAAAATTCATGTAGGTGGGAATACTACAAGGGTGGATAACATACATTTGTGTGCGCAAACGATTGCTCTTTCAGGCAGTTTAAGTACAAGCTCATAAAAATTAAAAATTCTAAACGAATCTTGTTCTTGCATGCGATTTTTGAAACGCATCTGTTGTTCAAAAGCACTGGTTTAATATTAGTTTTGTTTTAAACATAATTTATTAGTATAGTTTAATAATGCAATTGTTTTGCTCTAAGAGCGTCACTCTGATGAAATATAACACGGACATGTGCTATAAATGCTAACATGTTCCTCATAATCAATACTTTATCATATTCTCACTAATCGCATAGAGTTTATCATACTTCGCACTGCTACCACATTATCGAAATATGAATTGTAATAGTGAAAATGAGAGCGATTATCTCTGTTTTATTTGATTGTTGGTATCGTTATATGAAGAGTTAGGTTATCGTGAATTCATAATAAATGGAGATAATCTAAGATGGAAATGACGCTGCGTGTACATCTTTCCGCAGAATCTTTAAGCTGGATTCTTTTGAACCACACATTGATGAACATATTGTCACGTTATGACTATTGCTTAAGCATCTTACATAAATGAGTCTAAAAGATTAATCTAATGTGGCCAATGAATGAGTAAAAAAAATTTAGACAAAATGCGGTGAAGCATCTGAATATAAGAATATATTTGTCTTGAGAATATTCGATAGGGTGCAAAAGGAGTTGATTACTTCAATCAGATCTTTGGAATGGTAAAAGGAATTGGGTGTTCCATTGATCGAAGTAAATCGGCGCTGAACTCTTGGCAGCTATTGTCTATTTAAGGATATCTCATGTAAACATAAATTGTTGATATGATATCAGTCGGTAAATGATAACGAATAGTTGCAATAACAGCTTGATAATGTTGATCAGTCGAATTGTAATATTAATCAGTCGAGGTTAATTAATCCTAATTAAACGTTAGCTGATCTTAATTAATGCTAATTAAATGTTAATTAATCTTAATTAATGCTAACTAAATGTTAATTAGTCAACTGCAAGGTTAATCAATCGACGCATGACGTCAATTTGGAAATTATTCAACTTGTTGCTTCAAGTTTAATTAAGAGTAGCTTGCTTGTTGTTTAGCTGTATTGCATCGGCCTCACTTCGACCATTGTAAACTTTACTTGGAAATATTTTATCAGAAAATATAAATATGTCGCTGTACGTTTCACTTTCATTAATATAAAATTGCTCGAAATTCTAAGAATTTTTTAAAAAGCGATCAGCAATTTAATGCTGGAAAGAAAAATCACAAAGTCGCACTTTTTCAAAGAAACTCTCAAGGGATTCATTTCAGAAAATATAAAATTTTTACACTTTTAAATATTTGCACATATTGCAAAGTGCTAAAAAAATCGAATTTCGAACTATTTCGAAAGTTATTATTGCGAAAGAAATCAACGTTTTTGTGTTGCGAGGAAACAGCGAGAAAATTAGAATTTTTCGAGTTAATAACTTGTCAGTTTTATTTAGTTTTTGTAATTCTCAAATATTCATAACGTTCGATTATCTTTACCATCATTTCCCATTTGTTTCTGCGAGACGTTGAAGAGAAATATGTTAAGATTTGCAACCGCTAAGTTTCAGAATAAAACGCCAAATTCGATGAAATAGGACAAATAAATTAATGCGACTTTCCATATTCACTCAATTTTATGCTTTCCTATCGTATTGTTAGATTATATTCGCAATTTAAGATACATTTTCGCGTCGACGAAGTAGCTATGAAATATGATTGAATGATATGGAATGGAAATTTTCATACCAATTTGCGAGGATGTATTCGATTTTTAGAAGCGATTTTACATTGCGGCTATTAAAAAAATGTTACACTCGAATGAAGTGGCTAGCTACCTATTTGTATGCTTCAGCAACCAGTGTGCCATGGCCGACTGCAAATCAATAGTGGCTACCAACGCTGAGAGTAGTTTTCATTGCGTTTAGTGCCTCTAAATGCCCGATTGCATTTTTTTTTTCTTATTATTAACGAACAAGAATGATGTTATAATTGAAGCGTCAAAAATCCTTGATTAATAGTTATGAAAAATATTTTCATTCATTTAATTCTCAATATTGTTCATTAAGATAGGAATGCTTAAGAAGTGGATATTATTAAGTGTAACGTTTTGTATAAAAGTGGTGCATTTATGCAGTATAACTTTGTTTATAAATCGCAGAAGTTTGAGAGTTGCGTGTGAGCAATAGCACTTCATCAAATAATACATAAGAACAAGCGGGTTTTCATCAAATTTTCATCATCTCAACAGTTCCTTCCCATTGCGAATGTTGTATTATGTGCTCAGTTGTTAACTATGTATTTCTAGAACTATTGCATAGGTATAATAAGGGGTGTTTTCATCTCCAAATTATTGCACAACGATCACATTTCTAGCTGCTGTTTTTTCGTTTTTGTCAGTTAATTGCGTTTCTTCGTTAATCGGAACTTTCACATGCTTTTATTTACTGGCCCGCTTGTATCTTAAACTTATAAACCTTTGCAGGAAAATTGATCACTAAAATTGAAATGTTGATTTGTATAGTGCCGTGAAGGAGGATTTAGGTGAATTTTGCTTTCTAGAGTTTATCAAGGTTAATTTATGCATTCACTTGTTGTGGCGTACTTTAAAAGAAATTAAATCGTAAACACAGCCAGCAATCTATATCAATTTAACGGCCTATGAGATGGTAGGAGGGTCCCAGTTGGCGCAGAAGGTGGTCAATGAATTAGGTAGGTCACTAGGAAGAAAACGGGAGAGCAGAAGGGGGAGTTCCCACTTGTATAGCTGTTATTGAAACGGCCGACATCTCAGAGCGCTTTTTGTGTTAGAGCATTGCGTTAAGCCAATGTACATGTGTCGTTCATGCTGCAAATTCGTCCCCAGTGACTAGTCGCTTTTGCTCGTTGTTGTATGAATGCAAATATTTCAACTTATTTAAGTTCGATATTCATCGATATAATGCTGAAAATGCCATCCTTTGTGCGCAAAAAATTCGCCTTTTTTATGTAAATAGCAAAAATTTAACAAAAGGTAACTTGTTGGAATCGATAAAAATCACTTGATGAGCAAAAACAAAATAAATAAAACATTGAGCTATTTTCGGATCACCGCTGATTTCATTCGCTTCATTTCCAACCAAAATTTTTGTCACCTCACTGCTAATGTTACTTCAGGTTACTTCTAAATACATTTCGCAGTAATATATTGTACCTCTAGTATATAATATAGCGCTCTTTGTTATAAACAGAGGCAGTCTTAAGGTCAATAAGATGTTCTACCATTTGAATACTCGTTTTGGTAGTCTTATTTCTAAGATGTTTACTCAATATTTTTCTAACAATAGAAATTTCGACAACGCTTTTATTCTTTCATATTTTTATAGCTCGTTTTTGCATTTTATAAGTTTATTGCTTTTATAGTTTAATAATATTATCGCATATTTGCATAAAAAATTATTTTCCCTCTAAGGAGTATTGTTGGATGATCACTGTATATCTGTTTAATCTAAATATGTTCACTCAAACAAGAGAATTGTTTATTATTAGAAAAAATCGATTTTCCACTTTTTTTTTTTCAAAGTGTATCATTCCATCAATCGTTGCTAATATAACGTGAAATTAAGCGCAGATTCAAAAATGTCTGAAAAAATCGATCATATTAATGCAAGCGTTACGTTTTGTTTATAGCAGTGGTCGATAGACTCCATAATAGAGTCTAGATGCTTCATCCAAATAGCTCCTGAAAATTATATCCTTGCGATTACACTCAACTTATGACACATATCTGCTTATTGCTTATCGTATCGCTGTGTAAATTTTAATCGCACGTCAAGCTGAGAGCAATAAACTAATGGATGTTGCTTTGCGGCTGTTTTTGATGCACTCGAATTATTCACGTTATCGTAGTCGAATAGAATTGGCTGTTAGATGTGATACGATGTGATGTGATGTGAGGGATGTTTACAGTGACGGGTCGACGAGTATTGAAAGTCCGCTGACACAGCGGGTTGATGTCGTCGAAGGAACCCCGTACGGACCCGCAATGGGTGACACCATCTTCAAATCAGGTATGACATGTATCATATACTACATTTCAGTTACTTATTGATCTTGTCGCAATATGAGGCTTTTTTATAGTGATTTCGAAAGTTCATGATATAGTGGTTCTAATTTGTTTTTTGTTCTAAAGTCGAATCATATGAAAAGCCCTTGGCTGAATATATGTAAGAACCGTTTTGGTTTTGTCCTTGCTAACTTTCTTGCTCGACTGTTAACACTGAAATTAGCAAATCGGCAAGTGAGTACAGGAATTTTCTCCGATAGTGAACGCTTTTTTGATGACAAAATGGTAAAACACTCATTTAATACATAATAGCAAGAATAATGTAGCAATCATTGTCTCCATTCAACTCAGTCACAGTTTGAAAAATGAAGGATTGAATATATTAACGATATTGGCAGGAAGTAGATTCCAGGCTCTTACAGCAAGAAACTAGAAGGTGTGGAACATTGTTTATGCTGTAGCATTCTTTGACCGGATAAAACGAATGTCCCACTCGACTACGTTAAAGGATAAACTGAAACACTCTAAGAGCGGAATATCGGAGGAACCACGCATCGATTGGTAGCAGTAGTTTTGAAGTACAGCCAAAAAATGAGCGCATATTTAGCAAATTGCTAATTGTTTCACCTTTTTTCCGATTCTTTTTTTATGAAATTTTTTTGACACACCATTGTACAAAATATTAGGAGAACAATCATGTCTGTAAATTTTATATTTAAACTGAGAAGAAATTTCAACTTTGAATTTCATCTTCAACCTTCTTTTCTAGTTTTCTAATTTCGTTCATAAATTCGACCAAACCAGCCATCGAATTGAATGATATAATATTGATTAAGCATATAATATGTCTAGTTAGATCCAGCACAGTGAGATTGGAGAGGATTGTGAACGAGCTGAATTTGAGGATGTTCCGCCAGATTACGAGACCATCGGCACGTTGTTCGGTTACGCGTTGGTTGTTTTATCGTGGATTCTCATCATACTCACATTTCCCTTCTCGATGTGTGTTTGTCTAAAGGTAAGCAACTTCTTTCGCTTTTCTTTTATTATTCTTTGAGTTTATGTAAAGAAAATTTATTTCTTTTATTGTTATCATCAATAGTACTTCATGATCTATTCAACTAGTCCCTATTTCATTTGCGTTACAATTAAGAATGAAAATAATTCTTTGCTTATTTTGACGTGGCCACTTTTCAGTTCGTGAAATTATATCTTTTAACGTTAGCCAGATCCTGGCTGAAATGAAACCTTCTGCGTTATGGGAAAATAATTTGACCATTTCACTGTATACTTTCATTATCGATAAATTTGGGACATCTTACCATACTGTGGAGTTGAAAGCTTTTATAGAAAGAATTTTGCTTTTTTGTTGCAAATTGACATTGTATGCATGCAGCGATAATTGTTGCCCATCTTGCATAAGGCTAATTTTTTAAAGCGCATTTGGCAAACGTTTTATTTTGCAAAGTTCTATTTCAACGAGTGGAAAAGTGCATTAGAACAGGCGACAGAATATGCGCTTTTTAATTTCGCTCAGCTGTCAATTATTTTCATGAAATATCACTAAATATCAAAGTATGCTGAATAATGCACCGATATTTCGAGTGCGATTGCGTATGTAAATCTTCTACGAAAAAAGATGGCCGCCAATGTATTGCAAATATTGCATCATCTTAAAACTTAGTAGATGAGGTCATTCTGCTGCGAACATTATCGGCACAAGACTTCATTGCTTATACTTAAGTAGTTTCACAATTGAAACAAGTGGGCAGATATTTGCCCATATATGAAATTGAAATTGATATATGAACGAGCAATGCCAGATATTCCTATTGCTAGAAAAAAAATTTCATATTTAATGATATCAGTAGGATGCAGAACGGTGAATGTGAAATGTGATCGCTGCTCTCGTTTATCGAGTCGAATGAATTACTATGTATATTTTCCGATTTTGATTTTTTCTATGAGACGAGTTCAGTAGAATAATAACGTATACTTCAACTAATCATCTTCTAGAGGTGAAGCGTAAGTTTTTGGACTTCTAAACAATGGTGCTCAATTTATAACCTTCGATCGAGTGTAACAAAAAATTGAAAATTTCGATAGCAACACATAGAAGTCGGAAAATTTGAAGTAATTTCGATGCATTTTTTTCTAAAAGGTGCTATCGATTCTTGAAAATTTCCAAAAAATTTTTTTCATAGCTTATATGGGTTTTTCTCTTTCCAAAATTTGCATCATAAAACAGCAAATAAAGCGTTTTTTTTATTCTCTTGCAATGCAATTACATTTGCGTTTTGTAGTCATCTTTTTTCTCATCTATACGTTCCACTTCCTAAACGATTAATCAGAATTAATTTGAGCTGCAATAGATGCTTCATTGAATCTCGGAAATATTTTCTTTACTAGATATGAATTTTGTAGAGAGGCACTCCTTTTGCAAAAAAAAAAAAGCTGCAAATTGTGCTAATGCTCCCATTTAGTAAAAAAAAGGTTTGTTATAAAACTTTCACCAGATTTGGTGCATAATAAACCGGTGGCGAAGGTAGATGTCATCATGTTTTTTTTTTTTTTGGTGGAGTATTGAGACATAAGATGTAACGGCATTGATAGCATTTATTTCTTAGGTAATAAAAGAATATGAACGCGTGGTGATATTTCGTATTGGACGATTGGTGTTCGGAGGTGCACGGGGACCAGGCATGATCTTTGTTATACCATGCATCGACACCTATAGGAAAATCGACCTCAGGTATTTTTAGCGTTTATTTCATCTAAAGGAATATCAAATATATTACCGCAGGGAATAAATTTATTGCTCTTGCTTATTGCCTGACCGTGAAATGACCACAATTACTAAAACATTTAAGGGAAAATTAAATTTGATAATAAATGGTGATAGCATGACTATGTGGCAAATCTCATTAGAATGTTTGTACTTCCATTTATTTACTCTTACTTATGAGTTTCGTTTAGAGAATCACCAAAGAGGTGAAATAATTTTCAGAGGGAAGAGAGACGATACTCATTCAAACATTATAAATAGACGCAAAGCGGGTCTTGCTAGCTATATTCGATAAGCAATTTGGTGAATTCAGGCAAAGAATAGTGAAATTACGAATCTTGTATTTTCAAACGTTCCTGTGTAAACTTTTACACATATTTTATTGCATGTGAGCGGGTTAAGATATCTGCAGTTCGAGTTAAATGAAAGCCCAAGTTTATTCCTTCTCGTTTTTCTATGAATGAATGCCTATGCTAACTCATAATTTCGGCAGATGAAAATCACCCGTTGTAATATCGAGAGTGATTTCACTTAATGCTTTTGGCGGTTTCCAACGGAAATTTCTTTTTGAGGAAAAAAATCGCCTGCAATTAATATCACGTGGCAAGCTTTAATAAGCTTGCAGAGTCTATTGTATCATTAGCGGATGAAATCAATTACCTCTATGGCTAATTAAACCATTGAATTTGCTGAAATTGCTGTCTGAAGTGAATAAGTGTTAGTAGAATTTTCAGTGACATCATTAGCAGCGATATAATATTTTGAAAGTTTTAGCTGCTACAGACAGAAAACTATTAAACGATTTAAATCTCATGTGATTTTCACATCGAATGACATCTAGACACTATTAGTATATGCGTATCCTAATAAGTATTTCGTGAGGACATAAATAAAATTTTACAAACTTGCTTTTGTTTGCTATCCTCAGTAGCTTCCATATGATGAGCTATTTGGGTGGAACATAATCTGTTTGTGATAAGATGAGTATGAGAGTCTCAAAAGTGCAGACATATACCCTTAATCAATCCGTAGCCGGTAACTCTATAACCTCTTCGAAATGCCGAGTATTCATGAGGCGGATGGCAATTTCATCACCATAGTGCAAAAGAATTGATCTTTAACGCATTCAGAGGATTTCAGCTTCCTGCCTTATTATCCTGACGAAGTTTACTGGATGGATCATCGTTTTTCGCGTGTGCGAAAAATGCTTCCCATCTTCCACATGCAATAAAAAGATGCTTAAAGGGCATGTGAATTTATGAGCGCCGGGTGATTAATGATGACTATTGTTATTTCAGGGTGGTGTCCTATGCAGTGCCTCCTCAGGAGATACTCTCGAAAGACTCAGTGACAGTGTCGGTAGATGCGGTCGTTTACTTCCGTACGTCGGACCCGATCGCATCGGTGAACAACGTCGACGACGCAATTTACTCGACCAAACTACTTGCTCAGACCACTCTCCGAAATGCTCTTGGTTTGTTATCGATTCATTCATTGCGAAAGCAACCTTCATCATCGCTTGTTGGTGCTTTTCGCTGTGAAATATAACAATAGAAAGTTTCGATATGGGAGAAATATTCATATTTTCGTATAGAAATTTCTTACAAAAATTTATCCCTGCTGGATCAATTCAGCGAAAAACAATTACAAACCGAAGAAATCTGAAGAAAGGAGACTTTCCATCATTGACCATACGATCTAAATGATCCCTCAAAGAATTGAATAGTTGCAGTTAGTAAATTCTTACCTCTATCAAATACTAGGTCTGATAAAGAAATATGTAATTGCAATACACCTCTTCATTCATTGCCATACAACTGTAGCAGATATTTGACAGAAGAATATTTCCCAAGAAGATTTTTCTTTGTTAGTATTATGCTGTGGGTTTCTATCAATGAAAATATGGCACACAATCAGTTGGGATTGATTAATTGCGAAATCGGTTCATTTAAATTAACCATTTCCACATAACGTTGGAAAAGTTACACAATGAATGTGCAATGGAATATGAATAAATGAGTAAAGAAATTATGCATTACAGGTATGAAAACGCTAACCGAGATGTTAACGGAACGAGAGGCTATTGCGCAACTATGTGAAACGATCCTCGACGAAGGTACCGAACACTGGGGTGTCAAAGTTTGTTGCTCTTTTTTATCTGTTGATACTTCGAATTTTTCCGTTTACTTGAAAAGGAGAAGCCATAAAACTCATCAATCTTTTTCAGGTTCAAGCTCATCATTGAGTTGATGATCAAGTTGAGTCTAATTTCCACCTAATTTATCTTTACATGTATACACATTCGACATAAACAGGTCGTGATTTGATCGACGACTTGATAATGGCTGTACAAGGAATGATCTCTAGATATATAGAACTAAAAACTGAAAGTTTAGACCATAGGGATACTAAGTAATAAATGACGTTGAAATGTTTTCGACCAGCGACAGTACAAAAAAGTTGGGCATTTAACGGTTTCCATCTAGGTTGTATAATATGGCACACAGAAGTAATCGTTGCGGAGGCATGAATTTGATATAGCGCTGCTATTGAACAGACATAAGTGTGACTATGGTTTTAAATATGTGGGCAGATAAACTTTCGCGCTAAAAATGCAAAAAAATCGTACATTATGACCAATTCATCGAAAAAACACCAAGGCAAGAATCTCATTTATTTTGAATTGTACTGCCATAGCCCCCATATGCTAGCGGTTGTGATTGATTGTGCATCGCGAATTTGTCGACTATAGCTAGATGAGTTTCACAAATGCGGAAGGGTTTCAAGAACTGCAACTCGAAGCGTTCTAGCACAGTCTCAGATAAGCGAGCTAAGAGTGATGGCATCTGCATCGGGCAGATTTTATCATTGCGGAACATCTAGGTTGGTCGTCTAAATAAAAAATGAGCGATGAGTAGTCATCGTCACGCTTTTCAAAATCCAATCTGAAGCAGAAATAATATCCAGAAAAGATGATCCTCGGAAATGCACATTATCTGCACTATAAATAACCCGTGTAATCCTTTTTATATATGTGAAGTCGTAAGATGTAAAGCATCTTCAGGCGTTCGTCATCTTATTTCATTACATCGCGCCATTTCACGTAGAAGAAGTTCAACTATAAGATATTCGCCCGCATAGCGAACATTACAATGGAACAAACTTATGTGCTACAAGCCAGCCTCATTACGACCTATTCCAATGCACTTTAGTTTATAGTTTGCAACAACATCGCGAATTTTTTTTAAAAGTTGTTGTGCACTATTCCGTTCGAGTATTTTAAAAATTAGGCAACCCCTGAAATTTGGCGCATTAAACGCTGACGCTTCGCCGATTGCCTCCACTCGAGAATTCCGGAGATTCAGAGGTTTGAGAATCGCAGTTTGGATTCATAAGCAACAATTCTAAGTTAGATGTCATCGATGCCGTAATTGCTACCACAGCTGTAGTATGAGTAATTTGTCACTTCAAATTTATTGATGCCTCAAAAAAGTGCTACATTTGATAAATGGAGGATATTTTCTTCGTAGTCGACTAGCGATAAGTGCTTCTGCGATCAGAAGATGGGTATATAAGATGTAATACAGGCTCATGCCATTACCACTTGATGACGTCATTCCCTGATAGGCCTCTTCGACTAATTTTTGCGAATCCGCCTTCCGCACTGCCTCTTCAAAAATAGTTCAACAATTGCAAATGCACAATAGCGCCATTAAATATCCTTTGAAGCGATTTCATAAAGATTCCAAATTGCAACAACTACTGTAATAGCACACACGTTATGCGGCACTAAGTAATAAGCTAATATAGCCTGAGGCGATCATGGATGATGAAATGGAACAAAGTAGACGAGCAGCAAGACGTGGCAAGATTGGGCCGAGAATTTTGATCTTCACATTGAAGCTTGTTTATAGACACACCTTCCTCTTTCATGTATCACTTACCTCACCGTCACTTTTGCCGATTTTCGTTTGCATTGTTATATGAGGAAATAAAATGAGAGCGATGTTCAGGTGGAACGTGTTGAAGTGAAGGATATCCGTCTACCTCAGCAGTTAACACGTGCAATGGCTGCAGAAGCAGAGGCTGCTCGTGAAGCTCGTGCAAAAGTGGTGGCAGCCGAAGGAGAACAAAAGGTTCATTTTCAAATTTGCGTTATTCTATATGGACATTTACAAGGAACTATCAAACTTTTTGCCTTAAGATAATAGATAACAATTATTTGTGAAAGATATTCAAACGATTACGGCTACTTTTAATATTTTTGAAGCTGAACTTTACGCGTTCTATTCTATTCATTTTTCTCAGGTTTTATTTTAAGGAAAATTCATCTGGAAAACAACTTGTATTTAAATATTCGCAAATCTTTGACAAGTATAATCTCGGCAAGAGCTCTTCAAAAATAATCACTGACTCAATTTCTTCAGCACTTTTTAAAGATATATAATACTGATTTAACTATGTTTCTACTGATGAGATGTAAGATCCATAAAACGGTCATTGTTCGTTTCTTCTTAATGATAACAATGGTCCAGCGAATTTCGTCGTTCTTTGACAGTGCTGTTTATTACAGTATTATGTAAAATCGTTATTAAAATGAGTTATTCTATCTAAGTGTCCCGTAATTGCAATCGTTGGTATACTATACAATTCGTTAAGATCATCTGCACGATCACATCGAACCCTGCTTTCATCAGCCAAAAACGATTGCTAACAAAGAGTAAACCCCATAGATAGTATGACAGTCGTGTCATGGTGTTTAAAACCTATATGACAGTCGTGTCATGGTGTTTAAGACCTCCAACACCGGAAAATATAATTAGTAAATTAATGCAGAAGTGACCTCGATTAGGTCGCATATTTCCTTCGTAATGGAACAGTTCCCCTGAGACTCAAAAATGAAAACACCGAAGTGGAAGACACAGGTTGACGTGAATAGATCAAAATAGCTTCAACCAAGGCGTCAACATAACTGAAAGTGAAACGAGCAATAAACTAATGAATTTGTTCTTAAAATATGTTGCGAAACGTTTGTCTGCAATCGTCTCCAAAATGGATTAAATAGACAAAATGGACACTAGATATTGATGTGCCAATGAAAGTGTTAGAAAATCCACGAGAATAAAATTTCGAAAGCGATTGCAATAACTGTGTTCTAGGCGTCACGTGCACTCAAGGAAGCCGCCGATGTGATCCAATCGAATCCAGTCGCTCTCCAACTGCGTCACTTACAAGCGCTGAATAGTATCGCGTAAGATATCTGTTTATAATTTGTGCTCATCAATTTGATCTTCAGTCCAAAGAATGGCTTCAAATTAGAGGCATTTCCTCACTCCTCTCAATTATTTAATCAGCAATAATAATTTAATGGCTCAGGGGATATAGGACGAAACTTGATTCCGATGAAGCACTCCCAAAATTACATCGTTCGAGTAATTTTTTAAGTTCATGTGGCGGATGTGGAATATATATCCTCAACGAGTCGTCATAGCTAATAATTCTTGAACGAAGATTTAGAGATTAAGCAAAAGATTTAGAGATATCGCAAAGAAAACCATTGAAACGAGAGCTGCATGATGCTGTACTCTACGGCTCTATAGTAAAGATTCAAGTCGATGCGTTCATTGAGGATATAACAATGAAGATACTTATTTTAGAGCTGAGCATAACTCGACGATTGTCTTCCCGGTGCCAGTGGAAATGTTTGGTGCATTCATGAAGAAGGACAACTGAAATACTTGCCAACTATGAAGATATTCGCGTTGCGTTTCGAGTTTGGAAGCTTCACACATCACGTTACCTTTCATCTTTAACACTCACCCAATTTCTCTAATTATACACCGCATAATTGATCTTTAGGCGAAGAATGGCACTTGCGCTACAGCCTTATTTTCATTTTCTTAAAGATCGCTTCACAAAAGCGTTCTTTCATCTTTCCTAAAGTTAGGCAAAGCTGTATCGATGTTTTAAAGTTTACTAACTCATTGCTCAGGGACTATCCCAATTATGAAACCTAAAAGCGTTTCGGCTATTGCACGTGCAAACAATCGCAAAAACGCACTTATTGAGAAGATCCAAATAATAAGGCATTAGTGAAATATTCGTCGATGCGCTTTATTCGCCAATATTCTTCGCGGCATTATTAAGATTTTATTATTTGTATTTCTTTGGAAAAAAATTCTCTTCTTTGTGCATTCATTGATTCCTGCCAAAAGATTTTCATTTTCCGCCACATTAAATGCATCCTGAACATCGTCACTCTCATCGCGTCCTCTCCTTAC
Source organism: Baylisascaris procyonis (assembly GCA_037389465.1). NCBI lineage: Eukaryota > Metazoa > Nematoda > Chromadorea > Rhabditida > Ascarididae > Baylisascaris > Baylisascaris procyonis. The sequence continues at coordinate 7,250,588 of JAZARR010000214.1, forward strand.
TCTTACTCCTCCCTCGGATGAACTAGTCCATAGTATATCGGTATTAGTAGAAAATATTAGGTATTAGCACTTGGGGACTGCCAAAAAAATAACCGTTAAAGTAAGAGTAACTGCACATCTAGCTGCCCTTCTTAGGTTACCGATTAGCTTGTTCATCTCCCAATCCTAAACCGTATTTCAATAACATCAACTGCACTAATGAAAATAACATCTCCAGTATGAAAAGCTTATAAATGTCTCATCAAACTCATTCACTAAGAAATAGGTGGTCATCATATTCTATGACCACTCACTAGATGAAAGCACTCATCATTTCTATATTCACCATGCAAGAATCCGTTTCATAGCGCGTCATGCAAACAACACTTCACTTAACATTTCAACCAGGAATTGGACAGCAAAAGGTCGAGACGATACCTGATCTGCCGAACACATGCACTGTCTAACACGTTCACCATTTATTATTGGGCCGGTTAAAAACGTTCATCCTCGGCATTTGAATTTGACACCATTAACAAAATTGCCCTAATGTTGCAAATTTTTCACGCTAATCTCGACCACTTCGGCAACTGACATTAAAGCTTCATAAGAAAGGGCTCTAAAATTTTGAAAAATTTCACTTGTTTTGTTCGCTGCATTAATTTTATAATGAAGGGATCGAACATGACCAACCGCTTGAATAACGAAAACTTTAATAGTGAAAACCAGGTGATAACAAGGTAAAAAATATCGAAATTATTGTTGAAAATCAATTAGTAAAATAATATTTAAGCGATCAATAGCCATTGATCACACGCACTATTATGCGTATTTCTTATTTGCCAAAAACAAAGAAGAACATCGTGTTTGTGCCAATATGTTTGTCATTAATTCGTTCAAATGATAAAATAAATTGCCGTACAATTTTTATTTTTCTATATTAAAAGACACTCATTGGATAGCTTTCATTTATATTTGTGAAATGTAATTAATTTTGTGCTGTAATAAATAAATATTTCAAACATTTGAAATTTACTATCATATATCCAAGTGACGTTATGAACGTGGAAAGATCAGTAACTGGATGATGATTTTCGTCTCTCATATATCTTTCTTCCTTTCATAACCTCCTCCCCTCCTCTTCTCTGCACTTCAAATTCAAAATGATGAAAGCACTAGATCGGCCATCACTTGCCAACTGGTTTTGCGGAAAAACCTAAGTTCTCCATCCCGTGAGGGTTTTGTGGAATTTACTGATACTTTTTTTTCAGTTTTTTTGTGGAATTTACTGATACTTTTTTTCAGTTTATCTTTTTCATATTCAAACGTGACGTTAGTCAATTACCCAATTATTTGTGAAAGCATTATTCTCAATCTTCATCTATATTCTCTAGCAAATGGATTTACTGAGTCAATGTGAATTTCCATCTATAAACATACGTAGTGCTAAATACAGAAGTATGCCTCTGAAATAAATTTCCATGTCTTACTACCGATCCCATTGCACCACTTGCCTTGAGGTATCGAATAGTGCGGGCCTTTATTCATTGCCTGGTTTGTATAGTGTTGAATCGTGTTGGATGGATTAATAGAATTGTGCTCCTGCACCACTAAGGGTCTATAAGAAGCTCTTATTCGATACCTCATCGGTGAGGTTGCATGAGCTCAGCACTAATAAGTTCTGCCAAATACTCATAACACCAAAAGATTGACTCTAGCATGATTCAAGACTGACATAAATTCCAGCATGACTCAACCTACCATGACGTCAGGCTACCACCACGGTGACCATCGATGAGATTTCACTATTTAATGCACAGCACTCATTTTTAAAAAGTCTGCGAGCAAGAGTTTCAGCAAAAAGCCTCAAACTTCTCTCCCGACAGTCACAGTGGGATAGATTATGGCAATTTGTGCTTTATAAAGGGATTCAAATCCCTCATAACCATCAATCTCATGAAAGTATATGGGCAAACGAAGCCAAAAGTAAAATATGGTCGATGGAAAACCCTCACATCACCTCAAATCAATACTAGAAACCCCTCCATAAATCATGCCAGGGTGCAGCAAATTGTATGGTGCATGTTCAGTGCCCCTATAATTTTGTTAAGTGCAAACATTCGGTGTCAGCGCCTTCATCGCCTGCGATTGGAGAATCCATAAACTTCAGCCTTTCGGAAGCAATTGCCCTCAGGTTCGCCAGTCTGTCACCCATTTCCCTCCTCAGCTGTTCCTCAGCACAGGCTCGCGGAGTCCATTCGCGCTGATATGCAGGCAACTTAGGTGTAGTCTGAACGAACGTGCACACCTAAGAATAAAGACTCCTGTGAACAGTCCACCGTATTCACTAGGGAAAATGTTTCTTCTTGTTGAGACTACTGATATATCTAATAGTTTGCGCAGCTATCACGGAAAGATAGACCCATAGCCCCTATTATAAGAGAACGATGCTTATACTGCCCCACAATAAAGAAATAACCTCAATGAGCCTCGAAGGTAACCACAGGATGATGCTTATCTATGACGGATCTTCAGCGGGATAGAAACAAGTTTTTAAACACTGACAAAATACTGCAGTCAATTCTTACTGCATTGCCTTTAGTTGCTAAACCTTGCCAGAATAAACACTTCAATAAACAATAGGACAGACGTGTTAACACAGAAGTTCAAAACAGGGCGAATGAAAATATCCTCCCTCCATTGCTTAGACACCTATCGATAAAGGTTGCGGGGATTTTGTCAGACCGGTCATCATCCCAACCTTTTTCCTGTGCGCCCTCCTCGTCGCTCTCCCTCACTTTCTCCCTCGCCCCCCAACAGTCAGAACCTGAACCTTGATTCATAAGGCTGCACCCTTGCTCGCAACGCATTACTAAATCTTTCTCAAAATACACCTCTATAGTTCTCTTAAAAATGTTTCCCAACGGCTCTTACGTTGTGCAATCTAGATAATCACATAGAACTTTCTGCCGAGCAGTTGTTAGGTGTGAGGAGGGTGAAATGACAAGAGAGAGGCACATCAGGAGCCCTAACGATAAAAAAACAAGGCTTTATTTGTGTTGCTTCTCTGGAGGGTAGTTGCGAAATCAGCTAGCCGTTTATAACTATCATCCCCACTTCCTTTAACAAGGAGGAGAAGTAAGCCTACCTGCTGTGAGCCATACCACTTCTCCATGTCTTCTTCAAGGACGACTTGATACAACAAATACATGAGAGAACAAAAGCGAATGCATTAAATCTTAATTGAAGGAATCCTGTAGCGTACCGAAGTATCGTAATTAAATAAAACAAAAAAGATTCTTTTGATCGCGAAAAGCATAAATGAAAGAGCAAAGAAAACCTCAAGTGGGTAGAAAGTTTCGTCAGAAATTGCATGCACGAAATGTTCGGCATCAAACTGGTGCACATCGAACGCTGTATCCATCGGAATAAGCCTAAATATTTTGGCATATTTTTTCATCTGAAAATCATTCACGCTCCACATATTTTGTGTGACAAAAATCAGCATTTTATATCGACTATCACAAAAGTTTCAGCGCGTTTCCACTGCTTGTCACTGCATAAAAGCACTTAAACAAGTCAAGTGACATTTCCTCACCAGATTGTACACGAATGCTGATCTTCCACTTTAAATGCATGCGTCTGAAATGACAGCAAATCTAGTTAACGGTATGAAATATTACGAAAGAACTATTCGGAAAAATATGCCATTGCTGGGAAGCCTATGATGAGGTGGAGGGATGTGCATCTTTCAGGACGTGATTTATGAATGGAAGAGTTTCTATTCGCAAGAATATGGAACCTCTCCCCTATGAAGTATACTGCGACAGTAATAACTATCAGCTTTCCCTTTATTAGCAAGGATAAAATTGTTGTGGAATGCATCAGACTTTTGCATTGCGGAAACACAAAAACTTAACGAATGCCCTAATCAATAATAAATGTCTTATTGTGATAGTCGAATCCTAACTACGTACCAACAACTAACAAAGAATAGCGGCATGCGAAAAAATGCAATGTCACATAGCATTCCTAATGTTGCATAGGCGAATCCAAGTCGGAAGCATCAACAGACTCATACTGGATGCTCACAACTGATTTAGACAATAGAAGAGGCTCGATTAATTTTTAGATATTGAAGAGAAAGACAACAATCTATTCGTAAATTTTTAAAAAACAACCAACTCACCAATTCAATACGACGTATTTCTCGCCATGCCAATCGGTAATAATGCCTCGGATTTGCGCAAAATATGGTAAACCATCCTCTTCATCTAATATAGATACAATATCCCCCAATCGAAATAGTCGTCCCTCCTAAACGAACCACCTCGTTATCAAACGAAACTATTCATTCCACCATGAAAAGCTTCAAAATTTCAGAAATCGTGCTACTTCCTCTAAACGATTGTCGCCGCAATCGTATTTATATCCGCTTCAGGTACGTAGCATTAGGTCATCATCAATGAGGGGAATCTTTTTGGAAATTTAGTTCTATCGCTAGAATGAGCATTTCAGAATGTTTCTACCTGGACAATTTTAGCTCCAATCCATCTGTTTAATACCCACATGTCGATGTCGATGTCCCCAGAACTATTACACCTCTGTCGCCGCTCCTCCAAAAAAACCTATTGTCGATCTCAATACATTCCACGCTCCATCAAGCTTCAGTTGCAAAAAAAAATCAGCTACAGCGCAATTTACATCGATTACATATGGGAATTGTCGGTACTAGATGCGGGAAAACAAGCATATTTCCAAGACTCCGGGGCGACATCCAACAACCAACAACCACAAGAAAGGAAACCACAGCACTGCCGGAAATTATTTGCAAAGATGAACCACAGAGGTTCAACTTTATCACTGAAGGCATAGCTTAACGTCACTTTCCTCGTCACCTCACAATCCGATAACGACTAAGAAGCATTCCTCGAGACCCAAACAAATTAAGTTCACTATCTTTTATATGACGTGCAAAATATGTATAAAAACGATATTGCAGGTATTGGTATGCGGGAAATATAACCCACAATATCCCAAATAGAGTCATGTGTCCTAATCGTAGCTTTTCTCCTCGGAGCTTTCAACGGACGATTCAGTTTGAATAACGACGTACGTCTATTCGCATATTTATTTATCAATGTGTTCGCCAAGGTACGTCGCACACTGAAAAAATCATATTTATTCACTAATACATTCGTCAAGATATGGCGTATGGTGATTAAACTACAACTATTTTCAGCAAATTTTTGGAACCATCGACGAGCTACTATCTACGAGAGATTTCCCATCGTTCCTGTTTAGCGATCTACCGAGGATTCCTTCAAGAAAAGCCGTCGCCACTGACGAGCACCTTGCCCACTCCTCCTCTGCAACATATTCTGGGATACCTGGAATACTTCTCCTTTCCCCTTTCACCATTCTCCCTCCCCCTCCCCCTTCTCAGGCGTATAATGGCAACTATCGCAGGAATTTTACCTACTTTCCAGCCCTATTTTCCTTCTTCCACATTTTGCTTGAACAGATCGCAGCTCAAAGATACGCGCAAGAGGAAGAGCCGACTCTCGTCAGCGTCAAGGTGGCCAAATTCGCTAGAAGTCCCGAAGTTCCTTTCGGCTGACGTCGTCATAAACACCTCGCCCTACTCTCCACGGTGGCACGATCCGAAAACGATCTGCGCCAAGGCTGTAGATGAATGGCAAACAAGGGGGTGGTTGACTGAAAGAAGTGATGAAACAAATAATTTAAGAAAAATAAATAAACGAACCTGGTACCCGCCTTAGGGAAACGAGCCGCACTTCGCGCAGAAGCTCTTCGTACTGCAATGCCAACCGAATGAAGCTGCAAGGGCAGAAACTATACTTGTGACGAACGGCAAAAGAAAAAGCGGAAGCCCTGATCTACTGCCACGGTACGCAGGCGATCAAAGTAGTTGGCATCAAGCATTAAGCCATGTTATTGACCTCGTCGTGTAAGACGCAAGTAGAATCTAGTTACCGTGTCAAAAATTCCTAATTTCATAGAAGTGAACATTATATAAGCTGAGGCTGGACAGAAGATCAGAAGTACCGGATCACAGACTTACAAACTCATAATGATGAGTCTAACGGGAACGGTTAATTCTATTCGCAGTTCGACGGAACTGACTAAGCAGCTTAAAGCTCTGCTCACAAGGAGATGCAGTTTGGCTTAAACCTTGGTTCAATGATGTTACTCCTGCAACCTTCCCTTCCTTCAATACCTCACTCCCTCCCCCCCCCTATACTCTTGAGAGGAGGAGCATTTTAGCCACAATCAATGCTTTATGCAGAAGACTCCCTTTCAGTGATGAAACCAGGAAGAAAGAACTCTTCGTACGACTGTAACAGTACATAAATAAATAAATAAATAAATAAATAAATAAATAAATAAATAAATATATATATATATACATATATATATATATATATACATATATATATATATATATATATATATATATATATATATATATATACCACTAAGAAATTAACCTCGCCACGTCGCCTGCCACGAGTCATCGTTTTTTTCTTTGTCGCTGTATGCGAGAATCCATTCGAACTAGCAGCCGTCTCGACACTGAAACCCTTTGAACCCTGCTAATTTTAAACAGATTACTCTTGCAAATACAATCATTAACGTTATCAATAACCAAATAAAATCATGGGATGAATTTTTTTAAACGGCCATAATATTGGCAATGAATAAGAGAGGAAGGAAATAAGGCGAGTTTCCAACATTTCAGAGCTAACACAATGGGATAACGTCAATCCTATTCAAAAATTGCAAGAGTTTCGATATTATCAGGGAAATTTCAGTCCCCTTCACGCATTTTCATTATTTGAGAACCGTTCCATATATAAAAGTGAAACGTATTTGAAGACAAACAAATCATCAAAAGAAAAGAAAATCGATAAATAAATTGCAGAAAACAATCCACTGCCTAACAGCAAATATCGCCTGATATTTACGGTGCATTGAAGAACGATATAAGATGCACTGGTTGAAATCCGTTGCCGGCTAATTGATATAGGTTGCTCATCTTCACTTTCCTAGGGAAGGCCCTCTTCCATTCTGCAACAGGTCTGTCGATATCCCATTCAGCTAGGGGGCCTGCCCATATCCCATCCGGCAACGGCCGATGTCTTGTTAATTATTTCATTTTTGTTGCATGCATGCTTAGTGTTTTGAATTGGTTATATATCTGCTGTTTTTATCGGAAGAAAGAAGTGTAATTTTACTGAACAAAAAATTCCAATCCACTTTAGTAACAAATATATTTTAACCGATGATCGGTGGTAGATCGAAAGCTCCACAGTTTTTACAAAGCGGAGGCAATTGCCGTTCGGTTTTTTAAAAGTTCAAACCGGAAATCAGTTTTCATCAAATGCTTTCGGTCTGTTCGCACTGCATTCGCTTTCAACTGACTTTCAGTTACTAAGCAGTGCCTAATTTTGATCGACTACCACACTGAGAGTTCTAGAAAAGCGAACGAGCTCTGATTTTGGATGTCCTTCATCGTAACACCTCTTGGCACACTATACTTTAGCTCTATCCGATTGCGAGAATAGCCTTTTCAGGTGACTCTCAATTCCACGCACATACAAAGGGCCAAATGCGTCTAAGAACACCGGTGCTCAAACAGAACGTTGAAGACGATGAATAAAATGTAACAGCAGCAATGGAGTTTTTTACGTCGGTAAGTGGAGTAATCTAACATCTTATAACGTAGTAACTCATTTTACTAAGCAAGGTGACAACCGCTACCTGAGCACGGGTATTCAAAAGATGCATCGAAGCGGGGTCGACGCACTTAGCCACATACGCACGCGCATGAAGGAGATGGAGAGAGACCGCGCGCGTCCTCGGCAAGCGGCGCGGTCGTAATCACGTAGTTTCATTAACCACTTCAACGGTACCATATGCTTTAGCTAGTATGTACTTCCTGTTATGAACTACATGGGTGAAGCAGTATTGTTACACACTGTTATCTGATATGTGGAAATTCTATAATACATCAGTTTCGGGCAGTAGGTAATGCTCACATTGAACAAATGCACGTCAAAAACGCTGAAATATAACACCACATCATATAATGCAGCATTTATGAAGAAACTTTGCAGTTGTATCTGGCGAACAACTGACTTTTCCACAACCTGAGACTCTTGCAGGGCAGCGGGGTCTCTTTTTGTGCATCCTGAGATTATGGTATGCTGCAACACTAATTGGATTATACCACCGGCTACTGTCTTCTCTTTTTCAACATGGAGTTTGCCTTTGTCACATAATACTGAGAGGTACCTAATACTTTTGGGCTTCATAGCGATTTTGCTTGGGTTTATTTTTCAAATAGCTCGAGTAGTGCTCTTCAATCATTCGCACTATATCTACTTAATCACTTTCCCAGAGGAGTATTTCATTCTTTTATCATTTTCGGAGTAAAAATGCTCGAAAGTTCTGAAAAATTTTTAGAAAACCACAAAAATTACTTGCATCCCCCGCTGAAATGACGTCATTCCCTGGCTTGCTACCTTAGCGGAGAAGGCAAATGCACTTCTTAGTAGCACCTCCACGCAGAGCTTCTCGTCCCCTACCAGATCATCAATCGTTCTCGCGGATTCGGGAGGGATTTCGTTCCTGTGAATCACTACAGTAAAAACCAACCAGAGTTGTATGGTTGTCTCTGTCGAACCCTCAGAGAGACTTCGATATCACATCTATCGATGTGCAATCTTCCTTCATCTGGCTGTAAGGCCGACATCATAAGAGCAATCGATTCCCCTAAATAAGCTGATCGTTCTTCCATATCTGTCCATTTACGTTGAAATAAATTGATCTCTGAACTTCAAAGATGGGATAGAGCAAAAATTCCACTGACCAATATGGGCTCATTTTGAGTATGGAACCATTTATAAGGTGAAATAAGGAATTGGTGACTTGCATTAACGACGAATAAGGTGCATGATGTGGTGTGCTTAGCGGTGGCGATTCTCCTTTCCGGAGTGCGTTAATTGCTTTCCACATCTTTCTAATTCCAATCGTTGATGCTCTTCAGCATTTTTCATTAATCCAATCGTATCTCTCAAATCATCTCGTACACCTCAAAAATGCGTCCTGTATAGCATAGTTCGATTTCTTACTTCCAAGTTGAGAACTCCCCATTAATGTGAATTCCATTCGTTTCGATCAGTCGCTTCCCTAATCGTTTCCTGAGAGCGTTAATTGCATTTAATGAATCTACGCCCCTAAGACTAGACGATTTCTTTATTCGTACAGAGATATTTCAGCTCGCTTCGAAAATCAGTCTCTTATTGTGTCACTGCTATTTCTTACTGTATACATATGTACAAGGAATATATAATTATGAATTGCTAAAATATTGAATATGGATATACAACACTATGAATTATGAATTGCTGACTCTTAAAACAGCAGATTGTGGGAGTGTTCAATTAATATTTGGTCCTCCAGCATAAATTTGTTGAGAATTGTTTTCCAATATTTGCAGATATATTTGTCGTTAACCTTTTACCAGTCAGTTTTGAAGTCTCACTAACGTTGTATGAAAAGTTATTTTACTATGAGATTAGTAAACATTTAAATTGTTACACTAATATGATACAGTTCAGCGAGACTACTGCAATAGAAGTAACAGCATTATTTCCTCTTTATAATTTTCTAGATTTCTGCGCATAATTCGATAACTTTCAAATTAGAATAATGCTTCGATGCTTATATTTCTTTCTTTAATTAATGCTTTATGCTCTTTGTTCTGAATAGTTTTATGCAGATAGTGTTGAAAGATTGCTCGAGCAAATGCTTATGAAAATATGAAATAATAACGATTACGAGATATATGAGATCTGTTGCTATTTGTTCTTTCCCACTGAATCGAAAAATATAACACCGTATAAAGTCGGGGAAAACAATTGCGCAGTCATCCCCTTTATATTTTCTTCTTCTGACTCATGTAAGTGGTTCGTGTATTAGTGAATGTCTGAGGTTAAAAGCAGTAAATGTGCAAGACTCTACATAGTTGAAGATAACGCTAGTCCTCAAATTCGTTCTTCTTCTCTGCAACATGTATTGCTAAGCTGAAACTGATGCCCACAACGAATTCGATGAGGGCAAGGTGAAGTACTCGTGATAGCAAGGATACCGGTAAAAAAACTGATACCCACACAATTTATGATAAAAAGTGAGTGAAAACTGAGCCTGCAATGTTCAAATGATTTCTGGTTACAGATATTTGCCTTGTAATGTGATTTACCTGCAATCTCCTATAATATACTTTGCGAAAAGCAATACGGGTGAAGCTTTCCCGAGTATTTTCTAATAACTCGTTATCAAAAAATAATTAAGGAGGACAAAAAGGAGTAGAGTATTCCAAAATGGGATGGCAGTGGGTTATAAATGTCTATTAGTGATGTTCGATACATTTATGCCGCAAAAGGCAGAAAACGCAGTTTACAATTTTCGACAATTTTCCAGCAGCAATGGTACAATGAAACCTCCAAAAATGCTTAGAGTCGATTACAGTGCCAAGATCACGAACACTGCCTATAGCAGAAAGGACCTCATTATCTCAGCAAAGGTCAACTCCCTATTGTGCAAGAGGAATTCTGCACCATAATCAAAACTTCTGCCTGATTAACTGTCTTGGCGCTCTTGCTCCAACTATAACGTTAAACTCACCCGTTATGACAACAAACAGAGAGCGCTCATCGTTGACTACAACAATCAAATTGCTCATAAATTGATCCTATTTTTTATGTGGTCACTATGTTGTTGATATATTTAAATGAGTCGCATCCTTGTTTCTTACTTACCATGACTTTGATCTGCAGAATTGTATAGCGCACCTCAAAAAAAGGAATAGGGCGCCTCAAGAGCGATAGACATCAAGGGTTGGTTCATCTGTTTCTAACACAATAAAACAGCGAATACAATATGCTTTCTTCGAGATCATTTCTCAAATCGTTGCGAGAATCTTGAGCACACATTTTCCTCACATTTCATATATATGTTTTCCTAATATTACAATCGTGTCAAAAGAATCGTTGTTATGACCACTCACTAACCATTTTGACAGTGCGAATCTACGACAGCAGAAGAAATCTATTGCAGTAAGCTCTTTCCACTCAATGTCAAGTGGTTGGCTCCGATTGCGTGGTTGAATCCATTTTCTAAAATCTGAATTTTGCTGCGTCAATGTTCACTTCAGTGATGCGTGCGTGACCTTTGATAGTGCAACATTGATATTAGTAATCGTGTCTGCTTAATGGTTCTATTATGCCCAACAAACATATTTCGAGTATCGTGCTTGCTGCAAAGAAATGGCACAGTTTCGATTTCTCTAAGTGCTGACGGTCATTTATTTAAGACGGTTTATTCGAGAGTTGTTTCTTGTTCGAAGAAACCCGCTATCAAGTGGTTTGAAACGCTAGACTTAAGAAATCGAATACGCCAACGGCGACCATGGCTGGGAATTTATATATATATATATATATATATATATATATATATATATACGTATATACGTATAATTTCGCTGATTTCTCACATACTTGTCACCGTAAATTCCGTTTTATATGGTTTCTTTTTCCTTCTTTGCAGGATCCTTTCCCATATTTACTAGGTATTTCGTTGTCTTCTCCGTAAAGAGTTCATTTCTTGAAAATTATCAATTATTGTTCGAGAATTCAGCATGCACTAACTATGAGCATGAAAACATTCATGCTTCTGTGCCAAAAGAAACGAAAACCAAAAATTTAGGATGTGTTTTATATGAGTGCCTTCCGAATGCAGACGTTCAAAAACGAACAAAAAGCCTTTGTTAACGAGCAATGTTTCATCTTTTTGTGGTTTCATTTATGAATCCTCTATGCCCATACAATGCGGTCTCCATTCCACAAACTTCACGAACGACAGTGTGACCTATCAAATTTTCTTAGATATAAGTTTATATTTTGTTCTTGCCAATATGTAAGTATGAAGTAAATTTCTTCGTAAACTCTCTATAAGTTGCGTATAGAGCCATTTCACATTGAAAAAGAAATAAAATGTGAATTATGAATAAAACGTTGGCTTGCTTCTTCACATATTAGAGATTTTGAGCTCACTTCATCGACTTATTATCGAATTTGAAGGGAATTCGAAAGTTAGCAGAAGTGAAAAGAAATAGTTGAAAGTGAAGTTTGATGGCTGCAGAATTTTTTATTATTTTATTTCTCTTTTTCTTAGATTTCCCTGTATGACTAAAAAATGCTACTCTATAACTAAAAAATCACAAACAAACGGAGTTATTGAGGAGGCTCCTCTCGTCGAAAGATTCGATCCGCGGCTAATGCACTATGTTGTATGTGTTATACGTGCAGATGTGTAGTTTCGTTAAAGACACTTGCTGTAAATGTGTTAGATGTCATATGTACGTGTTTATGTTTGTTTATTGACTTGTTTGACGTCACGTATAGAAAAGCATAAATAAATGTATATATGAAGAGTGGAACGAAAAAATAAGTGCAAATATGCAAAGAATATACCAGCTAAAGAAAATATGCAAGGAAAATATATTCACAGATCTTTTGAGAGTGCGAGAGCGGGATGTCTGGAAAACGAGCTTTATTTTCAAATAGAGAACTAATGTCAAGTCAAAGCCTATGATATTGCACTGTTTCCGAGACAGACATTATCGACGTAGTAACATCATGGGCCTGATAAAGACCAAGGCAGATTTTGCCATTGGCAATACAAGCAAAATCCTTTCGGGTGTATTCAAGCAGGACAGTGTGAGGAAGATTGTACGGGAAATGAAATATTCCAGAGCAAGTCAAAAGTGCGCAGTGGAAGCTTTTCGCAATGCTCGAGACATTTGCACCGCAATGCACGAAGAGTGAACTCTCGATGATTTCTTGGCAGTGAACAGCAGTGCGCAATCCAGTTAAAGTTAGATCAGTCGTAAAATCAAGATTATGTATACCATCAATTGCAAAATGAACAGCCTCGCAAGCTAGCTTCACGTAGCCAATCTTGAAAACCTACGTCGGCGAAGTAGTCGTCTTGTTATTTGTTGTGCATAAAGCGACATTTACTACCTTAAATGTTCAATCGTCTAACTTGACTAATTTCCTTAACGTTCAGGTTAGCAGAAATCGTGAACATGACCTGACCTTTCAGTTGCCTCCATATTTTAAAGTTGTCCACAAAAACTTCTGTTGTTCAAAATGTCCCTTATGTGACTAAACGGTTCAACAAAATAGGGCGCATCACATTCGTCTCATGCAGAGTGCTGTCAATTGGATGCAATCGCAACAACGACGCTTACAGTTTAACTAACAGGTATTGAGTCCCCAGTTGCTTGTTTGATATTGCACTTACCGAAGCTAGAACATTTTTCCCCAAAAATCCGTTGTGTTCGACATTATGAATAAGAGAGCAGCGTTCTGCCCATTGAGGTGTATCAGTTAATGCCTCAAAAAAAAAAAAAAAAAAAATCAGTAATTCTACAGAAACAGGCGATCTTTGTACGTTTCAGTGATCTCGTCTACAACAATGTGGATGTTTGATTGCTTTGAGATGTCGCACTTGGAATAGATATGGTGTTTTCTAAAAGCTATCGCGAAAAAGCCAAAGGAAAAGTGATTTTGGATTGCTAGTTTCACGTCCAGCTGTGCGGATATTAAAATATACTGAAAGGTGTTTTCCATTCTAGCCTAGCCTTCAGGGGAAAAAAACATATTTGGACAAATAACGATTTGAAGCTTGAATAAACCTAAATAAATTCTCGCCAGGTTCTTTATTGAGCGATAATCCATCTCCTATCCTTTACTGCATTCACGCTACCAATATTTTAACAACTAGCGACTTCCCCAGTACATATGTCACATTCAACACTTGAAGGTTCAATATTAGGATTACACTTTGCCCAGCTTACGGGAGCAGTAGCCTGTAAGAGTCGAATTTCAACTGCCAAGTCTAGATCAACCGCATATGAACCCACTGAATTCCGATTGCACCTGTCAAATATTTTGATCTGTCCAGTACATGCAAAAAGCGAAGATGCATCTTGACAACTGCGCTTGCACTTAACGACTGTGCACAGCTTCCATTAGTGAGTGCATTGAGCTGTGCAGATCAAGCTATCGTGAGTGATCGATCGCCGAACGAGTGAAAGTGTGCACCCTCGAGGGGTTTGTTCATTGATAGAGAAAAAGCGTGAAAATGCGCACGTCACTGAGTAGCCATCATCAGTCGAGTGGTCGACATTTGTGCTGTGTGGTGTATTCCGTCTCTGGGGGGTCTTTTTGATATATCTGCTTGTCGAATCGCATCATTGCGCTGTTATGTTCACTGAGCTATTCAACATACCATTTCTATGTTTAATAAGCAAAAACTTGATGACGTCTGAGGGATAGTGCGAATTTAAGCTTTACTAGGTTTTGTGTGTTTTTATAAATTTACATTTCCAAAGTTCATTGCGGCGAAGTCGCCTTCATGCTTACTTATGTTTGTATATATGTAATTCGGCATGTATAAGTATATGTACGTGCATTTATGTATGCATGGATATGCGCTCACCTAATCATAAGGTGAAACCTCTGAGGCTAGTGGAGAGACCTGGTGTATGTAAGGTGGACGACAGACTGATCCCCTCCTTTAATATCTCAGTTAATCCCTCCAGTTCGAGAGCAGATATGACAATAAAATGTGCCTGAGGGTTTTCATGCATTTTGTACTGTATAGATGTTCATTCTATCGGGATGAGGTGACAAAAAAGCGATTTCCTCGAAAGATTTATTCAATCGGTCGATAGGTCGAATTTTAAATATATAATCCAACATATTTTGATTTGCTGGTAACTTCATAAAGTTTTTGATGTAATCAGTGGAATAGAAAAGTGCTTGTCATACAGCACATATATTACGCATTTTTATTCGTTTTTATGAACTGTGGCCGGAAAATGTTGAAGTTACTGATGATTAACGATAGCGGTGTGATGGGTTCATATTATATTATCTTAAGGGATCAGAGGAATCAAAATTCTCTGTAATAAAGTGCAAAACACGAGCACGTTCCATCGGACTTCATTGTTATTCAGGTTTATATTTATGGATTGCGGACTCACGAGGAATCACTACCTCAGAACTGTCCCTAGGGCAAATGTTAGTAGAAGCCGGCAAAATTTATCTAACCTTCGTGCATTCTGCAACCTTTGTGCACATTTCATAACCGTTAGTAACAATAGTATCGGCATCACACTCAAAAAGTCAGAATCAATCATGTTTTCCAAAATTCTAAATAAGAGTGAATACTTTCTGAGACGCTTATTTAATAAGCGAACAAATATAGAATTGTTAACGAAGGCAAACAAAAGCAAAAAGAAAGTGAAAGGGCTTTAAAGGAAGTGAGCAAAACAAAAGCAAAATGCAGAATACTGAGATGAATGGGCAGAGTACTGAGGAAGCAAACTCATTGAGCAAAAAAAAAGAACTAGAAATGAGACTTTGTTTATGCAAAAAATCTTCAGCTATATGTTGTTAGCGAAATGGCACTGACAGAAAATATTCGGAGGAAACCGTAATGAATCTTTTCTGGAACGACATAACGCTGTTGCGTTGGCCCAAGTTGGAATAGGTTGAGTTGGAAGTTGGAATAACTCTGCAGGTTGATTATTTGATCGATAAGGGAATCCTATGCGGTCGTAGCTTACCGCTGCATAGCAGATGAGAAAAGAAAAGGTGTTCCGACTGTTTTATATTTATAAAATCGAATAAGACTTTGTGAAAACTCCAGAGATCAGGTTTAGCTCTGCGGATTTCACAATATCGAGATGCATAACTTCCAGTCTGGTGGCATAGATTCTTCTTTGCAATGTTCACTGGTTACACTTTAGTCTAGGTCACTATATTCATGTACTCCAACATTTTACCGTTTCTTTCCCTCATCTTCACCTGTTTTTCGCAAATTCTTGCTAATACTCACCACGTTAGTAGTCCTGTACCCATGTGTCTATTCACTTGTCTGTTCGACAAATTTCATCCAAAGATCAGTAGATAAGCAACCCAAGATGTGCTGAACGTGAAGCCTCAACAAACAGAATTTGTGTAACTCTTCTTTAAGTACGCAGAATGGTTTTGTGCACCAACATGTTGAAAAGCATTAAAATAAGCCTTTTTTAGAACTCTATGTTTTGATCAAATGCCGCCTAGATTGATGACTTTAGTAAAATACCAGCCAACAAGTTTTCTTGTTGTAACATCAAATTTTATTATTAGTTAACAAAAGTGTTGTCTTATTTAGCATATATTCCATCGCCATAGGTTGCGAGTTTGCACTATTCCGCACTGTAAAAGGTGTTTACCTAATAAGTTTTCAGTATGCATTTATTGTTTAGTATTCTGTAAGTTACAGCGGATTATTAAGAACCTTAGATAAATGAGCTTATTCCATTTTGGCGGATTACTGTCTAGACGCATTAGTTCATCTCGTTCACATTGCTGTTCGACGTTAACGTCATCGAAGTACGTTTGACATCCTCGCCAACGTTATTCTACGTTTAACAAACGCATGGCATTATTCTTGCAGATTCGTACACTGGGAAGCACGCAATGCAGCATCAATTGGTCACACTTATTCTTACACTTATCATCGTTCATAAAGGTGCTACTGAAAAACATCGTTGAGATGCATTGTGAATATCGAATTTAGTACCGGTAAATGGAACCACCTTGATGGGTCACGATGCCCCTTGTGCAATTGATACACGAATTAAAAATACGAATCTTTTTATCTCTGCAGAAGAAACATTGAAAAAGCATTTTTAGACACATCGAAAGTGCCCATAGTTTTGCGGATTTAAGCTTCTATGAGTTTTCCTCATAGATCATAGTGGTGTGACCAAGTTTTATAATTTAGGAGTGAACGACATCGATCTTGAGCTAAATGGGTTGGACTAAAGTCATGCTAAAAGAAGTACTTGATATGTGTGTATATTTATCGGCAGGGTAATCTTAGTTGGCAGAGAACAGCAAGTGAGCAGTGTACTCGATAGCCTTACCTGTATATCCTTCAGAAAAGTTTGAAGCTCACAAAAAAGTCGCGCCAAGGCATCAGGTAAAGAAAAGTGCCAAATCTTCTGCCATGTGTACTGCCAAGTCACTATCAACTTCTTGTAAGTTCGGTAAAGCTGTAAAGAAAATGTTGTGCGGCATCGCGAACGAAAGACCATAGTGGAATATCTGCGACATGATGCTGTCGCGGCAAATGTTAGAAGATCATGAATTTTTTTTTCAGCGTCCGAGGAATGAAATTCTCTATAAACATGTGAAAAATCCTTCTTTTGCAATTTTCGTGATAGCAAGTCCTTGTAAAATCTCTTCAGGTGCCAGTTTTGTTATCAAGTGTGATTATCTCGTTCGTTTCGACTTTCATAATTCCTCTTTTTAGCCCGTTCACAAATTTTTATGCCCCATTTTGCCTAACCCATTCTCTTGTGCTAAAAAGTAATCTTTTAAAGAACGTAGAATATTGGGCGTAAAGGGGAATTCAGAAGATTTCCTCCTTTTTCTGAACAAGTACTACATAATTTTAGCAGCAGCATTCGAAAAGGATCATCACTGGGGCTACGAAGACGAGAACGGGCCACATACGTGGAAAGGCGTTTGTGAGACAGGTGCACGTCAGTCACCAGTAGATATTCGAGCATCTGAAGTCGATTTTGATCCGATACCGAGGATTCATTTTATCAACTACGCTCACTCTGGTCCAATTACCATAGAAAATAATGGACACTCCGGTTAGTTAACAGTTAACAGCTTAATCGTCGATCTGTGCTAATGAAGCTAATTGCATTGAGGTATATTCGTTACAAAGGAAAATATCCATGCCGTTTAAGAGCGATCGGGAGAGAATTTTGAGTGTGAAAACCTGATATTCACTATTCACCAGTTGATTCTGGCTCACGGAGTCGCCGGTTAGGCATCAGGAAATCGTGTGGAAAAACTTGCAACAGTTGGAATGATATGTTCTGACATTACGTAAAGTTAGGACGTAATGTGCGTGGTTGGAGCGAAATAGTGGAAAGGTGCGGCGGGTAGACGACAAACGTTTTTTGCACTTCACTATCCAGATTGGTCGGCTGGCTAGTTACCCAGAAATAATGGCCTTTCTAACGCTCATTCATATAAGGCTCTAACACCCAGAAATAACCTTATATAAATTCATTCGAAGAAATTCGTCTCTGGGCTCTAAGAAAACAGCAAAGCAGGTTGGCCTTGCAAATTCTGAGGCACTTGAAATGTGGATAACCCATAAAAAGGACGACAATTTGAAGTAGAGCTTCGGAAGTGGTATCACCATCTAAAGCCAGTGCACCTTCCAAATTTCATAACTTCAACTTTTTGTGGTTCAGCAGATCGAATTACCGGAGAGATAAACATGTAGGCGCATGCCAGCTTGTGTGTGAGGCTGCTATGATCTACTTTTTTAGGAAATGTGCAGCGCGTGAGGAAGAATGTCTTGAGTATTCATAATTTTCGGATGAGATTGGTATGAAGCCAAGCGATTAAAGTCCTTTAAAATGGTGTAAATGATTATTGTAAAGGAATGAACAACGAACAGCAGGAAAAATTTCTTTCCGCAGAGAAAGTATTAATTTCTGCTAGTTTATCGGGAAGAGGACACCGATAAACATCTTTTGATAGGGCTAGCTCAGTTCTCGCCTGGGTTCAGGTGGTAACTACTGTTTGATGACGGATGAAAACGTTGTTCCGCCAGCTGGACCACAGCCTGCGACCTTTTGCTTCTCGAATGTACGTTCCGCTCAATAGATAGGCGAAGAGCTTTCCCGGAAACCTACCTCTAATAGTTGGAGAAGTTCGTAATACTGCGAAAGGCGGCTTCTGGTTGATCACTCTTCATAAGCAGCACCTGATGTCTTTTACTAAATGACTTTATCGGCTTACATTGCAGTGATGGCCAGCGGATTCGATAAGTGGAGCGATAAGAGGCCTTACATATATGGTGGAGGTTTAAACCATAAATACGAACTGGTGCAGTACCACATTCACTGGTCTCAGTACAACAACAGTGGCAGTGAGCACACCGTCGCCTCGTTGCATTATCCCGCCGAAGTAGGGCTTCAGATCACTGTTTCTGTGCTACTTTCTCGGTTGTTGTGCCCACTGTTTTGTTGGCTTCACCGCAGTTTCGCTCTCTCGTTACCTCTGCTGCATCTTTCAGGTTTTGTGAGTAGAAACGTTGATTTTAAGTAACAATTGACACTGCACATGTCTTCAGAACTTTTGTGATATGTGGTATCTCCGTCGTTCACTTTTTCTTCGCTGACTGGTGACAACCTCAGTTCAGCAGAAACGTTGAATGCGACTGGTAGTGAAAATATTTCGTATGATCATAGCGCCAGAAGAAAGTCTTGGAAATTCACTTCGCACGGAAGAAAAAGCTCCCGAAATTTCAGATTCACTTCGTTCACATGAAGAAAGGCTTCAAAGCAGGCGACAAGTTAGAAGGCGACTCAATTGCCGTTGTCGGTGTCTTCGTGGCTCTTGGCAACGACGCTTCCCCGCTGGGTACCATTGAGCCCAGCTTGCGCAACGTCTTTGAGCCCGGTCGGCATTCATGCATATGAAGATTTTTTCCGCTTTCCTTTTCAATGACTGGCGAAGTTTTTTATGATGATCATTGAATTGATAGAAATCATTGAATCGGGCATCGAAGATGAAATATGGTTGTGGCGGATCGACCTCCTCGAGCTTATCTGATAACCAATCTTTTAATTTACCAATATGCTAAATCATCGATGAGCTTCCGAAGATTGATAATCGATAAATATGAGTGTAGATATCGATTAATCGATTAATCGATAAGTCAAGAAGATGGAACAGAGCAGTAGAAAACATTCAGTTCGAATAAATGCAATCCGAGATAACGTAGTTCGGAGTTGGCGAAGATGCGGACAAAACGCATACATTTTGAACAATGCTGATTTACCTTGTAACAAGGCAGAGGTAATATGATGGGAATGCCTTACATATGCTAGGTCTTGGTGATTTCATATTTCCTAATAAGAAACGTTCACGCAGGTGCAACGACTCAACTACAAGGCTATCAGTTGATGCCACTGCTACCAGACAATCTGGAGACGTTCTATCGTTATGATGGCTCGTTAACAACGCCAACGTGTGATGAAGCAGTTGTATGGACAATTATGGCTGAACCCACATCGATCACACCGCTTCAGGTATGATATTTTGTTGGCCTTCAAGTACTATGTTATTCTCAAAGCCTGCCTAATCACTATGTATTTTTTCATTCACTAACAATTTTTTCAAGCATTAGGGGAAAAAAGCTGCTTAATGAAGCAACGTTGAGAATTCTGAAGTCGATACCGAACGATTGCATGAGAATCTCTAAAGGCAAGTAACGAAAAACCACAAGTTATTTTGCGCATTGCAGCTGACAAAGCTGAGGCAAATCCAATTGTCGTCGGGCAAAACAGGTCAAAATTATCGTCCGACACAGCCGCTGAATGGAAGGCGAATTCGATTCAGACCGACAACGTTTTCCTACGATCGCAACGCAGCCTCGTCACTGTTTTCAGCAACGAAGTTTGCTGCCCTTGTTTTATTCGCGCTTCTTAGCAAACGTTAGAGCAATTTTTCTTCAAAAAAGAAGAGTTTCGTTTTCATTTTCCGTAATCGTTCAAGGAACTCTAGACTGGATTCTTGAGTAGCTGCTTTAGCTTCTTTTCGATCTATTTTAGTGACCAACGTCGGCGGTCGATATCAAATCGATGTAGATTTAAGTACGACAAGTTTTATCGAAAAGGACCAAGTTTGCATCTTAGTAACAACTGCTAACCATTCAGCCAAATTGCTTCATGTCCAGATACATATGTATTTTGCCATTTTGACATATTTGTATCTTCGTTGTATTTTTATCTCGGTAATCAGCAGGGATGTTGATTTGCACTTGCAAACAGAAACGCCCGGAATGTTTGTTTCACTTGCAAATCTCATGAAGAAGCTCTAAAACTTCTCGCTTTTGATTTCTGTTTTCAGACCGCGCATTGGTCTTTCTCAATCAGCATAATGCCTGAGCATCATTGCGCTGTCACATATTAGAAACCATCGTTTTTAACTTTTTAAATCAGTTTTGTGTGGTATGTTGTCATTAACATCATCGAGCGTGTGCTATGCCTCCAAAAGTGTAAAGAAAAGATTGTGTCCAAAACTATGATTGTAACATCGGCAAGACAGCAGATCCATCGCAGCCACAAATGAAAAACGTAGCTGAACCCTAAAAAGGGACGATTTAAGCTGTAGAGTGGAATCACGGCCGTCAGCATGGCTGCAAATCGACGACATTCCTGTCCCCATTCATTCAGTTCTTTTCTTCAATCTAGCTAGCCTGCCTATGCTTTCTCATTCATATCCGGAGCTATGCTACACTTTCGCGTGTAGCGCACCCTTATCTCTTAGTACTTCATAGAATTGCGTACGAGATCTTGGCCAGTTCTCCGCTTCTTTTGAAAACCGGCCCACAACCGTTTTTTTGTGATCGAAGCTTCAGATTCTAGAGGCAGATCCGAGTTTCCATTTTTTTTTCAAGTCTGCGTACGCACCACCATCGCTTCAAATCTGCGTACGTTTTCGCTCCGCATTCTCATCAAGAAGCCACAGAGATGAAATTTGCCTGGTGCAATTCGGGGTGCTGTTTGATGACTTTCTTGCTTCATTCCTCTCATGATTTGATACTTTCTTTCTGGGCAGTTCGCAGTTTAATACATCGCGTTTCCAAAAAATTTACAAAAAAATTTTGTTGTATAATCAGTCTAGTGAGGTCGAGAAATTTTTTTTTGCCTCTACAGTCGCTCGTTTTCAGAAGCCAGCGGGTTACTCCGGGTCTTTATACATTTGATATTAAATAACCGGTTTGTTTAGTGGACTGAGGTGCGAAAGTGCGTTTCATGTCGGCCGCTCTGCTCCGTCGTTCCACATGATACTGGTTGACACCATCATTTTCAAGGACAGTAAAGTTTATTTTTCATCGCAGCAAATATTTTACAGTGATGTAAACAAAGTTTCCAGCATTTCCACCTATAATTCTCTTCTTCCCTTCATCGGAAAAGAAAATCTTTCTTCCCACGTCTCGTTCTCCTATTGCAGCTCTTCGAGAAAAATGTCCAAGGATTTGTGATGATTGAGAGGCAAATAATGGGTTTCGCAAATAGCTTCGAAAGCGGATACAAAAAGGATTTTGTGAACATGAGCACAGCGATGATGAATAAATTCCGATAGAAAATGTGTAGTGAGCCGCCTAACCAAAATAACTGATAGAAGATGTTCTCAATCCTATTTCTAGCTAAAACGGAAAGAGTGAACCTATCATACTTCTCAATGGTAGGCAATGAAAGGAAAACGAGGATGCCTTTCTCGTCCATTGGTCTTTCAACGTCATGCGCTTACCCTTTTCACTTCCTACCGTTTCAAAATACTGATATAAAGCATATTGAATCGACACGATTGTCCTCATTCTGCATGCCTTTCTATGCTCCAAGGAAACGTTACTGGACATTTGTAAGTGTGCTTACTGTGGTTCCAAAAACGATGTAATATTCACTCCTTCACACCACCCCGCAAAGTTATATCCAAAGCGCCATCGGCGCAATATATGTGAATGGTCAGTAAGTTGCTTCATTGTGGAGTTTGTCGGACTGTGTTGCAAGATGTGAATTTGCTCCTACAAGAAATCCCTCACCAGATCAAAGCATAATGGATTACTCAGAACATCTGATGTGGATTGAGTGCCCTTCAAAAACATTTTTCACGTATTCATGCCTTCTACGGAACATCTCAGCTCGCTTTTAGATTTCAGCTTGCATATTTTTGCTGAAATGCACTGAAGAATCGCCTTGAATATTTTGCTGAAAAAAACTTGAATATTTTGCTGCTTTCGCAATGAATATTTCTCTAGCATGAACAAACGATATGGATCAACATTTCACATCACTATATTCCCCATTAAGTGCATATTCTTGCTTTTTACTGGTAGTGTGTCCCATTCGATTTTATTAAGCTTTGTGCAATGCTCATCAATTTCATAAGTAGTCACCTGTGCGTAATGCAATGCAGTTATACTATGTACTACTGGTTAGTATTTCGACCACATCTGCGTAGAACTTTTTGGTTGCTCTGTCTGCTGCTGCAGTAAGAAAATTGGAGTCTTTGGTACTTCGCCTGCGATAAAATGTGCAAGGCGCTATAAACCTTTGCTCGTCAAAGCTGTGTAATTGAAAACAAGACTCTACATAATAGAGGTTAGATGCAAGGGTATCCTTGCGAACGTGTAAGAAAAACTGCGAAAATTGTGAACCGATTACCATTACTAATCGAAATCAAAGAAATTGCTCTTTTTCGTTATAGTTTTCTTCATTGCGGCTTGTGCGTAGATGATCTTGATATCTTATTGTTATTTAGTATTCGCCAAATTTCATGATATCAACTCAAAGTTCATTCAAATTCTTCTTTTTTTTGGCTGCAATGGCAAGAACAATATAAGTTTCAACTCTAACGTTATGATGGCATCGTTATGTCGGCCTCATTACGTTCGATAGATATTAATACCTGCATATATTTGTTATGACACCGCAAAACATGGAATTTACCTCCTATTGTTTTTACTTCTATTGTTTTTGCCCGTTTTAAATAGGATAACTGCCTCAGATAAAACCCTCATAAGCTATCCTTAGGTGCTGCCTTCCTTAAGATCACCGAACGTATCTAATATTACAAAAAAGATTTATTTCAGAATTTCATGTGTTTTTGCTTAGAACATTTGAATTTTCCGCTGACACTCATTTAGTGGAGTTTGCGAAAGCTATTTCGTCTTTGTTGCAATCGTTCATTTCATCTTTCCTTCACGTCAGCCCAGAGGAGTTACGTCTGACTTAATGAGTCGTTATATCAGCTTAGGTCGCATCTTGTCAGCATCAGGTGAACAGTTCCAAAATGGTGGTTGACGAGCAATAAATTGATAGGAGGAACTCTTGAGTTTGACCTCAGTGCTCAAAAGGGGGCTCCTGGTTTACGATCCAAATTTCCGGTTAATTCTCTTCATTCCACTAAAATCTTAACCACTACCCACGATTCCGGTCGTTTCAGCTGGTGTTCAAAAACAGCTGAGATATTCCTAGAGAAGGATTCAGATGAAATATTGCTATTTACAAATTTCGTCATTGCCAAATTTTCGAACTTTCAATGCTGCACCGGGGAGGTAAGCATATTCACATCAATTTTGAGCCTTCCTTCCACCCCGCTCGCTTGTGTTTTCAATTCCATCAAGCAATGTGGAACATGCTAAATACGACATTATCAAAATGAATGCACATAGTTTCCCAAGTGAAAAATTCATATGTATTATTCGCATATTATGGATTATTAGTTCAGCGATTTAATATTCTATTGATTACATATACACTGTGCACTTATGCAAATTATTGTATTAGAAATCATCACTTAAAGTTTTCAGTAAAAGAAATCTCACTAAATCTAGAATCGCCATACAAAAGTTCAATGTGCGAAGCAGTTCGCACTCATTGCGACCACGAAGAGCTGCTACACATATCTGCCAAAGAAGAGGATACATGGCAAAGCACTTTTGATTACGGTAAATTAGTCTATGATCAACGTATGTTGAGCGCTAAACCCACCTCGATTTGTTGGCGAACATTGTTTACTTCGCGAAATTGCATGGCAAGACAAAGCGCGTTATGCATCGCCAACCGTTTCGTTGAAAACTTTTTATCGCACTATGATTTTCGAATCTTGTGAATTTCTTTAACCGACTCAAGAGTGCAACCCTGTTCTTTGAAAATCTGTTAATGTCATCAAAGACCGAACGGTTTTTTAATGATACAGAAACTTCTTTTATGACATGAATGAGACACAATCAATATTTTTTGACAATAATGACATTGATTGTTGACCTTCTCTAAAATATTGTAGACGTCGCAAATCATGAAACATTGCATTGCTCTTCAATTTGATCATCAGAGGAGTCATGTGATCGTCTTCAGTGAGTAAGAAGTAACAAGCATCAGCAAGGATAACACCAAACTGAATAATCCGGATAAAATGCTATGATTCCAGGTCACTGCTGTGTTCTGCTAAACGTCTCCAAGTGCAAGCGTCTTGTTTTTGATTGTTTGCGTTGAGTGCGTTGAGACTCACAGAAACCGGGAGAGTGACGTCAATGATTTGATCTCGTAACTGCAATATTGGAAATAAATTTTTGACTAAACTACGTCATATGAATTCCACTCGCAAAAGGTTATTTGATTCTTTGCAAATCGATCTTTTGCTGGCATTTGGTTCAGTGACAATAGAATTGAGGCGTATTTTTTACAGGATTTTGAAGGATAAGACGAGATTTCCCTAAAAATCCTGCAGTTCAGAACAAACAATAAAGTGGTAAATGCGTGCAAAAGTTGGGAAATTCGCCATCGTTTTTGTCTCCAATTATTGTGAAAAACTGAAGATACACATCCTGACATGCTTGCAGTCAAAAGCTTTTTGGCTACGTAGCATTTTTGGAATGTCTATTCGGAGTACCTAGATGAAGTTGTCATGCGTATCAGCAGTGTCAGTTTTGCTTACCATGAGTGTTTTTGGAGATCCTTCAAAATCGCATTATAGCTGTGTTGTGCGCACCACTTTTATTTGCTTTTATATCTGTATGTCTGCGTTCTTATCGGCTAATTTCAAATCGGAGACCAGGAAATTTACGGCCGTGAAATTTGTCTTTTTAATTTGAACCTTTGGAGGATCTTTCAAGTCTCAATCAATCCTCATTAGACTTGCAGTCTCATTTATATGCTATACGCAGTAAGAAATGTCGTGAAGTTTGCTGGAGTATGTCTCTGTGCAGCGAGTCAAGTGCAAACAAAAAACTCTACTTGCTTTGAATATACATAGTGGTATAAAATATGATGTATTTTTTAGTATCTTTTATTGTTTCCGGCCATTTATGCATCAGGGCGGTTTGAGTGATAATATTGAAAGCAGAGCTTTCCAACATTTCCGCTAACAGCATCCCACTCTCTACTTTCTGTACTTCGTCTTCATAGAAAGAAATAAAAAGAACCTCACTAATTATCTAGATTTCTCTACGCTTAGTAGAAAGAAAATATCCTTGCGGAAAAGAAAAAATCCGTCTCATTTGACAACAAAACCTAAGATTTCGTTTTGTTGTCAAAGTCGTTTACATAATTTTCCCACATTTGCGCGAAAGATCTATTGAAGGTTGTCAATTTGCGTGAATCGAGGTGCGTGAAGTATGTAAGAATGACGTGGGTGTAAAGAGAGCTCTATATCATAGATGTCATACTTTGGCAGCGGGGCACTGCAAAGGCAATCTTTGCGCAAGCTTCAAGTACAAGATGGGATCCAAAGAAGGCTGAGTGGAATAGGGAACTGAAATATGGTGGAATCTTACTTGGTTATAATCTAGGGCGTGAAAGTATCTGATGGAATTTAGCGGTAACAACGCCCCTGTCCTTAGAAAATGGAAAATTCCGACCATCTTGGACATACAACTGTCGAGTCTTAACGGCTCCATTCATGACCTCACTTATTGCTGAATTCTCAACGGTTTTTTTATACCGTAAGTCATTTTACTCCTCTTTGGCCTCTTTATAGCTTCGTTTTGCAGAATCTCGCTGACTATATTAATATATCGGTGACTTCTATCAGTCGCCACAATCCGGTATTCAGAATTTGTCCAAAAAAACTTCGCCATTCAATAACTTGCCTCAAGTATCAAAGTTTCAACTCTTTGCTAACGCTTCTAGCCATTAAGCCTTTGATTCTTATGAAGGTGCTGCAAGGCAGGTATCTAATATGCTTTCCTTCCTAGCCCATGTTTAATCGGAAACTAGCTTCAGCTATTTGACATAATAGCTCAATGTTTCACCAGTCACGAGCAGCTGCTACAGTTTGGAAATTTGATTGCTGTCCTTCCATTTATTGTTATCATCACAACTGCTACTTTTATTTCTCATTATTTGGTTGTATCGGCGCTGCATCCTGCAAAGACGCTGCGCAATGCAATTTTGACATATCAATAGGAAAATAGAAATTGGCATTCACATTCTCGATCACGAGGTTTCGTCGACAGCGAATGATGAACGCCCATTTTGAACACAATGGCTGATTGCGCAGTTTGCCACAAGAATGATATGTCGTCAATGGCTTCGTCAAATGATTCAGTAATTTTATGGATGTTTTTTACAAACGGATTTTTCATTAGGAATTCGCCTCTTTAAATATTAGCTATCTATTCAACTATTATTTACCAACACAAAAGTCAATTTGCTGCTCATATAAAAGCAATTGTACATACATATACAGTAACCTTCTATGGGGCGACTGACTTGACTAAAACACCTAAAGTCGGGATTTTTCGAGAAGCCAGATTTGAAGCAAGCGATCTAACAAAAGATCAATTTCCATTTTGAAAATAAAAAGCTGCTGAAAAGGAAACAGGCTTTTAAACCCCTCGTTTGCAGGCCCAAACCACCCGCAAACATCTTTTTTCTCCTAATCGACAAGAGTGGAGATTTCTGGGGGGTCCGAGTTTCTTCCGATATCCCCATCCTCTATCAACTAGGAAGGGTTACCAGCTATCATCATATTCATTTTGCTGAAGTGCAAAGTCAGCTGTAATGCTGACTTACAACAGTCTGAGTATATTGATTTTCCAAAAGAATTTGTTGGTGCAATGCTCTGAACAGTTATCCTTTTGCAGAGTACATTATTGAATCATTGCAGGCAGCAAGGAGCTCTTAGTGACAGCCGCAATAGAGTTACCAACTGGTTTCCCAGTCCCCCCGCTGGAACGGAGCATCAAATATTTCTAAGAGACCACTGATCAGAAATTTGAATTTCTAGCGCTTTTTTTTGGCACGTTTTTTCAGCAAATGGAGATACTTGACGATCTCTTCTTATACATACAGGGAAAACTGATCGAAAATTCCATCAGGCAAGTTCTCTGAAATGAATCGAAGATTAATTGCTAAAGCAAGTGCAACCTACAGGAAATTTTCCCCTCAAGTAATGAAGTGAATCATTTTATGCACCAGGAGCGAATCGAGAGGAAATTTTTGCTTTAAGTTGTAGGAAGTAAGGAAGCAGAGCTCTAGACAAGTGAAGCAAAGCGGAACAGCTGACAATCGTCAGTGATCTTCGCTCTTCTCGAGTGCTTCCTGGGTCCTTGAAGGTTGGAAGGTTGGAGTCCTCAAACTCCGTTCCCCTCCCTACTAGTACTTCGTACGCCAACCAGTCGTTGTCCACGGCTGCCAAAAGCATAAGAGCAATGCATTATTCTATTAATGGACCTTTCAGCGGTATCTACAGAAGAATAGATCTCCTTTCAGCTACATTGTATGTAAAATCCCAATGAAAAGGTAACGCTCGTAAATGAATTCGTATTGTGGCCCAACTCTTCAAGAAAAATTCTGAACTGAGCACTGAGAAGTGATAATCTTTCCAGTGAAATCCAAAAGCGTTTTGTCAGTACATTACCTTTTTCCCTTTCGCCTCATATCCCCCTCCGAAACGGCATTAAACCAACAGTCATGCACCTATAATGTGATGACTTCAGCCTTCCTCCTGTACGAGATATTCCGCCTCTGTCTTTCTTAATCCGAATGCATATTGCACCTGTTTCATGCTATAGGCTCATTGCGGCAAAGGATCTTCAATCGCTCCCTTCAAGAACAAAATTGCTGAGAGGCTTATGGTATTACTAAGTGAAAGCATCACTTGACTGAAAACTTGAATATTTTTTCACCTTTTAAAAGTGCATGACATGTATCATGTCCTCGCATTTTTAATCACGAGTTTGCATCCTACCGTTTGCACTCATACTGCTATAAGTTAGGTTTTTTTGCTGTTGACGAGTTCGTGGTAACTGTACAACTTAATGACACATAAAAATACACTCGCAATAAAAATATTTGAGCATGGAGGTGACATATAACAAGTGGTCTCTTAACAGCACTTACAATATAAGTCCTCTCAGCATCACACATAAATCAAATATGTATAGTAGCTGAACAAAGAGACAAATCTCGTGAGGCTACATTCGAAAGTAAAGTGAGTATTGTAATGATGACAAGACTGTCGAACAATATACTCTGATACTCTGCGAATTTCCTCAACGCCGATAGAATACGCTCACGCCGTCATCAAACGCAACGTCTTGCACCACTGAAAAGAAAACTTTAGAGAAGAAAACCAAATATTCCAATGACACCGATCAGCCCAAGAAATTCAAACGCATATAATCAGGGCTATTCGCATATAAATGTAAAGAAAAGTATCAAGCATCTTTACGTCACCACGAAACCGATATCTAAAAAACAGGTGGTTGTGCGAATAGTATCACTTGCGCAGATCGTTTTTATTCGTTATAAGAATTTCAAACGAAAACGAACTTGACAAACCGAAATATAAGTGTAAAATACAATTCAGACTTACATGAAGCTCCAAGCATCTCACAAAGGGTCGACGTGCGACCACCACATGGCACAGTTGGAGCACAATACGCAACCACCAGCAATACCATCGCTAGAAGCAACAATCGTACACGAAGCAGCATTACTCTTGCTTTGACTTTTCCTGTCTACAGCGGTGAATTCACCAATGCCACTCCTTAAATAGTCGACATACCAACCACGCGTTCCTTGTCATTACCAGCCCGTTTCGTAATCAGCACAAAAATCTAGGTGATTGATCAACCAAATGTTCGTAACACACCTTCATCACTCTTCGAACTCGTATCGGCGTGTGCCTACCGTATACAGTGTACTACACAGCATGCGAGCGTAATTCGATGTGTAAAGAGTAATGAAAACGGACGGCAACCCGAGGCACTCAGTAGCCTAGTGTATGAGCGATCGAAATTGCCAATAAAGGTTTGTGATTCCACAAACTGACGAAAATTTTGTTGCATAAAAGGGGATATTTTGCATTTATTTACCAATAAAGGACTAATTTTGTAGAATGAGTGGGAACATACGTCAAATGCTGTGGATAAAATTTTCGCGTAACAATGTTATTATGATATGTCGAATACCAGCATATTTAAGCATCTCAAAAATATGGAAATCAACAGTGATTCCCACATTGAAAAACCTGCCAGAAGTGTTACTGCGGACCACCGATCAACGCTACTTCTTGCACTTTAAGCCTAATTTTTTCAAGCATTGTTTTTCAAAACAGGCCTCCTCGAAGTTTTCTCTCCAACATTCCCTCATTTCCTATTCAGTTTAGCTTCATTTCTCATCACTGGATAAGATCAATCATAACTTTATCGACTTGTAAGTTGATTCCCTGAAGTTCAAACAGGGGAGTCATTGTTTGAGTTTACATCAATTTCGCTGAGCTTTCAGATGATGTAACTATTCGGTTACTAATAGAAAAAGTTCAACTCTTCGGCATTTCTAATAAATCATTCGGATGAATTAAAGATCTTCTGAAACAGATTTCGAATAAAAATGAGCTGACCGTTTCTAAATAAGCCCTAAAATAGGTGCATTCCTTGAACATTCTCGAACTGCCTTCGCTCTTCTTGTACATAAACGATTTAGGTTTTTCTGGACTATTATTGGCTGTAACATATAAACGAAGTTAAGTCATTTCTCATTTACAGTAGTAATGGAGATAAGCGAAAAAAATTTAAAAACGATTTGAAATCTATATTTTTGCGGTCATAGGGCGGTGAATTCCATGCATAGTCGCAACAGCTCTGAGGCTCATATCCCCTCCCGCTTTCTTGAACCTACTAAAAGACATCACAGTGATCACATTTTGCCTGAAGAATCAGAGTATGTCCTCAAGCAGAAAGCGGAGAACCGTCCTAATCGGATCGCAAGGACACTCGAGCAGAACATTATGAAGATAGTCGAATGACTAAGGATTCATCCTATAAGATTTGTTATGATGCGCGTTTTTGCTTTTTGCTCACCTTCCCACCAGCTTCGCAAATTATGGAGAGTAACATAATAATATGTGTAATATTATCTCTTTTTTAGATGAACTGGCGGTCCCCCACGAATTAATCTTCATGAGATCCGAACGGTATAAAACGAAATCCCTCCCTTTTCTGACCCAAACGGTGTAAATTGCACAATTCTGGAATAGCTGCGACCGCCTTAAAGATGAAAGGTGATATAGGAGAGCATCCTGTAAAAATATAATGTACCCAGCAAATGTTGTAACTGCGGCTTCTGACGTGAAGGAATCAGAAGCTTTCAAACCGATGTTACATAGACAATTGGTACGAGTTGTCATGTTGAGGAGGAAAAGCTTTCAAAAAACAGGTCCTCACTCAGCTTTGCAAAGCACCATTTATTTAAGCATTCTTCATCCTGTCGCAGCATTCACCTCTACAACTTACGTAAAGACATATACAGGGCAGCAAGAGTTGCATGGGTAGCCGTATATGCGAATACAGTCACCCGTTTTGGGATCAGCATTTTTCAACGTGAAGCAATACTGAGCAACACTTATCCACCTTTTATACGAAGTTTTGCAAAAAAAAGTAGAAATCCGTCCACCTGCAGTTAAGAAACGAAATAGGACAGAAAATGATGGCGAACAACAACATACGCGCGGGTTCGCAGCACGTGCGCATATGCTCAGACGGCCCACTCCTTTTCTCAGATTATGAAAAGCGATTCTCTCAAAACCACATCAAAATTGCTCCATCCGGAATCGAGATACAGTTGATAATGCGCGCAGTACCATGGACAGCAATACCGCCCGCACATACTCAGCCTGCTCTACACCGGTGTCGCGAACACTTGCGAAAGCGTTACATCTATTTACGATATCGATGCAGCCGGCGAACCGGAAATGTCAGCCAGAGAAAGCATCATGGCTAACATAAGAAGAGTAAATCACAACGAATACAGTCACTAGCGCTAAATGATAATTCACCGTTGAGCAACCATAAAGCGAATATTTGCGAAAGCGCTACGTTTGTTTACGATACCGATGCAGCTGGAGAGCGGGAGATATCAATCACAGACGGCATCATGAATGGCATAAGAAGAGCAAGTCACGACGAATACATTGACTATCGCTAATTGCTAAGACACCGATCTATGAAACCAGATACGCCGCTCATGACGCCCTCAACAGTTCACGCCTCTCACAAGCTTAAATCGCTCATTCAACTCTCCCAATGACCGACAGTGAAGACGCATTGGGCTCAGTTTCTCATATATTCGACCGAATTCTTCATTCAACTCTTAGCTTGTGTATTTGTTCAGTTAATCCTCTTGTAAAACTGTTCATGCGATTTCTGTTACGAATGGTCAATGGACCTACAATCTCTCTACACCAGATATTAGCTTTTACTGGACCTATTTGAAGTTCCAACAATTCGCTATATCATGTTTATTTGTTGTGTCGCATATCGCTTCATTGTTTACTCGAATACAAGGTTTAATTACCCAAGTTTGAGGTCCGACGGGAGGCGAGCCCGCAGTACCAAGCAATCAAACTTGGGAGGAAGACGGTGACCGATCCAGAAGGGGCACAAGTGGACGAGCCCGCGATCAGGACTGTTCAAGACTTTCGATATTTCGAGTTCCCTTTATCCAGTTCGAACGACCCGATACTCATTTATAGCGAACAGACAGCTAAACGAAGAGACCAAAACTCTCACCCGTATTTCGAGACTATCGCGATAAAAGAAGAAAACCCCGCTTTGTGTGGCAAATATACGTGAGGTCAAATCTTGATTGTCACATTGTGCCACCGAACCGACGAACTTGTATTGTGAAGCTGTTGTATTGTAACCTCATCTGTATTCGTGCATATTCGTTCATAAACACCACTACGATTGTGTTTTCACTTGTGTAATCGCGGGGGAGCCAACCGACCAATAAAGTACACCGACTCCCATCGCCTCCCGAATACCAAACCACCATATTCATCTGCTCTTCGCTACAACCGGACAGTTATTTGCACTTCTTTCTATAACGTAATACACAACAGGCGGAATTCTAGCAGCATGCTCGCGCAATCTGCATACGCTTAGGATCGAGTTTAAGTTAAGCCTAAGCCTAGGCCTAGGCTTAGGCATAGGCTTAGGCTTAGGATTAAGCTAGGGCTTAGGCTTAGGCTTAATCTTGGGGCTTACGCTTAGGCTCAGGCTCAGGCTTAGGCTTAGGCTTAGGCTTAGGCTCAGGCTTAGGCTTAGGTTCAGGCGTAGGCCTAGGCTTAGGCATAGGGTTAGGCTTAGGCTTAGGCTTAGGCTTAGGCTTAGGCTTAGGCTTAGGAATAGGCTCAGGCTTAAGCTTAGGCTTAGGCTTAGGGTTAGGCTTAGGCTTAGGCTTAGGCTTAGGCTTAGTCTTAGGCTTAGGCTTAGCTTAGGCTTAGGCTTAGGCTTAGCTTAGGCTTAAGGTTAGGCTTAGGCTTGGGCTTAGCTTAGGATTAGGCTTGGGCTTAGGCTTAGGTTTAGGCTTAGGCTTAGGCTTAGGCTTAGGCTTAGGCTTAGGCTTAGGCTTAGGCTTTGGCTTAGGCTTAAGCTTAGGCTTAGGCGTAGGCTTAAACTTAGGGCATAGGCTTAGGCTTAGGCTGAGGCTAAGCTTGAGCTTAGGCTTAGGCCTAGGCTCTTGGGCTTAAGCTTAGGCCTAGGCTTACGTTTAGGCTTGGGCTTGGGCTTAGGCCTAGGGTTAGGGTTAGGCTTAGGCTTAGGCTTAGGCTTAGGGCTTAGGCTAAGGGCTTAGGGCTTAGGGCTTAGGGCTTAGGGCTTAGGCTTAGGCTTAGGCTTACGCTTAGGCTTACGCTTAGGCTTAGGCTTAGGCTTAGGCTTAGGCTTAGGCTTAGGCTTAGGCTTAGGCTTAGGCTTAGGCTTAGGCTTAGGCTTAGGCTTAGGCTTAGGCTTAGGCTTAGGCTTAGGCTTAGGCTTAGGCTTAGGCCTAGGCTTAGGCTTAGGCTTAGGCTTAGGCTTACGCTTAGGCTTACGCTTAGGCTTACGCTTAGGCTTACGCTTAGGCTTAGGCTGAGGCTAAGCTTGACCTTAGGCTTAGGCCTAGGCTCTTGGGCTTAAGCTTAGGCCTAGGCTTACGTTTAGGCTTGGGCTTGGGCTTAGGCCTAGGGTTAGGGTTAGGCTTAGGCTTAGGCTTAGGCTTAGGGCTTAGGCTTAGGGCTTAGGGCTTAGGGCTTAGGGCCTAGGGCTTAGGCTTAGGCTTAGGCTTACGCTTAGGCTTACGCTTAGGCTTAGGCTTAGGCTTAGGCTTAGGCTTAGGCTTAGGCTTAGGCTTAGGCTTAGGCTTAGGCTTAGGCTTAGGCTTGGGCTTGGGCTTGGGCTTGGGCTTGGGCTTGGGCTTAGGCTGAGGCTTAGGCTTAGGCTTAGGCTTAGGTTTAGGCTTAGGCTTAGGCTTAGGCCTAGGCTTAGGCTTAGGCCTAGGCTTAGGCTTAGGCTTAGGCTTAGGCTTAGGCTTAGGCTTAGGCTTAGGCTTAGGCTTAGGCTTAGGCTTAAGCTTAGGCCTAGGCTTAGGTTTAGGCTTGGGCTTGGGCTTAGGCCTAGGCTTAGGCTTAGGGTTAGGCTTAGGCCTATTCTTAGTGCTTACGCTTACGGCTTAGGCTAACGCTTAGGCTTAGGCTTAATCTTAGGCTTAGGCTTCGGCGTAGGCTTAGGGTTAGGCTTAGGCTTAGGCTTAGGCTTAGGGTTAGGCTTGGGCTTAGCCTTAGGCTTAGGCTCAGGCTTAGGCGTTGCCTTAAACTTAGGCCTTACGCTTAGGCTTAGACTTAAGCTTAGGCTTAGGTTTAGGCTTAAACTTAGGGCTTATGCTTAGGCTCAGGCTTTGGCTTAGGCTTAGGCTTAGGCTTAGGTTTGGGCTTAGGCTTAAGGTTAGGCTTAGACTTAGGCTTAAAGCTTAGGCTTACGCTTAGCCTTAGGCTTAGGCTTAGGCTTCGCCTTGGGCTTAGGCTTAGGCTTAGGCTTAGGTATAGGCTTAGGCTTAGGCTTAGGCTTAGGCTTAGGCTTAGGCTTAAGCTTAGGTTTAGGCTTAGGAATAAACTTAGGGCTTAGGATTAGGCTTAGGCTTAGGCTTAGGCTTGGGATTAGGCTTGGGCTTGGGCTTGGGCTTAGGCTTGGGCTGAGGCTTAGGCTGAGGCTTATGCTCAGGCTTAGGCTTACGCTAACGCTTAGGCTTAGGCTTAATCTTAGGCTTAGGATTCGGCGTAGGCTTAGGGTTAGGCTTAGGCTTAGGCTTAGGCCTAGGGTTAGGCTTGGGGTTAGCCTTAGGCTTAGGCTTAGGCTTAGGCGTTGCCTTAAACTTAGGCCTTACGCTTAGGCTTAGACTTAAGCTTAGGCTTAGGTTTAGGCTTAAACTTAGGGCTTACGCTTAGGCTCAGGCTTTGGCTTAGGCTTAGGCTTAGGCTTAGGCTTAGGCTTAGGCTTAGGCTTGGGCTTAGGCTTAAGGTTAGGATTAGACTTAGGCTTAAAGTTTAGGCTTACGCTTAGCCTTAGGCTTAGGCTTAGGCTTCGCCTTGGGCTTAGGCTTAGGCTTAGGCTTAGGCTTAGGCTTAGGCTTAGGTTTAGGCTTAGGATTAAACTTAGGGCTTAGGATTAGGCTTAGGCTTAAGCTTAGGCTTAGGCTTAGGATTAAACTTAGGGCTTAGGCTTAGGCTTAGGCTTAGGCTTAGGCTTGGGCTTAGGCTTAGGCTTAGGAATAGGCTCAGGCTTAAGCTTAGGCTTAGGCTTAGGGTTAGGCTTAGGCTTAGGCTTAGACTTAGGCTTAGTCTTAGGTTTAGGCTTAGCTTAGGCTTAGGCTTAGGCTTAGCTTAGGCTTAAGGTTAGGCTTAGGGTTGGGCTTAGCTTAGGATTAGGCTTGGGCTTAGGTTTAGGCTTAGGCTTAGGCTTAGGCTTAGGCTTAGGTTTAGGCGTAGGCTTAAACTTAGGGCATAGGCTTAGGCTTAGGCTTAGGCTTAGGCTGAGCCTAAGCTTGGGCTTAGGCTTAGGCCTAGGCTCTTAGGCTTAAGCTTAGGCCTAGGCTTAGGCTTAGGGTTAGGCTTAGGCTTAGGCTTAGCCTTAGGCCTAGGCTTAGGCTTAGGGCTTAGGCTTAGGCTTAGGCTTAGGCTTAGGCTTAGGCTTAGGCTTAGGCTTGGGCTTGGGCTTGGGCTTGGGCTCGGGTTTGGGCTTAGGCTTAGGCTTAGGCTTAGGCTTAGGCTTGGGCTTAGGCCTAGGCTCAGGCTTAGGGTTAGGCTTAGGCTTAGGCTTAGCCTTAGGCCTAGGCTTAGGCTTAGGTTTAGGTTGAGGATTAAACTTAGGGCTTAGGATTAGGCTTAGGCTTAAGCTTAGGCTTAGGCTTAGGATTAAACTTAGGGCTTAGGCTTAGGCTTAGGCTTAGGCTTAGGCTTGGGCTTAGGCTCAGGCTTAGGCTTAGGCTTAGCCTTAGGCTTAGGCTTAGGCTTAGGCTTAGGCTTAGGCTTAGGCTTAGGCTTAGGCTTAGGAATAGGCTCAGGCTTAAGCTTAGGCTTGGGCTTGGGGTTAGGCTTAGGCTTAGGCATAGGCTTAGGCTTAGTCTTAGGTTTAGGCTTAGCTTAGGCCTATGCTTAGGCTTAGCTTAGGCTTAAGGTTAGGCTTAGGCTTGGGCTTAGCTTAGGATTAGGCTTGGGCTTAGGTTTAGGTTTAGGCTTAGGCTTAGGCTTAGGCTTAGGCTTAGGCTTAGGCTTAGGCTTTGGCTTAGGCTTAAGCTTAGGCTTAGGCGTAGGCTTAAACTCAGGGCATAGGCTTAGGCTTAGGCTTAGGCTTAGGCTGAGGCTAAGCTTGGGCTTAGGCTTAGGCCTAGGCTCTTAGGCTTAAGGTTAGGCCTAGGCTTACGTTTAGGCTTGGGCTTGGGCTTAGGCCTAGGCTTAGGGTTAGGCTTAGGCTTAGGCTTAGGCTTAGGGCTTAGGCTTAGGGCTTAGGGCTTAGGGCATAGGGCATAGGCTTAGGCTTAGGCTTAGGCTTAGGCTTAGGCTTAGGCTTAGGCTTAGGCTTAGGCTTAGGCTTAGGCTTAGCCTTAGGCCTAGGCTTAGGCTTAGGGCTTAGGCTTAGTCTTAGGCTTAGGCTTAGGCTTAGGCTTAGGCTTAGGCTTAGGCTTAGGCTTAGGCTTAGGCTTGGGCTTGGGCTTAGGCTTAGGCTTAGGCTTAGGCTTAGGCTTGGGCTTGGGCTTGGGCTTGGGCTTGGGCTTGGGCTTGGGTTTGGGCTTAGGCTTAGGCTGAGGCTTAGGCTTAGGCTTAGGCTCAGGCTTAGGCTAAGGCTTAAGCTTAGGCGTAGGCTTACGTTTAGGCTTGGGCTTGGGATTAGGCCTAGGCTTAGGCTTAGGGTTAGGCTTAGGCCTATTCTTAGTGCTTACGCTTACGGCTTAATCTAACGCTTAGGCATAGGCTTCGACGTAGGCTTAGGGTTAGGCTTAGGCTTAGGCTTAGGCTTAGGGTTAGGCTTGGGCTTAGCCTTAGGCTTAGGCTTAGGCTTAGACGTTGCCTTAAACTTAGGCCTTACGCTTAGACTTAGACTTAAGCTTAGGCTTAGGTTTAGGCTTAAACTTAGGGCTTACGCTTAGGCTCAGGCTTTGGCTTAGGCTTAGGCTTAGGCTTAGGCTTAGGCTTAGGCTTGGGTTTAGGCTTAATGTTAGGTTTAGACTTAGGCTTAAAGCTTAGGCTTACGCTCAGCCTTAGGCTTAGGCTTAGGCTTCGCCTTGGGCTTAGGCTTAGCATTAGGCTTAGGCTTAGGCTTAGGCTTAGGATTAGGCTTAGGCTTAGGCTTAGGGTTAGGCTTAGGCTTAGGCTTAGGCGTAGCCTTAAACTTAGGCTTAGGCGTAGGCTTAAACTTAGGGCATAGGCTTAGGCTTAGGCTCAGGCTGAGGCTAAGCTTGAGCTTAGGATTAGGCCTAGGCTCTTAGGCTTAAGCTCAGGCCTAGGCTTACTTTGAGGCTCGGGCTTGGGCTTAGACCTAGGCTTAGGCTTAGGCTTAGGCTTAGGCTTAGTCTTAGGCTTAGTCTTAGGCTTAGGATTAGGTTTAGGGTTAAGCTTGGGCTTAGCCTTAGGGTTAGGCTTGGGCTTAGCCTTAGGCTTAGACTTAGGCTTAGGCTTAGGCTTAGGGTTAGGCTTGGGCTTAGCCTTAGGCTTAGGCTTAGGCTTAGGCGTAGCCTTAAACTTAGGCCTTACGCTTAGGCTTAGACTTAAGCTTAGGCTTAGGTTTAGGCTTAAACTTAGGGCTTACGCTTAGGCTCAGGCTTTGGCTTAGGCTTAGGCTTAGGTTTACGCTCAGGGTTAAGGTTAGGCTTAGACTTAGGCTTAAAGCTTAGGCTTACGCTTAGCCTTAGGCTTAGGCTTAGGCTTCGCCTTGGGCTTAGGCTTAGGCTTAGGCTTAGGTATAGGCTTAGGCTTAGGCTTAGGCTTAAGCTTAGGCTTAGGCTTAGGCTTAGGATTAGGCTTAGGCTTAGGCTTAGGCTTAGGTTTAGGCTTAGGCTTAGGCTTAGGCTTAGGCTTAGGCTTAGGCTTAGGCTTAGGCTAGGCTTAGGCTTAGGGTTAGGCGTAGGCTTAGGATTAGGCTTAGGCTTAGGCTTAGGCTTAGGTTTAGGCTTAGGCTTAGGCTTAGGCTTAGGCTTAGCCTTAGGCTTAGGCTTAGGAATAGGCTCAGGCTTAAGCTTAGGCTTAGGCTTAGGCTTAGGGTTAGGCTTAGGCTTAGGCTTAGGCTGAGGCTAAGCTTGAGCTTAGGCTTAGGCCTAGGCTCTTAGGCTTAAGCTTAGGCCTAGGCTTACGTTTAGGCTTAAAGCTTAGGATTACGCTTAGAAATAGGGTTAGGCTTAGGCTTCGCCTTGGGCTTAGGCTTAGGCTTAGGCTTACGCTTAGGCTTAAGCTTAGGCTTAGGCTTAGGATTAAACTTAGGGCTTAGGCTTAGGCTTAGGCTTAGGCTTAGGCTTAGGCTTAGGCTTGGGATTAGGCGCAGGCGTAGGCTTAAACTTAGGGCATAGGCTTAGGCTTAGGCTTAGGCTTAAAGCTTAGGCCTACGCTTACCCTTAGGCTTAGGCTTAGGCTTAGGCTGAGGCTTAGGCTTGAGCTAAGGATTAGGCCTAGGCTTAGGCTTAAGCTTAGGCCTGGGCTTACGTCTAGGCTTGGGCTTGGGCTTAGGATTAGGCTCAGGCTTCAGCTTAGGCTTAGGCTTAGGGTTAGGCTTAGGCTTAGGCTTAGGCTTAGGCTTAGGCTTAGGCTTAGGCTTAGGCTTAAGATTCTTAGGCTTGGGCTTAGCTTAGGATTAGGCTTGGGCTTAGGCTCAGGTTTAGGCTTAGGCTTAGGCTTAGGCTTAGGCTTAGGCTTAGGCTTAGGCTTAGGCTTAGGCTTAAGCTTAGGCTTAGGCGTAGGCTTAAACTTAGGGCATAGGCTTAGGCTTAGGCTTAGGTTAAGGCTGAGGCTAAGCTTGAGCTTAGGCTTAGGCCTAGGCTCTTCGGCTTAAGCTTAGGCCTAGGCTTACGTTTAGGCTTGAACTTGGGCTTAGGCCTAGGCTTAGGGTTAGGCTTAGGCTTAGGGTTAGGCTTAGGCTTAGGCTTATGCTGAGGCTAAGCTTGAGCTTAGGCTTAGGCTTAGGCTTACGCTTAGGCTTAAGCTTAGGCTTAGGCTTAGGCTTAGGCTTAGGCTTAGGCTTAGGCTTAGGTTTACGCTCAGGCTTAAGGTTAGGCTTAGACTTAGGCTTAAAGCTTAGGCTTAGGCTTAGGCTTAGGATTAGGCTTAGCCTTCGCCTTGGGCTTAGGCTTAGGCTTAGGCTTAGGTATAGGCTTAGGCTTAGGCTTAGGCTTAGGCTTAGGCTTAGGCTTAAGCTTAGGCTTAGGCTTAGGATTAAACCTAGGGCTTAGGCTTAGGCTTAGGCTTAGGCTTAGGCTTAGGCTTAGGCTTAGGCTTAGGCTTAGGCTTAGGATTAGGCTTAGGCTTAGGCTTAGGCTTAGGCTTAGGCTTAGGAATAGGCTGAGGCTTAAGCTTAGGCTTAGGCTTAGGGTTAGGCTTAGGCTTAGGCTTAGGCTTAGTCTTAGGCTTAGGCTTAGCTTAGGCTTAGGCTTAGGCTTAGCTTAGGCTTAAGGTTAGGCTTAGGCTTGGGCTTAGCTTAGGATTAGGCTTGGGCTTAGGCTTAGGTTTAGGCTTAGGCTTACGCTTAGGCTTAGGCTTAGGCTTAGGCTTAGGCTTAGGCTTAGGCTTAGGCTTAGGCTTGGGCTTAGGCTTAGGCTTAGGCTTGGGCTTGGGCTTGGGCTTGGGCTTGGGCTTGGGCTTAGGCTTAGGCTGAGGCTTAGGCTTAGGCTTAGGCTTAGGCTTAGGCCTAGGCTTAGGCTTAGGCTTAGGCTTAGGCTTAGGCTTAGGCTTAGGCTCAGGCTTAGGCTAAGGCTTAAGCTTAGGCCTAGGCTTAGGTTTAGGCTTGGGCTTGGGCTTAGGTCTAGGCTTAGGCTTAGGGTTAGGCTTAGGCCTATTCTTAGTGCTTACGCTTACGGCTTAGGCTAACGCTTAGGCTTAGGCTTAATCTTAGGCTTAGGCTTCGGCGTAGGGTTAGGGTTAGGCTTAGGCCTAGGCTTAGGCTTAGGGTTAGGCTTGGGGTTAGCCTTAGGCTTAGGCTTAGGCTTAGGCGTTGCCTTAAACTTAGGCCTTACGCTTAGGCTTAGGCTTAAGTTTAGGCTTAGACTTAGGCTTAAAGCTTAGGCTTAGCTTAGCCTTAGGCTTAGGCTTAGGCTTCGCCTTGGGCTTAGGCTTAGGCTTAGGCTTAGGTATAAGCTTAGGCTTAGGCTTAGGCTTAGGCTTAGGCTTAGGCCTAAGCTTAGGTTTAGGCTTAGGATTAAAGTTAGGGCTTAGGATTAGGCTTAGGCTTAGGCTTAGGCTTGGGATTAGGCTTGGGCTTGGGCTTGGGCTTAGGCTTAGGCTGAGGCTTAGGCTCAGGCCTAGGCTTAGGCTAACGCTTAGGCTTAGGCTTAATCTTAGGCATAGGCTTCGACGTAGGCTTAGGGTTAGGCTTAGGCTTAGGCTTAGGCTTAGGGTTAGGCTTGGGCTTAGCCTTAGGCTTAGGCTTAGGCTTAGACGTTGCCTTAAACTTAGGCCTTACGCTTAGACTTAGACTTAAGCTTAGGCTTAGGTTTAGGCTTAAACTTAGGGCTTACGCTTAGGCTCAGGCTTTGGCTTAGGCTTAGGCTTAGGCTTAGGCTTAGGCTTAGGCTTGGGTTTAGGCTTAATGTTAGGTTTAGACTTAGGCTTAAAGCTTAGGCTTACGCTCAGCCTTAGGCTTAGGCTTAGGCTTCGCCTTGGGCTTAGGCTTAGGATTAGGCTTAGGCTTAGGCTTAGGCTTAGGATTAGGCTTAGGCTTAGGCTTAGGGTTAGGCTTAGGCTTAGGCTTAGGCGTAGCCTTAAACTTAGGCTTAGGCGTAGGCTTAAACTTAGGGCATAGGCTTAGGCTTAGGCTCAGGCTGAGGCTAAGCTTGAGCTTAGGATTAGGCCTAGGCTCTTAGGCTTAAGCTCAGGCCTAGGCTTACTTTTAGGCTCGGGCTTGGGCTTAGACCTAGGCTTAGGCTTAGGCTTAGGCTTAGGCTTAGTCTTAGGCTTAGTCTTAGGCTTAGGATTAGGTTTAGGGTTAAGCTTGGGCTTAGCCTTAGGGTTAGGCTTGGGCTTAGCCTTAGGCTTAGACTTAGGCTTAGGCTTAGGCTTAGGGTTAGGCTTAGGCTTAGGCTTAGGTTTACGCTCAGGGTTAAGGTTAGGCTTAGACTTAGGCTTAAAGCTTAGGCTTACGCTTAGCCTTAGGCTTAGGCTTAGGCTTCGCCTTGGGCTTAGGCTTAGGCTTAGGCTTAGGTATAGGCTTAGGCTTAGGCTTAGGCTTAAGCTTAGGCTTAGGCTTAGGCTTAGGATTAGGCTTAGGCTTAGGCTTAGGCTTAGGTTTAGGCTTAGGCTTAGGCTTAGGCTTAGGCTTAGGCTTAGGCTTAGGCTTAGGCTTAGGCTAGGCTTAGGCTTAGGGTTAGGCGTAGGCTTAGGATTAGGCTTAGGCTTAGGCTTAGGCTTAGGTTTAGGCTTAGGCTTAGGCTTAGGCTTAGGCTTAGCCTTAGGCTTAGGCTTAGGAATAGGCTCAGGCTTAAGCTTAG
The DNA here is from genome assembly GCA_037389465.1 of Baylisascaris procyonis. Taxonomy (NCBI): domain Eukaryota; kingdom Metazoa; phylum Nematoda; class Chromadorea; order Rhabditida; family Ascarididae; genus Baylisascaris; species Baylisascaris procyonis. The sequence continues at coordinate 7,292,766 of JAZARR010000214.1, forward strand.
GCTTAGGCTTAGGCTTAGGGTTAGGCTTAGGCTTAGGCTTAGGCTGAGGCTAAGCTTGAGCTTAGGCTTAGGCCTAGGCTCTTAGGCTTAAGCTTAGGCCTAGGCTTACGTTTAGGCTTAAAGCTTAGGATTACGCTTAGAAATAGGGTTAGGCTTAGGCTTCGCCTTGGGCTTAGGCTTAGGCTTAGGCTTACGCTTAGGCTTAAGCTTAGGCTTAGGCTTAGGATTAAACTTAGGGCTTAGGCTTAGGCTTAGGCTTAGGCTTAGGCTTAGGCTTAGGCTTGGGATTAGGCGCAGGCGTAGGCTTAAACTTAGGGCATAGGCTTAGGCTTAGGCTTAGGCTTAAAGCTTAGGCCTACGCTTACCCTTAGGCTTAGGCTTAGGCTTAGGCTGAGGCTTAGGCTTGAGCTTAGGATTAGGCCTAGGCTTAGGCTTAAGCTTAGGCCTAGGCTTACGTCTAGGCTTGGGCTTGGGCTTAGGATTAGGCTCAGGCTTCAGCTTAGGCTTAGGCTTAGGGTTAGGCTTAGGCTTAGGCTTAGGCTTAGGCTTAGGCTTAGGCTTAGGCTTAGGCTTAGGCTTAGGCTTAGGCTTAAGATTCTTAGGCTTGGGCTTAGCTTAGGATTAGGCTTGGGCTTAGGCTCAGGTTTAGGCTTAGGCTTAGGCTTAGGCTTAGGCTTAGGCTTAGGCTTAGGCTTAAGCTTAGGCTTAGGCGTAGGCTTAAACTTAGGGCATAGGCTTAGGCTTAGGCTTAGGTTAAGGCTGAGGCTAAGCTTGAGCTTAGGCTTAGGCCTAGGCTCTTCGGCTTAAGCTTAGGCCTAGGCTTACGTTTAGGCTTGAACTTGGGCTTAGGCCTAGGCTTAGGGTTAGGCTTAGGCTTAGGGTTAGGCTTAGGCTTAGGCTTATGCTGAGGCTAAGCTTGAGCTTAGGCTTAGGCCTAGGCTCTTAGGCTTAAGCTTAGGCCTAGGCTTACGTTTAGGCTTAAAGCTTAGGATTACGCTTAGAAATAGGGTTAGGCTTAGGCTTCGCCTTGGGCTTAGGCTTAGGCTTAGGCTTACGCTTAGGCTTAAGCTTAGGCTTAGGCTTAGGCTTAGGCTTAGGCTTAGGCTTAGGCTTAGGTTTACGCTCAGGCTTAAGGTTAGGCTTAGACTTAGGCTTAAAGCTTAGGCTTAGGCTTAGGCTTAGGATTAGGCTTAGCCTTCGCCTTGGGCTTAGGCTTAGGCTTAGGCTTAGGTATAGGCTTAGGCTTAGGCTTAGGCTTAGGCTTAGGCTTAGGCTTAAGCTTAGGCTTAGGCTTAGGATTAAACCTAGGGCTTAGGCTTAGGCTTAGGCTTAGGCTTAGGCTTAGGCTTAGGCTTAGGCTTAGGCTTAGGCTTAGGATTGGGCTTAGGCTTAGGCTTAGGCTTAGGCTTAGGCTTAGGAATAGGCTGAGGCTTAAGCTTAGGCTTAGGCTTAGGGTTAGGCTTAGGCTTAGGCTTAGGCTTAGTCTTAGGCTTAGGCTTAGCTTAGGCTTAGGCTTAGGCTTAGCTTAGGCTTAAGGTTAGGCTTAGGCTTGGGCTTAGCTTAGGATTAGGCTTGGGCTTAGGCTTAGGTTTAGGCTTAGGCTTACGCTTAGGCTTAGGCTTAGGCTTAGGCTTAGGCTTAGGCTTAGGCTTAGGCTTAGGCTTGGGCTTAGGCTTAGGCTTAGGCTTGGGCTTGGGCTTGGGCTTGGGCTTGGGCTTGGGCTTAGGCTTAGGCTGAGGCTTAGGCTTAGGCTTAGGCTTAGGCTTAGGCCTAGGCTTAGGCTTAGGCTTAGGCTTAGGCTTAGGCTTAGGCTCAGGCTTAGGCTAAGGCTTAAGCTTAGGCCTAGGCTTAGGTTTAGGCTTGGGCTTGGGCTTAGGTCTAGGCTTAGGCTTAGGGTTAGGCTTAGGCCTATTCTTAGTGCTTACGCTTACGGCTTAGGCTAACGCTTAGGCTTAGGCTTAATCTTAGGCTTAGGCTTCGGCGTAGGGTTAGGGTTAGGCTTAGGCCTAGGCTTAGGCTTAGGGTTAGGCTTGGGGTTAGCCTTAGGCTTAGGCTTAGGCTTAGGCGTTGCCTAAAACTTAGGCCTTACGCTTAGGCTTAGGCTTAAGTTTAGGCTTAGACTTAGGCTTAAAGCTTAGGCTTAGCTTAGCCTTAGGCTTAGGCTTAGGCTTCGCCTTGGGCTTAGGCTTAGGCTTAGGCTTAGGTATAAGCTTAGGCTTAGGCTTAGGCTTAGGCTTAGGCTTAGGCCTAAGCTTAGGTTTAGGCTTAGGATTAAAGTTAGGGCTTAGGATTAGGCTTAGGCTTAGGCTTAGGCTTGGGATTAGGCTTGGGCTTGGGCTTGGGCTTAGGCTTAGGCTGAGGCTTAGGCTCAGGCCTAGGCTTAGGCTAACGCTTAGGCTTAGGCTTAATCTTAGGCTTAGGCTTAGGCTTAGGCTTAGGGTTAGGCGTTGCCTTAAACTTAGGCCTTACGCTTAGGCTTAGACTTAAGCTTAGGCTTAGGTTTAGGCTTAAACGTAGGGCTTACGCTTAGGCTCAGGCTTTGGCTTAGGCTTAGGCTTAGGCTTAGGCTTAGGCTTAGGCTTGGGCTTAGGCTTAAGGTTAGGATTAGACTTAGGCTTAAAGCTTAGGCTTTCGCTTAGCCTTAGGCTTAGGCTTAGGCTTCGCCTTGGGCTTAGGCTTAGGGCTTAGGGTTAGGGCTTAGGGCTTAGGGCTCAGGGCATAGGCTTAGGCTTAGGATTAGGCTTACGCTTAGGCTTAGGCTTAGCCTTAGGCTTAGGCTTAGGCTTAGGCTTAGCCTTAGGCCTAGGCTTAGGCTTAGGGCTTAGGCTTAGGCTTAGGCTTAGGTTTAGGCTTAGGCTTAGGCTTAGTCTTAGGCTTGGGCTTGCGCTTAGGCTTAGGCTTAGGCTTAGGCTTAGGCTTAGGCTTAGGCTTGGGCTTGGGCTTGGGCTTGGGCTTGGGTTTGGGCTTAGGCTTAGGCTGAGGCTTAGGCTTAGGCTTAGGCTTAGGCTTAAACTTAGGGCTTACGCTTAGGCTCAGGCTTTGGCTTAGGCTTAGGCTTAGGCTTAGGCTTAGGCTTAGGCTTGGGCTTAGGCTTAAGGTTAGGATTAGACTTAGGCTTAAAGTTTAGGCTTACGCTTAGCCTTAGGCTTAGGCTTAGGCTTCGCCTTGGGCTTAGGCTTAGGCTTAGGCTTAGGCTTAGGCTTAGGCTTAGGTTTAGGCTTAGGATTAAACTTAGGGCTTAGGATTAGGCTTAGGCTTAAGCTTAGGCTTAGGCTTAGGATTAAACTTAGGGCTTAGGCTTAGGCTTAGGCTTAGGCTTAGGCTTGGGCTTAGGCTTAGGCTTAGGAATAGGCTCAGGCTTAAGCTTAGGCTTAGGCTTAGGGTTAGGCTTAGGCTTAGGCTTAGACTTAGGCTTAGTCTTAGGTTTAGGCTTAGCTTAGGCTTAGGCTTAGGCTTAGGCTCAGGCTTAGGCTAAGGCTTAAGCTTAGGCGTAGGCTTACGTTTAGGCTTGGGCCTGGGATTAGGCCTAGGCTTAGGCTTAGGGTTAGGCTTAGGCCTATTCTTAGTGCTTACGCTTACGGCTTATTCTAACGCTTAGGCTTAGGCTTAATCTTAGGCATAGGCTTCGACGTAGGCTTAGGGTTAGGCTTAGGCTTAGGGTTAGGCTTGGGCTTAGCCTTAGGCTTAGGCTTAGGCTTAGACGTTGCCTTAAACTTAGGCCTTACGCTTAGACTTAGACTTAAGCTTAGGCTTAGGTTTAGGCTTAAACTTAGGGCTTACGCTTAGGCTCAGGCTTTGGCTTAGGCTTAGGCTTAGGCTTAGGCTTAGGCTTAGGCTTGGGTTTAGGCTTAATGTTAGGTTTAGACTTAGGCTTAAAGCTTAGGCTTACGCTCAGCCTTAGGCTTAGGCTTAGGCTTCGCCTTGGGCTTAGGCTTAGGATTAGGCTTAGGCTTAGGCTTAGGCTTAGGATTAGGCTTAGGCTTAGGCTTAGGGTTAGGCTTAGGCTTAGGCTTAGGCGTAGCCTTAAACTTAGGCTTAGGCGTAGGCTTAAACTTAGGGCATAGGCTTAGGCTTAGGCTCAGGCTGAGGCTAAGCTTGAGCTTAGGATTAGGCCTAGGCTCTTAGGCTTAAGCTCAGGCCTAGGCTTACTTTTAGGCTCGGGCTTGGGCTTAGACCTAGGCTTAGGCTTAGGCTTAGGCTTAGGCTTAGTCTTAGGCTTAGTCTTAGGCTTAGGATTAGGTTTAGGGTTAAGCTTGGGCTTAGCCTTAGGGTTAGGCTTGGGCTTAGCCTTAGGCTTAGACTTAGGCTTAGGCTTAGGCTTAGGGTTAGGCTTGGGCTTAGCCTTAGGCTTAGGCTTAGGCTTAGGCGTAGCCTTAAACTTAGGCCTTACGCTTAGGCTTAGACTTAAGCTTAGGCTTAGGTTTAGGCTTAAACTTAGGGCTTACGCTTAGGCTCAGGCTTTGGCTTAGGCTTAGGCTTAGGCTTAGGCTTAGGCTTAGGCTTAGGTTTACGCTCAGGGTTAAGGTTAGGCTTAGACTTAGGCTTAAAGCTTAGGCTTACGCTTAGCCTTAGGCTTAGGCTTAGGCTTCGCCTTGGGCTTAGGCTTGGGCTTAGGCTTAGGTATAGGCTTAGGCTTAGGCTTAGGCTTAAGCTTAGGCTTAGGCTTAGGCTTAGGATTAGGCTTAGGCTTAGGCTTAGGCTTAGGTTTAGGCTTAGGCTTAGGCTTAGGCTTAGGCTTAGGCTTAGGCTTAGGCTTAGGCTAGGCTTAGGCTTAGGGTTAGGCGTAGGCTTAGGATTAGGCTTAGGCTTAGGCTTAGGCTTAGGTTTAGGCTTAGGCTTAGGCTTAGGCTTACGCTTAGCCTTAGGCTTAGGCTTAGGAATAGGCTCAGGCTTAAGCTTAGGCTTAGGCTTAGGCTTAGGGTTAGGCTTAGGCTTTGGCTTAGGCTTAAGCTTAGGCTTAGGCGTAGGCTTAAACTTAGGGCATAGGCTTAGGCTTAGGCTTAGGCTTAGGCTGAGGCTAAGCTTGGGCTTAGGCTTAGGCCTAGGCTCTTAGGCTTAAGGTTAGGCCTAGGCTTACGTTTAGGCTTGGGCTTGGGCTTAGGCCTAGGCTTAGGGTTAGGCTTAGGCTTAGGCTTAGGCTTAGGGCTTAGGCTTAGGGCTTAGGGCTTAGGGCATAGGGCACAGGCTTAGGCTTAGGCTTAGGCTTAGGCTTAGGCTTAGGCTTAGGCTTAGGCTTACGCTTAGGCTTAGCCTTAGGCCTAGGCTTAGGCTTAGGGCTTAGGCTTAGTCTTAGGCTTAGGCTTAGGCTTAGGCTTAGGCTTAGGCTTAGGCTTAGGCTTGGGCTTGGGCTTAGGCTTAGGCTTAGGCTTAGGCTTAGGCTTGGGCTTGGGCTTGGGCTTGGGCTTGGGCTTGGGCTTGGGTTTGGGCTTAGGCTTAGGTTGAGGCTTAGGCTTAGGCTTAGGCTTAGGCTTGGGCTTGGGCTTGGGCTTGGGCTTGGGTTTGGGCTTAGGCTTAGGCTGAGGCTTAGGCTTAGGCTTAGGCTCAGGCTTAGGCTAAGGCTTAAGCTTAGGCGTAGGCTTACGTTTAGGCTTGGGCCTGGGATTAGGCCTAGGCTTAGGCTTAGGGTTAGGCTTAGGCCTATTCTTAGTGCTTACGCTTACGGCTTAATCTAACGCTTAGGCTTAGGCTTAATCTTAGGCATAGGCTTCGACGTAGGCTTAGGGTTAGGCTTAGGCTTAGGCTTAGGCTTAGGGTTAGGCTTGGGCTTAGCCTTAGGCTTAGGCTTAGGCTTAGACGTTGCCTTAAACTTAGGCCTTACGCTTAGACTTAGACTTAAGCTTAGGCTTAGGTTTAGGCTTAAACTTAGGGCTTACGCTTAGGCTCAGGCTTTGGCTTAGGCTTAGGCTTAGGCTTAGGCTTAGGCTTAGGCTTGGGTTTAGGCTTAATGTTAGGTTTAGACTTAGGCTTAAAGCTTAGGCTTACGCTCAGCCTTAGGCTTAGGCTTAGGCTTCGCCTTGGGCTTAGGCTTAGGATTAGGCTTAGGCTTAGGCTTAGGCTTAGGATTAGGCTTAGGCTTAGGCTTAGGGTTAGGCTTAGGCTTAGGCTTAGGCGTAGCCTTAAACTTAGGCTTAGGCGTAGGCTTAAACTTAGGGCATAGGCTTAGGCTTAGGCTCAGGCTGAGGCTAAGCTTGAGCTTAGGATTAGGCCTAGGCTCTTAGGCTTAAGCTCAGGCCTAGGCTTACTTTTAGGCTCGGGCTTGGGCTTAGACCTAGGCTTAGGCTTAGGCTTAGGCTTAGGCTTAGTCTTAGGCTTAGTCTTAGGCTTAGGATTAGGTTTAGGGTTAAGCTTGGGCTTAGCCTTAGGGTTAGGCTTGGGCTTAGCCTTAGGCTTAGGCTTAGGCTTAGGCGTAGCCTTAAACTTAGGCCTTACGCTTAGGCTTAGACTTAAGCTTAGGCTTAGGTTTAGGCTTAAACTTAGGGCTTACGCTTAGGCTCAGGCTTTGGCTTAGGCTTAGGCTTAGGCTTAGGCTTAGGCTTAGGCTTAGGTTTACGCTCAGGGTTAAGGTTAGGCTTAGACTTAGGCTTAAAGCTTAGGCTTACGCTTAGCCTTAGGCTTAGGCTTAGGCTTCGCCTTGGGCTTAGGCTTAGGCTTAGGCTTAGGTATAGGCTTAGGCTTAGGCTTAGGCTTAAGCTTAGGCTTAGGCTTAGGCTTAGGATTAGGCTTAGGCTTAGGCTTAGGCTTAGGTTTAGGCTTAGGCTTAGGCTTAGGCTTAGGCTTAGGCTTAGGCTTAGGCTTAGGCTTAGGCGTAGGCTTACGTTTAGGCTTAAAGCTTAGGATTACGCTTAGAAATAGGGTTAGGTTTAGGCTTCGCCTTGGGCTTAGGCTTAGGCTTAGGCTTACGCTTAGGCTTAAGCTTAGGCTTAGGCTTAGGATTAAACTTAGGGCTTAGGCTTAGGCTTAGGCTTAGGCCTAGGCTTAGGCTTAGGCTTGGGATTAGGCGCAGGCGTAGGCTTAAACTTAGGGCATAGGCTTAGGCTTAGGCTTAGGCTTAAAGCTTAGGCCTACGCTTACCCTTAGGCTTAGGCTTAGGCTTAGGCTGAGGCTTAGGCTTGAGCTTAGGATTAGGCCTAGGCTTAGGCTTAAGCTTAGGCCTAGGCTTACGTCTAGGCTTGGGCTTGGGCTTAGGATTAGGCCCAGGCTTCAGCTTAGGCTTAGGCTCAGGGTTAGGCTTAGGCTTAGGCTTAGGCTTAGGCTTAGGCTTAGGCTTAGGCTTAGGCTTAGGCTTAAGATTCTTAGGCTTGGGCTTAGCTTAGGATTAGGCTTGGGCTTAGGCTCAGGTTTAGGCTTAGGCTTAGGCTTAGGCTTAGGCTTAGGCTTAGGCTTAGGCTTAGGCTTAGGCTTAAGCTTAGGCTTAGGCGTAGGCTTAAACTTAGGGCATAGGCTTAGGCTTAGGCTTAGGTTAAGGCTGAGGCTAAGCTTGAGCTTAGGCTTAGGCCTAGGCTCTTCGGCTTAAGCTTAGGCCTAGGCTTACGTTTAGGCTTGAACTTGGGCTTAGGCCTAGGCTTAGGGTTAGGCTTAGGCTTAGGGTTAGGCTTAGGCTTAGGCTTATGCTGAGGCTAAGCTTGAGCTTAGGCTTAGGCCTAGGCTCTTAGGCTTAAGCTTAGGCCTAGGCTTACGTTTAGGCTTAAAGCTTAGGATTACGCTTAGAAATAGGGTTAGGCTTAGGCTTCGCCTTGGGCTTAGGCTTAGGCTTAGGCTTACGCTTAGGCTTAAGCTTAGGCTTAGGCTTAGGCTTAGGCTTAGGCTTAGGCTTAGGCTTAGGTTTACGCTCAGGCTTAAGGTTAGGCTTAGACTTAGGCTTAAAGCTTAGGCTTAGGCTTAGGCTTAGGATTAGGCTTAGCCTTCGCCTTGGGCTTAGGCTTAGGCTTAGGCTTAGGTATAGGCTTAGGCTTAGGCTTAGGCTTAGGCTTAGGCTTAGGCTTAAGCTTAGGCTTAGGCTTAGGATTAAACCTAGGGCTTAGGCTTAGGCTTAGGCTTAGGCTTAGGCTTAGGCTTAGGCTTAGGATTAGGCTTAGGCTTAGGCTTAGGCTTAGGCTTAGGCTTAGGAATAGGCTGAGGCTTAAGCTTAGGCTTAGGCTTAGGGTTAGGCTTAGGCTTAGGCTTAGGCTTAGTCTTAGGCTTAGGCTTAGCTTAGGCTTAGGCTTAGGCTTAGCTTAGGCTTAAGGTTAGGCTTAGGCTTGGGCTTAGCTTAGGATTAGGCTTGGGCTTAGGCTTAGGTTTAGGCTTAGGCTTACGCTTAGGCTTAGGCTTAGGCTTAGGCTTAGGCTTAGGCTTAGGCTTGGGCTTAGGCTTAGGCTTAGGCTTGGGCTTGGGCTTGGGCTTGGGCTTGGGCTTGGGCTTAGGCTTAGGCTGAGGCTTAGGCTTAGGCTTAGGCTTAGGCTTAGGCCTAGGCTTAGGCTTAGGCCTAGGCTTAGGCTTAGGCTTAGGCTTAGGCTTAGGCTTAGGCTCAGGCTTAGGCTAAGGCTTAAGCTTAGGCCTAGGCTTAGGTTTAGGCTTGGGCTTGGGCTTAGGTCTAGGCTTAGGCTTAGGGTTAGGCTTAGGCCTATTCTTAGTGCTTACGCTTACGGCTTAGGCTAACGCTTAGGCTTAGGCTTAATCTTAGGCTTAGGCTTCGGCGTAGGGTTAGGGTTAGGCTTAGGCCTAGGCTTAGGCTTAGGGTTAGGCTTGGGGTTAGCCTTAGGCTTAGGCTTAGGCTTAGGCGTTGCCTTAAACTTAGGCCTTACGCTTAGGCTTAGGCTTAAGTTTAGGCTTAGACTTAGGCTTAAAGCTTAGGCTTAGCTTAGCCTTAGACTTAGGCTTAGGCTTCGCCTTGGGCTTAGGCTTAGGCTTAGGCTTAGGTATAAGCTTAGGCTTAGGCTTAGGCTTAGGCTTAGGCTTAGGCCTAAGCTTAGGTTTAGGCTTAGGATTAAAGTTAGAGCTTAGGATTAGGCTTAGGCTTAGGCTTAGGCTTGGGCTTGGGCTTGGGCTTAGGCTTAGGCTTAGGCTTAGGCTTAGGCTTAGGCTTAGGCTAACGTTTAGGCTTAGGCTTAATCTTAGGCTTAGGCTTAGGCTTAGGCTTAGGGTTAGGCGTTGCCTTAAACTTAGGCCTTACGCTTAGGCTTAGACTTAAGCTTAGGCTTAGGTTTAGGCTTAAACGTAGGGCTTACGCTTAGGCTCAGGCTTTGGCTTAGGCTTAGGCTTAGGCTTAGGCTTAGGCTTAGGCTTGGGCTTAGGCTTAAGGTTAGGATTAGACTTAGGCTTAAAGCTTAGGCTTACGCTTAGCCTTAGGCTTAGGCTTAGGCTTCGCCTTCGGCTTAGGCTTAGGTCTTAGGGTTAGGGCTTAGGGCTTAGGGCTCAGGGCATAGGCTTAGGCTTAGGATTAGGCTTACGCTTAGGCTTAGGCTTAGGCTTAGGCTTAGGCTTAGGCTTAGCCTTAGGCCTAGGCTTAGGCTTAGGGCTTAGGCTTAGGCTTAGGCTTAGGTTTAGGCTTAGGCTTAGGCTTAGGCTTAGGCTTGGGCTTGCGCTCAGGCTTAGGCTTAGGCTTAGGCTTAGGCTTAGGCTTAGGCTTGGGCTTGGGCTTGGGCTTGGGCTTGGGTTTGGGCTTAGGCTTAGGCTGACGCTTAGGCTTAGGCTTAGGCTTAGGGTTAGGCTTAGGCTTAGGCTTAGGCTTAGGCTTAGGCTTAGGCTTAGGCTTAGGATCAGCCTTAGGCTAGGGCTTAAGCTTAGGCGTAGGCTTACGTTTAGGCTTGGGCTTGGGCTTAGGCCTAGGTTTAGGCTTAGGGTTAGGCTTAGGCCTATTCTTAGTGCTTACGCTTACGGCTTAAGCTAACGCTTAGGCTTAGGCTTAATCTTAGGCTTAGGCTTCGACGTAGGCTTAGGGTTAGGCTTAGGCTCAGGCTTAGGCTTAGGGTTAGGCTTGGGCTTAGCCTTAGGCTTAGGCTTAGGCTTAGGCTTAGGAATAGGCTCAGGCTTAAGCTTAGGCTTAGGCTTAGGGTTAGGCTTAGGCTTAGGCTTAGGCTTAGGCTTAGTCTTAGGTTTAGGCTTAGCTTAGGCTTAGGCTTAGGCTTAGCTTAGGCTTAAGGTTAGGCTTAGGCTTGGGCTTAGCTTAGGATTAGGCTTGGGCTTAGGCTTAGGCTTAGGAATAGGCTCAGGCTTAAGCTTAGGCTTAGGCTTAGGGTTAGGCTTAGGCTTAGGCTTAGGCTTAGGCTTAGTCTTAGGTTTAGGCTTAGCTTAGGCTTAGGCTTAGGCTTAGCTTAGGCTTAAGGTTAGGCTTAGGCTTGGGCTTAGCTTAGGATTAGGCTTGGGCTTAGGTTTAGGCTTAGGCTTAGGCTTAGGCTTAGGCTTAGGCTTAGGCTTAGGCTTTGGCTTAGGCTTAAGCTTAGGCTTAGGCGTAGGCTTAAACTTAGGGCATAGGCTTAGGCTTAGGCTTAGGCTTAGCCTGAGGCTAAGCTTGGGCTTAGGCTTAGGCCTAGGCTCTTAGGCTTAAGCTTAGGCATAGGCTTACGTTTAGGCTTGGGCTTGGGCTTAGGCCTAGGCTTAGGGTTAGGCTTAGTCTTAGGCTTAGGCTTAGGGCTTAGGCTTAGGGCTTAGGGCTTAGGGCATAGGCTTAGGCTTAGGCTTAGGCTTAGGCTTAGGCTTAGGCTTAGGCTTAGGCTTAGGCTTAGGCTTAGCCTTAGGCCTAGGCTTAGGCTTAGGGCTTAGGCTTAGGCTTAGGCTTAGGCTTAGGCTTAGGGTTAGGCTTAGGCTTGGGCTTAGGCTTAGGCTTAGGCTTAGGCTTAGGCTTAGGCTTAGGCTTAGGCTTAGGCTTGGGCTTGGGCTTGGGCTTGGGCTTGGGCTTGGGTTTGGGCTTAGGCTTAGGCTTAGGCTTAGGCTTAGGCTTAGGCTTAGGCTTAGGCTTAGGCTTAGGGTTAGGCTCAGGCTTAGGCTAAGGCTTAAGCTTAGGCCTAGGCTTACGTTTAGGCTTGGGCTTGGGCTTAGGCCTAGGCTTAGGCTTAGGGTTAGGCTTAGGGTTAGGCTTAGGCTTAGCCTTAGGCCTAGGCTTAGGCTTAGGGCTTAGGCTTAGGCTTAGGCTTAGGCTTAGGCTTAGGCTTAGGCTTAGGCTTAGGCTTAGGCTTGGGGTTAGGCTTAGGCTTAGGCTTAGGCTTAGGCTTAGGCTTAGGCTTAGGCTTAGGCTTAGGCTTGGGCTTGGGCTTGGGCTTGGGCTTAGGCTTAGGTTTAGGCTTAGGATTAAACTTAGGGCTTAGGATTAGGCTTAGGCTTAAGCTTAGGCTTAGGCTTAGGATTAAACTTAGGGCTTAGGCTTAGGCTTAGGCTTAGTCTTAGGCTTAGGCTTAGGCTTAGGCTTAGGCTTAGGCTTAGGCTTAGCCTTAGGCCTAGGCTTAGGCTTAGGCTTAGGCTTAGGCTTAGGCTTAGGCTTAGGCTTAGGCTTAGGCTTAGGCTTAGGCTTAGGCTTAGGCTTAGGCTTGGGGTTAGGCTTAGGCTCAGGCTTAGGCTAAGGCTTAAACTTAGGCCTAGGCTTACGTTTAGGCTTGGGCTTGGGCTTAGGCCTAGGCTTAGGCTTAGGGTTAGGCTTAGGCTTAGGCTTAGGCTTAGGCTTAGGCTTAGGCTCAGGCTTAGGCTAAGGCTTAAGCTTAGGCCTAGGCTTACGTTTAGGCTTGGGCTTGGGCTTAGGCCTAGGCTTAGGCTTAGGGTTAGGCTTAGGCTTAGGCTTAGGCTTAGGCTTAGGCTTAGGCTTAGGCTTAGGCTTAGGGTTAGGCTTAGGCTTAGGCTTAGGCTTCGCCTTGGGCTTAGGCTTAGGCTTAGGCTTAGGCATAGGCTTAGGCTTAGGCTTAGGCTTAGGCTTAGGCTTAGGCTTAGGCTTAGGCTTAGGTTTAGGCTTAGGATTAAACTTAGGGCTTAGGATTAGGCTTAGGCTTAAGCTTAGGCTTAGGCTTAGGATTAAACTTAGGGCTTAGACTTAGGCTTAGGCTAAGTCTTAGGCTTAGGCTTAGGCTTAGCTATAGGCTTAGGCTTAGGCTTAGGCTTAGGCTTAGGCTTAAGCTTAGGCTTAGGCTTAGGATTAAACTTAGGGCTTACGATTAGGCTTAGGCTTAGGCTTAGGCTTAGGCTTAGGCTTAGGCTAGGCTTAGGCTTAGGCTTAGGCGTAGGCTTAGGTTTAGGCTTAGGCTTAGGCTTAGGCTTAGGTTTAGGCTTAGGCTTAGGCTTAGGCTTAGGCTTAGCCTTAGGCTTAGGCTTAGGAATAGGCTCAGGCTTAAGCTTAGGCTTAGGGTTAGGCTTAGGCTTAGGCTTAGGCTTAGGCTTAGGCTTAGGCTTAGGCTGAGGCTAAGCTTGAGCTTAGGCTTAGGCCTAGGCTTACGTTTAGGCTTAAAGCTTAGGATTACGCTTAGAAATAGGGTTAGGCTTAGGCTTTGCCTTGTGCTTAGGCTTAGGCTTAGGCTTAGGCTTAGGCTTAAGCTTAGGCTTAGGCTTAGGCTTAGGATTAGGCGCAGGCGTAGGCTTAAACTTAGGGCATAGGCTTAGGCTTAGGCTTAGGCTTAAAGCTAAGGCCTACGCTTACCCTTAGGCTTAGGCTTAGGCTTAGGCTGAGGCTTAGGCTTGAGCTTGGGATTAGGCCTAGGCTTAGGCTTAGGCTTAAGCTTAGGCCTAGGCTTACCTCTAGGCTTGGGCTTGGGCTTAGGATTAGGCTCAGGCTTCAGCTTAGGCTTAGGGTTAGGCTTAGGCTTAGGCTTAAGCTTAGGCCTAGGCTTACCTCTAGGCTTGGGCTTAGCCTTAGGCTTAGGCTTAAGGTTCTTAGGCTTGGGCTTAGCTTAGGATTAGGCTTGGGCTTAGGCTCAGGTTTAGGCTTAGGCTTAGGCTTAGGCTTAGGCTTAGGCTTAGGCTTAGGCTTAGGCTTAAGCTTAGGCTTAGGCGTAGGCTTAAACTTAGAGCATAGGCTTAGGCTTAGGCTGAGGCTAAGCTTGAGCTTAGGCTTAGGCCTAGGCTCTTAGGCTTAAGCTTAGGCCTAGGCTTACGTTTAGGCTTGAACTTGCGCTTAGGCCTAGGCTTAGGGTTAGGCTTAGGCTTAGGCTTAGGGTTAGGGCTTAGGCTTAGGGCTTAGGGCTTAGGGCTTAGTTCTTAGGGATTAGGGCTTAGGCTTAGGCTTAGGCTTACGCTTATGCTTAGGCTTAGGCTTAGGCTTAGGCTTAGGCTTAGGCTTAGGCTTAAGATTCTTAGGCTTGGGCTTAGCTTAGGATTAGGCTTGGGCTTAGGATCAGGTTTAGGCTTAGGCTTAGGCTTAGGCTTAGGCTTAGGCTTAGGCTTAGGCTTAGGCTTAAGCTTAGGCTTAGGCGTAGGCTTAAACTTAGGGCATAGGCTTAGGCTTAGGCTTAGGTTTAGGCTGAGGCTAAGCTTGAGCTTAGGCTTAGGCCTAGGCTCTTCGGCTTAAGCTTAGGCCTAGGCTTACGTTTAGGCTTAAAGCTTAGGATTACGCTTAGAAATAGGGTTAGGCTTAGGCTTCGCCTTGGGCTTAGGCTTAGGCTTAGGCTTACGCTTAGGCTTAAGCTTAGGCTTAGGCTTAGGATTAAACTTAGGGCTTAGGCTTAGGCTTAGGCTTAGGCTTAGGCTTAGGGTTAGGCTTAGGGTTAGGCTTAGGATTAGGCGCAGGCGTAGGCTTAAACTTAGGACATAGGCTTAGGCTTAGGCTTAGGCTTAAAGCTTAGGCCTACGCTTACACTTAGGCTTAGGCTTAGGCTTAGGCTGAGGCTTAGGCTTGAGCTTAGGATTAGGCCTAGGCTTAGGCTTAAGCTTAGGCCTAGGCTTACGTCTAGGCTTGGGCTTGGGCTTAGGATTAGGCTCAGGCTTCAGCTTAGGCTTAGGCTTAGGGTTAGGCTTAGGCTTAGGCTTAGGCTTAGGCTTAGGCTTAGGCTTAGGCTTAGGCTTAAGATTCTTAGGCTTGGGCTTAGCTTAGGATTAGGCTTGGGCTTAGGCTCAGGTTTAGGCTTAGGCTTAGGCTTAGGCTTAGGCTTAGGCTTAGGCTTAGGCTTAGGCTTAGGCTTAGGCTTAAGCTTAGGCTTAGGCGTAGGCTTAAACTTAGGGCATAGGCTTAGGCTTAGGCTTAGGTTTAGGCTGAGGCTAAGCTTGAGCTTAGGCTTAGGCGTAGGCTCTTCGGCTTAAGCTTAGGCCTAGGCTTACGTTTAGGCTTGAACTTGGGCTTAGGCCTAGGCTTAGGGTTAGGCTTAGGCTTAGGCTTAGGCTTAGGGCTTAGGCTTAGGGCTTAGAGCTTAGGGCTTAGTTCTTAGGGATTAGGGCTTAGGCTTAGGCTTATGCTTAGGCTTAGGCTTCGGCTTAGGCTTAGGCTTAGGCTTAGGCTTAGGCTTAGGCGTAGCCTTAAACTTAGGCCTTACGCTTAGGCTTAGGCTTAGGCTTAGGCTTAGGTTTACGCTTAAACTTAGGGCTTACGCTTAGGCTCAGGCTTTGGCTCAGGCTTAGGCCTAGGCTTAAGCTTAGGCTTAGGCTTAGGTTTACGCTCAGGCTTAAGGTTAGGCTTAGACTTAGGCTTAAAGCTTAGGCTTAGGCTTAGGCTTAGGATTAGGCTTAGCCTTCGCCTTGGGCTTAGGCTTAGGCTTAGGCTTAGGTATAGGCTTAGGCTTAGGCTTAGGCTTAGGCTTAGGCTTAGGCTTAAGCTTAGGCTTAGGCTTAGGATTAAACCTAGGGCTTAGGCTTAGGCTTAGGCTTGGGCTTAGGCTCAGGCTTAGGCTTAGGCTTAGGCTTAGGCTTAGGCTTAGGCTTAGGCTTAGGCTTAGGCTTAGGCTTAGGCTTAGGCTTAGGCTTAGGCTTAGGAATAGGCTGAGGCTTAAGCTTAGGCTTAGGCTTAGGGTTAGGCTTAGGCTTAGGCTTAGGCTTAGGCTTAGTCTTAGGCTTAGGCTTAGCTTAGGCTTAGGCTTAGCTTAGGCTTAAGGTTAGGCTTAGGCTTGGGCTTAGCTTAGGATTAGGCTTGGGCTTAGGGTTAGGCTTAGGCTTAGGCTTAGGCTTCGCCTTGGGCTTAGGCTTAGGCTTAGGCTTAGGCATAGGCTTAGGCTTAGGCTAAGGCTTAGGCTTAGGCTTAGGCTTAGGCTTAGGTTTAGGCTTAGGATTAAACTTAGGGCTTAGGATTAGGCTTAGGCTTAAGCTTAGGCTTAGGCTTAAGATTAAACTTAGGGCTTAGGCTTAGGCTTAGGCTAAGTCTTAGGCTTAGGCTTAGGCTTAGCTATAGGCTTAGGCTTAGGCTTAGGCTTAGGCTTAGGCTTAAGCTTAGGCTTAGGCTTAGGATTAAACTTATAGCTTACGATTAGGCTTAGGCTTAGGCTTAGGCTTAGGCTTAGGCTTAGCCTAGGCTTAGGCTTAGGCTTAGGCGTAGGCTTAGGTTTAGGCTTAGGCTTAGGCTTAGGCTTAGGCTTAGGCTTAGGTTTAGGCTTAGGCTTAGGCTTAGCCTTAGGCTTAGGCTTAGGAATAGGCTCAGGCTTAAGCTTAGGCTTAGGGTTAGGCTTAGGCTTAGGCTTAGGCTTAGGCTTAGGCTTAGGCTTAGGCTTAGGCTTAAGATTCTTAGGCTTGGGCTTAGCTTAGGATTAGGCTTGGGCTTAGGCTCAGGTTTAGGCTTAGGCTTAGGCTTAGGCTTAGGCTTAGGGTTAGGCTTAGGCTTAGGCTTAGGCTTAAGCTTAGGCTTAGGCGTAGGCTTAAACATAGGGCATAGGCTTAGGCTTAGGCTTAGGTTTAGGCTGAGGCTAAGCTTGAGCTTAGGCTTAGGCGTAGGCTCTTCGGCTTAAGCTTAGGCCTAGGCTTACGTTTAGGCTTGAACTTGGGCTTAGGCCTAGGCTTAGGGTTAGGCTTAGGCTTAGGCTTAGGCTTAGGGCTTAGGCTTAGGGCTTAGAGCTTAGGGCTTAGTTCTTAGGGATTAGGGCTTAGGCTTAGGCTTATGCTTAGGCTTAGGCTTAGGCTTAGGCTTAGGCTTAGGCTTAGGCTTAGGCTTAGGCGTAGCCTTAAACTTAGGCCTTACGCTTAGGCTTAGGCTTAGGCTTAGGCTTAGGTTTACGCTTAAACTTAGGCTTACGCTTAGGCTCAGGCTTTGGCTTAGGCTTAGGCTTAGGCTTAAGCTTAGGCTTAGGCTTAGGTTTACGCTCAGGCTTAAGGTTAGGCTTAGACTTAGGCTTAAAGCTTAGGCTTAGGCTTAGGCTTAGGATTAGGCTTAGCCTTCGCCTTGGGCTTAGGCTTAGGCTTAGGCTTAGGTATAGGCTTAGGCTTAGGCTTAGGCTTAGGCTTAGGCTTAGGCTTAAGCTTAGGCTTAGGCTTAGGATTAAACCTAGGGCTTAGGCTTAGGCTTAGGCTTGGGCTTAGGCTCAGGCTTAGGCTTAGGCTTAGGCTTAGGCTTAGGCTTAGGCTTAGGCTTAGGCTTAGGCTTAGGCTTAGGCTTAGGCTTAGGCTTAGGCTTAGGAATAGGCTGAGGCTTAAGCTTAGGCTTAGGCTTAGGGTTAGGCTTAGGCTTAGGCTTAGGCTTAGGCTTAGTCTTAGGCTTAGGCTTAGCTTAGGCTTAGGCTTAGCTTAGGCTTAAGGTTAGGCTTAGGCTTGGGCTTAGCTTAGGATTAGGCTTGGGCTTAGGCTTAGGTTTAGGCATAGGCTTAGGCTTAGGCTTAGGCTTAGGCTTAGGCTTAGGCTTAGGCTTAGGCTTTGGCTTAGGCTTAAGCTTAGGCTTAGGCGTAGGCTTAAACTTAGGGCTTAGGCTTAGGCTTAGGCTTAGGCTTAGGCTTAGGCTTAGTCTTAGGCTTAGGGTTAGGCGTAGGCGTAGATTTAAACTTAGGGCATAGGCTTAGGCTTAGGCTTAGTCTTAGGCTTAGGCTTACCTTAGGCTTAATGTTAGGCTTAGGCTTACGCTTACGCTTAGGCTCAGGCTTTGGCTTAGGCTTAGGCTTAGGCTTAGGCTCAGGCGTAGGCTTAAGCTTAGGCTTAGGCTTAGGCTTAGGCTTAGGCTTAGGCTTAGGCTTACGACTATTCTTAGTGCTTACGCTTACGGCGTAGGCTAACGCTTAGGCTTAGGGTTAATCTTAGGCTTAGCCTTAGGCGTAGGCTTAGGGTTAGGCTTAGGCGTAGGCTTTGGCTTAGGGTTAGGCTTGGGCTTAGCCTTAGGCTTAGGCTTAGGCTTAGGCTTCGCCTTGGGCTTAGGCTTAGGCTTAGGCTTAGGTATAGGCTTAGGCTTAGGCTTAGGCTTAGGCTCAGGCTTAGGCTTAGGCTTAGGCTTAGGCTTAGGCTTAGGCTTAGGCTTAGACTTAGGCCTAGGCTTAGGCTTAGGCTTAGGCTTAGGCTTAGGAATAGGCTCAGGCTTAAGCTTAGGCTTAGGCTTAGGGTTAGGCTTAGGCTTAGGCTTACGCCTACGCTCAGGCTTAGGCTTAGGCTCAAGCTTAGGCTTGGGCTTGGGCTTAGGCTTAGGGTTAGGCTCAGGCTTAGGCGTAGGCGCAGGCTTAAACTTAGGCCTCACGCTTAGGCTTAAGCTTAGGCTTGGGCTTGGGCTTAGGTCTAGGCTTAGGCTTAGGTTTAGGCTTAGGCTTAGGCTTAGACTTAGGCTTACGTTTAGGCTTAGGCTCGGGCTTAGGCTTAGGCTTAGGCTTACGTTTAGGCTTACGTTTAGGCTTGGGCTCGGGCTTAGACTTAGGCTTAGGCTTAGGCTTAGGCTTAAACTTAGGGCTTAGGCTAAGGCTTAGGCTTAGGCTTGGGCTTAGGCTTAGTCTTAGGCTTAGGCTTAGGCTTAAGCTTAGGCTTAGGATTAAACTTAGGGCTTAGGCTTAGGCTTAGGCTTAGGCTTAGGCTTAGGCTTAGGCTTAGGCTTAGGCTTACGTTTAGGCTTAGGCTCGGGCTTAGGCTTAGGCTTAGGCTTAGGTTTAGGCTTACGTTTAGGCTTGGGCTCGGGCTTAGACTTAGGCTTAGGCTTAGGGTTAGGCTTAAACTTAGGGCTTAGGCTAAGGCTTAGGCTTAGGCTTGGGCTTAGGCTCAGTCTTAGGCTTAGGCTTAGGCTTGGGCTTAGGTTTAGGATTAAACTTAGGGCTTAGGCTTAGGCTTAGGCTTAGGCTTAGGCTTAGGCTTAGTGTTAGGCTTAGGCTTAGGGTTAGGCGCAGGCGTAGGCTTAAACTTAGGGCATAGGCTTAGGCTTAGGCTTAGGCTTAAAGCTAAGGCCTAGGCTTAGGCTTGGGCTTAGGCTCAGTCTTAGGCTTAGGCTTAGGCTTGGGCTTAGGTTTAGGATTAAACTTAGGGCTTAGGCTTAGGCTTGGGCTTAGGTTTAGGATTAAACTTAGGGCTTAGGCTTAGGCTTAGGCTTGGGCTTGGGCTTAGGCCTAGGTTTAGGCTTATGTTTTGGCTTAGGCTTATTCTTAGTGCTTACGCTTACGGCTTAGGCTAACGCTTAGGCTTAGGCTTAGGCTTAGGCTTAGGCTTAGGCTTAGGCTTAGGGTTAGGCTTAGGCTTAGTCTTAGGCTTAGGGTTACCGTAGGCTTAATGTTTGGCTTAGGCTTGGGCTTAGGCTGAGGCTTAGCTTAGGCTTAGTCTTAGGTTTAGGCTTAGGGTTAGGCGTAGGCGCAGATTTAAACTTATGGCATAGGCTTAGGCTTAGGCCTGGGCTCGGCTAAGCCTAGGCTTAGGCTTAGGCTTAAGCTTAGGCCTAGGCTTAGGCTTAGGCTTAGGCTTATTCTTAGTGCTTACGCTTACGGCTTAGGCTAACGCTTAGGCTTAGGCTTAGGCTTAGGCTTAGGCTTAGGCTTAGGCTTAGGCTTAGGCTTAGGGTTAAACTTAGGGCTTAGGCTTAGGCTTAGGCTTAGGCTTAGGCTTAGGCTTAGGCTTAGGGTTAGTCTTAGGCTTAGGCTTAGGGTTAGGCTGAGGCTTAGGCTTGAACTTAGGCCTAGGCCTAGGCTTAGGCTTGGGCCTACGCTTACGTTTAGGCTTGGGCTTTGGCTTAGGCCTAGGCTTAGGCTAACGCTTAGCCTTAGGCTTAATCTTAGGCTTAGGCTTAGGCTTAGGCTTAGGCTTAGCTTAGGCGTAAGGTTAGGCATAGGCTTGGGCTTAGCTTAAGATTAGGCTTGGCCTTAGGCTTAGTTTTAGGCTTAGGCTTAGGCTTAGGCTTAGGCTTAGGCTCAGGCTTGGGCTTGGGCTTAGGCTTAGGGTTAGGCTTAGGCTTAGGCTTAGGCTTAGGCTTAGGCTCAGGCTTGGGCTTGGGCTTAGGCCTAGGCTTAGGCTTAGGTTTAGGCTTCTTATTCTTAGTGCTTACGCTTACGGCTTAGGCTAACGCTTAGGCTTAGGCTTAATCTTGGGCTTAGGCTTAGGCTTAGGCTTAGTCTTAGGCTTAGGCTTACCTTAGGCTTAATGTTAGGCTTAGGCTTGGGCTTAGCTTAGGATTAGGCTTGGGCTTAGGCTTAGGCTTAGGCTTAGGCTTAGGCTTAGGCTCAGTCTTAGGCTTAGGGTTAGGCGTAGGCGTAGATTTAAACTTAGGGCATAGGCTTAGGCTTAGGCTTAGTCTTAGGCTTAGGCTTACCTTAGGCTTAATGTTAGGCTTAGGCTTACGCTTACGCTTAGGCTCAGCCTTTGGCTTAGGCTTAGGCTTAGGCTTAGGCTTAGGCTTAGGCTTAGGCTTAGGCTTAGGCTTACGACTATTATTAGTGCTTACGCTTACGGCGTAGGCTGACGCTTAGGCTTAGGGTTAATCTTAGGCTTAGCCTTAGGCGTAGGCTTAGGGTTAGGCTTAGGCGTAAGCTTTGGCTTAGGGTTAGGCTTGGGCTTAGCCTTAGGCTTAGGCTTAGGCTTAGGCGTAGCCTTAAACTTAGGCCTTACGCTTAGGCATAGACTTAAGCTTAGGCTTAGGTTTACGCTTAAACTTAGCGCTTACGCTTAGCCTTAGGCTTAGGCTTAGGCTTCGCCTTGGGCTTAGGCTTAGGCTTAGGCTTAGGTATAGGCTTAAGCTTAGGCTTAGGCTTAGGCTCAGGCTTAGGCTTAGGCTTAGGCTTAGGCTTAGGCTTAGGCTTAGGCTTAGGCCTAGGCTTAGGCTTAGGCTTAGGCTTAGGCTTAGGAATAGGCTCAGGCTTAAGCTTAGGCTTAGGCTTAGGGTTAGGCTTAGGCTTAGGCTTACGCCTACGCTCAGGCTTAGGCTTAGCCTCAAGCTTAGGCTTGGGCTTGGGCGTAGGCTTAGGGTTAGGCTCAGGCTTAGGCGTAGGCGCAGGCTTAAACTTAGGCCTCACGCTTAGGCTTAAGCTTAGGCTTGGGCTTGGGCTTAGGTCTAGGCTTAGGCTTAGGTTTAGGCTTAGGCTTAGGCTTAGACTTAGGCTTACGTTTAGGCTTAGGCTCGGGCTTAGGCTTAGGCTTAGGCTTACGTTTAGGCTTACGTTTAGGCTTGGCCTCGGGCTTAGACTTAGGCTTAGGCTTAGGCTTAGGCTTAAACTTAGGGCTTAGGCTAAGGCTTAGGCTTAGGCTTGGGCTTAGGATTAAACTTAGGGCTTAGGCTTAGGCTTAGGCTTAGGCTTAGGCTTAGGCTTAGGCTTAGGCTTAGGCTTAGGCTTAGGCTTAGGCTTAGGCTTAGGCTTAGGCTTAGGCTTAGGCTTAGGCTTAGGCTTAGGCTTAGGCTTAGGCTTAGGCTAAGGCTTAGGCTTAGGCTTGGGCTTAGGCTCAGTCTTAGGCTTAGGCTTAGGCTTGGGCTTAGGTTTAGCATTAAACTTAGGGCTTAGGCTTAGGCTTAGGCTTAGGCTTAGGCTTAGGCTTAGTGTTAGGCTTAGGCTTAGGGTTAGGCGCAGGCGTAGGCTTAAACTTAGGGCATAGGCTTAGGCTTAGGCTTAGGCTTAAAGCTAAGGCCTAGGCTTATGTTTAGGCTTGGGCTTGGGCTTAGGCCTAGGTTTAGGCTTATGTTTTGGCTTAGGCTTATTCTTAGTGCTTACGCTTACGGCTTAGGCTAACGCTTAGGCTTAGGCTTAATCTTAGGCTTAGGCTTAGGCTTAGGCTTAGTCTTAGGCTTAGGCTTACCGTAGGCTTAATGTTAGGCTTAGGCTTGGGCTTAGGCTGAGGCTTAGCTTAGGCTTAGTCTTAGGTTTAGGCTTAGGGTTAGGCGTAGGCGCAGATTTAAACTTATGGCATAGGCTTAGGCTTAGGCCTGGGCTCGGCTAAGCCTAGGCTTAGGCTTAGGCTTAAGCTTAGGCCTAGGCTTAGGCTTAGGCTTAGGCTTATTCTTAGTGCTTACGCTTACGGCTTAGGCTAACGCTTAGGCTTAGGCTTAGGCTTAGGCTTAGGCTTAGGCTTAGGCTTAGGGTTAGGCTTAGGCTTAGGCTTAGGCTTAGGCTTAGGGTTAAACTTAGGGCTTAGGCTTAGGCTTAGGCTTAGGCTTAGGCTTAGGCTTAGGCTTAGGGTTAGTCTTAGGCTTAGGCTTAGGGTTAGGCTGAGGCTTAGGCTTGAACTTAGGCCTAGGCCTAGGCTTAGGCTTGGGCCCACGCTTACGTTTAGGCTTGGGCTTGGGCTTAGGCCTAGGCTTAGGCTAACGCTTAGCCTTAGGCTTAATCTTAGGCTTAGGCTTAGGCTTAGGGTTAGGCTTAGGCTTAGGCTTAGGCTTCGCCTTGGGCTTAGGCTTAGGCTTAGGCATAGGCTTAGGCTTAGGCTTAGGCTTAGGCTTAGGCTTAGGCTTAGGCTTAGGCTTAGGCTTAGGCTTAGGCTTAGGCTTAGGCTTAGGCTTAGGCTTAGGCTTAGGCTTAGGCTTAGGATTAGGCTTAGGCTTAGGCTTAGGCTTAGGCATAGGCTTAGGCTTAGGGTTAGGCTTAGGCTTAGGCTTACGCCTACGCTCAGGCTTAGGCTTAGGCTCAAGCTTAGGCTTGGGCTTGGGCGTAGGCTTAGGGTTAGGCTCAGGCTTAGGCGTAGGCGCAGGCTTAAACTTAGGCCTCACGCTTAGGCTTAAGCTTAGGCTTGGGCTTGGGCTTAGGTCTAGGCTTAGGCTTAGGTTTAGGCTTAGGCTTAGGCTTAGACTTAGGCTTACGTTTAGGCTTAGGCTCGGGCTTAGGCTTAGGCTTAGGCTTACGTTTAGGCTAACGTTTAGGCTTGGGCTCGGGCTTAGACTTAGGCTTAGGCTTAGGCTTAGGCTTAAACTTAGGGCTTAGGCTAAGGCTTAGGCTTAGGCTTGGGCTTAGGCTTAGTCTTAGGCTTAGGCTTAGGCTTAGGCTTAGGCTTAGGATTAAACTTAGGCTTAGGCTTAGGCTTACGTTTAGGCTTAGGCTCGGGCTTAGGCTTAGGCTTAGGCTTAGGTTTAGGCTTACGTTTAGGCTTGGGCTCGGGCTTAGACTTAGGCTTAGGCTTAGGGTTAGGCTTAAACTTAGGGCTTAGGCTAAGGCTTAGGCTTAGGCTTGGGCTTAGGCTCAGTCTTAGGCTTAGGCTTAGGCTTGGGCTTAGGTTTAGCATTAAACTTAGGGCTTAGGCTTAGGCTTAGGCTTAGGCTTAGGGTTAGGCGCAGGCGTAGGCTTAAACTTAGGGCATAGGCTTAGGCTTAGGCTTAGGCTTAAAGTTAAGGCCTAGGCTTATGCTTAGGCTTGGGCTTGGGCTTAGGCCTAGGTTTAGGCTTATGTTTTGGCTTAGGCTTATTCTTAGTGCTTACGCTTACGGCTTAGGCTAACGCTTAGGCTTAGGCTTAATCTTAGGCTTAGGCTTAGGCTTAGGCTTAGTCTTAGGCTTAGGCTTACCGTAGGCTTAATGTTAGGCTTAGGCTTGGGCTTAGGCTGAGGCTTAGCTTAGGCTTAGTCTTAGGTTTAGGCTTAGGGTTAGGCGTAGGCGCAGATTTAAACTTATGGCATAGGCTTAGGCTTAGGCCTGGGCTCGGCTAAGCCTAGGCTTAGGCTTAGGCTTAAGCTTAGGCTTAGGGTTAAACTTAGGGCTTAGGCTTAGGCTTAGGCTTAGGCTTAGGCTTAGGCTTAGGCTTAGGGTTAGTCTTAGGCTTAGGCTTAGGGTTAGGCTGAGGCTTAGGCTTGAACTTAGGCCTAGGCCTAGGCTTAGGATTGGGCCTACGCTTACGTTTAGGCTTGGGCTTTGGCTTAGGCCTAGGCTTAGGCTAATGCTTAGCCTTAGGCTTAATCTTAGGCTTAGGCTTAGGCTTAGGGTTAGGCTTAGGCTTAGGCTTAGGCTTAGGCTTAGTCTTAGGCTTAGGCTTAGCTTAGGCTTAGGCTTAGCTTAGGCTTAAGGTTAGGCTTAGGCTTGGGCTTAGCTTAGGATTAGGCTTGGGCTTAGGGTTAGGCTTAGGCTTAGGCTTAGGCTTCGCCTTGGGCTTAGGCTTAGGCTTAGGCTTAGGCATAGGCTTAGGCTTAGGCTTAGGCTTAGGCTTAGGCTTAGGCTTAGGCTTAGGCTTAGGTTTAGGCTTAGGATTAAACTTAGGGCTTACGATTAGGCTTAGGCTTAAGCTTAGGCTTAGGCTTAGGCTTAGCTATAGGCTTAGGCTTAGGCTTAGGCTTAGGCTTAGGCTTAAGCTTAGGCTTAGGCTTAGGATTAAACTTAGGGCTTACGATTAGGCTTAGGCTTAGGCTTAGGCTTAGGCTTAGGCTTAGGCTAGGCTTAGGCTTAGGCTTAGGCGTAGGCTTAGGTTTAGGCTTAGGCTTAGGCTTAGGCTTAGGTTTAGGCTTAGGCTTAGGCTTAGGCTTAGGCTTAGCCTTAGGCTTAGGCTTAGGAATAGGCTCAGGCTTAAGCTTAGGCTTAGGGTTAGGCTTAGGCTTAGGCTTAGGCTTAGGCTTAGGCTTAGGCTTAGGCTGAGGCTAAGCTTGAGCTTAGGCTTAGGCCTAGGCTCTTAGGCTTAAGCTTAGGCCTAGGCTTACGTTTAGGCTTAAAGCTTAGGATTACGCTTAGAAATAGGGTTAGGCTTAGGCTTCGCCTTGTGCTTTGGCTTAGGCTTAGGCTTACGCTTAGGCTTAAGCTTAGGCTTAGGCTTAGGATTAAACTTAGGGCTTAGGCTTAGGCTTAGGCTTAGGCTTAGGCTTAGGCTTAGGCTTAGGATTAGGCGCAGGCGTAGGCTTAAACTTAGGGCATAGGCTTAGGCTTAGGCTTAGGCTTAAAGCTTAGGCCTACGCTTACCCTTAGGCTTAGGCTTAGGCTTAGGCTGAGGCTTAGGCTTGAGCTTAGGATTAGGCCTAGGCTTAGGCTTAGGCTTAAGCTTAGGCCTAGGCTTACGTCTAGGCTTGGGCTTGGGCTTAGGATTAGGCTCAGGCTTCAGCTTAGGCTTAGGCTTAGGGTTAGGCTTAGGCTTAGGCTTAGGCTTAGGCTTAGGGTTAGGCTTGGGCTTAGCCTTAGGCTTAGGCTTAAGGTTCTTAGGCTTGGGCTTAGCTTAGGATTAGGCTTGGGCTTAGGCTCAGGTTTAGGCTTAGGCTTAGGCTTAGGCTTAGGCTTAGGCTTAGGCTTAGGCTTAAGCTTAGGCTTAGGCGTAGGCTTAAACTTAGGGCATAGGCTTAGGCTTAGGCTGAGGCTAAGCTTGAGCTTAGGCTTAGGCCTAGGCTCTTAGGCTTAAGCTTAGGCCTAGGCTTACGTTTAGGCTTGAACTTGGGCTTAGGCCTAGGCTTAGGGTTAGGCTTAGGCTTAGGCTTAGGGTTAGGGCTTAGGCTTAGGGCTTAGGGCTTAGGGCTTAGTTCTTAGGGATTAGGGCTTAGGCTTAGGCTTAGGCTTACGCTTATGCTTAGGCTTAGGCTTAGGCTTAGGCTTAGGCTTAGGCTTAGGCTAAAGATTCTTAGGCTTGGGCTTAGCTTAGGATTAGGCTTGGGCTTAGGATCAGGTTTAGGCTTAGGCTTAGGCTTAGGCTTAGGCTTAGGCTTAGGCTTAGGCTTAGGCTTAAGCTTAGGCTTAGGCGCAGGCTTAAACTTAGGGCATAGGCTTAGGCTTAGGCTTAGGTTTAGGCTGAGGCTAAGCTTGAGCTTAGGCTTAGGCCTAGGCTCTTCGGCTTAAGCTTAGGCCTAGGCTTACGTTTAGGCTTGAACTTGGGCTTAGGCCTAGGCTTAGGGTTAGGCTTAGGCTTAGGGTTAGGCTTAGGCTTAGGCTTAGGCTGAGGCTAAGCTTGAGCTTAGGCTTAGGCCTAGGCTCTTAGGCTTAAGCTTAGGCCTAGGCTTACGTTTAGGCTTAAAGCTTAGGATTACGCTTAGAAATAGGGTTAGGCTTAGGCTTCGCCTTGGGCTAAGGCTTAGGCTTAGGCTTACGCTTAGGCTTAAGCTTAGGCTTAGGCTTAGGATTAAACTTAGGGCTTAGGCTTAGGCTTAGGCTTAGGCTTAGGCTTAGGGTTAGGCTTAGGGTTAGGCTTAGGATTAGGCGCAGGCGTAGGCTTAAACTTAGGCCATAGGCTTAGGCTTAGGCTTAGGCTTAAAGCTTAGGCCTACGCTTACCCTTAGGCTTAGGCTTAGGCTTAGGCTGAGGCTTAGGCTTGAGCTTAGGATTAGGCCTAGGCTTAGGCTTAAGCTTAGACCTAGGCTTACGTCTAGGCTTGGGCTTGGGCTTAGGATTAGGCTCAGGCTTCAGCTTAGGCTTAGGCTTAGGGTTAGGCTTAGGCTTAGGCTTAGGCTTAGGCTTAGGCTTAGGCTTAGGCTTAGGCTTAGGCTTAGGCTTAAGATTCTTAGGCTTGGGCTTAGCTTAGGATTAGGCTTGGGCTTAGGCTCAGGTTTAGGCTTAGGCTTAGGCTTAGGCTTAGGCTTAGGGTTAGGCTTAGGCTTAGGCTTAGGCTTAAGCTTAGGCTTAGGCGTAGGCTTAAACTTAGGGCATAGGCTTAGGCTTAGGCTTAGGTTTAGGCTGAGGCTAAGCTTGAGCTTAGGCTTAGGCGTAGGCTCTTCGGCTTAAGCTTAGGCCTAGGCTTACGTTTAGGCTTGAACTTGGGCTTAGGCCTAGGCTTAGGGTTAGGCTTAGGCTTAGGCTTAGGCTTAGGGCTTAGGCTTAGGGCTTAGAGCTTAGGGCTTAGTTCTTAGGGATTAGGGCTTAGGCTTAGGCTTATGCTTAGGCTTAGGCTTGGGCTTAGGCTTAGGCTTAGGCTTAGGCTTAGGCTTAGGCGTAGCCTTAAACTTAGGCCTTACGCTTAGGCTTAGGCTTAGGCTTAGGCTTAGGTTTACGCTTAAACTTAGGGCTTACGCTTAGGCTCAGGCTTTGGCTTAGGCTTAGGCTTAGGCTTAAGCTTAGGCTTAGGCTTAGGTTTACGCTCAGGCTTAAGGTTAGGCTTAGACTTAGGCTTAAAGCTTAGGCTTAGGCTTAGGCTGAGGCTAAGCTTGAGCTTAGGCTTAGGCCTAGGCTCTTAGGCTTAAGCTTAGGCCTAGGCTTACGTTTAGGCTTGAACTTGGGCTTAGGCCTAGGCTTAGGGTTAGGCTTAGGCTTAGGCTTAGGGTTAGGGCTTAGGCTTAGGGCTTAGGGCTTAGGGCTTAGTTCTTAGGGATTAGGGCTTAGGCTTAGGCTTAGGCTTACGCTTATGCTTAGGCTTAGGCTTAGGCTTAGGCTTAGGCTTAGGCTTAGGCTAAAGATTCTTAGGCTTGGGCTTAGCTTAGGATTAGGCTTGGGCTTAGGATCAGGTTTAGGCTTAGGCTTAGGCTTAGGCTTAGGCTTAGGCTTAGGCTTAGGCTTAGGCTTAAGCTTAGGCTTAGGCGTAGGCTTAAACTTAGGGCATAGGCTTAGGCTTAGGCTTAGGTTTAGGCTGAGGCTAAGCTTGAGCTTAGGCTTAGGCCTAGGCTCTTCGGCTTAAGCTTAGGCCTAGGCTTACGTTTAGGCTTGAACTTGGGCTTAGGCCTAGGCTTAGGGTTAGGCTTAGGCTTAGGGTTAGGCTTAGGCTTAGGCTTAGGCTGAGGCTAAGCTTGAGCTTAGGCTTAGGCCTAGGCTCTTAGGCTTAAGCTTAGGCCTAGGCTTACGTTTAGGCTTAAAGCTTAGGATTACGCTTAGAAATAGGGTTAGGCTTAGGCTTCGCCTTGGGCTAAGGCTTAGGCTTAGGCTTACGCTTAGGCTTAAGCTTAGGCTTAGGCTTAGGATTAAACTTAGGGCTTAGGCTTAGGCTTAGGCTTAGGCTTAGGCTTAGGGTTAGGCTTAGGGTTAGGCTTAGGATTAGGCGCAGGCGTAGGCTTAAACTTAGGCCATAGGCTTAGGCTTAGGCTTAGGCTTAAAGCTTAGGCCTACGCTTACCCTTAGGCTTAGGCTTAGGCTTAGGCTGAGGCTTAGGCTTGAGCTTAGGATTAGGCCTAGGCTTAGGCTTAAGCTTAGACCTAGGCTTACGTCTAGGCTTGGGCTTGGGCTTAGGATTAGGCTCAGGCTTCAGCTTAGGCTTAGGCTTAGGGTTAGGCTTAGGCTTAGGCTTAGGCTTAGGCTTAGGCTTAGGCTTAGGCTTAGGCTTAGGCTTAGGCTTAGGCTTAAGATTCTTAGGCTTGGGCTTAGCTTAGGATTAGGCTTGGGCTTAGGCTCAGGTTTAGGCTTAGGCTTAGGCTTAGGCTTAGGCTTAGGGTTAGGCTTAGGCTTAGGCTTAGGCTTAAGCTTAGGCTTAGGCGTAGGCTTAAACTTAGGGCATAGGCTTAGGCTTAGGCTTAGGTTTAGGCTGAGGCTAAGCTTGAGCTTAGGCTTAGGCGTAGGCTCTTCGGCTTAAGCTTAGGCCTAGGCTTACGTTTAGGCTTGAACTTGGGCTTAGGCCTAGGCTTAGGGTTAGGCTTAGGCTTAGGCTTAGGCTTAGGGCTTAGGCTTAGGGCTTAGAGCTTAGGGCTTAGTTCTTAGGGATTAGGGCTTAGGCTTAGGCTTATGCTTAGGCTTAGGCTTAGGCTTAGGCTTAGGCTTAGGCTTAGGCTTAGGCTTAGGCGTAGCCTTAAACTTAGGCCTTACGCTTAGGCTTAGGCTTAGGCTTAGGCTTAGGTTTACGCTTAAACTTAGGGCTTACGCTTAGGCTCAGGCTTTGGCTTAGGCTTAGGCTTAGGCTTAAGCTTAGGCTTAGGCTTAGGTTTACGCTCAGGCTTAAGGTTAGGCTTAGACTTAGGCTTAAAGCTTAGGCTTAGGCTTAGGCTTAGGATTAGGCTTAGCCTTCGCCTTGGGCTTAGGCTTAGGCTTAGGCTTAGGTATAGGCTTAGGCTTAGGCTTAGGCTTAGGCTTAGGCTTAGGCTTAAGCTTAGGCTTAGGCTTAGGATTAAACCTAGGGCTTAGGCTTAGGCTTAGGCTTGGGCTTAGGCTCAGGCTTAGGCTTAGGCTTAGGCTTAGGCTTAGGCTTAGGCTTAGGCTTAGGCTTAGGCTTAGGCTTAGGCTTAGGCTTAGGCTTAGGCTTAGGAATAGGCTGAGGCTTAAGCTTAGGCTTAGGCTTAGGGTTAGGCTTAGGCTTAGGCTTAGGCTTAGGCTTAGTCTTAGGCTTAGGCTTAGCTTAGGCTTAGGCTTAGCTTAGGCTTAAGGTTAGGCTTAGGCTTGGGCTTAGCTTAGGATTAGGCTTGGGCTTAGGCTTAGGTTTAGGCATAGGCTTAGGCTTAGGCTTAGGCTTAGGCTTAGGCTTAGGCTTAGGCTTAGGCTTTGGCTTAGGCTTAAGCTTAGGCTTAGGCGTAGGCTTAGGAATAGGCTCAGGCTTAAGCTTAGGCTTAGGCTTAGGGTTAGGCTTAGGCTTAGGCTTACGCCTACGCTCAGGCTTAGGCTTAGGCTCAAGCTTAGGCTTGGGCTTGGGCTTAGGCTTAGGGTTAGGCTCAGGCTTAGGCGTAGGCGCAGGCTTAAACTTAGGCCTCACGCTTAGGCTTAAGCTTAGGCTTGGGCTTGGGCTTAGGTCTAGGCTTAGGCTTAGGTTTAGGCTTAGGCTTAGGCTTAGACTTAGGCTTACGTTTAGGCTTAGGCTCGGGCTTAGGCTTAGGCTTAGGCTTACGTTTAGGCTTACGTTTAGGCTTGGGCTCGGGCTTAGACTTAGGCTTAGGCTTAGGCTTAGGCTTAAACTTAGGGCTTAGGCTAAGGCTTAGGCTTAGGCTTGGGCTTAGGCTTAGTCTTAGGCTTAGGCTTAGGCTTAGGCTTAGGCTTAGGATTAAACTTAGGGCTTAGGCTTAGGCTTAGGCTTAGGCTTAGGCTTAGGCTTAGGCTTAGGCTTAGGCTTACGTTTAGGCTTAGGCTCGGGCTTAGGCTTAGGCTTAGGCTTAGGTTTAGGCTTACGTTTAGGCTTGGGCTCGGGCTTAGACTTAGGCTTAGGCTTAGGGTTAGGCTTAAACTTAGGGCTTAGGCTAAGGCTTAGGCTTAGGCTTGGGCTTAGGCTCAGTCTTAGGCTTAGGCTTAGGCTTGGGCTTAGGTTTAGGATTAAACTTAGGGCTTAGGCTTAGGCTTAGGCTTAGGCTTAGGCTTAGGCTTAGTGTTAGGCTTAGGCTTAGGGTTAGGCGCAGGCGTAGGCTTAAACTTAGGGCATAGGCTTAGGCTTAGGCTTAGGCTTAAAGCTAAGGCCTAGGCTTATGTTTAGGCTTGGGCTTGGGCTTAGGCCTAGGTTTAGGCTTATGTTTTGGCTTAGGCTTATTCTTAGTGCTTACGCTTACGGCTTAGGCTAACGCTTAGGCTTAGGCTTAATCTTAGGCTTAGGCTTAGGCTTAGGCTTAGTCTTAGGCTTAGGCTTACCGTAGGCTTAATGTTAGGCTTAGGCTTGGGCTTAGGCTGAGGCTTAGCTTAGGCTTAGTCTTAGGTTTAGGCTTAGGGTTAGGCGTACTCGCAGATTTAAACTTATGGCATAGGCTTAGGCTTAGGCCTGGGCTCGGCTAAGCCTAGGCTTAGGCTTAGGCTTAAGCTTAGGCCTAGGCTTAGGCTTAGGCTTAGGCTTATTCTTAGTGCTTACGCTTACGGCTTAGGCTAACGCTTAGGCTTAGGCTTAGGCTTAGGCTTAGGCTTAGGCTTAGGCTTAGGGTTAGGCTTAGGCTTAGGCTTAGGCTTAGGCTTAGGGTTAAACTTAGGGCTTAGGCTTAGGCTTAGGCTTAGGCTTAGGCTTAGGCTTAGGCTTAGGGTTAGTCTTAGGCTTAGGCTTAGGGTTAGGCTGAGGCTTAGGCTTGAACTTAGGCCTAGGCCTAGGCTTAGGCTTGGGCCTACGCTTACGTTTAGGCTTGGGCTTTGGCTTAGGCCTAGGCTTAGGCTAACGCTTAGCCTTAGGCTTAATCTTAGGCTTAGGCTTAGGCTTAGGCTTAGGCTTAGCTTAGGCGTAAGGTTAGGCATAGGCTTGGGCTTAGCTTAAGATTAGGCTTGGCCTTAGGCTTAGTTTTAGGCTTAGGCTTAGGCTTAGGCTTAGGCTTAGGCTCAGGCTTGGGCTTGGGCTTAGGCTTAGGGTTAGGCTTAGGCTTAGGCTTAGGCTTAGGCTTAGGCTCAGGCTTGGGCTTGGGCTTAGGCCTAGGCTTAGGCTTAGGTTTAGGCTTCTTATTCTTAGTGCTTACGCTTACGGCTTAGGCTAACGCTTAGGCTTAGGCTTAATCTTGGGCTTAGGCTTAGGCTTAGGCTTGGGCTTAGCTTAGGATTAGGCTTGGGCTTAGGCTTAGGCTTAGGCTTAGGCTTAGGCTTAGGCTTAGTCTTAGGCTTAGGGTTAGGCGTAGGCGTAGATTTAAACTTAGGGCATAGGCTTAGGCTTAGGCTTAGTCTTAGGCTTAGGCTTACCTTAGGCTTAATGTTAGGCTTAGGCTTACGCTTACGCTTAGGCTCAGGCTTTGGCTTAGGCTTAGGCTTAGGCTTAGGCTCAGGCGTAGGCTTAAGCTTAGGGCTTAAGCTTAGGCTTAGGCTTAGGCTTAGGCTTAGGCTTAGGCTTAGGCTTAGGGTTAAACTTAGGGCTTAGGCTTAGGCTTAGGCTTAGGCTTAGGCTTAGGCTTAGGCCTGCGCTTAGTCTTAGGCTTAGGCTTAGGGTTAGGTGCAGGCGCAGGCTTAAACTTAGGGCATGGGCTTAGGCTTAGGCTTAGGCTTGAAGCTAAAGCCTACGCTTACCCTTAGGCTTAGGCTTAGGCTTACGTTTGGGCTTGGGCTCGGGCTTAGTCCTGGGCTGAGGCTTGGGCTTAAACTTAAGCTTAGGCTTAGGCTTAGGCTTAAGCTTAGGCTTAGGCGTAGGCGTAGGAGTAGGCGTAAGCTTAGCTTAGGCTTGGGCTTAGGCTTAGGCTTAGCTTTGGATTCGGCTTGGGCTTAGGCTTAGGCTTAGGCTTAGGCTTAGGCTTAAAGTTAGGGCTTAGGCTTAGGCTTAGGCTTGGGGTTAGGCTTAGGCTTACACTTAGGCTTAGGCTTAGGCTTATTCTTGGCTTAGGCTTAGGCTTGGGCTTAAGCTTAAGCTTAGGCTTAGGCTTAGGCTTAGGCTTAGGCTTACGTTTAGGCTTGGGCTCGGGTTAGGCTCAGGCTTAGGCTTAGGCTTAGGCTTAGGCTTGGGCTTAGGCTTAGGCTTAGGCTTAGGCTTAGGGTTAAACTTAGGGCTTAGGCTTAGGCTTAGGCTTAGGCTTAGGCTTAGGCTTAGGCCTGCGCTTAGTCTTAGGCTTAGGCTTAGGGTTAGGTGCAGGCGCAGGCTTAAACTTAGGGCATGGGCTTAGGCTTAGGCTTAGGCTTGAAGCTAAAGCCTACGCTTACCCTTAGGCTTAGGCTTAGGCTTACGTTTGGGCTTGGGCTCGGGCTTAGTCCTGGGCTGAGGCTTGGGCTTAAACTTAAGCTTAGGCTTAGGCTTAGGCTTAAGCTTAGGCTTAGGCGTAGGCGTAGGAGTAGGCGTAAGCTTAGCTTAGGCTTGGGCTTAGGCTTAGGCTTAGCTTTGGATTCGGCTTGGGCTTAGGCTTAGGCTTAGGCTTAGGCTTAGGCTTAAAGTTAGGGCTTAGGCTTAGGCTTAGGCTTGGGGTTAGGCTTAGGCTTACACTTAGGCTTAGGCTTAGGCTTATTCTTGGCTTAGGCTTAGGCTTGGGCTTAAGCTTAAGCTTAGGCTTAGGCTTAGGCTTAGGCTTAGGCTTACGTTTAGGCTTGGGCTCGGGTTAGGCTCAGGCTTAGGCTTAGGCTTAGGCTTAGGCTTGGGCTTAGGCTTAGCCTTAGGCTTAGCCTTAGCTTTGCCTCGGGCTTAGGCCTAGGCTTAGTCTTAGGCTTAGGCTTACCTTAGGCTTAATGTTAGGCTTAGGCTTACGCTTACGCTTAGGCTCAGGCTTTGGCTTAGGCTTAGGCTTAGGCTTAGGCTCAGGCGTAGGCTTAAGCTTAGGGCTTAAGCTTAGGCTTAGGCTTAGGCTTAGGCTTAGGCTTAGGCTTAGGCTTAGGCTTAGGCTTAGGGTTAAACTTAGGGCTTAGGCTTAGGCTTAGGCTTAGGCTTAGGCTTAGGCTTAGGCCTGCGCTTAGTCTTAGGCTTAGGCTTAGGGTTAGGTGCAGGCGCAGGCTTAAACTTAGGGCATGGGCTTAGGCTTAGGCTTAGGCTTGAAGCTAAAGCCTACGCTTACCCTTAGGCTTAGGCTTAGGCTTACGTTTGGGCTTGGGCTCGGGCTTAGTCCTGGGCTGAGGCTTGGGCTTAAACTTAAGCTTAGGCTTAGGCTTAGGCTTAAGCTTAGGCTTAGGCGTAGGCGTAGGAGTAGGCGTAAGCTTAGCTTAGGCTTGGGCTTAGGCTTAGGCTTAGCTTTGGATTCGGCTTGGGCTTAGGCTTAGGCTTAGGCTTAGGCTTAGGCTTAAAGTTAGGGCTTAGGCTTAGGCTTAGGCTTGGGGTTAGGCTTAGGCTTACACTTAGGCTTAGGCTTAGGCTTATTCTTGGCTTAGGCTTAGGCTTGGGCTTAAGCTTAAGCTTAGGCTTAGGCTTAGGCTTAGGCTTAGGCTTACGTTTAGGCTTGGGCTCGGGTTAGGCTCAGGCTTAGGCTTAGGCTTAGGCTTAGGCTTGGGCTTAGGCTTAGCCTTAGGCTTAGCCTTAGCTTTGCCTCGGGCTTAGGCCTAGGCTTAGAGTTAGGCTCTTAGGCTTAGGCTTAGGCTTAGGGCTTAGGCTTAGGCTTAGGCTTAGGTTTAGGCTTACGCTTAGGCTTAGGCTTAGGCTTAGGCTTAGGGCTTAGGCCTAGGGCTTAGGGTTAGCCTTAGGCTTAGCGCTTCCCCTAAGCTTAGGCCTATGCTTAGGCTTAGTAGCTCGGGCACAGCCTTATTCTTATGCTTGGGCTTAGGCTTAGGCTTAGGCTTAGGCTTAGGCTTGGGCTTAGGCTCAGTCTTAGGCTTAGGCTTAGGCTTGGGCTTAGGTTTAGGATTAAACTTAGGGCTTAGGCTTAGGCTTAGGCTTAGGCTTAGGCTTAGGCTTAGTGTTAGGCTTAGGCTTAGGGTTAGGCGCAGGCGTAGGCTTAAACTTAGGGCATAGGCTTAGGCTTAGGCTTAGGCTTAAAGCTAAGGCCTAGGCTTATGTTTAGGCTTGGGCTTGGGCTTAGGCCTAGGTTTAGGCTTATGTTTTGGCTTAGGCTTATTCTTAGTGCTTACGCTTACGGCTTAGGCTAACGCTTAGGCTTAGGCTTAATCTTAGGCTTAGGCTTAGGCTTAGGCTTAGTCTTAGGCTTAGGCTTACCGTAGGCTTAATGTTAGGCTTAGGCTTGGGCTTAGGCTGAGGCTTAGCTTAGGCTTAGTCTTAGGTTTAGGCTTAGGGTTAGGCGTAGGCGCAGATTTAAACTTATGGCATAGGCTTAGGCTTAGGCCTGGGCTCGGCTAAGCCTAGGCTTAGGCTTAGGCTTAAGCTTAGGCCTAGGCTTAGGCTTAGGCTTAGGCTTATTCTTAGTGCTTACGCTTACGGCTTAGGCTAACGCTTAGGCTTAGGCTTAGGCTTAGGCTTAGGCTTAGGCTTAGGCTTAGGGTTAGGCTTAGGCTTAGGCTTAGGCTTAGGCTTAGGGTTAAACTTAGGGCTTAGGCTTAGGCTTAGGCTTAGGCTTAGGCTTAGGCTTAGGCTTAGGGTTAGTCTTAGGCTTAGGCTTAGGGTTAGGCTGAGGCTTAGGCTTGAACTTAGGCCTAGGCCTAGGCTTAGGCTTGGGCCTACGCTTACGTTTAGGCTTGGGCTTTGGCTTAGGCCTAGGCTTAGGCTAACGCTTAGCCTTAGGCTTAATCTTAGGCTTAGGCTTAGGCTTAGGCTTAGGCTTAGCTTAGGCGTAAGGTTAGGCATAGGCTTGGGCTTAGCTTAAGATTAGGCTTGGCCTTAGGCTTAGTTTTAGGCTTAGGCTTAGGCTTAGGCTTAGGCTTTGGCTCAGGCTTGGGCTTGGGCTTAGGGTTAGGCTTAGGCTTAGGCTTAGGCTTAGGCTTAGGCTTAGGCTCAGGCTTGGGCTTGGGCTTAGGCCTAGGCTTAGGCTTAGGTTTAGGCTTCTTATTCTTAGTGCTTACGCTTACGGCTTAGGCTAACGCTTAGGCTTAGGCTTAATCTTGGGCTTAGGCTTAGGCTTAGGCTTAGTCTTAGGCTTAGGCTTACCTTAGGCTTAATGTTAGGCTTAGGCTTGGACTTAGCTTAGGATTAGGCTTGGGCTTAGGCTTAGGCTTAGGCTTAGGCTTAGGCTTAGGCTTAGTCTTAGGCTTAGGGTTAGGCGTAGGCGTAGATTTAAACTTAGGGCATAGGCTTAGGCTTAGGCTTAGTCTTAGGCTTAGGCTTACCTTAGGCTTAATGTTAGGCTTAGGCTTACGCTTACGCTTAGGCTCAGGCTTTGGCTTAGGCTTAGGCTTAGGCTTAGGCTCAGGCGTAGGCTTAAGCTTAGGGCTTAAGCTTAGGCTTAGGCTTAGGCTTAGGCTTAAAGTTAGGGCTTAGGCTTAGGCTTAGGCTTGGGGTTAGGCTTAGGCTTACACTTAGGCTTAGGCTTAGGCTTATTCTTGGCTTAGGCTTAGGCTTGGGCTTAAGCTTAAGCTTAGGCTTAGGCTCAGGCTTAGGCTTAGGCTTAGGCTTAGGCTTGGGCTTAGGCTTAGCCTTAGGCTTAGCCTTAGCTTTGCCTCGGGCTTAGGCCTAGGCTTAGAGTTAGGCTCTTAGGCTTAGGCTTAGGCTTAGGGCTTAGGCTTAGGCTTAGGCTTAGGTTTAGGCTTACGCTTAGGCTTAGGCTTAGGCTTAGGCTTAGGGCTTAGGCCTAGGGCTTAGGGTTAGCCTTAGGCTTAGCGCTTCCCCTAAGCTTAGGCCTATGCTTAGGCTTAGTAGCTCGGGCACAGCCTTATTCTTATGCTTGGGCTTAGGCTTAGGCTTAAGCTTAGGCTCAGGCTTAGGGTTAATCTCAGGCTTATGTTTAGGTTTAAGCTTAGGCTTGGGACTAATCTTATGGTTAAGCTTGGGCTTATTCTTTCGCCTGGGCTCAGGCTTCAGCCTCAGTTCCCGGCTAACCTTTGTCTTAAACTTGGGGTTCAGCTTCAGCTCAGGCCTGGGCATGGGCTTAGTCATAGGCTTAGGGTTATGCATGGGGTTCAGCTTAGGTTTATTCTTAGGCTAAGGTTTAGGCTCAGGCTTAGGCTTAGGCTTAGGCTTAGGTTTCTGCTTAGGCTTAGGCTTAGGAGCTCGTGCGCAGCCTTATTCTTAGGCTTGGGCTCATGCTTAGGCTTGTGCTTCGGATTATGCTTAGGCTTATCCTTACGCTTTTGCCTAGGCTTCAGCCTCAGCTTCTGGCTAAGCCTAAGCTTAGTCTTTGGGTTGTTCTTGGGGTTAGGCTTAGGGTTAGCTTAGGCTTAGGTTAGCCTTAGGCTGAGGCTTGGTCCTAGGCTCAGGCTTAGGGTTAGCTTAGGCTTAGGCTTAGCTTAAGCTCAGGGATACGGTTAGGTTCCGTCTTAGGTCTAGGCTTGGGCTTAGGCTTGGGCTTACGCTCAGGATCTATGTTTAGCTTCAGCTTTAGCTTAAGCTTAAGCTGAAGGTGAAGCCCTTTTCGCTCTAAAATCTGAATTGAGTATGAATATAAGGACAACGTCTTTACAAGCACAGATACGCCGAAGAACAACCTTGGATACTGATGCACTGTCCTCTTATACGAAAACGACAGATTGGTCAGTTGAGTGGCAACGTTAATGCAGACTACGAAATGATAGTGAATAACATTTAAAAAAACGGCTGATCGGTCAAGCTGTCCGACTTCACCAACACGAGCAAGAAGGATGCGGGAAGACGCGGAACGCTTGATGACTCTCAGAGCCCAAATGATAACGAAAGGCAAGACACCTGGAGCTGTGCAAGGAGATATGGAAAAATCGCAAGCAGGCTGTGCCAAGTACAATGAACTGAGGCTGAGGAAAGCGACATGGAATCGAAGAATCTTAAAAAAAGCTAGAGAAAGAACTGCAAATGATGGCAAGATTACGTGGTGCTCTGAAAGATCGTAATGAGAGACGCACAACAGATCGAACAAGGACGAAAGGAATATGCAAAATCTGTTAGAATGATCTGTTTGCCCCCAAGTCACACCTGAAGGAACCACCTGCTATGTTGGGAGCAAGGCATTCCGCCGGCAACAAGGAACGAAGCAGGTTTGCGCTGAGGAAAATGGATCCGGGAAAAGCCCGGGAGGATACTTCTTTCTCAAGACTATTTAAGTGCTCCTTTTGGTTAACGTCAGAGGGTGTGAGGGTGTGATTTTGAAGAAAGGTGATTCCGAATACCTGGGGAACTACCGTCTCATCGCATTTTTGCTTCAACTGTATAAATTGTCCGCAACAGCGCTCTCACATCGAATATCAGGAGAGTTTGAAATCAGCAAAGAGCAGGCAGGCTTTAGAGGGGGCTACTCCAGGCATGATCACATCCACGCCCCAGCCAATTATCGGATAAAGGTTAACAATAATGAGTTCCAGTATGCCTCGTCTTCCAGTATACCGTAAAGAATCTGATTCAGTAGAACCAACAACAGTCATAAATGCTCTACATGAGGCTGGTGCAAGCCGGTTTACGCTGACGTCATCAAACTCATTAGTAAAGGGTATAAAACAGACGTTTGACTCCTCGATAATGTCACATAAAGATCAACAGAGGAGTTGGACAGGGTGATACAATCTCCCCAATGCTCTCTGCGATGGAAGCACCAAGCGAGTGCTGAGCTTATGAGTTTGCCTCTTTACATGCGACCTTTTCAACATCTTTCAAAAACCTTGTGTCAAGCCCTCTTCCAGGTTGCTATATTGGTATGTTCCGACTAGACCCGATAAATAGTCAAAACAATCAACTTCCTAATAGTTTATGGGCAAGGTGCTTATAGAAGCAATAAGCGCAAACCTTTCATTTCATCGGCATTGCATATAAATATCAAACAGGCAGAGCGGCATGATATTCGAAATCACAAAACCCAGGTCCATATGCAGGCTGCACTGGAAATCCACGCGACGCCATTCTGCATTGCATCTCATACAACCTGTAACAAACAATAGACACATTTTGTAGGTCACCCTCAACTACAAAATCAAAGGCAAAGCAACAAATTTAGAGGGATTTGGTGAAATCATATAAGTGATCGATACCGAATTCTTTCATTTGAAAATGGCAAGTCAAAAGACGAATTTTTCAAGGATTCTTGGAAATCTTCGTGCAATTGAGGATATATTTCCAGTTTCCTGTCACAGACTCTTTTATGATCCGGTTGAGTTGTCTATTATCAGACATGTGCCCAAAAACTCATTTAAATAACAATCCTCGCCGAATTATATTAATGGATTTATTGGATAGATCAGAATCATGCAACGAGGAGACTTGTATATCTGCGAAATTACTGAAATATTTCTCAAATGGGACAATAAACGGCATTTAACATCATCATTAGCACCGAGTAGCACCTTTCTGCACCTTTTCCTTGGAACGGTAATACCCTTTCCCACATACGTCACGTCCTTACTCGTTTCGAAGATTGAATGAGCGAGACAGTAAAAGCTATGAAGATAAAGTTTAGTGGATGTAATAGCATTGAGTACACCTTATTATTAGTTCCCATAAGCAATGAAATGAACTGCAGAAACGTACGACGCGCAGTTTTTTCGCTTATATTTCCGTAAATACATACATGACAGCCATCCGTAGAAACAACAACAGTTTGTAGAGCAACAAAAACATACTGGCACAAGCACGTATCATGTTAGATGCTCAATATCAGGCTTCCATTGCATAACATTAAGTTTTAAGACAGCAATATGAGGCTTTTGCTTCTAAAAATTGGGCGGCTCATCACAGCATATATGCTTCACACACTCCACTCGACTTCGCTTTGGAGAATGTATTCAGGACTCGTTTTATTTTTCTCAAATTAGGTATAAATATAATGTTTTAGAAGAAAACGAATGTACCGTTGTTCCTATAAGCGGAAGAAGGAGATGCCAGTGGCATAAGATGGAAATACCTGGATCAATGAGGATCCACATCACTATCTTTATGTGGAAATCAAAAGCAGGGAAGTCTCCCGACAAAGATACTATACGAAAGTAGAAAGGAGGTTGATAAATTTTGTTTGGACAACTGCTACAACAAAATGACTTGGTTGTATATTTTCTGGTCTCTGAAAAACAACCAGAGTTGAAGTGTTTCAAAGGAAATAGAGAGGAAAAAGAATAAGGGACCGATTTCTGCTTTGGCACCCTTCTTATGTAAAACCACTACAAAGAACTCTGAATGGCTGGATTTTTTACTGCGTGGATAAAACAAAGGGAGGTGACTACTAAAGGACGCGGTCACTAGATGGTAGTTCTCTGGAGAAACACGGTTCAAAGTTGCGATCAGCCGTTAAATATTCTTCTTTCTGAACTGAAAGTACGCAGCAAATGGAACATTATTCACTGCATGCGCCATCCAAACATTGTACGCCTACATTCATGGGAAGTGCAAATCTCGAAACCTTGGCCAAGCTGCTGTAGGCTCTTTGGTTTGTTCGGTATCACTCCAAAGGCGTTCGGCAACCGCGGAAGCACGAGGCCATAGACGAGCGACCACATTGCTTTCATCGACCCATTCACCCCATAGTGCGGCCTCACCACCAAGCACTAGATTCTTCTGAACTCGAGAACCATTGAATCCCTGCAGTGATCACCAAAGTTGCAGCGCACAAAGTAACAACTGCTTCCGCTGCAACATCAGTAAGAGTTGTGAGCATGAAATGTTGTTGCAACCCTTAACGCTTCATAGCGCTTGACGCCGCCCTCCCAATGAACTACAACTAGCGCAGCCTCTTATGCCATTTCCTATATCGCCTGTAAAGTACTATTATTCGATAGGTGCTATTCCACTGACGTAATCCGCAAAACGCTCAACGCAGACTTTTTGTGCACCATTCATATAAGATACACCCCTGATCTGTAATAAAGGAAACCTCCAAGTGGACCACCTTGCAGTGTACGGGACAAAAGATCATCGGGCCAACAATAATAACTGAGTTCAACTTTATGAGTACCTCTTTTAATCTGGTTTAACCTGGCTCGAGTTGATTTCACTTTTTGGTACACTTCCTTCTAGAACTGTCTCACAGTACGAATCAGTTCGGAGGAAAAGGAAGTAAAACAGTTTTTCTGGGGATCAGGTCATCAAATAAGGCTTTGCACAATTATCATACGTAAAGGAAAGTGTGGTTCCAATCGTACTTTCATTTCTCCATTTATCCACCCGTACTATGGAGCAAAAAACGACACTTACTTGCGGGTCGCACTTGTAATAGTCGAGCCAGTCTGCTGCAGTGTTTATATAGTCCAGGTACCAACAAGATGACAACAGGGCATAATGGCCACTAGCAGTGACATTGTTCATCTCCTTCATCTGTTCCGCATAGGAGTTTCCTTTCCACACATGGGCGACTGCATCCTCTACTTCGACGCCCATATCTAGCACTTCCTGTCATTCGCTATTTTCACTTTATTTAGGACTGTTCACAAATGACGGCAAAGTCAAGATAGCGGGTGATATCTTAATAAATAACGAGCTATTTATTAACATACATTCCTACTAAGTGACAGTTTATCTTTCACGGATGTAATGGTAGAGAGAATCACAATCATCACATAAAAAGTGGCTGTCACGACAACCACCTGGCAACGTACAGGCAGGTGCAATTTCATAGAGGGCAGCAAAGAAGCAGCATATCACTACGAATTTTGTTCTACAGTGATAATGGCTTACGATAATACAAAATGATGATGTCTGATACATGTATGCACCATCATTTTTATCATTCGTATCAAATCCAAAGTAACTAGTGTACTAAAGAGCGTATTCATTATTCTTACAAGGGTTTGACCATTTCCGAGGCTGCCTTTAGAATGGAGCCACAAACAACCATACCACTGGCTTTTTCGATGACATCTTATTGGATATCTGCATGACTGGAAATCCTGTTTGGAAAATTTCCAGCTATTCTCGGCGTCCATTCACGACAGAGTCAAAAGATATCTCTATCCTTCTCTCACTAAAACCTAAACCTCAAAAATTCTCGAAAGCCCCATCTTCCCTATTAAACTCAGCAAAATGCTCACATTTGAAATGTTATCAACTCATTGCTCGACATCAATGACTTTCTAGATTTGTGGCATTTTAATTGTCGGTGATTCTTAAAGCAGTCGGCAAAATGAAACAGAAGCTAGGAATAAGTAGCTATCACATGAACAATTCTCTCACCTTCATCATAGTGCTCGATGAAGACTCTCATACAAATAGCTACATATGCGCATGTGTAAATTCATGCGCACAAACATGGCCTAGCCTTAGCATGAATCAACGGAAATTTACAAAGTCTACTAAACGAATTAGCTATTTATAGCTCGTAAAAAAATTTTCTTTTTAAATCGTGTAACGAAAGGAAGTAATCAATGTTGCGCAAATATTACTGAAGCAAAAAGCGATGATTTCCAGCCAAATGTAGAAAGAGAGATGGTTTTGTTAAGCCATTTTATGAATAGGAACATAATTACTTTTTGGTTTCGGTATCTTTCCTTCAAAAATTGCGTTTACTTTTTTTGCATTCGACGTGCTACTTTCCCCTCGCATTACTGACATGAATCTTTCCATTATACTTTCTCGAACAATTTTTAAATGATTTCACTGCGATACACATCTTCCTCTTACCTGCCAAACGATGAACTTCTTTTTCCTCTCTCGATGAGGCCCGTTAAGAATAGCGATCAGCTTTGTAAAATACCACTGTTCCAGGTAGCGCGCAGTTTTCAATCCATGCAACTGCAAAGCATGCATTTCGCAAATCAAAAAAGAGATTGAATGTCATAAAGCAATGTATGTCACGAACACTATTACTTGGGCGTTCAGTGTAAGATAGTTGTAGGTTCACGTTGAAGCAATTTGAGAGCAAAAAGTGAAACGTTACAGCTTTTACTACTGTTTTTACTGGCTCCCTGAGGACTTTTCTCTTCATGCTAGGAAAGAAAATTAAGGAACCTTTTTAAGTGAACAGGAAAAATCGCAAGAACAACCAAGAACACAGCCACTTCTCTATAAAACGTTCAATTCCACTAAGGAATTTTAGGACTGATCACTCCAACAGCGAAAAACAAAAAAATTATTTAACGATGGTGCGCACCATAATTCCCTGAGTTTATCACATTTATCTTGATTATTCTTTCGTTTTCCTGGAAGTTCCCTAGGGGCATGAGCGTTAGTCTTCATGTCACCTTTTCCTGGCATTAAAATCTAGATTACTGGCCATCTTCCCAATAGGTATTTTTTTCTACTGCTGAAAATTAGGTAAGCTTCAATGCTTGTAGTTACAGTGCAAGAAATAAGATCTGCGTTCAGAACTCAACCTATGATGATTTCCAGTAAAGCATAAGGAAAGTAAAATTACCGACATAAACGCAGTAATATTCGTATTACGTTCCCAGCAATCTGGAATCCAGAACTGAGTTTCATCACCACCCAAATGAACGTAATTGTCCGGAAAAATTTGAAAAACTTCCTGAAACAGCTAATAAGTCATAAGATGAAAAAAGCTTCGAAAATTCATCAACATTGTGGGCTCTCATTTATCTCTCCTTTCGTTCCAATGTTGGATATGTTTATTTAAGAGTGAAGAATTTATGGACCATTGCTTGAACTTTTTATAAGAATTCCACAATATTGATACCATTCGCACATCTACACGTTCTCTCCAGCTGATCGAAAGAACATTTGTCAGAAATCGAGAGAACAACGAAAATAAACTGAAGGCAAGGTTAGCTGAATAATCGAACAAAACAAATTCTAAATAATTTTACCGTATTGTCATTTGAAGAATCTTCGTTCTCACTACGGATCTATTCACGATTGTATTTGTATTCATCAGCGCATTTACTCTAATATAACGGTGGATTCTATTAGTGTTTTCACAAGGCAATGGTTTCGCAGACGTGAAAAGTGGCTTGAATCTAGCTGTTATTTTCAGACTTCTTCAATAATATCGGCATTGATACTAAAAAGCGTCTTTAATGAATGGTTGCAGCTAAAACTTTGATTATATGAATGTTCGAGAACTAAACCGAATTCAATACTGTTCTCAAAGCTAGAATCGCTGCAAGAATTGTTATCAAATTGCCCATCCGACCCATTATTCAAAAAGTGACAAGTTGGTCGAAAAATTCCTATACTATCGAGGCTTCTAAAGGTAGAAATTTTAGCCCAGCCACAGTAATTCTAACGTTTTTGAGAAGTCTGCGAACAAATCACAAATAGAGCAGGTAGGTGGGCATACTGCAACATACCTCGAAAAGAGCGAGCAGGATGTCCCACGTATCCTCGACCGTGGGATCGATGAGACTACGATCGAAAGTTTCTTTGCCGCTCTCATCGAAGCACCTTGCCAGAAGATTTGGCACTCCCTTACCCCAAGATCTCATATGCCCCGGAGTATCGAATTCCACGACAACGCGTACACCTCTTAGACGTGCGTACGCAATTACATCCTGCAAAAATATGAAGTGAAGAAAAGTGTGTAGTTGGGGTAAAGGAGTAGGAAAAGAGAGAGATAAGGTGAGGATGTGATCCGGAACGACAATAATCTTACAGGCAGATTCATCAAGTATAGGTAACGTTCGGTTGGAGTAACTCAAAAACACAGTACTTCTAAAAATAATCGAGCATCTCTGACAATGTCATAGCAGCGAGAAAATAAAAAATACACCCTAATGATCTGGGATTTTTTCACCGCCAGTGTCAGTCGACTGATTATGACTTTGTCCTAAACGATGGATTTGGACATTTTGTCCTTTATACAATCGGAGATAGAAAATGCTGTAAGTAGATGTGTCGTCAGTTCTAAGTTTTCAAGGCGGAGAGCTATCGAGTGATGGCAGATCTCATAATTTCGCGCAGATGTGGTTATCTAAACACAAATTACCTAACCACAACTAGAGAGAAGATAAGCGAGTAAAATATGGCAAGAGTAATCAATGGAGACTTAAGTATATGAGCTGTTTTGGAAGAACATCATAAAAAACAGCTAGAATAATACAAGAAACAGCCAGAATATGCGATCATCGTGAAGCATTCTTATTACACTAAGGAACAAGCTGCGGAACAAAACTGCTAGCCGCAAATGGCAAATTTACTTCACTTCAACATAATTTGCTCATTCTGGTCGATTGGTGACTACAAATGTGAGGCAGCATTAGTCCCCTCGCACTTCTAAATATAATAAATATAGTGCCATTGTACAGACTGCAAGCAAATTCTGCGTCCGATCGGAGCTTAAGCGACAGTTCCTAATTCGATACGAACCAACCTTTATTTCCTGTAGGGAGTATTTGTGTCGAGCAGTATAAGAGCCGTTGCTCAAGGATGGGAGTGCTTCTGATGCATAGGGAAATGCTTCATTGTCGACAATATGCCAATGGAAAACGTTGAATTTGTTCTGCGAAATCAGTTCGATATTCGCCTTCAGCACATTCACGGACAAGAAGTGCCTTAAGTAAGCAAAA
The DNA here is from genome assembly GCA_037389465.1 of Baylisascaris procyonis. Lineage (NCBI taxonomy): Eukaryota > Metazoa > Nematoda > Chromadorea > Rhabditida > Ascarididae > Baylisascaris > Baylisascaris procyonis. The sequence goes on from JAZARR010000214.1 coordinate 7,336,536, forward strand.
TTAAGGCACTCTTATTTGCGAAAAAATGCATAGCAATTAGGTGCGCCATGTAAATTTAGAACAACATCTGAATTGCCGACAATCCCCCTAAAAGAAATGAGGTTACTTCCTTCGATGTATATCAACCATCTAAACAAGTTTCGCTCCAATTTGTAGGGAAATTACTGCACAAATTCCGCTCAGTTATGCTAATTAAGGCTCTCTCAACAAAAAATGAATCTGCGACTAGAAGAAGCGAGGAAATGAGCGTTTTGATCACGTTTTAGTGAAAGTTTATCGTAATTTGCAAAAGGTTTTTCAACCTTACTTAAATTTCAAACAATTTTTTCGAGGCTCTCATGTGTGAACTATGTAGATATGCAGCACAGCGCTATATGCATATACCCCCACTACGCAAATTTAGTGGCCTCGTAGATGTGAGTGTAGCCAAACGATGGAATTTCAGCCGGATTTTACTACTCTAAATCCAGCTTCCTCTTATTTCCGCCCTGGGGATTGTAGTTCACCAAATGTCTACGACAGGTGAGCAATTAATATTTTTCAGCAGGTCTGCTTCACGTTGAAATCCACAAATAGAATCAATCGTAATCAAATTTTTTCTCACACATGGATAAAATAATGTCGTAACTAGAAATGCGACAAGATTTTCGCCACGAGGAAACCATCATGGTTGTATTCGTATCTGCTGTTGCCAAATTGTTGTTGCAAAAGACTAAATCTCATTCCGTTCCGCCATCTTTTGCTGCTGAATTATATAAGGTGCAAGCTCTTGTCTTTTGCTTTGTTATGCAGCCAAAATTTGTCAATTTACAATAAAGTTTTGCTAATCCTGTATCAAAAATGCAAGTCAGAAGTCATGGCAGTTAAACTTGACAGGTGTTGCATCTTTGGTGAACTGTCATGCAGCTACTCCTTCACTGATGAAAGCCTTGATGGAAGCTATCGCATGAGATGCGAGGAGATGGATTTCGACTCTGCATTAAAAATGGAAATGATATGAGTGAAATTGTTATGGCAGATTATCCTAGAACAGCGACCTGTGCCGACCAACGTTCCACAACGCAATCGTTGATGTATCAATTTAGAAAGCATACCTTGAAGTGTCAAGGAGTACACCACGATGCGGAAATCTCGGGAAATCTTTGATGATGGCTGAGCGAATCATATGCCCTTGGGAAGCGTTGTAATAGACCATGTGCGAGAAGGATTCGAGGCCACGAAGAGCTCCCCACACCTGTAAAATTTACATAAAGTCGCTTCTTATTTTTATATGTGAACTTGTTTTTTACTTACTATCCCCTTTTTTAAACTAAATGAAGATAATGTTTTAACTCATAAAGAAATGCTTTAAAAAAATTGAATCTTGCCTTTAGAACGCCCTTAAAGTCTTATATCTTAAAAACTTCCATTTATTTGCCTGATGTTTTTATAAGGACGTTGATTCAAAGAGTAGTGGGAGTAACCGCTTCAAATACTTTATGCATCTTTATTCTGCTCCTCACCATTATGCTGTGCGTGAGAGGGGTTGAACGATACAAAGAAACCTGATTCTTCTTGCTTTCCAAATGAATACTCCGAAATTATTACTTCAACTGCTTTGAGCATCGCATCACTACCGGTCACGTTTAGTTTGTAGCTCTCGTCCATTCCGAATTGCGGTACTCCATTTGGGCATCCTCCTTCTACAACTATTTCCAGACTTTTCAGAACGCTCTGAAAATGCATGTTCAGAACTCGTCAAGCCAGTGGATGACATTACGACCAGATTATTGAGTTATCACGAAAAAGGAAAAAAGACAGCAGTAGAAAAGCATACTAGTAAGAGATGCATCGCGGAAAGCGCGGTTTCCCTAGGTTTGGGCCATTTTCGTGACAGCTGAAGGTAGAAGAATAGAACTGGTACGACGGATTACGACGGCGACAACAAAAATATGAATCCTTTCGTTCTCCCATCTCTCGCATCTCCTAATGAACACAGAAACGAAAGACCCCAACCTCCCGCCCCTCCTCCCTCTAACCCTCCTCCCTTTCTGCAAACAGTGCAGAAACCGAACATCGCAAACCGAAATTTACGTTTCTGGAACTGGAGCTGTCCATATTGTTTCTTTTTTATGATCGAACGAACTGGGAACAATTGAAAAAGTTTTCAGCTAACTATTTCTTACACCTTTTGGTTTTCTTCATTTTCAATGCTGTCAAAAGTGGATTTAAGTCGCATGATGTGGATGCGGTGAAGGAATGAATAGGACGACCTCTTCTGCTCATAAATAGGCCCGATCTAATATCGCTGTCCTCTTCTAAAGTAAACAGTGCGAATAATATAGAAAAGTTCAGCCTTCATCTCAAGATGTTAGGAAAGAACAAGTCGCTGTTGTTGGGAATCGAAGATTATCGAGCGTGCCTCTATGAATGATTGAACTGAACAGTTCTTTTTCTTGATTCCTTAAGTGAGAAGGTAGTCAAACAAACCCGACACCTCTCAGGTTAACATCTCTCTCCATTTTGGTCATCAAATCGTTACCTACATACCTACTATTATATTGCAGCCATTAGGAAACATCGTTGAATATTCTGAACGGTGTGTTTTCGAGTAAGCTTCTGAATGCGAGAATAATAAATTCTGTAGTATATTTCAAAATCAAAGCTGATGCTTCCACGATCTACCACACAGATGGAAGTTGGAAGTGGGAAGTTCCAGGTTATCGTCCCCCCCCCCCCTAATACCGCGGTTTTAGGATGTCAGCTACGATAAGGTTTACATCATGACGACATCTGATATAAAACTTTAATATGTTTCTTTATTGCTTCTTTTCTTGTCTCAATGAGGAGAAAACTTTGTTCATATGTATAGACAAAACATCATTCATGCAAACAAACCCCCACTGAATAGATGACAGTTTTGGTCTCTAAGGAATGAGAGCTTCAATAAGGAACAAGAACTCATCGTCGTCCTGACCAACAAATAGAATCGATGCACTCATGAAAGTAAGATCCCGCAACTAAGATACGTAAATATATGTGTTTACCTGATCGGTGATATCTCGCGGAGAATGCTCATCGTTAGGCGTGTGCAAACGTACTGAATATCTTTTGATCGCCTCCTCGATAATGTCGCATTTACTCGTTGAATGAATTATAAACGTCTTCGGATCAAGGAGCCAAATCGTTTCTTGTCGTTCGACGTGTTGTGGAAGAGGCCAAATCTCCCCTTTTGTTTTTGAATAAGGATCTGGCCATGCAAAGATATTGCATTGATAGTAATTTATCAATGTAAGAAGGCAGAGGATGGAACTGGCTAGAGACGTTTCAAACATCAGCACGTTATTGCCGGGATAAGCCACTGCAAATACGTCTTATGAAGAGAATTTTTTGAATTTTCTTCACAATATTAACGCATATAGGCGGTTTTTCAATGACTTCAATTTCTATCTCAATGGATTGAACTTCACATATACACACACTCAACCTGAGACGTTCTACGGCACATAATAATAGAATTTTATATAACTAATAAGGAAAAATTACAAATTTTACTGTAAGCCGTATTCAAGCGTTCAGATATGAAGTGGCACTTTTTGTCGACGATATGACCACTCCGTTTCTGAGTTTCTTATTCAACGAAACTAGATGTACTTTCGATCACTAGAGCTTCACAAATGCTTCGAGACGATCAACGGCCACTTCTAATCGAAGTCACCTGGCTATCTTTAAAGAATAGGGTGAAGCTATGTTCACAACATCGAATAACAACATGAGCCTACAAAGCAATGCGTACAAAGAGTGGTCACTTTCATTTGGTTTATCTATTTATTCATTTCAACCTTGTGGATGGAGACAGCTGGAAAGAGCAAAACATTTGTAAATCAACAGTCCAGGCGAGTAAACATTTAACATAAAAGCAGTAACAGTTTCAACATCGAAAGGATTCAGCCGTAGTTTGAAAGCTGAAAGAGTGGTTGCATTAACGAGAACGGCAAGAAATAGACCCAGACTCGTAAAATATGAAAGTGAAAACTATGCAGAACACTGTTCCTGCCGCAACACTTTTTGTTAAATGGAGCTGGTGCTGACTTTTACTATGGTGAAGGGGAAACTGCAACAAGAATGCGGACAGCCGCACACAAATCATACCAGAGACTGCGATATTCTTGTGACTTCGGGCCGAAGGGGCAGTGTAATCTGACGTAGGGGGGAGGGGGAGAGGGAGGGCTGCGATATGTTTTGCGAAAGCGATATCACTGAAGCGTTTTATAAATATTTCCTTCCACTTTGTCATCACAAACTAAAGGAGGTGAGCAAACTGGTTTTCGAAATAGGTCAGCAATGGCCAAATAATGCCTTTCGACAGTGCTCCATACATTTGTGCTGCGAGGTGCAGAGAATAATAATTTGCAATATATATACGAAGACTTCTCAGCAACAATGAAAAAAGTAGCCTTGAGTGAACTTCAAGGGCCCCTATAAAATCAAGGTTAGGGCACCATCTGTACTACAAAGAATCCCATTTCTTAGCTCGAGAAAACATTCAAATTGGGAGTTAATATGTACTACATGACATTTTTTCATGGGAAATATTTTACTGCCATAATTTCGAGCAGTTGGCGAATCTATCAACGTCCTTCTGCAGAGCACGGAACTCATAGGCAGGACATGCAATCGTAGGTAGACTATGAGCTCATCAACGAATGGCTCGGTACTACTCGCTATGTTATCAGGCACTTGTTAATATGTGCAGAGGAAAAAAACAGTATCCAAGGCACCTCCTTGTGGGACGCTCCACGAACTGGATGCGAGAGGAGTAACTATCACCTTGAAAACTTGATCTAAAACAGAAAGCGCTGACCTACTTCAGAAAAGAGTCTACCTTGTAGCATTTCGAGAGCAGCTTTTCATGACTGATCATGTCAAAGGTTTTGTCTAATCAATATAAGCAGCTTTGGTTTCAGTCTTCACATTCAACACACACACCCAATCGCTTAAACAGGAAAACTAGAGATAACGCCGAACTATGCAGAATTCAGAAGATCGTCTTGCACGAAATGGTCTACTGATGCACTTCTGATAGTCAATCCGGAAACCTTACAAACAAAGGAAAAATCTTTTGGAATCGGGTAACTGAAACAAGCAGAAAGGCTTCGACAATGAAGTACTGTTTTCCCAACCTGAGAAGTTAAAAGTTGACAGCAATTATATAGGAATGCTTGAGAGATGAGGTCGCATAAATTGGAACAATGTGACAGTAAAATGCTTTTAAAAATTCGCTCTTTAGCCGGAAGTAAGGAGTATTCCCGACAGCGGTTGGAAGAGAGATGTTTGAGATACGTTGAAATACGTACTGCATTGTGAATTTTTTCAATCATATCACTGAGTTCTTTTTCAAAGATCTTTAAGTTGTACTCAGGTCAATTTTGCTCCGTACCCAACAACCACCGACTTGCAAACAATAGAACAAGGGTTGACTTCAAGTGAACTTCACAGCATGAAAAAATATTCCTATGTTGACGGCCGCCCTACTTCCTCTTAAAGAGACAACAGAACTTGAACCTGACCTGAAACTTCCCTCTATCTGAAGAATGAACCTGAACATTTTTAGGTCGATTCAATAGTAAAGCATCTTCAAAATAAGAAACCATGATATACCTTTTACTAAAAAATTATAGTGCTGTTTTTACGAGACGATGCATATCGACCAATTATATGATAGTTAAGTACAATGTACGAGAATGTCTCAAGGCTCATTAATAAATTCGATAAATATTAAACTATGTTAAACGATTGCAACTTATCAAAAAAAAAAATCGTTAATATGATAACAAAGACGCCTACAAAGCAAATTGATTAATTTTGTTCCCTCATTTTAATTTTGTTCCTTCATTTTCAGAGGTAAACAACTGCATACAGCCGGAAAATCCCGGAATCTGGAAGCGCCACAAAAGACGATCCCAGTGTATAATCTCAATCCCGTCACCCTCTTGCAATCACCTCTCTTTCGCACAATCAGTATGAGGCCTGTAATATGAGTGAGTCAACAGATAGAGAAAGTGCGAATGAGTCCGCAACGCAACAAGCCGTTCCGAACTGCCCTCTTCAAAGAATCTACTCGCCTTTGCGATCCTCGAGTCCGGCTGTCCCGAAACCGCAAACAACGCCCTGCTCTCTTCTAATCAAAGAAATACACAACATAAATAGACTATCTGAGTAGAGAGAAAAAGAAAACTTTACAACTTCATTTGAAGGAAAAGCACATAAATAATCTGCTTTTAAGCTCATATCATATTACAATCCTCAAAAGTTAGATTGAGCTCATAGGCAGTGTCATCCAAATACCGCCGAACGTTTCCGACAGCCATCACCCTCTTGAATGATGCGAGGCGACGATTTCTTGCGTCTAATATTTCCGAAAAAGAATATGGCAACTGATTCTTACGCAATTGCCGTTCGGTGACATTTACTTTGGAGTTGGATCAAAGTTGACGGTCTTCAGGTTTCAAAATGGATCGCCCATCACGATCCACATCCATTTTGTATCCCACCTTTATATCACAAGCACATTCGATTTTGATCAAACGATCACAAACCTCTCAAGACCCCCAGTAGAATAAAAAACCTTTCAAGATTTTACCTTTTTATCACTACGACGTTTATTCTTGTCATTCACAATATTATGAAAAATGCAAGCTCATCTTTTCGAGTGCTGCCACCTCCTCAGGTGTGAATCAGTGAAGAAAACGACTGGCGCAGCTTCAAGTCAGCCTAGTTGCGTTCGCCTTTCTTCGATTTGCTCTTCTGTTGGTGGAGGCGTCGACATCCTCAAATAAATATTCCAAATAAAGATCACTCAGTGGGGACATACCCGCCCTCAATTTCCGGCAAGTATTGCAGTAGTCAACTGGCGATAATATGATGAAACGATGCGTTGAAAAATTTTTACCCTCAAACAATCTTTACCAATTTATTTCAGGATTACTTTGTTCTTGTGCAATTATGAAAGCCTACTGTTAAACAACCTTGATAACCTCTATGTTTATTCCGCTTCCCTCCGCTCTCACCCATTCCGCTTCCCTCCTCTCATCCACCCACCTTTCAAAAGTGATGATTATCTCGTGATTCTAGAAAGCAGGACATCCGGAAAACCTATCAATCGCTTACCTCTTCCACGATGTCCGTCACATTTTTGAAGGGAACTAAAATTCGTCGCATCAGCGGAAGAAAAAAACCACCTGTTGACGATACATCGATGGTTGAGGATTTCCGGGCTGACCCTTCTGTTGATAATAGGCGGGTGGTACTGTGCCGGTGCGGATTGCCCTCTTTGGGAAGCTGGGCCCTGAGGATAGAGTGCATTTGTGGCTGTCCCTGCGGCGGCATGCCCCCCCCCCGTTGTCCCCGCGGCGAGAAACGATCGCCGACGGTGATAGCTGACTCGATGATGGTTGTGGTTGTGACATTCCTTGCGGATACCCTAAAATAATCTTTCCTTTTCGAAGTATATCACATCCCTAACCAACTTTTGAAATAAGGAGGGACCTGCATCGACAAACTCGATGTAGTTGGCTTTGTTCTTGCCTTATTATACAACAAATCAATAGTGATATGCGAGCCGAGAACTTCGAAGATCCATATCTCGCAATTCTATCGATATTCCCCTGTCTTCGAACATCGTTCCGGTATTCTCGAATGATTTAGGACAAATGTATTACCTTTTGAGAGTTCCAAAAATATCTAACTGAAGACATCAATCTCAGCTTTTTCGAAATCAGATCATCCATCAAGAGAAATGGCATGAAATATTTTTTAAACTATTAATTTCAACGACTTAACAAAAATCGGCATATTTTTCAGTCAGTGAATCAAAATAAAACAACTAATTGTTAGGAAATATAATTTACCCGTTAAAACGTGCCATTAAATAAGAGACTGTGATGCTGATCTCAAGAATCAGCTTTGAGATGTGAAATTCATCGTTTGCGGTCACTCAACATCGGCTTATAAACATACTTCACTAACTAATTACAATTTGCATATGAAAATCCAAATGTCATCAACCACATCGATCATCTAAGCAATAGACGTTTCGCCGTTCAAATATTCTCAAAAACGAAGCATTCAGTGCTACCTTCAAGGATTAGCAAAAGGGCTTACACAAAAGATGGCCATTTGCCTAGTAGCGAAAAAAGTAGTAATTCGGATTTGATGAGAAATTCAAACTTCCATGTACCGAATACAACAAGAGTAGTAGCAAAGTTCTTAATCACTTACTAATTTGATGCAATAATAACGTTTACAAGGCAGAATAACATTAGGTCAATGAAAACGAGACATCTGAATACCTCAGTCCGTTAGTTATTAATGACGAAAATCGATCGAAACGCTCACTCGTTCGCAATCGGGAAGATTAGCATTAACAAAAGCGATATTCTTCGCTTGTTGGCAGAATCGAAAAATTCGTGCAATTCGGTTGCTATTCGCTTCGTTCCAGCGTCGAAATTCTCGTTTGAAAACTGCCAGCTTGCCGATTCACCTCCTCTAGCGCTTTTTTAAATCGATATAGCTTCCATTCACCAACATCATCGATTTAACGCCGGCACGTCCTCTACCACTCCAATCCGCAGAATACCAAAGGCAACACTGACACTGCAAGCAAATACGTTCACCTTTTATATGCGCCGAATTTTGCCTCAAGGGGTACATAGGCAGTTTGTTCTGCTTTGCGACTATCAAGGCATTCGTAGATAGTTAGATCTGTTGTGTGATCACCCTTTGCCCTACTCAGCACGAAATCTGGCCTTTGCTGATCTCGCTTACACATTCACTGATTGCTCATCAACTATTTTTGACTGCTAAAGTGAGTTGCATGCCTTTCTGTGCAAAATGCCATTTAAATCACAAAACATGCACATAAAGTAATCAATCGCTATCAAATAGGGCAGAATCAATCATAGGACAAATTTTGCAGTTTGAACGCTTCCAACAAGGGTTTGAGTTGTCAGCGGTGTAAAGAACGATTTGAAATCGACTTTGTCAGCAGTGAGCATGCGTATTCGCCATTTGGCCAATAACATCAACGCAATAACAATCAATGAAAATGGACGTCAATTTAGAGACACAAATATTCACAAAGAGCGAAAACAATCTGGAGAAGAGTTAACCATGAATAATGTTTTTTAGGAAATTAGTAGCAATGGGACGAAAAATAAGCATAGGAAGAAACCAAGCAACTCAAAAAAATGGACAAGAATATGCCTGAAAAGGTTAAATTTCTGAAAAACTTTCCTGTCAAAATGCATCATCACCATAGACTACCATCTGCGCGTCATTAAAAGAGAATCATTCGCAGCAACCTCACAGCCTTAGGTTCCAACTTCGCTATGTTAAAAAGGGAAGTAAACTTTGTTTTGTTGTGATAATATCATCCTGTATTCGTTTGCTACTAACGGTGGAACGCACAGAACTCACCTGAAATTCAGTACAGTGCTCTGCAGCGAGGTGAGTGAGTTGTCCCGTGTAAGGACTTTCCAATTCCACGCCCTTCTCCTATACTGACATCAAACGAGCATCTGAAAAAAAGGAATGCAATTAGAATCGAAGAACAAACATGATGCATTTCGAGAGTATTTCCTCGACTTATCATTATATGATGATAACCATAAAAAAGAATGAAATATATGACATCATACTCCGAAATAACGGTTCTCTTGTTTGAGTGTCCTGTGAGACATATTAAACAGCACGTTTTAATAACAGCTTTTCTTAATGTCATGCTTCGCACTGTTCTAAATGTGAAATAACTAGGAACGCCTTTGTTGTTCTTGCACGGCATATCATTCCTTAGCGATGGTCGTCTGGAATATATTACTAGCCCCCTACAACCAGGACATATCCTTTCTAAGGGTTGAATTGCTAACCAATATAAAACACTTCACAATTTTTGTCAGTACGCCCATTCTTGTACACTTAACCGCATCCTCCAACGTAAAATAACGATTGTAAAGCAAGCGCACCACAATCGAAACCCGATTAGCAAATCTACAGTACCTTTAAGAGTGAAAAACCCATGCAGACGATGAAACTGCAACCGGAATGGGAATAACAAACGAACAAACCATGCAAAATATCTTCATAAGCTTTCACCGCCGTAAGTTTTGTGGTTGGAGAATTAAACTTTCAGAGGGGGAAATGGATGCACAAATCTGCAAGCACAAACACAGAATTTCAATACTACACAGTTGATTCGAGATGTGAAGACGCAAAAAAGCAGCCGATCGCTGCTGCACTGTGAATCACTGTATTCGACCGCTTCGGAGGAACTCTGACGAAGCGGTAGGCACTTCGTTCCCATTTCCATCCACAACTCAAACTCATACTCCCCTAAAGACTTGCAAAAACCTTGCTTACTTTACAATATAAATCAAGTAGCAAACATTCAAAGCTCTATTCCTCGTGAAGGGAGATCAGCACCTGGAAAATATTTGCCAGCTCATCGTTTAAAACAATACCTACCTAGAGCTCATTATTAGCGTCTTATTGTACAATTGTAAATGCTGTCCATACCATCCAAGCAACAAAGCACCTTTCCATACGCTACTATTCACCAATTTCAATACTAATAACGTCCATCACATAAAATTTGACGTAAAGTTGAAATAAGTCCTTATAATTCCATGCTTCATACCACACTATTATATGAACAAACCTATAACACAATAAAGGTATAACATGTCATATTTTTGTCTCAATAATTGGATTAAACAACACCTTGCATGTTTACTTCATATACTGATCACTCTTCTGCAACTTCAGTTAGCTCTATATAGCGAAATATCTAAAAATTTTTCAACTTAAGACTGTTTAGTCTGAGAATAAATTTCAAACGAGCAAAGAATGTGCCATTTCCACAGATCACCTGTCGATTGTCGACCTCTACGCAATAAACTACCCACTTGTAAAAATCATATAGTCACCTAGACCTAAAGTATAGCCACCATCCTACAAAATACGATGAGTGTGATCGCTACATACTACGTCAGTGGATCGATCATGGTGCGAACCTACATGATGAAGAACATTTAGAGGTCAGAAACACCAACTAGCAAGGTTAATTAAAGAAACACACAAAGCAACGTAATGTAGCATAGGGCCATTCTATCACTGGATTTCATGCATCGAAAAAATGGCCAAAAACTCTTAGTTTATTCATTCCAGTGTATAAAAGTGTTATTATTCATACAGACTGCGATAGAAAAAGAGGGAAATTATGCACTTTATGCCATCTTATTCGATGCATCAATTTCAAATGCAGACGTATGACATATTCCAGCACTGGAGCTTTGCTCTCTCAACACATTGGGGCTACCCTTTGCCATTAAGAGAGAGTGCACTGATGGGCACTTTATCAAATAGGATGATAAAGGGCTTGCAAAACAGATCGATATCAAGCTACCTCGCATTCGGCCATGGTTAATAATAAACGACCACTACACAAGTTTCAAACATCCTCCATTACCGATTAAGTATCATGTCCGAAATGTATTCAGTCAAGAAAGTAGCTTATGATTCCATTATTTCTGTTAGCTTGGACGGTCAATTTCCACAAAATTCTGCCAAAGTTTTATGGAAAAGCAAAAGTCTGGATGGCTTTCCCAGTGTCTTTTCTGATCCGGACGGAAAGCTGTCCAATATCTAGCGAACTCAAACCCAACCTTATTTCATATGCTCCGTAAAAATGGGTCGTGTGAAATCATTTCAGCTTCACAAAGCCCAGCTAATCGCTGCCTGCATATGCAAACGCTTGTGACGGTCTCAGGTAGGTAGCTTAGCGACACCGTAACGGTCCGTTGCATAGGTTTAAACCAGAATAACAAACCGTCACCCCGCTACAGTCTTCAAAACAGTTCCTTCATAATAGGGAGTTTAGCCAGTCCTTAATGTAGTGGAACCCGACAACAACTCGTCTTTTACGGGTTGCATTTGCCCCCAAATGCTCTCCTTTATTGTAAAACATTTGTTCATAGTGGACGCCTTTCTCGATTTGCATATGCACTTGAGTCACCACTCTAAAAAAGTTTCCTCGAGAACTGCCAAGGTTCGGCAGCACTCGATTTCCTTCGAAGGTTCCCGAACATCCCAAGTTCCCGAACTCCAAGTCTCCGAACTTCACTTTTAATTTGCACGTCTTAAGACATGTTGGACATTTGCAAAAAGAATTTTTGATCCAAGATTAGTCATAATCGTTGCTTTATGGTATCAGTCCGAGCAGTTATACTTGTAAACTATCAACTCAAAAGCGAGGCACTTCAAAGCTTTCATCGGCTCCAAGTATTAAGTAATAAGATAGCACTAGATAGAGAATTATATCAATGAGTGATGATTCAAAAGATAAGCATTCGCACAGAGGTAGAGAGGGATAAATTGTAGTGAACGCTGTAGCAAGTTCCAACAAAAGCCACGATAAGCTTTTACTCGAAGTATTTCTTGTATTAAAGTGTTTTTATTTATTTATTAATTGTTTCATAAATTAAACTTAGAGCGCAATCACTCAAAACAATCGATCAGTGCATCTCCCGATAGGGCTATATTTCGGGCACCTGTTTAAAGGGTAATTAATGATAGCATCAATGATAGTGACAAAAAGATTAATATTTATGGAAAGAAACGATTGGTAAATAAATAAAAACACTTTAATACAAAAAATACCTCGAGTAAAAGTTGAAGTACCTAAAGAATTGAAAGAGAACTAACCCAGGTAACGATAGTTCTCCATCCCCTCCTTCATAGGTAGTGCGAGTGACGATTGTCCGGGTGGACTTCGACTTCTTCCATGTTAACGACACTCTTACCTGCAAGAGACCAATTCTTCAAACAAATCTAGCTCTCGTCACTGACGTTCGATATACAACCGAGAACACGCCTCTTCTCATTGAGAGATGCACGTTAATAGCGCGAGAGGGAACGCATCTTTGTCCTCTATGTAGTAATAAAGAAAAAAAGCAATAAAAAACCTGTATAGAACCAAGTTCTGAGGGCATGCATGTGTCAGATTATCGAACAAGGCGAACTGTAAAGTATATTACAGCTTGCTTTGTTAAGAATTGAAATTTTTATTGCTTTTTCTTTGTTGATAACTGAACCATAAGTCGCAATCTCTACGCGGTTTTTACTAACGAACTTCAAATTTTTTAGAATTTTATAAATTCTAGAGTGGTTCTAATTTCGAATAGGAAATTGTTCGGGAGGCACGACCTAAGGTCAAATTCTCCACTTGAGATAACGTTCCAACAACATCAACCTCATAACGCTTACGCAGCTCAACGTTTCTAGCATCTGCATCTATCTGAAAGCAATACAACTCACCAACATAAACTCAACCACACTACTTCATATCTCATCAACGATATTTCGAGAAGTTAGAATCTTACTCAGAGGAATTGCTATCACATAACTGAAATGTGTAGCAGAAAAAAATACTAAGGATCTAGCAACAGAATTACACAAAAGCATTTCCACCAATAAACAACCTACAAATTAAGTAACGCTTATACACGACCATTGATTTGTTATGAATCCTTATGAAACATTGGAACGTCAAACTAGAAATACAATTAGAATCCGATATTATGGAGACATGATATCGTAACCAGCTAGAAACATCTCAATAAATGATCGGTACACAAACTACCTCCGTATATTCGAGGATGAACCTCGACGCTACCACTCGAACGGAGTATACTCTGCACAATAACTGATTCTGATTGATAACGGCAACAACATAACCACACCCCCTCAGCTAAGCACTTATCGTTCCCCTGAGGGCTGGCAATTATATTGCTCTACTGTGCATGTAATCTACGATTGCTAGTGACCATACAAAATGCAATTTAAAGCAGAACGATTGGTGACATTCGCAGATCATAAGCTGGCATTTCGGTCACACGACAAGTCGAAGTCAACCAACGCAGAATCAGGCAACGCAGAACAAATCTCTAGTCGCAGATCAGTGCGAAGAATAAAACCTTCAAGAGGGTCACTAACGATCAAATATTTTCTGACGTGGCATATGATGCGACTAAGGATTTTCTTATTTTCATTTTATGCTATACAAATATTTGATATATGCAAATTTTGAATTGGTTTTGAATTTTGATTTAAGATCACGTGAACTTTCTTAAGCATTCATATTGAATCGATCGCAAATGTGATGCGTAGAATTAATGAAAAATGAACAGTTGCGTTATTGGCAAAGATATTGCATTAGAATGCAAAAACTTCGAATTTGCATTTAAAATGCTAGCAGAGATTGGGTTTAAAAATTTACGCATTTCATGTGCAAATCTACATAAATCTAAATCAAAGTACTAAGTTGACAGCTTCATTAAATAGTCGAATTAAAACGAATTTGAAAATTTTTGAGAGACATCCATAATTGCGGCTTTACACCCTTAGTGCAACGCATTACTACTGCATCGTTATCGTGCGATACACGAATCCAAACACTCAATCATGATAGAACATTGTGTAATGATTGAATATCTAAATGAGCTTCCCTCTACGAATAAACTCAATCACTGCTTGACTTCCATAAATGAACGTAAAACACATTGATTTATCGTACTGGCCATATGAGTTTTAACAGGTTTTAATAATATTTCAATTTTTTTTAAATAAAATAAGACTAGAGATTTCAAATAAATACAGTTCTTATTGATTAGTTGATCAAATAGAGTAGGTGATATTGATCTATCAATATTGATGAAGACTGATAAGATAATCAGTGAACAACATTCAACTAAACGATTACTGTAAGTGCGCTCTATTATTTATTAGGACCGAATAACTGTATCTGAAGTTTGGAATAATAACGATGCCATTTTATCTACAGTCATTAACAAAAATAGTACACTTAGTGCATTAAAAGTGATCAATAGTCATTTCTGCAGTTTTCTGGTAAATCATAGCGCATATCTAAACATTCCGTTCATGCCATGTAAGTTTCCTATGTCCTTAAAAAAGAAGCAGTGTTGAGATGTTCTATGCTATTGGGACGTTCGAATAACAATATAACGTTTTTAGAGTAATTGAGTGATGGATTTCGCTATAACACTATCAACATTTTGCCTTAATTCCTTTCGCCGTAAAAAAGCTGCATTCAACTAGAATTGGTGGTCTATTTCAGCACAATATATTCAATAAATCTTTTTTCCATGCTCACTCACTCTCAAATCATTCAATGTTTTTTCCATTAAATCATTGCGACTGCATATATTGCTTCCTTATTATGAATGGGATCTGATGAGATGTCTATCTATATTTCATGAAGCTATAACGATCCTTATGCATCTATATTTTAAATAAATTAAAGCTTACAAGAGAAAAAATTATAGCAACACTACTTGATATCTTATCAACGATATTTCAACGGCTTAGAATCTTACCAAATCAACTATCACATGCTATCACATAACTAAAATGCGTAGCAGAAAAATTACTAAGCATCACGGTCATGCAGTATTGCTTTTGAATGCGTAATAGAAAAAAGTTTAGGTGGAATACAATATTGCTTTTGAATCGCATCAGAGAGTAGACTGATTTATGATTCGGGGTCAGGCCATTCAGCCTCTCACGAAATCAGTGGAAACTTTTCACTAACTTGGCGTTTTGGCTAACGGAGTCACCATCAGGCATCTTCAAAGCGGTGGCTGCATTGATCCACATTTGAGGATGCTTAATGATTGTTCCACGAGCGAAAATACCGCGTAAATAACAAGTCCCCATCGATTTCTCATAACCTTTAAATGCTCAAACCCCTGAACTATTAGAAAATCTATTTTAAAAAAGTGCGCCTGTTGCCTCCTCCGCTTTGCCAGCCTCCAGCCTGGGGTGTAGGACAATGATGCTCTCTCGAACCCGAGAGATCTGTCCCTTCGCGGGCTGGAAGCCTGGCACCTTTGTAGCAAGGTTAAACCTCCTGAGGCATATGCCCCGCTACCATAGCTGCCAGGCGGACAGTGTCACCGCTGTGACACGGCGAGGCGAGGAGGTAGGACTTTGCAGCGGTCATCTCATATCATTACATATTGACCTCTCCCAACAAAATTGAGACTGCACAGACTACTTCCTACTCGCGAAGTAGTAGGGAAATTAACCACAGTTAAAAAGAAACGTATGGAAAATACTGGTAGATGGCTTATGTCATACATACTATCCTAAACAAAAGGAGTGCAATGTGAATAAATAATCTGAACAACAAAACTTTCGTAAGCAAATAATAGAGAAAGAAACAAATAACGGAGAAAGCCGACGAGGCGAAGAACGCTAACGTAAGAGAGGCATGCGCTTTTTAAATTTAATTCCACACATCAATTGGCTGCACAAACATTCGAAAATTGAGGAGTTAATCAAAATTTGCGATTTCAGAAAAAAGATGCAAATCCAAAGATCAACTTGCATAGAAAATGATTTGTGCAGCAGAGACTCCATATTATGCCATTACCAGCAACTACAAAAATCCTCCGGTCTATGAAACAACCTGACACTAACCTCGAAAGAGATGGCACCATTCGGTATTTCCCTTCTTGCATAGGAGAGGAAGACGGTGTGTGGACCGGTGATGAGCGGTTTCAAAGTGACGTAGTAAAGACCGCCTTCGACCTTTTCGATCCATCATTCCACTTCGTGTTGTCGCATTGGTGCGCCCGCACCAGCGTTACCCACATCGACTTTTAATTTTCTCGGCTTGCCCATTCCCCGGAGTTCATTCTTTAGAGGAAGGTAAAATGCCCACCGTCACGAAAGAATACTTAACTCAAAGCAGCTTGAGGAATACTCATCCAAAAATGATTGCGTATTCAAAAGTATCCTATAAAAACCTCAATGAAGAGCCTCTTAACTAACCTCATCGTATGGTTTCATGCTTTTCTCTCATTTGAATACTTTATTTTCTGGCTATATTGATATATTCCCAAAGCATTTAAAAACCTTTCAACTGAGTCAGAGGAGATCTCAAAAAGTATACCATTGCACGTGCTGCACCACTACCCAATACTATATGCAAAGAGCACATGTTTTTTGGCACTTTTAAACAAATTTTTGTTCCTATCTCTTTTTCGCCACTAATGCACATAAGCGTCGTCTAAACATTGCTGATTAAAAACAACGTTGAACTCTATCACCAAACTTGTTTCTACCGAGGTACAAAGTGCGCCCACTTCCTGTACGATTCATCTGTACCACGAACACAAACTCTCTTCTCTAACTGTGTAGTTACTCTATACCGCAAAGTACCTTCTACATGCTTAGTTTACCTGTTCTGTAAGCACAACATGTAACCTCAATAGTTGTAGTTCCTCAGTGTTGCAAATCTCATCTGCCTGTACACTTCATGCTCTCTAAGAGATTCTTTCGAGAGGAAGGACAAAAGAAAAATACAAGAGGAACTTTCCACTGTCTTCGCCAACCTTAATCAAAAACACCGATTAAAATAAACACACATATACAATTAATACGAAGGAACATATTAGTTTAACATAGAAAAATTCGCAAATAAGGGGTCTGTTGCGATAGCATTCAGAAAAAGATCATTTCTGCTATTGCTATGAAAAAGTTCGATAAAAAGCAACGGAATATTTTCCACTCACAAAAATTATTTCCTGCTCATTTTATTTAAAAAAAGTGACAAATGAGAAAAAAATTGTTTCTTTACATTTGCTCCCTCCTGTCCTATTCTTAATGCTCTAGTGATAAGTATTTTTGCCAATCCCTAGTAATAAGTGATAAGTATTCGGAACAATGGAAGTATAAACTGGAAGCAGGATATGTCCCATAAGATCTATACACAATTTTTAGATCTTTTGTAATAAGATTATGGGACATAAATGGGGAACGTAACGCAGTGAGCGAAGTTTGCTTAGATTGTGAAAGTGAAAAACTGGAATGAAAACTTTTGCAAAAATAGAGATGCGACAAATAGTTATAAAGGATTTCGAGAAGCAATTTGGGGAAGGGATATCTCTCGCCTCAACTCACCTCATTGTCGTATAAAAAATTTGGTACGAGTATCAAAGCAAACACTGTACCCTTCCACTACCCCCTTCCCCTCCACCCCCCCCCTCCCCGAACAGACAACTTGACTCAAAATTTCCTCTGAGTTTCCGGGAAAGAAGCAACACTTTTTTAAATGCCAAAGAAAATCCATTCAAAAAATGTAACACTTCAAATCGACAAATCGACATAAACAAACAACATAATCAACAGTGAAACCAATGCAATCCAAACAGTGAAATTTTCGATGAATATCGGAACGATGTATGCACAAACAAAGAAATTCAACTTCCAATAATAGGATTCGGTGATCTTCTTTAGAGATTACCCAATTTTGAGTGAACTTTTGGAAGAAATAACATCAGAAAAGGTTTGTTCGTATTTATTTCCCATCCCTCCCTCCATCCAATTTTCTCTGAACTGCCCGACTCCATTATTTTCTTATCACCATAAAGGTCATAAAAATCCTTCAAAACAAACAACAATCATCACTCAAAAGAAGCAAAATGCACAAACAAAGCAATGCATCACAACCGCCAGTTTAAACAGCGAGCCTTTAAAGGAATTCGTTGGTAATAATAAATAAACGACCCGACAAGTGATACCTCTATCTGCATGCATCTATGCTTATCACCCTTTGAAAGAGTATCATTTCTGAGGACATCACTTAATACACATTCCTCATAAAATACGATATTTAGTGCGCATTTCTCGATAAACATGCTTCTGCTAATGACACTTATGTCAAATCCGCTAGACGTTAATTAGTAGCATCTATAGGCGAAGGTTTTGTTTTCAATTCTTCTCCGCTTGTTTTCTCGGCTTTGCCCTTCAACCTGCTTGCTTTATAAAGACGTCAAGGAACGACGTTTTCGATTACTGCGTCAAGGATTATTCGCGCAAATTGAAGCAATCATTGCATAACGTAGGATTCGACATTGCGCAAAAGTACCATACTCACGCCATGTTACATAATCCTTCGCACAATGGATGCGCCTTCCCCTTCCTCCTCTTATTTTGCCGAGAACATGAGGAATGATTCTCCTCCAATCACTTAGAGCCTCTCTGAATTTATACTAGTTTCGGTAATCACCAAATATTGCACTCGCCTGCGCAAAACAAACTGGATATCACTCCATCAAGATGAGCAACCCACTGCAATACAAATGAAAAGAATAAACCACTTTCGAGGCCTTCGACACGGATGCCCGATATATCGACATGCGGTTTCACATTGATTCTACCTTGAGAATCTTCACTCCAGCAAATACCAATTTCAGCTTAAAAAAAACTCCAAATAAATTACTAAATTTGATTAAAAATAATGCCTTCATAAAAAACCTGGATTATCCCAATGATGGAAGAACTCATAATACTAGTTGAACAAAAAACCAAAACAAAACCGACAAGCGTAAGATGTTTTGCAAAGGATTCAGATCAAATTTTAGCTCGAAATTTAGCTGTTTACCGATTAAATCAACACAGCAATATTGTTTTCACGTGAACATAAGCAATGAGAAATATTGCGATGACAATTCGGAGGTAGCCGGATTCGGATGAGATGGGCAATAATTTGTAAACTGGGTTGGGAGAGGAATGCCGAATGAATAATCTTCTATGATGAAATCACACAAATCAATGTAGCGACTGAATCCTCTTAGTAGGCCACAGAATACTGAACGTTAAACTGCATCAATCAAACCATTTGCTTAATAGTGTCAGTATGCAATGTGCACGCAACTAATGATATATGGTCGAGGCATTTTACGTCGATGAAATAACAGACGGGGAAGGAGGAGGGATGGAGGATCGAACTTCTTCAATTCTGTTGGAACTGCAACTTCCGGCGAGTGCCACCAATAACATCTCGCTTCTCTCCAACAACTATTCACAAAAAATCGTCCCTCCCATATAACACCACTAAGCACTCAACACTTTTGTGTGTATAACGCTCTCTTTTCCCATCTTTTCTTAACCGGCCTCTCCGCTCTGCCTCTCCCTTTCTAAAAGGAGCAGTCATTTGAGGAAATTATTTATATAACTAAGTTATAGCAACCTGATAAGCGCCCGTCTGGGAGCAGTATGCCTGACAGTGAAGAAGCCATCATTGTTGTGGAGCACACTGAGATCCACGGCAAAGCCTTTCTTGTCGCAAAGTGCTACTTCAACCCCACCAGGTCCCGCTTCCTTTGCATCTATGAAAAACCTTGTCGGCTGTTGGGACCGAACATCAGGTCCCACTCCCGGTCCATGTACGCGAACCTGATTCGCATCCATGCTTCACGCACTTTCACCTGAATTACATTTAGGTTCTGTACTTACAGGAAAACGATACCATCTTAGCACATCCGCCTCACTCAATGATGGGCGGCTTTCTTCAGAAATATTAAGTCGGGATGTACTATCTCTGCAAGTCGCTTAGCCTAATCTGGTAAAAGTAGGAGATGGGATAAACGATTTCTGTTGGCGAACACATGAAATTCAGTAGGGAAGGAGACCACCTCAAAGCGGAGATGGGAAGAGTGAAATGGAGTTGGAAGGGACATGGATGACAGCTGACTTTCAAAAGAACGTAATATTAAACCTCAAACTAGTAGTTTCACTCATTTTCTAGCATTGCAAGTTATTACCTATTCAGTGCGAGCATTAAATTCGAATCAATAAAAATGTAATCGTCATCAACAATGAATAATCCATACGCTTACGAGTAATTCTACAAGCAGCACACAGCATTCAATAAATAGTGCAACGTGGAGTGCATGCCCATGGTGACCATTTCTATATAACATCAAAAACAATCCTTCAGTTTTTTCATTTGAGATATCAGAACATTGTCTTTCCATATTACAGCACATTTCATCAAAGTTCAACTGTCAAGCTTCGCCTTTAGCCTAAATACGCAGATAAATTAACGTAGATAAAGCAGATGAGATAATGACTAAAGAAAAAATAAGAGAATCCCAGTAATAAGAGTGCGGCTTCCAGTGACTATTTCGACCACACAGCTTGAAAACAACAAACCTCTTGTCGATGGACGTTGCACATCGACGACAGTGACAGCGCTGCTGTCAGCAAGACTGCTCGGTTGTATCTCATATACGCCACTATCTATCCGTCCTTCTCAGCAGCCTGATCCTCGTAGGTGGGTGTCCTTCCACCACTTGCACTTTCGTCACTTCTTTCTTCAGTGCTTTCCGCAATACCTGACGTTTGATTGTGAAATTATCTGCAATTCCTTGCATTTGGCATTCTTGTAATCCATATATCTGAAGATGAGAGACTCACCTCATTAATGTTTGCTTCTTTAGTCTTGTTAGAATTGAATGTTATTTAATTTCTTCATAAATTCTATTCTTGAAATCCTTCGAAAAACCTCAGCTATATTATAAAAGGGAAGAGCAAAGACAAAAGATGAAAAATCAAAAATCAGCTGCCGCATGTTGCATATAAATCCAAAAGTATTCAACATCATTGCGTTTGTTAATGTAGCTTTGCCAGCATAAAACACCTCAAACAAACACATTCAGATAGTGCTGGAACCCTTTCGATGACCATCCAGTATTGTAAAATGTCAATCAAATGAACACCCCCCCCCCACCCCTTGTTCCAAAAACATCATATCACCGAATTTTTTCCATCCCACTGCAAACAATCAATAACCGAAAATTGAAGTTTCAACTTACTACGGTGGGTAGAACATCATGTGATCACGTTTTCCACTATGAATTATAAACAAAATTGGCCACTCTCCACTTTAATATATGTAAAATATCCACGAACAAACAATCCACCCTCACTGTAAAGTAGGCTTCAATGAGCCTAGCCAAGCCACAAGCACAACATGATCATACTGTACTACTATTGCTCTCACTATGCCTTCAACAAAACACTCTCACTGCTGGCAATATGACCGGTTGTAAACATGCAAACAAAACAAGTGCAACTTTTAACCCTTAATACAACATTCAAAACAAACTTCTTAACGAAAGCCTTACCCTAACAACATTATCTTATCAACAAAATCTATTGAATTCATCTGTAATGATACAATAGCTCAACAAAAATAACAATCATTGCGATGTCTATGTTGATATGCTGTGAGCAGTGCATACAACGATGACCGGTGGGGTAAGCACCTCGAGGGCTACGTGTTCGATGCCACTGTCATTACTGATGGGGCCAATCCACCTATTATTCACCTTATAAATTTAGTAAATCCCTAGCTGAGACGGCAAACAGACTCATAGACACACGGACACAACTTAGCCATCATAAGTCTCGCAAAAAAAAACCTGCAAAAGGACATGACAAAAATAACTGCCATATTATCCGATTCTTCGTGAATTTAAGCAATTATGCTGCTGCTGCTGCATATAAGCAATTGACATCGAAAATTCTATCCAAAAACCCTTATCGCTTTCCAACTTCAAATTCGCCTGCTTCAATTAAAACCATGACGATTAAACTAAGAAAGCGTAAAAAATTAGTACACTTTCAAATTTCCCATAAACAAAACTATGGTATTTTAAAGTTCGTCAACGAATACTCGGGTAATTTTTATTAAAGATTCCTCAGGCAAGAAAACTCGAGATCCTCCCGCAAATCATGGCAAAAGCGCTTCATCTAGTGGGTGACAGTCGATCAACTGCTAAAACGTATAAGCTTCAATCGACCTGAAGCTGCGTGTACACCCATATCTCCCCCCCCCCCCCACCCCTATCCACTAGAATGATTTACGCGAACCCGCTGACGACCACTCAACTACAGCTTTTTTTTCTTCAAAACCTTCGCCTCCTTCAAGGATACGCTACATCCTCTTTAATGGACTATTCCTTTCTATCAGGCGAATGAACCTACTTCCGAAAATGTTATCCGGAAATATGTCATCTGCGACGCTTAATAAAACAATAACGAAGCGCTGAATGCCGTTTACATCAACAAAAAAATGAAAAAATGAAGAAACCTCATCGTCATCTAGCAATCTTCATCGCCACGCTCACTGCTCAAATCGGAGCGAGATACGCTTCTAAGTTTATCATATCGGTTCGAGCGATCACTTCGAAACGACCAATTTCGGCGTTTTCTTCTACTCTCACCTCGAATCGACGTTGCATGATCCAACTTTGGGAAGCTGTATATATTCGAATTTTCTAACACCTGAAAACATTGTGAAATGGTTCAAGAAATTTCCTTTCTGGTGACAGAGTATTTATTTAAGTGATCCGTACCTGAATATCACAATAAAAATCAGCTGTTCTGCAGAACGGGACACCGGAAGAGCAAATAATTCATACCGAAAGACACCAAAAATTACATTAAAAGCAACCGATCAGTTAATTTTGATGAACTCCTCAATAAAATACCCATTAAAAAAGTTTCAATTTAAATTGAGGAAAGCAAAACATATTTTATAAAAGTGAGTGGGTCTTATCCATATTTCTTTTAAATTGCATGTAATCAATATTACTAATAATAGAAGAGATAAGCAAAATTTTCATGTACTATACGATTCACGTCGGTGGCTGATGAGAACGCATCTCCTCATCGAGAGTCAACGCTCCAAATGTCCAATGTCGCAACCTCATTGTGCTCTGTTATTTATACCATCAACTAACCACAGCAAAGCACCCTTTCAACGAGCCACAAACAACGACTGCAATCATATCGAAAGAGACAGTTTTTTTCTAGTAAGGATCGAGTTAATCTGTTCGTTCATAGAGCAGATTTATGAATAGATCCCAATTCCTCTAGAATTCAAATCAACTATCATCCGAGTAAATTTATTTCCGAATACCATAAAAAACACTGCAATCTTTCTAAAAAATATCAAACACAAAAAAGCTTTATGAGCAACTGAAGACAACTACACTTGATAAAAAAACCAACAACTGCGTTAAGTATCTATGACGAAAGTATTGTTTCATATGCAAACTGAAGCGATCCACATATACCACTGCGGTACAAATAATGCGTGATCTAATCAAAACGGCGAATCGTAACGACATTAACCTCATAGCCGATGGAAAAAACATAGCTGGAAGAAAAGCTAAGGAAAAACAGACAAATAGAGGGAGAGAAAGAGATGAGTATCGTATGAAATTAGACAAATTAGATACATAAAAGTGAAAAGAAACGAATTTTTTAACCAATTTTTTACCATTTCTAGGTTGAAAACTTTTACCATGCCTTCGAAAACACAGCTCTGCTTTAGAAGGATCAAAATATAGCTAAAGGTATACATTATACATGCAGATGGTACTTTCGATTGACAATGACACTGAATTTATAAAGCAACATACCGTTTTCGACAGCATGGAAAATTGCTATAGGCGAGAATAAAATCGTCCAATGATTTCTGAGGTGCCCTTGGCCTGCAGAAGAAGTGTGGGGACATGACAACGCCAAGACAGCCTTATCCTTTGGCTTCGTCCCCCAGATTCTCTTGTTGGGTCAAGAATGAAAAAAAGTCGATCTTTGGAGTGTGACACCGAAAACAACGGTCAAAAATTCCAGAAAGAACTTAATTCCAGCAACGGTCAAATTCCAAAAATTCAAGCAACTCAAATTCCAGAAAGAAACGCCTGACAACAAATTCATAAGCATGCTTTCCTTAAAGACCACTAAAAAGAGAGAAAACTTTTCCTAAATAAAATTGCGCAAAAAGCTTTTGTTGCACTGTAGAAGTTTTTGCTGCTCCTTGCACCTATCTTCTCGATTTCTCTCCTCCATAGTTATGGTCAACTTTTAAGCAGGTAATTTCCCCACCGCATCTTACCCCACCCTCTCCCGGGTTCTTCTTTCCTCATTAGTTGACCCAGTGAAAGATAATAGCCTCAAGTGCACTGAATTATAAAGCAACAGTATCGACGGCACCAAATGACGTACTAAGCTGTCCGTTAACATTTGCATGTGGAAACTGGATAAAGCTCCGATGAAATGCGCTCAAAAATAGCGCCGTATACAATGCCTCAAACTTCGAGAGCTCCAGAGGAGTCAAATGCATCATGTTCAACTCAACAAGACCCGCCTTTTCCGTAGTAGTGGTCACCAAACAAATTTCTCTCTCTAAAAAATACGAATCTGAACTTATTTGTCAGAAGATAACGCACGAATTCAGCAGCAAAGCGATGAAACGACAACAGATTTGGAGGGTGTAACTTGCAGTAAGTGAACCATCCAAGACAGCGATGGGTATAAACCGACATGCCGAGACCGCAAAGGAACAAAATTATCCTTTAAAAAACGGCAACGAAAAAAGGCGCGATAAATTAACGTGTTTATAGGCGTATTTGCCCAGGCATGTTGATTGTGGAAAATTCTGCAAACGGATTTTTTGTTTGCAACTTATTCCTTGGCTATATGCCGATCGGCTTTAACAATCACTACAACAAAGTGAAGAATTTATGGAAGATTGAAATAGGGTGGAAATTGTAAAGAAAATTTTAATGAAAATAAAATATTTGCCAGCTCATCGTTTAAAACAATACCTACCTAGAGCTCATTATTAGCGTCTTATTGTACAATTGTAAATGCTGTCCATACCATCCAAGCAACAAAGCACCTTTCCATACGCTACTATTCACCAATTTCAATACTAATAACGTCCATCACATAAAATTTGACGTAAAGTTGAAATAAGTCCTTATAATTCCATGCTTCATACCACACTATTATATGAACAAACCTATAACACAATAAAGGTATAACATGTCATATTTTTGTCTCAATAATTGGATTAAACAACACCTTGCATGTTTACTTCATATACTGATCACTCTTCTGCAACTTCAGTTAGCTCTATATAGCGAAATATCTAAAAAATTTTCAACTTAAGACTGTTTAGTCTGAGAATAAATTTCAAACGAGCAAAGAATGTGCCATTTCCACAGATCACCTGTCGATTGTCGACCTCTACGCAATAAACTACCCACTTGTAAAAATCATATAGTCACCTAGACCTAAAGTATAGCCACCATCCTACAAAATACGATGAGTGTGATCGCTACATACTACGTCAGTGGATCGATCATGGTGCGAACCTACATGATGAAGAACATTTAGAGGTCAGAAACACCAACTAGCAAGGTTAATTAAAGAAACACACAAAGCAACGTAATGTAGCATAGGGCCATTCTATCACTGGATTTCATGCATCGAAAAAATGGCCAAAAACTCTTAGTTTATTCATTCCAGTGTATAAAAGTGTTATTATTCATACAGACTGCGATAGAAAAAGAGGGAAATTATGCACTTTATGCCATCTTATTCGATGCATCAATTTCAAATGCAGACGTATGACATATTCCAGCACTGGAGCTTTGCTCTCTCAACACATTGGGGCTACCCTTTGCCATTAAGAGAGAGTGCACTGATGGGCACTTTATCAAATAGGATGATAAAGGGCTTGCAAAACAGATCGATATCAAGCTACCTCGCATTCGGCCATGGTTAATAATAAACGACCACTACACAAGTTTCAAACATCCTCCATTACCGATTAAGTATCATGTCCGAAATGTATTCAGTCAAGAAAGTAGCTTATGATTCCATTATTTCTGTTAGCTTGGACGGTCAATTTCCACAAAATTCTGCCAAAGTTTTATGGAAAAGCAAAAGTCTGGATGGCTTTCCCAGTGTCTTTTCTGATCCGGACGGAAAGCTGTCCAATATCTAGCGAACTCAAACCCAACCTTATTTCATATGCTCCGTAAAAATGGGTCGTGTGAAATCATTTCAGCTTCACAAAGCCCAGCTAATCGCTGCCTGCATATGCAAACGCTTGTGACGGTCTCAGGTAGGTAGCTTAGCGACACCGTAACGGTCCGTTGCATAGGTTTAAACCAGAATAACAAACCGTCACCCCGCTACAGTCTTCAAAACAGTTCCTTCATAATAGGGAGTTTAGCCAGTCCTTAATGTAGTGGAACCCGACAACAACTCGTCTTTTACGGGTTGCATTTGCCCCCAAATGCTCTCCTTTATTGTAAAACATTTGTTCATAGTGGACGCCTTTCTCGATTTGCATATGCACTTGAGTCACCACTCTAAAAAAGTTTCCTCGAGAACTGCCAAGGTTCGGCAGCACTCGATTTCCTTCGAAGGTTCCCGAACATCCCAAGTTCCCGAACTCCAAGTCTCCGAACTTCACTTTTAATTTGCACGTCTTAAGACATGTTGGACATTTGCAAAAAGAATTTTTGATCCAAGATTAGTCATAATCGTTGCTTTATGGTATCAGTCCGAGCAGTTATACTTGTAAACTATCAACTCAAAAGCGAGGCACTTCAAAGCTTTCATCGGCTCCAAGTATTAAGTAATAAGATAGCACTAGATAGAGAATTATATCAATGAGTGATGATTCAAAAGATAAGCATTCGCACAGAGGTAGAGAGGGATAAATTGTAGTGAACGCTGTAGCAAGTTCCAACAAAAGCCACGATAAGCTTTTACTCGAAGTATTTCTTGTATTAAAGTGTTTTTATTTATTTATTAATTGTTTCATAAATTAAACTTAGAGCGCAATCACTCAAAACAATCGATCAGTGCATCTCCCGATAGGGCTATATTTCGGGCACCTGTTTAAAGGGTAATTAATGATAGCATCAATGATAGTGACAAAAAGATTAATATTTATGGAAAGAAACGATTGGTAAATAAATAAAAACACTTTAATACAAAAAATACCTCGAGTAAAAGTTGAAGTACCTAAAGAATTGAAAGAGAACTAACCCAGGTAACGATAGTTCTCCATCCCCTCCTTCATAGGTAGTGCGAGTGACGATTGTCCGGGTGGACTTCGACTTCTTCCATGTTAACGACACTCTTACCTGCAAGAGACCAATTCTTCAAACAAATCTAGCTCTCGTCACTGACGTTCGATATACAACCGAGAACACGCCTCTTCTCATTGAGAGATGCACGTTAATAGCGCGAGAGGGAACGCATCTTTGTCCTCTATGTAGTAATAAAGAAAAAAGCAATAAAAAACCTGTATAGAACCAAGTTCTGAGGGCATGCATGTGTCAGATTATCGAACAAGGCGAACTGTAAAGTATATTACAGCTTGCTTTGTTAAGAATTGAAATTTTTATTGCTTTTTCTTTGTTGATAACTGAACCATAAGTCGCAATCTCTACGCGGTTTTTACTAACGAACTTCAAATTTTTTAGAATTTTATAAATTCTAGAGTGGTTCTAATTTCGAATAGGAAATTGTTCGGGAGGCACGACCTAAGGTCAAATTCTCCACTTGAGATAACGTTCCAACAACATCAACCTCATAACGCTTACGCAGCTCAACGTTTCTAGCATCTGCATCTATCTGAAAGCAATACAACTCACCAACATAAACTCAACCACACTACTTCATATCTCATCAACGATATTTCGAGAAGTTAGAATCTTACTCAGAGGAATTGCTATCACATAACTGAAATGTGTAGCAGAAAAAAATACTAAGGATCTAGCAACAGAATTACACAAAAGCATTTCCACCAATAAACAACCTACAAATTAAGTAACGCTTATACACGACCATTGATTTGTTATGAATCCTTATGAAACATTGGAACGTCAAACTAGAAATACAATTAGAATCCGATATTATGGAGACATGATATCGTAACCAGCTAGAAACATCTCAATAAATGATCGGTACACAAACTACCTCCGTATATTCGAGGATGAACCTCGACGCTACCACTCGAACGGAGTATACTCTGCACAATAACTGATTCTGATTGATAACGGCAACAACATAACCACACCCCCTCAGCTAAGCACTTATCGTTCCCCTGAGGGCTGGCAATTATATTGCTCTACTGTGCATGTAATCTACGATTGCTAGTGACCATACAAAATGCAATTTAAAGCAGAACGATTGGTGACATTCGCAGATCATAAGCTGGCATTTCGGTCACACGACAAGTCGAAGTCAACCAACGCAGAATCAGGCAACGCAGAACAAATCTCTAGTCGCAGATCAGTGCGAAGAATAAAACCTTCAAGAGGGTCACTAACGATCAAATATTTTCTGACGTGGCATATGATGCGACTAAGGATTTTCTTATTTTCATTTTATGCTATACAAATATTTGATATATGCAAATTTTGAATTGGTTTTGAATTTTGATTTAAGATCACGTGAACTTTCTTAAGCATTCATATTGAATCGATCGCAAATGTGATGCGTAGAATTAATGAAAAATGAACAGTTGCGTTATTGGCAAAGATATTGCATTAGAATGCAAAAACTTCGAATTTGCATTTAAAATGCTAGCAGAGATTGGGTTTAAAAATTTACGCATTTCATGTGCAAATCTACATAAATCTAAATCAAAGTACTAAGTTGACAGCTTCATTAAATAGTCGAATTAAAACGAATTTGAAAATTTTTGAGAGACATCCATAATTGCGGCTTTACACCCTTAGTGCAACGCATTACTACTGCATCGTTATCGTGCGATACACGAATCCAAACACTCAATCATGATAGAACATTGTGTAATGATTGAATATGCGGTGGCGGGATCGCTTCTCTCTCAATGAAGAAAAGGAAAGTGAGGGCTGACCGTATGTGGTTCGGGAATCCCTTCCCGAAGTCGATGAGTAAAAGCGCGCTTCCTCACTTTGTTATCACTTAGCACGTGCAACAGTCTTAGAAAGCTTACAAAGAAAACAATTTTTGAAGGTCCTTTTGACAATAGAAGACATTTCCCACCTGATATCTTTTCCTTCCGTTGTGACACTGACAAAAATTCGATTCATTCCCTCCTTCTCGGGCTCTCCTCTACACTAGGAGATGGAACATTATTCATGGCTGTATCAAACGTATGCAATCCACAAGCACAGAGAATATAATAGTTATTAATTGAATCTTCAAGTAGCCAAATAGATCAAACCTATCTGAGAATAATAACAATCCTTAAGTGCCACAAAAGTCCACATTTCGGTTATCAAAAAGGGACTAAATTTTTATATGAACATCGCTCAGTGCACAAATATATGAAAAGACATGCCCAGCCAAAGATGAAAGAGAAATCGAAAATTCGTTATTCAAAGGGGATTTGAGGCGAGCAAATATTTCAAGGCTGATCCCCGCGTCCAAATATTGCAAAGATTAGGAGAAAAAAGCAATCGACGTCCCTATACAAATATTCTATAGCGAATGAATTTCTGTAACAGTATCGATGCTCACCTTACCTATACATCCCTAGGGACGATCGGACATTTCCATCTGTCAAAAGCTTTCAACGTTTTTACATTCGTCACACTCATTTTCTTTTTCTTACTCACTTTTATTTGTCAAATTTCTCTCTCAATACTCTCCCGACATAGAATATAAATTACTGTATTACAAGTTCATATGAGTTCATAAGAATCTACTTGCAAATGGATACCTCTTATGAAAGTAAGAACACCTTTACTAGATGTTTCGTTAAGGATGCTATCCCACAAACCACATACGGAACATACGAACATTTCATATTTCTGAAAATTGTCCAAACTTAAAAATGAAAGCAAAAATATGGGTTTAAACGACCTCATACCCAGAAACGCTTTAGACGACAATCACCGTTTCCAATGAGATTGAACGACTCACACGAGCAATAGGGAAATGCCGTCAGATGGTTTGTGCTGCACATGCTTTTGCATTTCACTCCACCAGATCAATTCGAATGTGCAAAACAATGATATTCAGTGAAAACCTCTTATTAAATTTTTCAATACTTGCTATACACCAGCTTCCTCTTTTTCTATTCCTTTTCCCCCTCTCTCTTCTATGTCACTTGTTTCTTCGGTGAGGTTAGCGATGAGTTATCAACGATTTTGGCCGGCATCATTTTATGTAGATCTAGGATTGCATCGAGTATCTGTTGTTGTATCATACGCTCAATCGTGGGGTCGCACTCGGCACTCAGCCACTCCTTTCATGCGCTACATACAACCGCTCCGCCGAGTACGACCCCACGTTTGAGCGTATAAGCAATTCAACTACTTCCTAAGTTCGTCCACAAACACGCTCAACACTGCCTCCTTCAGCATAGTTATTGAATAACAAATTGGGCGATCAGTTTTTGTATAGGTACGATACTGTAACTTTAATACTAGAGGTACTACAACTACTAAGCACTAATGATACTAAAACTTCACTACCAAGGAAAGAAGAATCACTCTATTTCTGCCACACGAACTTCGAAGAACATCGATAAATATAACGCACGATACGACCGCTTTTCGTTGGAAGAGACGCAACAAGAACGACAGCCTACTCAAAGTTGTTTTGCATGGTGGTCAAATTCACTTTAAGATAACGCCTTTCCTTTCGTATTTCATTCCCTCAGTTCTGCTGAACTGCGACCGTTTGATCGGCGTGAAAAGTACGATGTGTGACCACGTGATCGGCATGATCAACTTCGAAGAACATCGACAAATATAATGTACGGCACGGCCGCCTTTCATCGGAAGAGACGCAACAATAAACGACAGCCTAACCCAAAATTGTTTTGCATGGTGGTCAAATTCACTTCAAGATAACGCCTTTCCTTGCGTATTTCATTCCCTCAGTTCTGCTGAACTGCGACCGTTTGATCGGCGTGAAAAGTACGACGCGTGCCGCTTGATAGACATGATCAAGCACCGTTCGCATGGAGTCTCCCATCCAGATTCAAGTTCAAATATTTCAGTTAACTACTGTTTCTGAATAAGCGACGGATGCATCCAAAACTGTAAATAGAAGAGGTTTCACATATGTATCAATTAAGTGAAGAAATGCTGGGCTCTTTCCGTGGGAGACCTAACACAAATGACCTATTTTCGAGGACAACTAAATATTTTTCCACTAATAACCTGCGAAGCGACAACCACCTAATAAACAATAAATGTTTAGATTTGTTTCACCACATTCGAAAATCGATCTACGCATAAAAATGTGAATGATGGTGCAAAGAGTCAGGTGAAACCTGCACCCGTTTGTCGATCAGCAGTCAACTGGCAACATTGTGTCGACTTAGCGCGAGTCGCTCAATCATCGGCTCTCTAAGCAGCACGCAATCGGCACACATATGTCAGTGGTTTTTTCGTGCACGTGAACACAATATTCTTTAAATAAGAAGTTCCATTCATCATCCGTCTATCAATTTTCAAATATTAGTTGGGTTATTATTTTAGATTGTGATCGTTGCTGAATCAGACTGAGATAAGAATATGTGAACTCATATTGTTTGTCGCTTTTTTTTCATCTATTGAAAACATTTTTCGAGTATTTTCCTCAAACGATGATGGTGGCGAGATCATCGTGTTAGCGATCCAAACAAATATGCTGTTTGAAAGAACACGATGAGCTTCAGTGTTGATACTCACCGATCTTCAAGCCTTTGCTGTATTTTTAGAAATTGCAGTTAAATCGTCGGACGAAAGCTTTTAGTCGATCGTTCATTTATGCACATGCAAGTAGACAAATCAATCACATAATATTGCGTACTCAACTGTTTGTAGTAGGGCTATATTTGCGTTATTATAGCAGTTTATTACTTGGACAAAGAGAGGAGGTTGTCAAACAAGTGGCTACGATGAGATCTCTTGCTGATATTTCGATTGCTTCTTTAACATTTCCAGCGATGAATTGAACAATGATGAGTTGCATAAGTCGTATAGTAATAACGATCCCCAATCAACTGAAAAATATACCGCATTTCCGAAATGCTCACAAATGATAAAAGAATTCCTTCTTTCCAGAACATTTTTATACTTTCTCAGTGATTTCTTGATTAGGGTGTTAATGTGATTGTTAAGAAAAAATACCTCAAATCGCTTCAAGAAATGCGCACGCAACGTTCTTCTTTGATTTCCACAACGACTAAGTTGAACTTTCTAGCAAAACTTCCGTCTTTTAGAGGTCATAAGCTGAAATTTACAAAGAATTTGACCAATAAGCGCTAATATAATGGTATCTACTGAAACAACAATCCTTTGGCTGCGGTTTTCAAAAAAATACAAAGAGTATTACATTTCTAATTATACATTTCATGCCAGCAAATTTTGCATTACCTCAATATTTACAATATTTTCAAGCTTCTTATACTAGTAATGCACGCTTACGGTTCACTATTGCTCATCTGTATCTATTTTTCAATTCCTCTCAATTAAAATCGAAGGTCAATCAAAATCGTTACCGTTTTATATTTTTGTATGGTAGATGCTGCATTTTACTTCTTTCCAAACGCTGACGAAAGGAAACTGCAACGAATGAGATTTCAGTATATGCAAATATAAACCAAAGGCGGCAAACGGGATTTTGTATGCAACAAACGAATAAAGCAGAAACAGAATTGTACATTTGATATTTTTAGAATAATTAAGCCAAGTGGATGCTCTTGTTGAATTGAGAATCACTCATCAGTATGTGGCGGATGGAGGTCGTAGAAGCCGAGTCGTAGCGCGTTGCCCGACGATCCGTTGGAGCGGCGACTGGCCGGCGTGTAGTTGGGTTTGGTCAACGATGTCGAGTTATCTGCTCCTGCCTTATATAGCGATCCCCATGAATGGGGAGTTGCCATCAGTTGAAGATCGTGCCATCTCCGTTTCTTGAATGGGGCCTCGTTGTGAATGGAGGATCCCCTTTTTCTTCTTTCTATGAATGGGGATTCGTCAGCTGCCGCCCGTTGATTCAGCAGCGTAGCTTCGTCGTTAATGGAGAATCCCCTTTTTTCTTCCTTCTATGAATGGGGATTCGTCAGCGGCTGCAGCCCGCTGATTCGGCAGCTTCATTCAAAAAGGTGCATCATGGCTCCGCCATGACGCGCATCGTGAATATACAACCATTCAATTAGTCAATTGGAACTCTTCTATGAGACGTTCCAACACTCCCGAGAGGCAAATAAATAAATAAATGAATGAATAAATAATATTTGAAGAGGAATAGACTTTGTACATGAAGAATAGGAATAGGGGTTGTCAGGATTGCTCCGATCATGCTGTCGAACCAGCTTCCTGTCGCAAGTAGGACAGACGGAACGGGGTGTATGTAGCGCTAAGGGATGAAGGGTTAAGCACTAGCCGCTTCTCTCCCGAGTCTTTGGCGGTCTTCTGCCTTCTTATGCCCTCTCGGGGCACTTGCGGAACCCGACGCATCTCCCGACCCTCATTTCTTATTTGCGACAATCTGATCGTTACGTCTCTGCTGCCGCCATGTTTTCTGCAGCATATGGGGAGCCGGGGCCATAGAAAAGCGATTATCAGCGCAGTCGCTATCGCAGTTACTCCCAACGTTCCCACTCTCCGATGCTTTGCTACTGTTTCTAGGGCTTCCACGACTTCCTCAGCGGTTATGCCGGCCTCATGTCCCAGTTCCTCGATAAGATCCTCGGAAATGTCCGTCCAAGACTTGTTGGCCGGTGTCAAGAAGCGTCCCGGATCTTCGAAGCCGGAGTCATCTAGGCGTTCGAGGGCGAACTGAATCAGCCGCCATGAGAGTTGTCCGGTTTGTGAGGCGTTGAAAACGATGCGTGCAGGCGGGAGTGCTAGTGGGTCTAGTCCGCTGGACGATATCGTGGTGTTACCGAGAGGTCCTTTCCAAGGGCAGTTTATTTTCCTTGATTTGGTTACCACGTCTCTTGAATGTGGCACAACGAACACTTCCTTTGTCCCCACTGTGATGGGTAGCCATTCGTAGCAGGTCCCTCCTCGCTGGTGATTCCGCTCCACCCGTGTCGCGTTTACCTCATAGCACTTGGACACTAGCAGCAGATCGTCAACGTATCTGGCCGATACGTCCTGACGGTCCAGAAGAAGTCTCGCAGCCGTTGTGGGATCGCTGAAACTGATCCAGCGTATGAGCTGTACGAATTCGTTCCTAGCAATGCACCATTTCAGTGCTTGGTGCTTCGCCTCCATGTCGAATAGGTATTGCAGGCGTTTGTTTTCTGGGTCAGTAATGTCCCCAACGTTCTCGATCAGCAGTGGTCTTCGGTTGGTCTGGTTGGGAGTTCTAGAAGGGCTTGATTGTGAGGCGGTTGTTATAACGAATTCTCCGTCCTCGGTGAACACTGGGTTTTTAAATTGGCAGCGATCTGCGGATTTCGCGTGTTTCGACAGGATAAAGGCGGCTTGCATGTCGTGGATGAGGATTTCGTTCTCGGAGATTTGCGCCGTGTGTGTTCCTTCATATTCGTAGGGGCAGCGTTGCTGGAACTCCGTATAGTTCCAGTAGATGGTCTCGTGTGGTCGAATACAATGATTCGTCTTCGGTTCGCAGCCGGCTGTTCGGGTGAAGGCGGTGAGAGAGCCGTTGCCGTTATAGAGGACTGCTTTTCCTTCCTCCATGACGTAGTTCACCGTCGAATGACATCGTGTCCCGAGTAAACCATAGGAGTAGGTGGGTGCGTTTTTCGTTGACCATTTATTTGGAATATCAGTACGCATCAGTCGATACTGACGTAACTGCTTCTTCTCACTCAACTGGCGACAATCTGCGAGCGGGACGTTTTCGATGCTATAGGTATCGTTTATTACTTGCAAACTCCAACGTAGGAAGGCCCAAGTGCAAACTGTTCTAGTCGACTTAGAGCAGTACACCGCGTCGATAGCAATTAGTGATTTTCGATGAAGTGCAATCTTCTTCGTCGTCCATTTGTCTAGGGTTCTCTTCCTGCAATCAACTTGCGGCGGAACTCGAAGAAGGATCCCAGTATGTTGGTAAGGGCAAACTTGCACTTGCAAGGGTGTTGGAGAGCCCTGGCTGATCACCATCGCTGCAATGATCGCGAGTAGGTAGAATGGGATCTGGCGACCTCCTGAAGTGGGAGTCCGAACGGCAGCTTTTTTGTGAATGGATGCGTTTGCTGCGGTCGCTACTCCTTTGCTGCGCGTGAAGTACCTGGTTTGGGTCTTCGAGGTCGGCTGACTATCACTTTCGGTCGTTTGCTGTGTGTCGGTCGAATTATCGTTTTCCCTCTGCGACCTACACTCCTCGCTGACCTCCAAGGGGAAAAGAAGGGATACTGGTCGTTGCAATGTCTGACCGTTACCAGTACGAATTTTGACGGTGCGGATGTGCTGATCCTTGCTTGGTTTCGCCTCGGTGATTCTTGCCAATTGCCAACATCTTCGCGGGGATGAAGGGGATCTCTGGAACAAAACGACTTCGCCAATGCTTGGGGGGCGCCGAGTTTGGGAGTGCGGTCCCTGGTGAGTGTGCCATTGGTGTCGTTCGCGCAGGAGCTGTAAATATTCTTTGTGCCAGATTGCCCAAAAGCGATCGAGCGATTTTTGGGTATTCCCCCAAAGCTCGACTAATGCTTCGCGCGTAGACGGGCCTGTCGGTTGATAGTCGGGGTCGCTGCTATCGCCGGTTTCGATATTGAGTGAAAGTTTTGCACACGGCTGGATGAAGTCGATCGGTCGGAGTACCTGAAGAGAATCCGGAGCAACGTATGTCAGCGGTCGTTGATTTACGACTGCTTCTGCTTCCGCAGTGAGTGTGCGCAGCTCCTTTTCTGTGACGAGGCGTCGTCCGATAGCGCTTTTCAAGGCTTGCTTCACAATTCCCACCATGCGTTCATAGACTCCACCTTTCCAGGGAGCTAGCGCTGTTACAAAGGTCCAATCTAGACTTTGTGCCTCCGGGATTAGCTTCAGAGCCTTTGCTGTGAGGCGGAAATTGGTACCGTTGTCTGAGAGTAGCTGCTGCGGCACGCCTCTTCTTGCGATGAATCGTCGAAGGCAGTGCACAAACCCGTTAGCAGACAAGTCGTCGGTGAGCTCCAGATGAATCGCTCTCGTTGCGAGACAGGTGAAGAGA
The DNA here is from genome assembly GCA_037389465.1 of Baylisascaris procyonis. Lineage (NCBI taxonomy): Eukaryota > Metazoa > Nematoda > Chromadorea > Rhabditida > Ascarididae > Baylisascaris > Baylisascaris procyonis. The sequence continues at coordinate 7,373,367 of JAZARR010000214.1, forward strand.
GCTATCCACTTTTTGTGATTACCGTCCGCTTCCTTGACCACGATAGGACCGAAATAGTCGACTGCGGTGGATGCGAACGCCGGAGCTCTTTGTACTCTGGTCGTCGGTAAGGCGGGCATTTTTGGAAGTGCGAAGGGTTTCGCTTTCCACCTGCGACACGAGAAGCAGTGGCTTTGTAGCGCTTTCTTGACCGCTTGTCGTCCTTGTGGTATCCAGTAGCGTGTTCTTAGTCGAGCCAAGGTACTGGAGACTCCTCCGTGCAGGAGCAGTCGATGTTCGCGAAGAATGAGGAGGTCGGTGATATGTTCGTTCCGTGGAAGGAATGCGGGTGCTTTGCTGGTATAAGGAAGTGCAGTTTCCATAAGTCGGCCGCCGCATCTCCAAACTTCATGCTCGTCCTTGTGGAGTTCCCACTTGTCGATGTCGTCCTGCGATATGGTCTTCGCTTGGGCTTGACGAAGAAGACAAATTTCGGCTGCCTGCAAATCACGGCTAGTTAGTGGCCCTTTGGTAGGGTATATAGGGAGCCAGTGGCAGGAGTTTTTTCGAGTTATACGAATGAATCGTATCATCCAGGCTGTTGTACGGATCATCCGCTCCCAGTTACTGAACCTGTCGGCATTGAGGATGCTGAACGGAGGTATAGGCGAGGAAGCTGGCACTGCGTTTGTCCGTTGATGATTAGCTGCAGCAAGGGTGGCGTTTACATCATCTAGTGCCTCCAGTGGGAGAATAGGTGGCTCTGTTAAGGACGGCCAGTGAAATTTGCTTTCTGACAGCCAGGAAGGTCCAGACCACCATTGGCGGTTTCGTGTCAGTTCTGCTGCAGAGCATCCTCGGGTGGCAATGTCAGCGGGGTTATCGCAACTCCTGACATAAGCATAGTTTATGTCCTTCGAAAGTCGTATTTCGTTGAGGCGGTTTTGTACGAACCGAGGCAGTTTTTCTTCTTTTCCGCTTGTAAGCCAAGCGAGCGCACACTTGCTGTCGGACCACAGATATTTTTGTGGAGCCCGGAGACGCAGTTGTCTCGATACAAAGTTGATGAGGCGTGTCCCGATTAGTACTCCGAGCAGTTCCAGTCTGGGAATCGTAAGCTGCCGCCCGTTGATTCAGCAGCGTAGCTTCGTCGTTAATGGAGAATCCCCTTTTTTCTTCCTTCTGTGAATGGGGATTCGTCAGCGGCTGCAGCCCGCTGATTCGGCAGCTTCATTCAAAAAGGTGCATCATGGCTCCGCCATGACGCGCATCGTGAAAATACAACCATTCAATTAGTCAATTGGAACTCTTCTATGAGACGTTCCAACAAGTACTTCACTCGAGTAATTATGAAAAACGATTTGTGAAAACCTTATTTATATGCACGATTTGCTAAATATTTGTTGATAAATATGTTGATAAATAAATACCACCATACACCCTTTAACACGTATGTAGTTCGCTTGCAGACAATGGAAATCGCTGATAATTGAAAATGGAACAAGATCGATTAAACTGTGCTGTTGCCAAAATAACAACAACCTTAGCACGTTTGCCCAGACAATTACAATTACCTGCTGGCCGCATTCGCTTTCATCCCCTTATGTTTTTAAACTTGCAAAGGTTAGCTAATATTCTGGAGGAAGCTTACCGCGGGTCGTCAAATGCAGCGTCATATCTCTTCTCGAATTCAAGGAATGCACGTTTACCATATGATGACGAAAAGAACCTAAAATATTTTCTTCCATTGTTGGCATAAGAAACGAGTATTTTAACACTTCATTGAAATGTTATTTGCTACTGCAGTATGTTCAAAAAATGGAAGAGAATGCTAGGAAAGCCGAAGTGATAGGCTCTCCCGATTCCGCGCATACCATCGACCTCCCCGATTGCCCAAACATCAAAGGTAACTATCAGTCATCCTTAGTGTCCTTAAACTGATTGCCTGCGCGGATCTTCAGACTATGCTAGAGTGTTGATGCAACAAAAATCTGACTTCCCTTCTTGCGAAGTCTTCAAATGGTCATGCCTGCTGGAAAAGACAAACAAACTATAGTACTATAGGATAGAAACAAGAGGACAACCGATTTTCGAACCAGTATTTGTTGTATGCGCTAAGTTTAAAGCATCCGACTTCAGCAACATAAAGTTTTAAGTCGCTGGCAGATATATAATTTAATGCTGTCACCAATTTGAAAAAAAGCGCATAGATATATTTCAGTGTAGTCAGGTAAATGACTATTTGAAACCTGTGCGAGTAATGACAACAATCTTGCTCGATGACTATCAAATCAATTACACTTCGACTGCCACAGATTTCGGGGGTCACCGATATCTTCGCAATAGACTGGTTGCTGACAACACCCGATGGCACTCAAAAACGACACTGAGTTAACACGGTGCCTTACTTTTTGCTGCGAAGCTAAGCTGAACGATGGCTTCTTCGAAACTAAAGTGCAGTGTTGCATTTAACAACCGGGTTGCATTGACCTTTGCCAACTTGATTATGCAACGCGCATTCTGCCACCACGCACAATCTCTGTCATCATTGCTCTCATTCAATATTTTTAATAAATGGTCCCAATGACCCTCGAGACGCATTTAACATACACAATGAGATAAGAAAATTCCTACTGATTGAGTGTTATCCCATTTAATCGCGACTCCCCTTCCCCTCACCCTGCCGGTGCTTGGTGTTTGAGGCAGAATATTCCTTTCTGAACATTCCAATATTAACAGCTAACCTGGGATCATCGAATCCTATCAGATGGTTACGTTTGCCAAACGCTGATGAAAGGAACCTGAAAATGATACATAGTTTTGACGAAATCGTGCAAACTTGTGGCACAATTTTGTAGAAATCCTACCCCCTCCCCTCTCAGTTTGAGAGAACCACTGTGTATATATTATCACCTTTTTAAAATTTGTTTGGACTGAAGAGAGCCTTCAGATTCTAACAGGCAAATGTTTTTTACACTAAAGAATTAGTACCTGAAAATGAAGAAATGAAGCGCCTTCACGATTGATGTACTTAATCCTTAATGAACCTGGAAACTCTATGGGAGTAAGGTCCGGAAAGCCCTACAACCTTATTTATTAACCGGCCACCTCTCGCACAATAACCTTTCACTCATGAACGCCATCATATGCAAATTGGACAATCTAAACAATCATACAGAAAGGAATAGGAATTCTCTGCAATGCTTGATTTCTGCTAAACAGCAAATAGTTTACTGCGGCGTCAGGATTCATGACTCCTCACTTCATGTTAATATATTTAATCAATTTCAAGGCCTTAGCGGACCCAGAATATTTCAAAACGAAACTGTTCTTATTCCAATGAAACTTCTGCGTACTCATGAACTCTCGTTATCATCAGTACAGCTGGCCACTTTAACGAAAAATATTAAGGAAGGAAAAACACTGTTCACAGTTAAGCTCTCAAAAGTGTTTTTGTGGTATTTTGAACTGCATGCAACTTGCTAGGGCAATTATAGTGGATCCCTTCTTCTACCTTTTTAATAACAAATGTCAGATGCACTAAGGTTCAATCACCTGGGATCGTCGAATTCCATCATACCGCTTCGTTTTCCGAATGCCGACGACAAAAACCTGAAGACGTTTCGTTTCTCAATTTTCATATTTTAACTTGCTCATGACACAAAATTAGATAATCTAATGAAATCCTTCGTGATATTCAATGTATTTATAGAAAATATAAATCAGAAAATTGTTCGAGAAACGAAAGAGGAAAGGGGGTCTTCCTGTAAATAAATACGAGAATTTTAACCTATGTGGGCTAATGCTGTATCAGATTATGTTAGAGTGTAGCCACTATGGGCTAGCCTTCGGACTGCACTAAGAAAATACAAACTTTGTTTTTTTACAAAAAATACAAAATACAAAAAAAACTTTGCGAAAATGGACTTTATTTTGTTTTCGCTTATTATTATTTTCACTCGTGTTCATATACGGCAGATATTTTCTGCTTTCGTCCACACCCCACATTTGCATGCACATTTGCATACTTATATATATACTTACAAACATATGACTATGAAAGACGTGGGGGGAGGGGTGAGGGGTGGGGGAGCGTGGACATGGTTCTTGCAGATATTTACGCATTTACGCACTAGTTATGGCTACGCCGCAGCATATTTTCAGAAATAGCATGCATTTCTGCATCTGATGCCTATTCCTTCGGATGTTCTTCCCACTTCATCGAGGATATGCAGATTATTTGCGCATAACCTCTTTTTCAATGTTCCTCAGAGACAAAAGTCGCTCATTTAGAAGTCAGGAAAACGTATTGATCAGAACCTCTTGCAAAGGGCTGAATCGTGCATAACCAGTCAATGAGTCTCCTTGAGTGAGTACCACTGATTTAGGTGATAAAAAGTAGAAATTAAATGATAAATGACAATTGGAAATGAATACGAATATTAGATGCCCAATTCATTTATTTGTTATGACCATTTCAGTGTAAAGAAGGTAGGATATTTTTAGACGGATAGAGGTCTAAATAGCTTTAAGTGAGTATAGGAAATCTGATCGTTCCAGGTTTAAAAGAGTTACTTCAGATTCTTGCATTCTTCGTTGCAGTTGTGAAACTTTATTAGTTAAAAATCAATCCGAGCTAAGATCTCTCAGTAGAACTAACGATCAAACTGACAATGAAATTGTTTGAAACAAGGTGGAAAGGATTGATAAAATATCGAACGGTGGATATGTGTTACGATGGTTCAGTGCTGCTTCATCTTTTAAATATTTCTCAATTTTTCTCCCAGTTTATAGTGAAGATCGCCTTATTTTGTTTTAAAATTAGCAAATCTAGACAGTTTTATAGTGAATATGATTTAGAAAGATACATTTTTTAGAAATGAAATGATCGTAAAGGTTAAAACCGTCATAAGTCGGAATACATAGAACATATTTGGCGGTCGATCACTATTCATCTGTATTCCCCATAGGTGAAAAACAATACCTAGGAGGGCAAAATACAACTCATATTACCTAGGAGGGCAAAATACAACTCATATTTTTGCGAACGACTTTTAAACTGTCCTTTTAAACTGCATAAATAGTTATTCCCCTTATATGGGGATGCAAGAAGTAAATAATTCCTCTCCTATAGCGGTTGCCAACTATACTGGAACGTAATACTAAAGTGTATGACAATTTCTAGAAATGGAGTGCGGCATTATTCTGTAAACAATAGCCCTCCCCCCTCCCCCTTTCGCCTCGCCTCCAAACGAACTTCTTGGCATCATGAAACAATGGTTCATTGCTGATGCTAACTGCAACAAAAAATTCTAAGCGCTGAAAGGCTTTAAGATCATTTCAGGATCTAGGATGCTCTATGCTACTACAGGATATCATTTCATAAAAACATGCTGCAAAAGAGAAAGAGAATTTTTTCGCCGCCTTGATTACCGGAAGAAATACGCGCCGTGAAAAAATTCAGGTCATGACAATACTTCCACGTTGCAGTTTGGATGGATGAAAAATTTTGAGGGGGTCATAAGATAATGAAATAAGTAAGCGGGGAACCTTTGGAGAGAAGGCCTCAGTTAGCATGTGTATCTTCTTCTTAAACTGCATTTCAAGTTGTGCTCTCTATCTCGGATTGAAATATATGGGCAGGAGAAGAGAAGTATCAATGGAGCGTTCGCTAGATGTGTTTCTTGGAGCCGAACACATAAAAATTAATGAGGAATGTTTTCACTTTGTACTTTTGTGGTAACATTTGGAGTCATTACGTGTGTTTTTCTGCATTTGCTTGCTTATTAGAACATACAATGAATGATTTATGAAACAAACCTTGGATCGTCCCATTCGTCAGCAAAGCGTTTGTTTCTGGTCGAAGCGGCACCCTGAAACTGATTATAGAGCGCAGAATTTCCTTTGGCCTCTGCACCGATCAATTCCACTGGTATTCCTGCAAGCCAAAATCTGTTTTAAATGAATGCAAATGCTCTCAAAATAGCTTCTAGGCATGCCGTAATGCAGCCATATGGATCAATCGTGTATCGACTTAACTGAAGTCGTAAATCACAATTTTATGACGACGACAAATTCCCCACCAAGGTAAATCACAAAGTCACCATTTAGACGAGTCAAGAGGGAGAAATTCCCCCCCCCCTCCCTCCCCCCACCAAGGTTAGATGATGGGTTCCCTGCAAAAAATTATAAGCGGCATGTGGTGGTAATGTTGTATATGTGAGTGAAGTTGTGCGCACACCTTGTCAACTAGTTTAAGCTTATCTTTGAGGGAAAGCAACGGCGTCTAACTTGACACTAAAATGTAAATGGCATTTTGACATCTCCGATCAATTTTAAGCCGTTTAAACAACAGTGTGTATGCTCCAAATATACCAAGGATCAGCAAATCAATATTTTTGTTTCGTAGCCCCAATATAGATGGAATATGAGTTTTGCTTTTTTATAGCTACATACGGAAAAGTATCACTAAATACACTCCTTCGTTGTTTCAAGCATTTGTGCGAATGATTCGTCTAGCCACCTATCTTCAAAACGTTTACATCATGCTAACATTTGATTACCCATAACAAAGGCATTAAGTGAAGTCATTATTGCCCACCGTTCTTATGTTCCACATACAACACAGATACTGAACCTTGACTCATGCCACTGTCCACTTTAAACAACTACAGTATCAATCAGGTGGTTCGGAACAGTAGTATACTACAATGGTACTTATATTACTTTGTGATGCTGCTTATTTTTATCCTAATTTTTTTACTGAATGCTGACATATGTGAAAATCACTCTCCAATAAAAGGCCATCGTGTATGGAAAGTATAAAGGCAATGAAAAAAGTGACTGAGAGAAATGATATCAAAAGTTGTATCGCTGTTTCCGTAAGAATCCATAGTGACACTTTTATCTTGCATATTAGTTGTAACATCTGAGGACGGTTGTTTTTCATCAAGTTTTGTGCTTACAATGCAGCATTTGGCTCACAAAAAAATTTGAGAATTTCAATTGATATACCTGAAGTAAGAAAAGGGTTGTGATATGCGTGACTATCGTCCGATCTGCAATATGGAAATGAATAAGTACACTCAATGCCATTCATCTAAAATTTTCCATGATTTAAATGGGTTTTGATCAACAAGCTCACGACATGGATTGTGCATACTCAATTTTAACATTCTTTCAATTGAACACTTGCGAATATTCAAACACAAAATAGGTCTAAGCACAACCCTAATCACCGAAATGCTTTGCGACTTTTTTTTACATATGGAAAGATAATAAGAACTGAAAAAAGGAAGCGAGAACGTAAACCAAACATGAATGCCATGATAAGATAATTAGTGGAGATCGGATTTTAATAGTCATCTTTACCTCCCTACCTTATTTATGGGTATCATCCTGAAAAGCAATGCGGACTCCACAATTAAATGCTTTTTGACTTCAAATTGCTTCGGGAAAATGCGCGGAATGAATAAAAACCTCTATCACAATTCCATTTAGAATTAACAAAAATTCGCTCTAGACGTAGATTAATCGTTTACTTTGATTGCTGTCAATCAATACGACGACTGCAAACTTCTAATGAACAGCGTTTGTTGTGGCACAACACTGGAAGTTGGTTGCAAAATTTTGAAAAAAAAAAGAGATATAACCTGAATATCGAAGAAGACATCACTGATGATGCGTAAAGAATAATCACAACAGCTGATAGTGGACTGAAATAGCTCATCGTTCACTGGATTAATTGCAGTCCCCTAAAATATATCTGAAGCCATTTCAAATTATAGTTGGTCACAATTCCTATGCTTATGCGAAATACTACTCGTCAGTCTCTACGAAATTAGTGATACACAACAAAAAACAAAAGATCACAATAGAACGTTTCATCAAACCTCCTCGCCATTCTTATCTACTCTTCTCTGACGTTGTTTATGCTCGTTGCTGGAAGTTTTCACACCCTCTTCTCTGAAATTCAGGGATATGAGCGCTCTAATTTTCGAATTAGGAGACCTCAGACAGACGCTGCTGGGCATTAATTTGTGGGTGAATATGGGTTTGCGCTGCTCTGAGCCGGAGCCTCGGGGCACCGCCTTGGTAGTTGCTGCCCTCCGTACGTATGACCTAGGCGCTCAGGTGTTCACACCTCTGAAGTTCTAGAAAGAGGTTTAAAGACAGTAGTGATGCACGGTATGTACATTATTACTCGTTGCAGTGATTTTTGTGCATCACGTAAAAAACCGCAGCTATTGCTTGACTGATGAATGCATTTGCCATAAAAAAATCATTGAAAGTGAATTCAGCAAGGCAATATATAATATATAATTGCTGAAAACATTTAATGTCACCAAGCAACATTACGAAAAACTCAATTTTTGGCAATTCGATTTAGCAATTTGGCTAAATTTTAATCGATCTGTCACGGATCTGTTGTCTCTGAATAAACGACAACCATGATATTTTGCGCATCATCGTAACTATTGCAACCATTGTTGATAGAATTTGGTAATGCGCGCAAAACTCATCCCTATAAGCTACCCAACTCCTTCTAGAGAAAATTTTGGCTGCAAATTTCGAATATATGTAACAGGAGATCATTGGCATGGCGCTTCTTCATCCTTAATCGCAGCATTGCCACACATGCACTTTTATACACTTAATCTAAATTTTTGCAAAATGGTTTAAACAATGCTTACGTTTGCAGAAGTTAGCAAAGTTCGTGTTTGCGAAAAAGGTTGCAATGATGTCGTCTGGCGTATGTATGAGTTTCTGCTCGCCTCAGGTGGTTCTAAGTCAGGAATCAAGGGGGCTAAAGCTATGAGTTCGCAAGGTATAATATGTACTATAGAATGGTGTCTTCTATAGCAAGCTTCACATTGTTCATCAAGGTTAACAGAATTAGAGAGATTGAAAGGTGATATAAGTTTTATCTCAATTTAAGGATATACACGAACAACAAAACGAATCGTTTGTTGCGATTTTGTGCAAGTAGGGCGGATTGAAATATGAAGACTACCCTTACATAGTCTTCAATGTTCGGTCAACCTATGGAACGGGTTGCTGGGATGAGGAGAATGCAAAAATGCGTATCGTGCCAGCTGTTCTAACACGCTTCTACGTTTATGTAGGCAAATCTAGATATTTTCCTCTGCATCATTAACGGAAAGCAAGTATGCTGTGTGAGCAATGCTGCAGTCCAAAGGAAGAGAATAGATATTGTGACAGACAGCTGGTGGTTAGTGGCTAGCCGTTTGTCACAATACCTGTTTTATGATTTATGCTACGACATTTCATGGCAGATCATTCGCCAAATTCATCGAAATTCATGAGGCACACACCTTATCAAGTCAGTGCAACGTTAAGAAATAAAAGTTTCAATAATATGCCGCAACAGCAAGAGCGCAAGGAATCTCTCCATCTAACTGCTTCACCTCAACGGCCCAGCTAATTTACGCGAAATTATTTACCATAATCCCTCAACATTTCAAATGCACAAGTCAGCGATATGATATACAATAACACAAACACCAACTACGTAAGTACTTTTCTTAGCGCATCTTAGCATTCTATATAATTTGACGGCTGATGGTACGGCTGGCAGAAAGGGTTACGTCGCAGTGTATATTTATTCTTTACAGCCTAATGAATTACAGTGATGTGAAGGAAAGACACGACAGTGGTGGGCTCGACCCTTAGACTCATGCTGCAGTGTTGGCTTTTGCAGCATTTCCCATGCGCCAAGAAAATAACTGAAGGAGGGAGAAAGTAATGTGGAAGTCAAATAAATCTAGTATTTATCTTCCTGAGAAACATTGTTTATTATTACTTCTTTCAAGAACGCCATTTAAATACCGCTCTTCCGTATAAATGACACTTGTATGGGTGCATTTATTTTAAACAGTTCGGCAGCATCTAACGAATGTGTTTTATGGCATACGATGTAAGCTATCACCCTTTTCGTCGAACTAATATACTATAATCTCCTATTCGAGGCAAGCTCTGATATTCTTCGTGTATGTCATACGTCATGCGTCACTATAGCTATAACGAACGGTTCTATATCCCATAATTGCATGACGTATTTATCCATGAAATGAAAATGCAAAACTACTGCCTCAAATATGCATCAATCATTGCAGTTTAGTGATTCCGTTTATTGCCCTTTAATTACACCATTTGCTTTTTTTGGCGATCCACTATGGACCAGAAATAGCTTTCCACTTAGATCAACAAAAATACACTTTTGTTTCCAAAATATAGATGGGATCGTTTCGAAAAACAGGACATATGAGAGAACGAGAAAGAGCATATTGCAACAAAATAGCAAAAGAGGAATAATATCAAGACTTTAGTTGTCGCATCTCAAACGGTAACTTCTCATAGCAAATAAGATAGAACGGTAACACTTCTCATAACAAATTTACAAATTTCTAATCTCTAGTATCAAATTAATTGTAAAACTGCTGGATTTGTATGCAAAAAAAAACTTTTTAGGATTTTAAAAATATATGTGAGAAAGAAATATTTTCTGCATATCGATGATAAAACGTTCTACGAATGATATGAATTGATGGTTTTACATTGCAAACGGGATTGAATTTAATACGCTTAATGAACAGAAAAAGGAAAAAAATCCATATTCATCGGTCAAGAGCAAACATCCATATTCATCGGTCAAGAGCACATCCTCCTTAAATACTAACTGAGTACATATGAACGGCAACGTTACACTTACATCATTTAACGAATGGCAGATACCAGCGTTCATGTGATGGGTTGCGCTTAATGGCCTTTATCCCCGGGAATGTAACAAAGAAGTAGACCTGTGCAAAGACAGAAGTAGATCAACAACTCGATATCTAGGAGATCGTAGATATTCTATTCTAGATGCTAGTTAACAAGGGAATTTTCATCTTCACATGAGCGAACTTTGAAATATAGAACTCATTTTTCAACAACTAATTACAAGTTTCAAAATCTCTATTACTATATTACCATAGATCAAGGAGGATCATGGATATCATCACACATTCGAAAGATGATTGTTTATTAACCTCAAATCGATTCACTGTTCTGCTAGTTGGAATAGCTCACATCAGCTAAGGAGACTACTCTGCTTCAACAGCAATATCAAAACACAAAGTTTGGTTTAGTGCCCTATTCATTTCGATGCTGCGAGAAAAAAATTGAATTTTCTACTTCGCAATGACTGAAGAAAAGCGCCATTGAATTTGAGGTGTGCAACAAATTTATGCTTCACTAACTTTTCATCTTATTAATTGCATTGACACGAATATGCCTTACAAACTACTTCCTTAAACAAATTTGATGATTTTTTTCGTCGAAGCCGAATTCACTTTGCCCTCGAAAATCCATCGGAAATTTTCAAGTTTCATTAAACACTCTAAAAACAGTGTGAGAATACAGAGTTAGATGCCAATCACGCAAACATACAGGAAAATGCAACCGTCCAAGGATGCGCACGATGCTTAGGTTGGGATCGAATGGAAATCTGAGGTATGGCTTCTTTTGGCTGAAAAACCAAAGTTGCCCCAAGTTCCCGGAATCCAGAATTGAAAGCATACGTCTACAATAAAACGCAGCCCAAAATTACCTGTACCTTGTCAACTTTCGAAAACAGATTATAGGAGAAACTTGTTTGACGATTCTCTGAGGAAATGGCATTTAAAATTTTTTGAAGGATCGCTGCCCAAACTGGCATTGAGAAAGCTATCCAAACTGGTATTGCAGCTAAATGACAAAGAGAAGCAAAAAAAGCAAAGTAATCCAAAACCCATTATCATATCTCATTGACGGTCATTTCGTATCCAACTAGCAAATCTAGTTAGCAAACAAAAGTAGTGAAAATATTCCAAACAAAAATGGCCAATATTTTGGAAAATTTAATGTTGCATTTATCCCAAAAAAAACCTTTCCATCTATGTAAGCAAAATATGCAGCAATAATAGCGGATTGGTCACATGGATGCAGCGAGTAGCTACCTTCTTGTACCACATCTACAAAGCACCTCTGTGCTAACAGATTGTATACAACTGTTGCCTTGCTGGTTTCTTTTATTGGGAAATTTTTCATTTTCGCTACCATTCTTTTTGATAGAGGCAGTATCTATTCGCACTACTCCCCTTTGATAGTACTGCACTACTCACACTGGGAAGGGAGGGGGTGAGGGGAAGGGGAGGGTCCCAATCCGTAGAAATATATGGCGCGAGATACCTAAATTAAAGCGAAACATGGCAGAAGAAGCGATAGCTAAATCTCAACGCTGTTATAACAATGCGAAATGAATATTTTTCGCTGAATACATTAAAATTCATAGCAGGCGTGGCGTTCTAGCACAATGATTAGACGTATGTCCCTCTTCAGATGCTAATTTTTTCTTTTATCGGCATATTTCATTACTTTGTACCAAAAAAGATATTTTATTCGAATGGGCTTTCTTCTAGCGAGCATCAATCTTCACAACGACCCTTTTCGATCCGTCATGCTGCCTTTACAAGTGTTTTCCAATTTCGACTGCATATGTCAAATGTCGAATTTACCACTGTAACAAAACCCTAAATTCAGTGACCTAACCAATAGCTGGCTGTACTTTCAAAGCAAAAAATATGGGATCGGATGAGTTCATGTCATGTTTAGAAACGACAAATCACCGGAACCTTTACTTTTATGCACCCAACATTCCCTAAAAAAGGAAAATATTCATCGAATGACGAGATAAATAAACAAATTATTTCATTGGGGATGGACATGAAGGGATTGCTGCGGGAAAACAAATACTCAATTCCTAGAAATAAAGGAAAATGAAAATACTTAGAGCACCAGAAACCATTTTTTGCATTCCGCTGATAGCAGAAAACCGTGAAAGTGAACAAAGTGGCAAATCTTCTTTTCACTTGATTCAGAAAGGTTCTATTGAGCAGAAACTAACTTTGAATATATTGGAAATTATCAACTGATGGCAAAAGGCGAGTTGATATGACTTGGCTACCGATACGAATTTTCCGCTTTGCGTCTTATGTAAGATTCGATGAAAAATGTTTACAAACTGCCTCATAATAATAAACCAACTTGGAATCAGTACACATATAGAAGAGTGTCAATGAGAGCAATAATAATTGAGGGTGAAACTCGAACTTATTTCACATATTAACGGCTTGTTTCACTTATGTTTTCTTCTTTAAATGCGGTGAACTGAACAAGCTTCTCATGCTGTTATACAGTAAACAAGAAAGAGTAATAAAGCCGTTCATCACAAATACGAAACGTCGCCTTGGCGAACCGGTGCTATATCCTAAACAGTATGAATATTTTATAGATGCAGAAAAATGATAACGAGTGCACCAAATGTTATGGTTGGCTCTTCTTACAACTGCCATTGTTAGTATGGGAGGTGATGACAAATATTTTATTGTTACTTAAGCAGTCACGCATAATTCCTCATCAATAACCACCCATTTCGTGTTGAAACACTCATATCGAGCTTGAAAGCAAAGGATCACATCAATGCAATCAAGCACAAATTGTGGCCGAACAAAACGTAAGAACTAATGCCCGCTCGGGCATGAACAAATGCAACGAATACCCAACTCCAACTATGACGAAAATAACGAGCAAGTCAATCTGCACTCCGTATTTATGGTCACCGAAGCAGATGATGTGCGTACCCACAGGCAATGAGATCGCATGATTCGAGGCTATCATCATCACTGGCCGTTTGCTCAGATAATGCTTTTTGCTCTTGAACAAAAGTTATTTAAGACAAATAAATTCCGACGTATAAAATCAATAAAAACATTCGATAACGACATTTCCCTCGATGCGATTGCTTTCTTCGAAGTGATGCGATTGCAAAGGATCGCACCATAATCCCTGACCGTTTCGTAGATCGAAATGCAAGACCAACCACCTCAAACTTTCTGCCGACGAGTAGATCACAGAAACACCACAAAGTGAATTGCTCCTACGCCTCGGTCAAAGGAAGAACAGCGTCACCACATTTAGCTCTTAGCCACAGCCATCTCATAGATGCCGCTCTGCATGCGAGTACCGTTGAACTGTATATCGACGTAGGATCAACCGCCAATTGCAAAGCGCACATGGTCATCATCAATGGAAGGGGAAAAGGTGATGCAGAAGGAGAATGAAAAATCTCTTGACATGTCGTCCATAGGGAAGGGAGACATCTCATTCGTCCCCCCTTCTCCCCCCCCCCCCCCCAGTTGGATTTGTTGTAAACATCCTCAACGCTTCCCTCAACGATCTATGCACACATGTGCATCTAGGTGCGACTATCAAACGATACTGTGCGTGAACGATGCTCAATCGCACAGCAGTTAACGTTAACTGGTGAATAGTAACTGCGCAGCAATATGCACCATCCTTGCACCGTCTCTACTACAATCTCCTCACAAAGACGTCGGATCCGACTGCTTGTGGCTATTCTACTCCAAGGTACATCCTCGTCATTTTTGTCGACTGTATGGTCAGAATATTCCGTATGAACGGTTGGAGAGAACAGCACGACCCTAGCCATAGCCTGTGAGTGCCTTACCTCAACTAATAGCAGCACTCCGTCTAATGATGGACCACAGTCAGTGTGGAAATCTACAGGTGGAATGTTGTATTCTTGGAGTGGAAAAGAGCTTTCCATGTTTGAATATTCTACGATGACATTCCTCCATTTTGAACCAATCCGCCTCGCAGCTCCGATGCTGTCTAAATTTACACACTTTTTCATTTATGAATACATTGCATGATTAGTCGTTATAATTGTTTTGCAAGTGAAACAAATAAACGAATAAATTCCCTTGTTTACATCACTGTAGTGCTCAAAAAAGTCGTTCAACACAAAACCGACAACTTCTGCAGTATTCACCCTAGTCATCATTCCTGGCTATTTTTTTTTCTCTGCGGTGGGGCATTTTAAGTCAAATAGTGCGACTTTCTTCAGACGGTAACATCCTACTAAAGCACGCCACTCTAAAAATGATGTGTTCTAAAAATGCAGCGCTGTTATGTAATTTTATCTATTTATATCCATCCCTTCTTTACAACCATTTATTTGCATTGTTAAGGAATTTGTTTTTTTAAGGAATTTAATTTTTTAAAGAAAAAAAATAAGGAATTTAATTCCTTAACAATGCAAATAAATGGTTGTACAGAAGGGATGGATAGAAATAGGTAAAATTAAATGCGTTCGGTTAGTCATTTAAATGAAACTCCAAACAAATTTATCTATATATTAGTTATTTAACCAAGCGGCCGCTCAGGAAGGTTCTTCCTGAATGTCCACTCATAATAAGCTTCATTATCCATCCACTCACAATATAAATGAGGAAGCCTGTTAGAGCACCCAACATGGCATGCCTTTTTTGCATCCCCCTTCCCCTTCCCTTTCGCAATTTACCCCGAGGAACAAAACACTTGAGATAAATACATTAAAATCTTCTCAGATTCAACGACCGGTATAAATCTTTGCGAAAGATTCGTTTTTTTTTTGCGATCCATCGAAATGAAATGGAAATCCGACAATTAAACTGCGTCAAATTGCTTTTGGAGCATTCAAACGTTTATCGATTATTTTGAAGTTGACTGCCTACCGTCAAAGTCTAAAAGAAAGAGTCTCAAATAAGCCAGCCAGTAGCGCGAACTTTTAACGACTTCCGAGTTAAAATTAATGGACAGAATGCATATAAACCATATCCATGCAGACATGATATCACTACAATGTGCTTTCCGAATCCAAATCTGTTAGAGCACAAAAATGGAAAAGTTTTTTTAAAAGTACATCGGCTATACTACTGCTATAATGCATCTATGTAATAAGAATACAGAAGAGCCATGAAAAAATTCGCTGTTTTTAAATTCGCATATGCTTTCTCGCATTCGCCTCTCCAGTCAGCAACCTAATTAGGCGTCTTTTGAATGCTAAGACAACGAAACAGCACCATTTAATCATCGAAGTTGTTCAAACACCTGTCTCATTTCCTCTGCGAGAAGTCTGTAGGGAAATCCCCTCTTTAAATTGTTGAGGAAAATTCTTTTTTTTTTTGAAAAATATAAAATCTCTTTGAATGACATCACTTGAACTTTCTCGATGACTTTCTCCCGTAAGTCACACCGATCTGATAAATAAGAAATTCCACTTTCCACGTCAAGTATCAAGCAATTTTTCAAATGCGGACCAACGTTTGTCAAGAACTGGAAATTCAACCGTTATTTTTCGTCAAATTTCTTCATTTAGACGAACCGAATCGCTAATAGCAACAAAATATATTTTCCTGTTTTTCTGAATGTTTTCACATGATTGAATGCAAACAAAATAGCATGAAGATTAGATCGACTCCCATAAAATTGCATATGCAAATGCCAACATTCGCTTAATTTAACATCCCCCTGCTCATTGATGTATTTGATTAGAGTTTATTCGGTTGACTGCATACTCAGTTACCAACAAAACGAATCCTCACAAATAATTAGCGCTGAAGCGTAGTTGATTGTAAATTATTTGCATCTCACAATAAATTCATCCTCAGCCATTCAATTCTAAATTCGTCATTCTCTTGGAAATAGTATTGAAACAATGGATATGCGCTTTTACAATTCCGTTGAAAAGATCATATGTGACAGGATGAATAAAAATTGTTGCAAACTTTTTTATGAAGTATTTCTTTTTCCGCATTTGACAACTTTAAAGGTTTTAAGCAACTCATCGGCACCGGTTAGTAACCAAAGAGATTGTAAGTGAAGCAGCCATAGCCCTGCAGAGTGTGCAATAAAACACCCTCACCTATGCAAATTTTAAAAACTTTTATTTATTTACAACTTTTTTCGAGATCAATCGATCAACTCGGATCTTGGTAAAAGCGGTGATTCATGCGATATAGACGACATCCCCAAACAAATCGCTGTTCTATGCTAGATATTAATAACTAAGTGCTCAAAATTTTGTTGGCCAACTTTATTTTGCAAGTAAATCAGGCGAAGTAATTAGATACAATCCTGAGATAATTTTTTTACCGACGATATCCATAATATTTTGTCTCCGCATATGGCCTGCAACCATATTGGATTGGTGAAAAGGGATATAAAATCACGAGTCATGTTAATTTCCCTGGCATGCTTCTTGCCCTGTTTCCTTTCTTTGAGGTTTTCCTCTCCAGAAAATTTCCTCAAACATGACCTCTCTCAAGCGAAGTCCTATGTACGGCACTGTTAAACACCTATCACATTTAGGGACACGAATATGCACACATGCAATATATTTAACGTATTTCGTATAAATAATGTACCAAAACGAAACGAATGAATATTTTTGTTAAAGAAGACGTTGTAGCCGAGCAACCGGCGGTGGGGAAATACGAAAGTGAGAATGCTGCCCCCTTTTTCGGCTCGAGTTAGAAGAACCTTAATGGACTTTGTGCAGCTGCATAGATGCAGAGATTCGAAATGGATCAGTCAAAGTGGCTCATAACCTTCGCTCACCGTTTCCAAGCTGTGTTCACTTCCCATCGCAGCACATGAATTCCTTCCGCCCGTATCTTATTTATTATTTCAATGGATGGAGGTTGGCTCCCGCTTTGATTTGCTTCGTTCTTACTCGGAGATTTTTCATTGCACACCCATGCCAATGGATAAAATATGCACAGTGTCGTTCTCGAAAAGCACATTGTCCACTCCTGTAAGCAACAGGCCATCTGTACGTGGTACTGCATTGCTGTTCTCATCAGGTGTGTCAGGATCGCGTTCTGTCACAACCTCGTCCAGGACGACCAGCGAAAACCCCAACGAGCATAGTGCCACCGCCCATTGTAACACTTGTAAACCATGATCTGTCTGCAGATTTCACATCCGAATTTGCAAAGTCAAATTTCTTCGTTAAATTTCACTTACTTTACTTCAACAGTTTTTTAATACAGAAAGAAAAAACCCAACTACGGAAAATTATAAAGTAATTAGAGTGCTTTGACAACAACGTTAGTGATAATAGGAAATACTAATTTTGAATTTCGGATTCGATTTTGGATTCGACGAAGTCATTTAGAAGGAAATGCGTCGATCCACTGGGGAGTTAAATGCCAATATATGAACGAAAATGATCATAAAATGGTTTGCAGAAGGAATATGAGACTTCATTTTATAACAGATACTACAAAAACGATGATACCATTAAATACCCTACTCAACGTTGAACAAAACGTATGTCATAGCCGAAACAAGTGATTTCAGCAATCATTTAGCAAACTGGCTCTTTTTCATCAAACTCTGTATCTTTGCGAACAATGAACTAAGGTTTTATAATCCCCGAAGGCTAGTAAGAAAACACTGATAAGCACGAACGAGGGCAGTATTTGCATAGGCATAAATGCTTGTCCTGACCTACTGCTTCAACGCATCCGCATAATCCAGCCATCCATCTCTTTCCAACAATACAGTTGAATGACAACCGCTGGTGGGATTCGGTGATCAAAATCACTGACGATGCAACGGAACATCTAGTTGATGAAAACGACAACAAAATGCACCCACAAGTCACGACAGACTTTGACCTTTTGAACGAAGAGAAATCATAGAGTGGCTTACGAGGACGATTATGATGTGGTCGATTGGAAGCAACTGTCGCAATTTGTTGATATCCGCATGTGAACGGGCAAGTGATAGCATCAGTTGAATGTAGTTCGTTTGGGCTGACAAAAACGACAGTGTTGTCAGACATTCCACCACCAACTGCAACAGTTTCGACTTGGAACAGAATTCATCTTGAAATGTTATGTTGCCGACCAAAATTTTATTCAACCTCCTTGCACTCTTGCATATTAGCAAACCGAATTCGCTTCTTCAGGGAACAATTTTAAACAATGAAGTGCCTCCGGTAAATGCTGCTGGGGTCAACTGTGCCACGATGCCTCTATCCATCAGAATCGTGTCAGAGGCATCTTCACAGAAGACAAGAAAGGGCACATGAGTTTTATTGCTTTAATAATCGGCTCAGTGTGCTGTTAAATCAGCTCTCTAAAGCTTCATTTGTACCTGCATCTCCTATCTCATGAAAAGACCCGAAACACAAATGTCTTCATGGCAACCCCTACCTAACCCACCGCGAAGCTTCTTCGCTTTGTCTTTCGAAAAATACTTTCAGTTAAACTGTTTACATTTACTGTCCCCTCAAATTGCAAAAAAAGCACTTAAACGAACACGTTACCTGCTTGAAGCGACTCAAGAGATTATTTTTGACTGGTTATTTAGCAATTCAGCTATTATTAGTTTTATTTAAGAAAGGCATCATGAAACAAGGTAGTTGCCCACCTGCAAAACCAGAACGATTAGGCAGCTCTGGTAGCGTTCATACACGCAAACCCACTTCTGAAGGACGCATGTCGACAGTACGCTTATCCAATCCAGAACACCGAAGTTCACTGCTGGATCATTCATTCTCCAGCCGAATTTCATCTGAATTTCACTTAAGGTTTTGCTCACGTTTTGTTGAGGCCACAAGTTATCATGCAAACCATGTTCCTTTATCTTTACAAATCCTGAAAACACACTAAACCTCCTCCAATACTATCTTCTTCTTGAATATAAGCCGCCACTCTAATTATAAAATAAGCCTTTCGATGCATAGTGCAACGAAATCCCCCCCTCATTTAAACCCGAATATACTTCAACATATGAGTATCCCCTTTCCCCTCGAGTACACCTCGATTTCGGATGATTACGAATGGTACAGTCCTGGCTCATAGATCAGGTCAATTGATTTGGTAAACTATTGCTGCGCAGGGAATTTGATACCACCGTTGCTTTTCGGCGCATCTGCACTCGTTGCAGGTCACCCATCTCTCCTCCTTACCCTCCCCCCCCCCCCCTCCACAACAGCAGAAACCTGATACAAAACTTGGCCAAAGTAACTATACTTCGAAACAAACAAGTTTTCAACAGTCGAAGCCTTTTCCTGACCTTGTTCACAAATACTTCTAATCGAAGAAATTGCAACGAACATCCAAAAATGGCAAAGAAAAAATTCTAAACAAAACGGAAAAAAGCAAAAACTCGTTTTTTTAATGTAAACTTCTAATGCATCATACACATAGATTTTTTTCATTCGGCTCAGTAACAGATTCGGCTAATTGTTTCAAAGACACTATATATATGAGCGAAAATTTCTTGACTGAATGATATTTACGTCATGCATCTGCTCGCAGAAAAGTCCATCACCTTATCAACAACATTCAGCTCAATTTTTGTTGTCATAAATCCATTCAAGTCGCAATTTACAGTCTTCTATGCGCCTATTTCATCATGCGTTTGTTTTTCAACTTTCCGTTATCAATGCGAAACATTTTGCACTATTTTCTATTTCTATTTCGAAACTTTCTATTTCATCAAGCGTTCGTATCTCAGGAATGTTGGTATTTATGTAAACTTATAGACAATCACATTAAGGTTCATTTGCATATTTCCTGGATTTTTGTTGGACAAAACAAGTGGTCATCAATATTACGATCAACGTTGTAATTGTAAGCGTTCCACCTAAGTTGCGGCTTGCATGGATATTCGAAAAACTATTAACTAACAACGAGAATGAGCGAGAACTCGAATGCAACGGTAAGGATATTGATGTTCGCCAAATGACTCAGCATCTTCAATGGCCCGTTGATACACGATGGTTGCGATAGTAGTCGATGATGTAGTAGCACAGTGCGCATATCGAATTGTAGACTCTTTATTGCAAGAACCGCCGAACACAACGCCAAAAAGATGTCCGCACCTGTAGTATTGTTTCCTTTAAATCTATAACGGAAACGATTTTGACATTAGAAGAATAATATAATAGTGAAAGGAAATTTAAGTAACATGGAAGCGTTTCTAGATGGAAATTATAAAGGATTCTTCCAGATGTCGAACTGCCACAATTCACTGTGCCAAATTATGTGAATGACATCATAGCATGTAATAGCGAACGAAAAGGACAAAACGCGTAAAAGCGGTAGCGAACAATGTCAGAGCTTTTGAGAGCACATTTATGGACAAATGTTCTGGAGTGAAGCAAGCGCAAGGTTGCGAAATGCAAGAAAGGAAATACTGATTAGAGCTGATCGTTCAGCACTTATTCATTTTATAAATCAACCAATAATTGATCAACTACATATGCTGGAGTGTACTAAGCATAGGTAACTATTCGATAGTGTTCGGCATCTAAACTTCTAAACAGAACTGAGAAACAAATTCGATATATAAAACAATGACTGATATCACAGGACGACTGAGAGGGGAGAAAGAAATATGGGGAAACATGGAGCTAGCAAAGAAATGCGAACTCTTACAAGAGGAATAGACGGTACGGAATCATCCTTCTTTTATATTTATACAAATATGTGCAGTCGTACTCTACCGAAGCATTGCACTATAGTCGTCTAAATAATACTAAACGATTTTGGCTCATCTGTGCATCGAAATGATCAACACTGCAATTACTATGTAGAAGAGCGTTCGATCGACTGCTGAACATCTTTTCGAACATCGAACCAAGCAGCAGCTCTTGTCCAAACACATAGATTGTATGCAATGCACTATTGCATAGAACAATCGCAAATACGCTGCATACCTTCTGCAACGGAAATTTTTTTACACGATATAAATCTACGTGGAAAATTGTTTTTTGTTACAGATTTATCAAAGAAGTGCTTCAATTGACTTCAACTAATCCCGTAATCCGCATATAAATTTGTAGTTTCAGACTAATCGTGTGTCAGTTACTAGATACGTAGTTAGGTTCGTATTATGCATTCCTGTATAAGGAACTAGGTGAGTGTCAATACGTTTGAGCAATTTAAATCATTACAAGGGCGATGGCGATGTGACGTTTTCTGTAAATATGAAATGAAAGTGCGATGAAGAATCCATAGAAGAG
This sequence comes from Baylisascaris procyonis, assembly GCA_037389465.1. Taxonomy (NCBI): domain Eukaryota; kingdom Metazoa; phylum Nematoda; class Chromadorea; order Rhabditida; family Ascarididae; genus Baylisascaris; species Baylisascaris procyonis. The sequence continues at coordinate 7,395,271 of JAZARR010000214.1, forward strand.
GGAGATGCCAGTACTAGCGGTCAATGTGCGTCGTGCCGAACGCATACAGAAATAGCCGACGTCGACAAAAACGTATGCGACCGATAGCGTTGCCGCTGCATAAAAGAAACGAGCAGATGCACACTCATCTGAAAGTACTATTATGAACGACGACAACAGAAATAAGAAAAGAAAACGACGCATCAGTTTTCGATGTAATCAAAGAGGGGAAAAAGAGCGGATACGTAACATAGGCTAACATATTATATAAATATTCCACTTTATAATATAAAAGGAAGTGCACATTCGACACAATACTAGCATGTGTACAGAACAGCACGCTTGCCACATAAACATCTATGGCTCAAATGTTACGAAACCTTCATGCGACTGATGCCCCATTCTAGCCATGAAATGGAACAAAATTATAAACTTTGATGGCATTCCGTATGCTGATGTAAATTCATTGTACGATTCACCATGAAAAGGCACTAAAAAACTCCAAATACAAAACAGATTATTTATTATTCTGCAGCGAATGAGCAAAAACAAAAGGATTATGAGATCACGCGGAAGCTTTATTTAAGCACTGCATCAGTGCCGATGATCGCACACTAATGAACAGTTTAGAAATCATATCTCGCAGCTGAACAGTGATCGAACGCACCTCAGCAAGCTTTGCTCAATGGTAACGATACTATGCTTTAATTTCTTGGCCTTCACTTAGTATTAGCGGCGCGTAACGAGTGGCTAATCATTGAAAATCTGGAATTCCGCGGTAATAACAATTAAACTTTATAGTATTTCCATGGTAACTGCTACTTTCTAACTACTTAGCCAACCACTTAGCACAAAATAGGACACCTATCAGACAGAAAAGGAGCTCTGTCGACATGGGACTCTAGCATAATGACCAAAGTTTCGATCCTGACGAAGAAAGTTCAAAATTCGAGTTTCAGTATCCACCTTCTCTTGCATTTTTCTTTCTATCACCCACCTCATACTTTGATGCCTTAACATGAGTGAAACTTGTAGTCATTTCAGCGAAATCGCCTTATCAGAATATCATCGCTCCAGAATATGCGGGTTGCACATCTTATAAATGCTTAAACACTACATTAAGCGCATTCTGTTTAAAACGATTTACTTGCAGTGAAGAGGCAAATGACTGCAACTTTACTAGTACTTAGCTGCTCTTAGACTCGATGTGCGTAACAATAAACCGCATGACTGAGAACAAAATGAAAGATTAGACAATGTATGACCTGCTCTAGAGGCCTGTGATACTTCTGAGATCGAAGTGAGTCTGTCAGGGTTAGGTTTGAACACGATATGCCTGTTCATTTCCTCATCGAAGGCGATTCGGCAAAGTGCGGCAATCACGAGTGCACAAAGCACCAGTCGAAAGCCATGCACAAGCAGAGTTATCGATATCATCACCTGAAATCAACACTCATCCTCTATTCAAAGTTTCAACTCTTTATGCAATCGTTTCCCTCACATTACTTCCGTTCCCAAGTGTTAAATTTGCAAAACACTATAAAGTATACCATCTCTTAAATATTAAACCATTGACATCATATTAGACGTCCTTTGCACACTCCCTCCTTTAAAGCATTCATGAGTTCCTTAGATATGCTTTTTTTTCTACATTCTTAGTGGCAATTGTCTTACTAATTTGATTCAACATTCTCTACTGCCAACAAATGTTTGACAATACCCGTTCGAGGCTCAAATAAAACGTCCGACCAAACCCTCTTAAACTAGAGCGCTTCACTAACGACTAGACATATATCAGGTTTTGTAAAGTTGACAGAAGAATTTTCCATTCATAAGAAGAAAACCGTTTCGGTAAAGAAAGAATAAAGATCGTCTTTCGAATATCATAAACGAGGAAGCGCTCTAGAGCGGCTGGTGCGATATATGCCTTGTATCACGTTCACCTGACCAATGAGTTTCAAACCTGTGCGAAACGAACATTCGACCGCTTTAAAATGCAAACGAACTCTTATCACCTCTATATGTCCTCAGGTTCTTTCGAAATTGATGTGCACTATTTCTCTGAGAAAGCCCAACAAGTAAACAAACAAGCATACATATGTAGGCAAAGAAATGACGTCAAGATAATGTGCTTTCTATAAAATAAAGCTACAAATATGTGTAAAAACGCTTACCTGATCGAAAAAGAGGTCGTCACCAACATGAGCAGCGAGTGATTTGATGTATATGCAAACATAGTAGGCGTTCCATGCATGAGCCAATTCTTGTGCTAATTGACATATATTCATTATTGTGATTGTAGCGGTTATGAGGGGATTGCATCGTGTTTGCAAAATGCCCTGTAGTAGGGCCAAGATGAGTGCCAACAACGCACAGCACAGTTGTTGCACTGTATATGATTGTACATATCTGCAAAGTGCAAAAACGATCTAAATGAATGCAACTGTAAATGTAACTGATATAATGCACTATTAATACACTGGTAATATAAGTAAAACTAATAACAACTAACGTAATGTAAGTTAGACAATTACTCACTCTATAATTACAATGTCGCTTTATTTGCTGTAACCAAGAAAGCATTCATTAAGGATAAAATCTCTTCATATCACTTCAATTTTTGTTTACTTTAAGTGGTTGCTTGAAGTTTGAAGTACAATGTGAACGATGCACAAATTCTTCTATTGAGTTTTTCTTACCGAACGTACTCGCTTAACAATGAAACGAGATCTATGAACCACTGCAAGGCTAACCCATAACTGTTTGTTGAACTTCTTTCAGCTATAGGTTAGATCGATAATGTCTCTACATTATTAAATGGTGAACGATGTTCGCTAAATAATGTATATCATGCAACACAGGTGATTTCTCACTCTTGCAGAGATAACATAGCCGTTACTCTGATGTGAATAGCACAATTTGCCACCTCCTTAAAAGCAGTAATATACAAGACCTTTTATTCGCTAAGAAAGTTTTGGACAAAATCATAGAAAATAAACCCATCAATTAAAAGTTATCAGCACAATCTAAAAGCATCTTAATTGAGGCTCCGTATTACTGCTTTTATCACTTTGGCCACTAGTGATTTATTTTGAAAGTAACATACAGGTAGAATAATGAGTGAGAAGCACTGAAAGATTTCAAAAGTGCTAAATTTTTAAACGAGAAGGAAGTTACGTTGTTTTGAAAGAGATCGTCTCGGAGCATACATAAGTACTGAAGAGGGCGAGAGCACCGTGCAATGCCGAACAACACTGCAAACATGATATGTTAGAATATCAATGCATTTCAATTCTTGTTGACGTTTCACAATGTGTACTAATAGAAAGCAAAACGCAAGAATATGATGCGAAACCCTTCTTGCGGGATACCATTAAAAAATACAGCTCCCTTTTCTGAATTCCGAATTCTGCAATAAAAAAGGAGAGAGCTTCGCAGCTAAACAGTTAAAGACCAAAAACAATGCCATATCTTTACAATCTTCACGTTTTTAAGTTTATTATAAACGCATTGGTGGCAATACTGTAGCAGTACCTATTTCCACTTCATGCCAGAACTGTATCTCTATTACACCTCGACTGCCTGAAAGATTTGCACCCCGATTGCTTGAAAATAAATATAAATTTCCAGAGAGCTTGAAGCGCCTCCATTTCTTCTTGAAATTAAGTACAAACTATAATGCTGACAGAGGAGGTTTATTTTTTGGCATGTTTGATACCTTTCAACTTCTTTAGCTCTAGCTTCAATGAATGCCGAAATCAGCTTATCAGACAGGCAGACAACCATATATATGCACAGACATGACATCGTCCTAATGCGTCTTGCAAACGCAAATCACTAAAAGCTTATAAACTGGCAGAAAGTGTCGGTCAGTTGCAGGATTTGCATTTGATACAAGCGAATAGCCCCTAGTTTTTTATTTGAATATTGATCATGAAACATACGAGCAGTACGAACAAACACCGTACATGAGTAACAAGAGTCTTCTGCGAGGATATTTATTTCTAAGTTTGTTGCTTTTGTTTTACTCTTTTATTGTTCACTTTCCGCAAAGAAACTCTTGATAATTATTCACACAATGCAAGCATCATCACAAATTTTAGTGTTAGGGAGGCAATCCTTTCTAAAATGTTCATGTTCTTGAAAAGGTCTATATGTCAACACACCCTTACGCGAAAGGGAGGCAACAGAGATGCGTCCTTATGTCCTCACTATTTTAAAATATGAAGTGAAATAACCTGAATGAGACGTCTGTGAGCGATCGGTGCGCATTGTTGTGATTGCCATCCGAGCACGACCAATCTTCTGAGATGTAAAATCGAGAGTATAAATCCGAGCAATGAAAGGAAGATGAGTGTAAGGCTGATGCGTAGATATTGCACAACTTCTGCATGTCGAGTCTCAGTCGAATAGGCCAAAATATTCAATGAGTCGATAACATAGACGAAGAAACTAATCGCACAATAGATGATCGTATATTGTGTGCATACGAACAGAGCAGAAAATAGGATCGCCGATGGAGAATAAAGAAAGAGATAGGTGAAGAAAACATTGACCGCTAGCGATGATAGCAACCAACGACTCTCGTATAGTTGACCAACTTGTAGCTTAAATATAATAAATTAGCGCAAATCGAGCCGATATGTACTAATTTCTTTAGCTGCTTTTCGATATATTGCGTCATATCCCTAGTTTCACTTTTTTATATTTGCTACCGAACAAATATTGCTGTTGGATGATTGCCCATCGCTAAGGACTTCAAGGAATGCAATTTTATCTCATCGAGGGACAAGTGAAAGCATCAGCTGTCAGTCGGCATCTCAGAAGCGCATCAATGTGCACGATAGTGAAACAGCCCCTTAGTTACTTATACTTGGTTAATATCAGCTGCTGCGAAGCAGTCGCTTTCTCAAATTGCCAGATCAACTTCACCATTACTCATAAACGTGACGAAACTCGTCACATAAAACAGTTTAATCGATGAATTTACGAAAAAAAATGAATGCGGAATTAATGTGGTGAAACTTTTTAATATTGAAAGTAATTAGAGAATTCGTGGAAAATTCCACATAATGAGCGAAAATAAGAAACGATTTAGAAACAACAATTTTAAAACATAAAAAAATGATTATTCACTCACATAACAAACATTTTTGAGCATAAAAATATTCGTTGATCTATGGTACTATCGAACGACTACTAAAGACGAAGAAAGGTCGACTAAAATATCCATCACAGCATCCTCATGACTCGTCAACTTTATCTCAGTGCTAATTTTTTAGCGGTGAAAAAACACTCAAATGACATTTGACGCACAATTGCAGGCAGCATTAAGTTACGATGACGTCATACGAGTAATGAAGCATCTTCCTCAACTTTCAAATAGAAAATCATTGAAGCATTGCGATGAGAGAGCAATTTACACCTTTCAACATAGAATAAATTCTGATCTTTCAACATAGAATAAATTCTGATATAAATATCTCTTTATAAAATGCTTATCGCGATTGATAGACTAGTGATGTATCGATTGATCTGGAAAGTTTCTACACTTTTAATTATAATGGGATTTGATGTAGCAGATCAACCCAAAAAAAAGTATTGTATGCTAATCTCAGGAAGAAACCTATGGAACTGAAGGAAGGTCCGAGCGTCCACATAGTACAGCGTGAAGCCACCTCTATATGAAAGTGATTTGAATACTACTCTTCGCTGTTATCGTATGAAAGAAAGCCTCTTTCGTGGATCGAGTTACTGCATTCTCACGGCGCTGAATGACATAGAGATGAGCCACTCTGGCATATGTCAAAATCGGATCTGCACCAAAGGAAAGTTATGATGATTTTGTGCGGGATTAACCTATTACAAATTGCTAAAACCACGTCCGACGGCTACAGCAGAGGAGTACAGCAACATGTTGGAAGAGATCTACGGAAACTAGAAAAGCTATGATCAGTGCTCGCTAATAAAACATGCCATATCCTTCCAACAACGCCACGAAAAAGTGCTCCTTAAAGCCGCTGCAAATGAGCAGAGAAAGTCTTCGTCATCCACCACGTTCTCAGATCTACTGCCAACAGATTTTTACGTCTCGTGATCTTTGAACGACTCTTTCAAAATCTTTCGCGGGTTGAAGGTTCTCAAAATCGTGTTCCAGCAATTCCATCTAAGAAAAATTCAAATTTTTTAATAAATAGGATGAATGCACTCGCGTCTTATTATTTTTGCTCAAGAATGGTGAAAGCTCTTCTGGATCTGACATATTAGTGCATAGAGTAGCAAATTTACTATACTAATTCTTGGACAACACGGGAAAGCTTGTTAAAATGTTTTATTGCATAACCGATAGATTTTTGCCGTTAACGAAAGGCGAAAAATACAAGATTCACGATGTGTGAGCAGTGTCGAAGCAAATTTCGTGAACGAATTTAACCTCCACCATTAATGGATGCTACGCGAATAAGAAAACATAAAAGGGATGCCCCCATGCTATCCTAAAATTTTTTTTAACTCAAAAGCTTTTTGAATACATAAGAACCAGCAGAAATTTGAGCCTTTTGTGTGGCATAATGAAACTGCAAAAAATAATAAGTTTTGTCATGGCAAAATTCTAAAATAACTCGATAATCTCAAAGTACCAACCCTTTACTCGACAACAGCACACATCAACATCCGCAGTAGCAGCAACAATGATGAACGAATATGTCCAAATAATAGTCAATCAAAAGCTAACGATGGGTGATGGGTAAGGGAGAGAGAAGGGAAATAGAATCTGAGGAAAAATCACTATGAAAAGCAAAAAAGAGCACCGCGAGATGTCTGTTCTACGTAAGAGCTCCAAACCAAAAGCATTCAGAACGATAATGCTCAGTTTTTGTAGCACCGAACTGGTACCGAAGTTTCTCTTAGCTCTCTGCAGTGACACAAGAGGACGGTGTAAGACCCATATTTACCATATTCAACAACTGAAGCAAATAAACTCCCCCATTCCGCGATATTTGATTTGCAGCACTCAATACACGGCAAGATCGCCGCAAATTACTTAACACTAGCATGGGCATTGAATAAAGTACCCCTTCAATGACAAAACGGCTGCGCTATTTTTAAATATGCTTCCACTGCTCACGAATCAGTGAAATCTGTGGCAAACAAAAGGGGTGCGCCCGTAAATGATTTCCTTCTAACGTTGTGCATTGCATTGAATTTCAACCTTGAAAGCAATATACTTCTACTGAAAACAAGGTTGATGCTACCATCACACTGGTGTAAGCCGCACATGGGAAAATATATATATACGCATATCTGTTCGCATGAGAAAATAAAATGGATGAACGATTACATGCATGGAGAATGCCTCCCAATATGCAAGGGAAAAGGTACTGATCACTTCTGAGGCAAAAACATGACTGAGTTACAATCAAGAGGAAAACGTAGCCTCATTTATGCACTGGAAAAAATACTTTGTTTGCATTCTTGGGTGTATGGTCTAGCCATAATCAGGCGTAGAACTTTTATGATAAAATTTTCCTAACAATAGCATTAAACTCAAAGTAGGTTAATTAATTTCAATTGTATGTAAAAAAAATCACTAAATGTAATATAATAAACAAACCGGCGACTTACCTGATAGACAGGTGAACTCCAATAGAGCGATATACAACATACAAACCAGAAAACGACGAGCACCGAAATGGCCGAGCAAATGAAGCGCTGTTGTTTGCGTGCTCCTTCGGAGAGTTGCATTGTGCAAAGCGCAATGGCTATACGGCAAGAAGCACTCACCACATTCCGCTACACAACCAGCAAGCAGCGAAGCAACATCTGCACAATGGCATAGTGATTTACGAACCATAGCTCTGCAGCACATTTTTCAAGCAATCAGCTCGTGTTACATCTGCATACTCCTGCACTTCGAGAAAACTTTTATTTCCTCATAAAAGCCTCAAGGAAGCTTCACTATGATAACAACTTTCTTCTGCCCGCTTAAATAGAGTGAGAATGATCTATCATTAGTGCTTCATATGTGAGATCCCATCATAAAGCGAACAATGACCATCAACCCTACCGCAATCCGCTATTTTCAGGGATGCAGAAAGTCATGCAAAATACGAGCAAAATGCACACCGACCCTTCCGTTTATTGCGCATGTTTACAAGTTTTTATAGTGAAGCACAATAAGGTGACGTCCTGCGTCACCGTTTTACAGCATTTTTTCTGTCTGCTAGGCCTAAAGATTGAACTACGAAGGCTTACGCGATGAAAGCAGAGGTTCAGAGGCTCAAAGCTCAAAAAACAAATTTCCCTTCAATTGATCGTCTCCACAGCTGATGTTAATTTCGTTGTTATATTAGTACAAATAAGAGTAAGGAATAAATTTTGATTGAGATCTGCACGGTTCATAGCAGAAATGTTTTATTGGATACTTATCGTTGTCTTCGGTGTACAACCACTTCGTCAGACCAATTGAGACGAAACAGCGCATATCGCATCAATCTTTATTAAATCAAATACAACGATTACATGCAAAACTTAATTTAAATGCAAAAGTCTGTGTTAAGCTAAGGAGTGATATTACTGCATTGAAAGACACAGTTCACTGCATAGAAACAAAGTTGACTGAGTGGGAACATTACACTTGCAGGAATGTGAATAAGGATCCATAAATAAGACAGTTAAAATGTAAAGCAGTGATGCAAATACTCTAATATTTCAAAAAAAAAAAAAAAAAGAAATTACATACATATGCGGACTCACTGTGAATGGCAAGATATATTTCTTATCATGAATCTTGTTAATCAAAGAAAGTGATTTTAAAGCTGACATAAGTGACATCCGATATCGCATTTCAAGAATGAATTTTCAATCGTGAATGGGAAATGCTAATAGAGGCAACCTTTAACTATGAATAAAAATCGCAAAACCTTGAATTCGATCCCTGAGATTATGGCGTTTCCATTTCGCCAAAAAATGGAAGTAAACAACTGAGAAAGCATCGAACTTCAAAATAAGTTGTTTCTATGATGTAACTACTCTGGACAGGATGTTGAAAACGAAAGCGAAAAATTAGGACGGTTTATTAGAACGTTTACGGTAAAACGATCGTGACAAAAAATACTCTAGTTGGAGGATGACGGTGTGCTGAACCAACACGAAACTGAGATGCTCGGTTCAAGCGACTTCACATAGTGCCAAAACGCATGGGGGATGAAGAGGCATTCTCCTGCCGACAGCACGCAATCCAAAACATGCGCCAACTTCAACAGCGGATATCGCGATACATCCGGATGTTCTACGTCAACCTCAACGAGTGCTCATTATATAAAAAACGTTACCTGACTGGGTGAAACTCGAAGTAAAATAAAATTTCAGCGATACTGCGATCACCCTTCCGATTGCAACGCCATTAACGATAGGAATATGCTCAAATAAGCGCAAAAATAAGCCCCTTAAGCAAGTTCTTCTGCAAAAAATGAACAAAAAATGCAAATAAACAAGAAATTTAACATGAAAAGCAAATGGATATTTCCATATGATTTCGGTGATGTGAATGCCCCGATAAACACTTACATAAACAATAGCTTAGTGATGCGAGAAAAAAAAAAATTCCTCCAAGCTTCCTCCCGTCTCATAGACCTGCATCTCCCATCCAAAATTTTTTTAAAGCATCCTACTATCCCATAGGAATTTTTTTGTGGGAAAAAGTTATGGTATTAGAAATTGCAAAAGTTCAATCCTATACCTGACTCGTATTCGTGAGGAAGCCCTCTTCATGTGGATAGACACTGACCGTTTCCGAATAGGGGATTAGCCTCAAGAATTTCCTACCGTGTACCTGAAAGATACCTACTCTCATATTGTTGCAAGTGATAGCAATTTTAGCGAAACTATAATACTCCTCTTTACCTGTCTTAAATGATAAAAAGAACTTTTTTACTCTATGTGGAATGAGGGAAGATTAGAAAGTTTCGAGGGAAATTCTCAGAAAAATTGATCGCTGAGGATAACATTACGTTTTTGCGGCGATGCGAAATAAATAGCCGACATGAACTAAAGGACACAAAAAACTGAACCGATTACATCGAAATATTAACAAAACGAGCAAAGAGATCATCAATATATGGTACTTTTCAACCAAAGGCAATTTATTTGCATGCATATGAGTGAACGTGATTTGGGTAGAAAGTAATGTGAATTTTTGAGCCAACTCTTAGTTTCGAATACAGGCAATGTTTAGACGAAATAAAGGCATATTTGAGCGGTTCAGCTCTTGCCGCCTATAAAGAAAATATCAGCTTAGGGCATATTTGATATTTTTGTTTCGAAGATTCCCAAGCTTTTAATTGAAAGACATATGAGGAAGATCCCTGATACATAAAACGGCTCTCTATTAGATGTATGACGCTGCCAAATTCACAGTTATTGATGGTTTACATTTGGCACAGGACCAGGCAAGAAAATGAAAACTTATAATAAGGTACATGAAAATGTTTTTGTGAAGAACATCCTATATTAGCAATATGCGGATGATATAGAGAATAAACAATAAAAGAAATGATGCATTTAACATTTTAAGGGTGTATCGCTGAGGCACGATCACGAATGAAAGGGGAGCATCGATTCGATTCATTCTAGCTTAAGTCTCTGTGAATCATGACCAAGATGTCAAATTATTCCATTCTAAGCCTGAGCGGAAGACAACACCAGTCCGACAGCAACCTGAGGTTATTTGCAGTAATCCGACTCCAGACCTTACTACGCCTGTAAGATACTCTTAAAGACGTCCATTCAACGAACAATTCTATTTTGAAGAGATACAGCAATGCATTAGATGTGTGTGAGCGAAAGAGTATGAGTGTTGTGGTGAGCGACCGCGCTACGACTTAATTTGCATAAATCACCCTCAGTGATATCTGTTCTTCTCTGTTCTATTATATTGTGCCTTTTCTCTGGTTGTCTGCGTGTTCCAACCCGTTCGCTGTTATATGCGTTGACTCTGATATATTGGTGGTTTTTCGTGTTCCTCAGTTCAGTCAACTGGTTCAGTTACCCGGTGCGGTTTGGTGCACCGTTTCAGTCAGTCGACAATAAATCTTCAACTGCTCGCCTCGTCCGCACGGCAGCAACACAACAATGAGCTGCTCCCAAACGGGACAAAAAACATCGCATCGTCTAGCAGCTATTCAAATCTTGAAGTCTATGACAACTGATGGACACAAAAAAATCTTTCATACAAACTCTGCACAAGCGAAATTTTTGCTGATGCAAATATCACTGGCACTACTGCAGAGAACGATGGCACCCTAACTGCGAACTGCGAACGGAGCTGAGCTCCTGCCCAACACTACGTACGCACACTACCGTATTCTGCACTCTGTGCAAGCGAATACTAATGCCCATCACAGAAACTCGAAAACTTTAATAGAAACATGCAGCTTTTTTCCATCAATTAACTCTTCAATTATGCTGAAATTTTGCGCAGTGTCATATTTTGATATTTTGAGTTGAATCGTGAGAAAAAATTGCATGCTCCTGTTACGAGTTTTCGAGTTTCCCTGATGTGCTACATCACGATTGCAAAGAACGATGGCCCATCCAGTAACTGCACTTCCTCTCTTTGATTGAGCTGAAATTTTGTATGGGGACATTCCCAAACATTCTAAGTGAATGGTGCGAAAAACTGCATGTTTCTACCACAAGTTTTTAGTTTCTGTGGTGGTCGTTAGTATTCTGTTGCAGAGTGCGGAGTACGGTAGCGGTGCGTACGTAACATGAGGCAGGAGCTCAGTCGCGCTCGCGGTTCGCGATCATGAACATTATAGAAGGGAAAAATTCGCCTCAATTTGAATATCCAATATTCCAATATTTTCCATCAAAAAGCACATTTCAGGGTTGTAGTGCAAGCTGCATCCAACGAGCCCATACTAGCATCGAAACGCTTTTAGCGAATATTTTCACGTGTTCTCCAAGAAAACTTGCACATTAACTCCCGTTTTTCAGTAATAACCACAAAAAATGAAGTTTTCGGCGTCACACTGGCCGCATATTTCACCAGCCTCGCTCTGCTCATTGTCGCCGAATTGAAGAGTAAGCTCGCTTTTTCGCCATAACTTTTGCTGATAGGCGGACCACGCAGCTCCGTTTCCCATCCCCTTTTCAAGTGTTACTCCTCCAGTCTGAATGCAAATACAGTGAACCTTGGCCTCCAACTTCACGTATATTTCATATAATTTTTTCGGAATAGCTCCTATTTATAGGATCCCTAAACTGAAAAGAAAGTTGAGATACCTGACAGAAGATGTTACTCTTAGGGTCAGTATGCAGGGGAGACACAGTTCCCGCAGGTCCAACCCAAATGTTCAGATCGACCCGATCGAGTGATTCTTCACCGAACGCACAGTAGTCGGGAACAATCACATCTTCCAACAATTCGGGCACTTGGTCGAAAAGTCGATGTTGCGCTAGATAACCAACGCCACGGCTACTCTGTAGTAGAAGAGCCCTTAGGGAAACGCTTTAGAGATTAGTGGTGGAGAACAATATAGCCATCAAGAAGCATGACAAGCAAGAGGGCCTCTCGAAGTCTAATTCGAGAAACAATTTTTAAATGTGCAGCGGCAGGCCGTGGATGACATGAGGAAATATTGTTCGACTATTTCTGAAAGTGTGCAAAAGGAACCCTTGGGGCAACTAACAATTAAACGAAGAGACGGGCCGCTTGGCAACATATCAAAACGTCAAAACGCTATTCGGCAAAGCTTCATGGGAATGCCTACTTACATGAAGTTGTGGGGATGAAATAACCAAAAGATAATCGAATAAAATAAAGCTATGAAATATGAACACGTCGGCAGCCTCAAAATTTTCTGAAAACTTAACATGCTTTTCAACAAAAGGATTTGCATAAACAGCTGCTATAATTGCAAAATTTCACAACTCCATCCTCAGCAATTCTCCAGGTGAGATGACGAGACATACAGAACATATACATACACACGCACACAGATGCACACACACAGCATAATATCGTGACAAATACTAATTCAGAAAAGTGTAAAAAAACCACCTCACCTCATTCTCGATGAATTCGTGCATGAATTCAGCAACAGTCGTAAGCGATTGCGACCAACCATCGTCTGCATAACTGCTGCCCACTTCGACGGGTACTGTGCGATGACCAATCATCGAATTGAAGTAATCGAAACTGTGGTAAAAACAGAGTGACGTTTGGGCTCTCTTCGGAGTAGCAAAGCCATACAACATAACCCTTTGGATATGTAATAAAAGCCTTTTTGATTCTCATAACGATGGGACTGAAAATGAAAAATTTAAAGACCTCGACTGCCCAGCCAATTCAGCTCATTAAGGAGGTGTGAACTCCCTTATCGTTAAAATTTTAAATCGATATAGTTTGAACGGTCAGTGGAGAAAGAATTGCTTCAAAAGCAAATGAAGGATGCAAGAAATAATAACATACCTCCACTTCGAGAAGGCTGGCCACTGGGAGACGACTCCTTTCATGACAACAGGTTCGTCCCTTGCAAAGAACTTGAAGAACTCCTCAAGCGATGGACATTCGATTCTTCGAATCTGCCGTGAATTGCTCAGCGGTTCTGGCTCATTTGCTATACGTTTCTAAACAGTATCTTCATAGTTAAACTGATAATACTGCTCAGAGAAAGCTGCAAGACACCACGTCCTTCAGTTAACAAACGTCCTTCAATTTCTGCAAGCACTCCTGCAGAGAATATGAGAAATGAATAGGTGCGAAATCCATAATCTACATGTGACAGTTTCGGCTATTCAAGACGGTACTTTAGAAGGATTTTTGGGTTCAGTCCCTTCAAGTAGGGGGTTTCAAATTTAAGACGAATTATATTCAAGAAGGGCGCTTTTACCTCACAGCGCTCTTAAAAATTTTTATTCCAAGAAGATAGTGCTGAAGATACAGCCTATGATGCGTCAAGCTTTTTAACATTTAATAATTCTGCAAATCAGAAAAACGTTATTTACTTTCATACCAAAAACTATTTCAGGAGAGTCTGAAAAAATTTTGGCATTGTAGCGCATCGTCCATAAGATCAACGAATCAGTGAGATGATCATCGTTTTGCCTAGAATAAAATTTTATGTGAAAACATGTTGGGACAACACGAGACCACTGTATTTAAGGATCACAGCAGTGAGAACAATAATGGAGTCGCTCATTCAGCTCCATTTGAGAGGAATAAAAGCAGGACAAGAAGAGCAGTGAAAAAACTTATGGGACGTCTCTTCATGTGCCTCTGAAAAATCATTGCCAAATAAAGCACAAACTTTCTTTTTAATATCTTCTAATCAGAAAGCATATCACCTTCCCAATCAACAGAATCTACTGCATTTCCTCAAGGTACTTAGGCCATTGTTAGGCGTTCCGCCTTTGGGTTAACGCATCTAGCACAATGGGGTACCAGAATTTTCCGTCGTGATGTTTCATAGGAACCACTTCTTCGTAACTTTCGCTGAAAAATTGTGCAGAATGTTGTTTATATTGAAGTCGCTATACAGATTAGCCAAACTGAAGAAGTTGTTCAGTGAAGGATGTGGTTCCAAATTTGTGAAGAATAAATGCCGTCCATACTCTTCGGTTCAAAATACCTTTTTGCAAAGAGTATTTCTTGCAACTCATTGACACGAGATGAACTTATAAAAAGTGAACAAAAACAAGTCGACTGAACATTAGCATATGCCAGCCAATGAAGCATCAAAATATGCTATGATTCACCTTGACGATGAGCGTAGCTGGAGGAGTACATAAAGAATGGATGTGATTCGCGAGTGCAGACAATGACCGCCCATCGATATCACCTCCCATTACGAGACCCATATCGCATGCTCGTAACGCCTCCTTAACACCAACTTAGGTACGAACATTGTGCTTGTGAAGTGTGAAGTGGTGCGAAAAACGCAAAAAGGATGATCGACCAAGTCGTTTGGCACTAATTTAATAGCTTTCTCGGCATTCTGCGTTCCCTCCAAAATGTACATGAATGCGGATAATGCTACATCCTCTATAGGCACTGTTCATTGAGTAACCTGTGAGGCCTTGAAAAGCAATTCCCATGGCAGGCACATTCTAACATCGTTCCACAGCACTGCATTTACGCACGGGCAATATCCTTCGCTCTCATTAATCGGTTGGAAAGCGACTCGGCGCTCAGCTGCCGAATATCCTCGTTGTAAGTGGAACCGCGATTGATATAGCGCGAAGGGATAACTGAGAAAGTTGGCGACGAAATGAAAATAACATTTTTGATAAACAACTAGCTTTTTACACAACTAAATTTTGATAAACAACTAAATCGAGCTTTGAAAGCAAAGTACCCCTCTTTGCTGGGCGTGCTGAGGAAACCTGCCTGAAGAAATTTTGATATCTAAAACGCTCACAAACATTTCAGGTATACGACTCTACAAGGCTCCGGAACTCGAAATTTTCGAGCCTCTGGGATCTTAAATTTTTCAAATCTGCACGAAACTGTGAGGCGAACCACTTGACTCCAATGACACCCACCATCATAATTCAAGGCCTTCCTTTCGCCAATGGTTGGGAAGAATTTCTTTGGTTAGAAAAGAAAATTTTTTCCGATGGTTGGAAAGAATTTGGTCTTCTGAATTTCATATTCGTTCTTAAGAGTTGAGCACTTGTGTAGCAGTCGCGTAGACAACAAGATGTTCGCCCTTGAACATGGCATTTCGTGCCAACGAAGCTATAATAAATAACCAAATTATTCGCTACAACACTAGATGAAACCCCACGATAAAAAAATTGCAATCTAATTCATTCAGCGCTTTATTCACTTACTATACTTTCAATCACCCGCATTTATTTTGCCAAACTTCAACGTGCCATGAATCGTGAAACTATTTAAGGTAAAGCAGAGCCGCACAATATAAGAGTAACGAACCATGAGCTTGTTTTGAGCAAAAAGCCTGCAAGCTTTGCAGGCCGCCGTTGCCGAGTAAAGGGCCCGCCAAGCGTCGTTCACTTGCAAATAGTGGCCCGTATTAAGTTTCTCCCATGCTAATGTTAACAGGAACCTCTCGACCTTCTCGCTTCGTTCGAAGTCACATCGCTGCGTGGCGAACGCGCATTCGCGGTATATTCGTAATAAAGAGCTGCCCACGACAAGCTCGTTCACTTCAAAACGAAGGTGAAGGAGGCGAGGACGACAACTTTCCTGCACAACGATTACATTCAGCTACATATCAACATGAGCCATCCTTCTAAGGAGGGCATGAAACACCGAGACCAAATCTGTTAAGCAGTGAAAAATGAAGAACGCGGCCTCATCGTTGCATGGTATGACTAGGTATCGTCGAGTCAAACGGCCACATAAACTGCCCCATGTATCCATTTTATTGCCTCTTTTGCTTTGATTCTACCATTCTATATCAGTCTTCTTTTGGATAGTATCGACTCTAAACAATTCCTCCCACTTCAGTTCCGAACCGGAGTGCCTAGCGGCTCGAAATAACGGTGTAAGAAGAGCAAAGGGAAGTGGAAACAAGAAGTACGCAAAGTGGGTGCATTACGTTGTTTCTTTCATTCAGCAATCAGTTTCACAAGCCATCAGCGAATACCAAACTATGCATAACAGTTCTCTCATGTTTCGACTGATCCAAGTGTCGCTATAAAACTTCTACAAAAGCTTCATCTTTTCTCCGACCCGATCGGTATAAAACGAAGCCCCGACTGGTGTCAACATACGCACATTTGGAATGTAATAAAATGAAAAGAAATCTTTTGTACGGAAGACGAAAAATTGGCGTTTAATTTAACGGAGAGGCAAAAAACTGTGGGTGATAAAATTTAGCAATTAGGATCATTTTTCCGACCATAAAGCGAGACAAAATTATTATTTCAATCACTTTCCTTCAGTAGCTCTAGTATCTACTCAAAACAAAAAAAGCCGATATGTTTGGCGATCATCAAATCGATGCAAAACATATTCATATCCTCATCTATAATCTAGTGATGTAAAAAAAAAAAAAAAAAAAAAAAATTATAATAATAATAATAACCTAACTTGACGAACTTTAATTTTCATTCAAATCAATAAACGAATTCCACTCAAAAAATAGTCCAGTAAAAGGCGCTGTAATTAACTGAACTCGCCCCATCTGACCAAACAAGCCACCATTATAATCCAGCAAGCTGGGGAATTAAGAATACTGAGCTTATCACAATAGCTACAGTGCCAAAGGGAGTTTTGCAATGGCTTGCAATATTTCTTCGTAGTTAGTTTTCTAATTTTTGCAACCATTGTTGAGAACTGCAATATCAGTAGTTTGCAAGGTAATTCGTCTTGGCTCGACCCATGACCTTAATGGCTGCGAAAAAACTCCTATCAGTGCGCCCTTCTTATTTATTTTCAGCGCCTACACACTCTTATCTCAATGATAAATTACCCTTTCTATGCGAATGCGTTCTCGTATAATCCTTACGACTGATGGATCGAAGCATTCGCCTGCTATGAATGGATGTCTGGTAATTGAGCCATCGCATTTATCCAACACTAGTGTTATGTTCCTTCGTGGCCAATATATCATCGTCTGAAGCAATATCACGACTGCAAGAATTCATATGAATTAGCAAATAGGACGTGCCAACCCACTTCATTAACAAACAGACGTGCCAACTCACTCGTCAACTCACTTTATTATCTATTAACAAATAAAGAGACGTGCCAAAAGAGTTAGTATGGTATACGCTTTGATGCTTGCTTCACTTAGCACACCAACAAATTTCTTAACTTATAAATTAAAACATATGCTATAACGCAATAACATTCCAACATACCTGACCGCCAGTACAAGGGCTGAAATATAGTTATTCGCTACGAGAAGGTCGCATTAGTCGGTTAAGCAGCAATATAATATAATTAAAAAGCCTTTCGCTTGTAAATACTAACGCCCTATACTGACAAAACGTTTCCCGACTATCCATGAAAAATTCAATTTTCCTTGTGCTCCAAAAAAAAAAAAAAAAAAATTATAGCTCAAATTTCGGCGGTTTCAAAGATAAAACTACAAAATAAATAGATCAACAGGTGCACATATATATTTACCAAAAGATGACGATTGCATGTTGCCCTTTTATTAAATAAGTTTGCGAAAACGCATAACAATATGGCTGCTGGGAACCAACTGTGCGCGTTGCGTTCACTTAAAAAACGTTTCCATTGAACTGACATAGAACGAATAAATCTCATGAAGAGAAAAGTTACTGTTTTCATATATCTTTCTATCTTGATGATTAATAAAAACAGACCGTTTTCAGAAAAACTTCAAGAGAAGAAGTAATGAAAAGAATCTACCTGGTGAGGTATTCCAGCCTCAATGTAGACATCCGAAACGGTAACAAAACCGAGTTTCTCGTAGAAGGGGAGTGAACGTCTCTGTGCCTGGACAATGAGCAACATGCTACCATCACTCTGCTCGGCAAGTTTTATAGCGTGACAGCAAATGCGATTCCCGATCCCCTTTCCTCGCCAACTCTATAAACAGTTACCAATAATCTAAATAAAGATAATTAAAAAGTGGTTCATTCGCCTGCAGCATTTCTCGATAAGTGTAAGACCGTTGGTCCAGGCCCTTCTGCAGACAACTTTTTCACTCGCCATCAATTAACGAATAATACTCGAGTCCAGCCGAACTAGAGCTTTTTTTATCATAAGACGTTAATCAAGTGTACGCCTACTTTTACTTATCATTGCATCAGTGTTGTCGACGAAACAGTGAAGGACTTCACTCAGACACTAATCGTTCGCTGTTCTATTACACCAATAAAATCTTGGGCATATTCAGTACAGTGTGATGACGAACTCATCAAACTCAAGTAATGAGTTGAACGGTTGATGCAGAATGAAGTTACTACCTACAGACTGAAGATGGCTTGCGTTAAAAACTCTTACAAGGTAAAATCGTTCAAAGAATATATTGAAAAGTCTTAAATATGAAAAAAGTGAAACGATTATGTTCATACCTTGCGAACGGCCATTCTCTCAAGCTTCATAAATGGCTCGGTCGTTCTCAGACGACAAGTCGCAACAGCAGATAAGCAATCAGGTGTGGTGAAATTAGGAGGGACTGAGGTAACTTCATTAAGAGCTCGAGCTTTAGCCACAACATGCAAACATTCTTCATCTAAGCCATCGAATTCGAGAGATTCTTCAACGCCTTGCTCGATCATGAAAACTTCACGACGAATGGCAAAGCATTCGGCTAGGAGCTGCTCGCTCCCTGAGCCAACGAAGTCTTCTAACACAAAATCGGTGTCGTCTTCTATCACTTCTTCCATCCGCCTTTGAAGAGAATTCAACTGACAAACCTTCAACTAAATATATAATTGGCGAAGAAGGGGGATGCATAATCCATAAAACTTTGACGCTAAGTATGCCACTCAAAAAATCAGTTAACTGTGCGAAGCGTCCCCTCTTCCATCCCTTTGTGCCCAAGACATTTTCAGGCAGATGGAAGCTGTAAGACATCCTGCTAGATAATTTGCATCTGGTTAGACCATTAGTTTAAAATATCGGAAAAAAATGCACATGAAGTATCACTGCTGCCAAATAAACATGAAACGCCACTGAAAAAAAAAAAAACACCTAACCGTGTAATGGAATGTTTTGTGGATGGGTAAAATGCCACCACGGCCTCGAATAAGTCGGCAAAACGCGGCCGCAACTCGAGATCTGTCCGAAGTGCAGCGAATTAGGGCTACATATAACCGACTGTCTGGGCTCTCTTTAATTACTCATATTCCAAACTGTACTGCTCCTATCTCACGCATTAATTAATTTCAGGGCTACCCCTCACCTACTCGGTACAATCCTAATCCTAAGACTTTGGGTACAAACAAGAACAAGCTAGAAGTCTTGTAGTCCGGCAAAAAACAAAGGCGACGTAACGTAGACTGTCCGATTGTAGGCGGGGAAGCTGGGAAGGAGGAAAAAATATTGCGCACTTTGTAAAGATGAGATGAATTTATAGTGTAGCTACAACTGAAGCAAATCGAGGCCGGAAAATAGTCTGGAAGAATTGTCGAAGAGTAGTTCACAAACTCCATGTCTTTCCACACACCACTTCAATTTCTATTTTAAATCGTATCCCTGCCACCGAAATCTACACCGCTTTCTGTCTATTTTCTTTGCATTCGCTGGTGTCTTTTTTCATTTTATATCTGATACTGTCCCTAATTAAACATACAGTATAAACCAAATAAAGAGTAATTTGAATTTTACGGTCAGCATTTATACGGCGCTTGTACAAATGTCTTATGCTCGTCATTGGTGCATTATAGAATTTGATCACTTATTCGCCATTAAAGCCGTAAGAGTAGAAATTAATCGAAAATACTCGTTAAATAATGCAAGGAATTACAATCAACGATCAACTAGAAACAATTGCTTTCAGGAAAATAAAATTTTCCCTTCTCTGATGAAGATATACTTTTCAAAACAATTTAAAAAATTCCTTTTACACCAACGTCGAAGAAATACAAAAAATAAGTGATTAGTTCCCTGATTATCATTGATTATTAGTTGTGTTGTCGAGAAGAAATGTTTTTCATCATCTCACATTCCGGGTCTATTCTTTTAGTGATGATTTATTGTCGATCACACAATCTCAATGATGATGTACACATTAGAAAACGAGTGAATGCATGTTGCAAACAAGTCACCTCAAATATAAGTGAGCCTATCAATTGAAATATTGGAACTGCTTTGTGACGGGTTTTTTTTTATTTCCGATGTTCATTTTTCTCTCATTGAAAACAACACTTTTCATATTGTGAATGAGGTTTTGTTGTAATCTCACCGTTGTTACCAATACCTATATCTTTTTAAGTATCCTATCATATACTCTCTGCAAGAATTCTCTTTATTAAATGCTTCCGATCCCTTTACCGAAGGAATGAACGATCGCACCACAAGAAAGACCTCTCTCATCGAAACTTGGAGAAAGCAAAAGAAGCTGCTGTTCTATTTAAGGAAAAACTTCGTAGCTTAAAAGAGGCGATTCATAATCTAAATGAATACCAACGATATCAACGGAGTCACATATGGTGGCAATATACTTTGTGAAAGTACATCGACTGGGAACAACGATGGTATCCCTCAGATGCGTTAGCATTCTCAATTTGCGTCCCTTAATCGATTTGTGGCAAGAACACTAACCTAATTCATCATTACTTATTGCATCTTATACACTTCTGCAAAATATACTACAACGATATCGCGTCTATCTATATGCATGTGTATGTTTGTTTAATAATGTCAATTTCGGCACTAAGAAAGCCAAAACTAAAAAATTTAGTGGACAAAGTTTGCTCATTCTAATGATCTTGCTGGTATAATTCACGACCTTTCATCGAGTTCGAAATGAATTATAGACCTTTAAAGGTGAAAAAAATTTACACATATTTTAAAAGGGTCGAATTTCACATCGGTGAAATCGTAGAAAAGCGGATCCATTGCAAAAAACTACGCATTTGAGGTCCGATCAGTTAAAATATAAAAGCGATAAAGGCATACATAAAGGCAGGCTTTAAAAATGATAATCTATTAATCAGCATATCGTTTCAGCTGTTTCCTTTGTTATTGATGCTTTCATTACTTAGTATATAAACAGATAAATTAATTCCGATATGCCAACTCAATAACAAAGGTGCTGTTGGGCAGCAATTAAACAGATAGCATGGCAAAGGATTAGCCAACAACTGCCGCACTCACATGCAACACCGCCTTTCAAGGAGGCCCTATATTTTCTAATGAATGAGCAAAATGGAACACGAGGCTTTTCAAAAGTTAAGGCTTTTTTTTTTTAAATAGCGATTCAAGAAGAAAATGATCATAGCAGTCAAAGGTATCCGTTTTCCCTCTCTGCACTCTCCATCCAAAATAAAACAATTAAGCTTATATGTTCAACTTATAAAGTGCATCGCATTGGTGGTAGAAGTGGTTGAATGCACATTGCAAAGATGACCACTGTAAATGTGAGGGGCAAAAAAAGGTTTTAAAAAAGAGTTACACTTACTCTGCACTGGATCGGCACTTCCGATATTTCATAGGTGCATAATTATCTTCATCCAAAAATACGCTGAAATAAAGTTTACTGATGGGAAACTGGTAGCGATGCATTCATCATCCCGGAATCATAACTGCTGTTTTTCAATAAAACTGTAATCCCCTGTTTTCAATGACCGTACGAGCACAAGCCGGTATCATACGTTCCGTATTGTATGTCATCCAGTCAGCCAGCATTCAATCCTTTGAGATGATTGCAATATTCATGAGTGTTACTATCAATAAACCCGATACTATCCTTTTGTACGCCATATGCAAATCCATACAACAATGCCTCCATAAAATCCATAAAATTCCAAACAACGAATTTCTTTTTTCGATAATAATCGTAAATAAAGGTCAAATTATGAATAATACAGCATTATGAATACAATGGAATTTATAATTTTAGTGTATTGTTAATGCCACTACTAAACGCTCAATGATTTTTTCCATTTCAGATTCAGTCGATGCTAATAATCGATAAATCGCCGAATGGATGCGCAATGCTTGATGAAAACGAAGTTTGTATTCTGTTCTGCGGAAGTGGAATGTAATACAAAAAAATATATGATAGATTCGCATATCGTCATTCCTCATTCCCATACACTATTGCTGGATTTCGATAATGTAGCTAGATCGGCTCTCATCACTTCAAATTTGTGCTAGCAACTAAGACGCGCTTTTGGCAAGCATCGCTATTCTATATTTTGATGAGTTTATGCTATTCGTCCGCTTATTCATCTGTAAATTGCAGATTTGCGATTGTTCAATAGCTTGGAAAGACAGGTTGATGCATATCTACTTATATGTGAAGGTGACGAATCAAATGAATCGACGGATAATGAGGCGTGCATGTGGAATACTTAAATTAAATGCCATCTGATACTACCTTTATATAAACGGAAACGCGTATGTAATGCAGAGATCACAAAGATGATGCATTAGCGGTAACCCAATCATGCTAGGCCCCTCCAAAGAAAAAAACGCCTTTTCACTGCGTTCTGTAATCCAACCTTCCCCGGTTAAATGTAACGCATCTCTTGCAACCAAAAGATAAGCAATAAACGCATTCTATATAAACTTTCCACAGCTTTCACATAGGAGCCAAGTTTGGTTGTTTTTGGCTTCCTAGAACAGTGAACGTTAGAAAGAAATAGTTGCAGTCAGCCAAATGCTAGCATGAAAAGCGTGCTTCGAAATGAGCCAGTTCATTCAGATATCACTTCAAAGATGCGCTTCAATGCATCTGTGGCTTGTTCCCTTAGCCGTTTCCTATGACATCTGTTCTCAGATTCCTTCACAGTAGACTCTACATACCCCGAATGGAGTTATATTGATAAGGTAAATCCATTAACTAGTCGGCTGTGATGCTCTCAAGCGGAATAACGTACCAACCGATATCACTTATGATAGCCATCGATCCATGCTCATGAATTCAATAACAGCACACAAGAAGCACCTTGTCTCCTGGGGATAGGTGAGTGAGTATGCTAATTATAGGTCACTAATGGTCGCATACCTCTAGACACCACGTATCGTCCACTACCCCCACCATATGGAGCAGCAGCTGCTGTATCGCGTTTACGCATCGATCGACACCCGCGATGCGCGTCAACGTCGTGCAAACGAATAACGCACGCGCAGCGCCCAAAATTCCAGTCGCAGTTTGAGCGTTGCACCGACCTGACACCCATCGGCTCGTCGCTTCTCGCTCTAACGCCTTCTGCCCTCTACCGTTTACGACTCGAACGTTAACGAACACGAAGCACTTTTTACTGCGACACGACACCCGTAGACGACTTACATCACTTCTCCTGCATCCCTACGTGCTGTATTCATCGTGAGTCCTGATTTCGGGCATTCAGAAACGCCTAACCTAACGATCATAAAACTTATTCCCACGTGATCATAGCTAGGTGGACAAATCCTCTCGGCACGAACGTCGATGAGAGCATACCTAGTTGGGCTACGACCAACCGACTGAATCGAACGGCATAAATCCTCAAAGTGGTAAGCTGCCGTGGCGTAAGGAAGCGCAAACGGAGTGGCACATGATATGGGCGAATTGGAGACGAAAGGCCAAGAGGACGACAAACTCAGTAGCGAATTCGCGGCCTCCGGAAGGACAGGCAGACGTAATGCAGTACCGGATGTTGACGTCCAGGGTATCGATCCTGATGCAATTAAACTCGCCGAAAGAATTTCGAATATTAATACCACTGATGAAGACATCCATCAATCCACATCAAGTACTTCGGATAACGCCACAAGTAAGCTGTGCCATCATCTAACAGTTTCGTCTTGTTATGGGCATTTCAAAGCTATTACTTAGAATTGTTGGAAGGCAAAAAAAAGAAGGCAAAAATATAGAGCGCTTTGGGAAAAACGTTTTTTCTCAGATGATTACCTGAATAAACGAAGAAGCAACGCCTGTACCTATAATAATATGCGTTTTTTTTTTAGTTCATCCTATAAACCCAACCAGTTCCCTAAATTCCCAGAAAACAATAAAACATTTCCGGCATTATTGCAGTAGAGATTTCAAATGAGCTGACTCCGCTTTAAGTAACTCAGTTTACATGGTTTTGTGTATCCATAATTGTAAATCCCATTATTGCAACGTCGTTCCTACGGTGCGTATTTGTTCATTTATGTACTCTTTCAGCTCCGGACGAGAACTACGAAATTCAATAGGTAAAACACCATAGGATGGCCTTTTCTTCCATTTTTTGCTTCGAGAAAGAATTAGAGAACATTTATATCTGCCAAAAAAAAAAATTGCGTGCATTTTACATCAGTCCGTTTCTCGTCTCCTACTAGTCGCACTACAAAAACGTCGCTCACCTGTACCGGACTTGTACGAGTGGTTGGACTGGTCAGAATAAGAAGGCATCATTTCGCATATTTTTTAATGCGATGGGTTGACAGATGTGAGTGGAAGATAAAAGTGTACGTGAGTGTCGGTCTATCGGAGAGGTAGACAGACATGCTAGTACGTTATAAGACGAAAGACCTAGATATAATGCGCCTTGAAAACGCATCCTTGCAAAAACCTATGAAAATGGATCTTCTCCGGAAATACAAAACTTTAGAATAGAAGATCCGGCTTTTTCCTTTTTTGCTTCTCACTTTGCAAAATTAGTTTCGATGATGCAAAACTTCTCCACCTGTCCCATTTGCGTGACATGCAGTCTTATATCTCCAGCGTTTTTGCATAGTGCAAACCGGGGTGAAACCAAAACAAGACAAATGAATGGGTCGGGAACTGGGAAGGGACAAATGGCCGGAACAAAATCCGAGCGAATAAACGACTAGACAGAAACCAGAACAAGACTAATGGCAGGACGGGAAATTGATACGCGGCGCATGACCGGACCGGGAGACCGAGCCTGGGCCAGAAGTACCGACCCAGCCATTCGTGTCATTTGTAAGCACCAATAAATGTCGGAAAATGAAGAAAATTGGAAGCTTTCCGGTTTATTCTTAGTGTGCGCTCGTGATCGACAAGAACGAATGCCTTACATATGATATATTTCTTGATCAGAAAAGAAAAAACAGCTAGAGTTCTCGAGAACTGCTTGCCTGACCTTTCATTTTTATTCTTCATTCCATAAAGATCGGAAAAGATGCGGGAAGAAACACTACGATCTGTCAGCAAGTTGGCAAACTTAGCAGCAATCTGTCAGGTATGAGTGGCACTAATAGAGGAAATATAAAAGGTGGAAGGAGAATTATGTAAATAGTCGCAGGCTATCTGTGGCAATGACCTTACATACACCTACATCAGGATGAACTCCCCAAAGTCACGTCATAAAACTTCTACAATATTGTGTTATTACATTATATCTGCCAACTCTAACCTTATCCATCTATACAAAAAAAGTAGAAATACTTGAATCGTTATGCAGCTGAAACACACATTTGATTTAATAGGCACAGCTTTGAAGCTGCGATAGAGAGAGATAATACTCGGTTCAAAGGGGCCAAAGAATAAGACACAGCTAATTAGTACAGTTAACTATGGGAACAATCACATTACTGCACTCAACAAATTTCTCGAAGCAACCTGCTGATGTTCAGCATCCCCTTCAACCCCTTTCTTCCATAGTTGGCTTTTATGTAACCTTATGAGACCTCAATTCATGAAACAGTTCCCTCCACATTTAGCACTCTGCAACGCATTTATTATAGCATCACAAAGTGAATTCACCAACACTTTGCAACGCTGAAGTAATAAGCTGTGCTGTAGAAGTGCATATCATGCTCTATCCCACATTTTGTAACGTACGGCGCAACCCATATTCCGCATTCATTCATTCATAAATGAAATATTCAGCCTTGACCAGCATTTGTCCACTTGGCTTTTATTGTTACTGAGGCCATTCTTACTGGGCTTCCAACAGTTCATAAGAGCGTATACCCTGGGGTTTCCATGCTTTAGGCTCAAGACAACCCTGCTGCAACCCTGCTTCCCAATCTCGAATCTTGAGGAGACTCGAGAATTTTTGAAAGGCCTGCTGTCTGATGACGTATCGGTAATTTTTAGAACAGCCACGAACCTTGCTATCGCCCAAGAATTTCCCGAAAGACCTCCAAATTCGAGGGACCCCAGATTCTAAGCAAAGCTCAAAGCCTACAGCTTCGAGGTCGGGTGCCCCACCTGAGGTTAATGTGAATGGAGTTTATTTCTCGTTCGCATGTCATTACGCATACGTTATAAAAGGTATAACAGTGCCGTCGCAATGCCGCAGTCTAGTAAACAAATAGTACCAACAGCGAGTCCTTATAGAAGGAAATGTGAAAGAAACGGAACAAAATGCAATTGAAGCTTATAAAACTCACATAAAACAGATCGAAAATACCGAAACAAGATTTGAAAACTGAGCATATGAAAATCAATTGTGGAGTACAATGGGAAAATGGCCTTTCGTTCTGGGCAACCTCAGAGATAGAGTCCGATGAAGTTAGGGATACCTTTCGAGATCAATGCAGAAAGTGATCGCTTTGGTAATGAGAACGTTGAATAAGTTAGCAACTTATTAAAAGTCAATAACGCAACAGAGGAAAGAAAAAGTTGGATTTATTAAAGAGTCAGAAAGATTTGAAGTATTATGTGCTTCAAGTCTTGAGTGATAAAACATCGCCAATAATAAATTATTCAATCCCTAAATCTACCAACGAATTCACAATTCCAAGCGTATTTATTGTTAAATAGTTACATTTTTCGTGCTGAAATGCCGTCCCCCATTGTGCTGCATCGAATTCTGCCTCTTTTTCAAAATTCATCATTCACTACTTCAATGCAAAATTATTCTCGAAACTTATTGGTAGAATTACGTCTTCATTACCGAAATGTGTACATCATTCCCATTATCTCTAAAAAGAATACTTCACAGTTAGATTGTTTAATAGAAGAAACTCCAAATAAGACAGCAATTTGAAATTTCCACATTTCAGCTGTTTCCAAAATTAGATTTTCCTTATCGGAAGCCAACATCCTTGATAAAAAGTCATAAAAAATGTCTTGCTCTCTCCTGTACACTCCAAAACTTCCGCCGCCTCACAATATTTTTGGTAATGTCTCTTTCTGAAACAGTGGAATAACAGACCTCGTCCAGATCCTATAAACCAAACACTCTCTAACCCTGTTTTCCACCTGGTGCTCCTAGAACTTTCAAAAGACCTCGAAGGATTTTCGACAGTTCCGCATTTCCGAGACTTAAAAAACTTTTTATCATGGGCCCAAGTAGTGCTACGGCATTTCTGGGTTTGACGGTTACAAGAACTTTCAGAGGGGCTCTTGATCTGAGCTGAACAAGAGAATCCTCAAAAAAGCTCCTCAAATTATTTCCGCCACCTCGCAATTCGGGTGTCCTATAGTTCAAGAAACCCCGATACGAAATTTCTGCACCGTCTAATTCCAATATACAATACTAATAGTCAAAATCGACAGGAGCATAATTTAGGATAATGCTACCTTAACGCGTCCACCGCATAGAATAACTGCAGGCCAACTCAGATTCTTTCACCGCACTTGTCCAACAAAACACATCTACATGGCAACTGCTCTTCGAATATGCAGTCGATTTTTAGCAGTTAATATCGGCAAAACATAGACGGATATATGCACAACAGCAAGTTATGCGTAGCATTAATAAAGTTAGGAAAAAGATAGAAGGATAGATATAACAGAGTAGAAAATTGTCGCCTAATGAACGAACAGAAACTCGGAAATAAAAGTAAAAACCGATGAAACAATAGAGAGATAACTCGTCCTAGATTATTATTTAGTGCGAGTGCAATACCGTCGCGTATGCTATATAAAACGAACATCGACCTACCACTACTCTCCGTTTAGTTGAATTTAATAAATTGTCACCCACGGAAACCCTCTACTCATGCACCTTCTTTTACAGATAATGAGGGTTCAACTAAAAAGTGACGACCACACTACGCACCACCTGGACAGGTGTTACGTCGTTATTGATTCGCTGACATCACCTCGCTATTCACAACTACACGATGACCACTTCGGCATGCTGACAAACCGATAGCACTAGTGAAACTTCGACGCTGGATTTCGCTCATCAACCGATAACAGTGATCGAGCAATCAACAGTTTTGCAAGTGCGCTAGTCTTCTCAACGGGATCATCAACTATCGCTTACTCCCTACTGCAGCGGTATATATATACAAGAACGTTTTGCCTCTTTATCGCTGTTGGAAGGATTCGCATTCCAGAATGAAAAAATAGTGAATAAATTGCAAACGAATTCATGGCTAGAGAGAACTACCGTTATTAGACAGTCACTTCTTCTAAAACTCTATTCTTCGTTAATGACGAGAGAAAAATTTGTGCGTGCTCTCAGAATGACCCAATCTAAGGGAATATGGCTAAGAAAGGCATGTTTGTGCCCTAAAAAGTATGTAATTATAGTAAGCCTAGTATCGATTTGCCTGGCTATTATGTCTTCAGATGAAAACTGCTTTCATCCCAGTCTACATTACAACTCCTTCTTGAAAATTTTACCATCTGAGTGGACCACTTGCTCTTCGTTGTTTCGTTCCCTCGCTTAAAATATTTGTGCGCAATCTCATTGCCATCTACATAGTAACAAGCTTGAATCAATGATCTTACCCTATGAGAGTGTCCGAAGAGCACATACATCATACTCGTTGATCGAGTGATTGATATTTAAATCGCTTTAGAAATATGTTATATAATATTGATCACTTAATAGAGGTATTTGCCGTGCCCTGTGAAGTGCCAGGAAATCCAAAACAGCTACCAGATATTTCGTGAAAACAAACGCCAACAATTCGAGGCCTTTTGAAGTGTTAAGAATCAATCGACAGCCTCCCAAAATATGCATAATTTACAAGGATATATAACAGTTCGTAAATATTCGAAATAGCAACCTAAACAAGCGTAAACCGCAAATGTGGCTGCGAAAAAAACCACAATATAACATGGCAAAATAAAAACGACGCATCACCATTTTTGCAAACGAACGCTGCAACATCTGCCCAGCAAATGAAAAATCCCCCACAATATGGCACCTATATTCGAAAGCGATGCCTTTCGAAGTCAGAAAGAAGCATTTCGATCAACAACATCGCCCACTCAGTGATTCAATGCATTCGAAGTACGCTGATCTGAATGCATCGCTAATTGCACTCAGTGTTAACCGATATAATGTCGCAATCCTTTTGAGCCTATGTGCACACCCTCAACTTTTCAGCATTAAGGCTGCTCACAAATCGACGTTTCCGAACGCTTCTAGGCCGTGATTAGCTAGCGCTTTTAATACTTGCAAGACTTCCCTAAACATGATGGGGACTTGTTAAGTGTTTCGCACAAATATCTACCTTTTGTGCCTCCTTAATGATGACTGCCCAAAAGGGATTGCCCTTTCACCTTTCCGATCTTGGTAGAATTTATGCAGCTATGATAGTTGCTTTGATGATTCGTTGTCATTTATGGGTATCGCAATGTTGAAGCATTTATCAATATGGATCTTATTTTCATTATAATGAGGCCTGTGCACCAATTCGCAACAAGCCAGTGCCTCTTATTATACTAGGCTCATATTCTATAATACGGTCCACATTCCATTCCACCCACTCACTATGAAATCATATCCGCAGGATTATTTGCCCATACGGATGAAAAATATTTCAATGAAAGCCCACTAATGCAACGTGCACATTTCGACTTATGCAATGCACTAATCTTTAATTTTATTAATAACAACATTCGCTCAACATATTAAACAACTCTGTTCGTCTATGGAATTGTTGCTTTCTCTGTTGTAGCACAGATATATGAATTTATGCCCTTTCAAATAACACTAAAGCGGCTGTATAATCTAATTCCATCATATATCCAAACACCCAATCGATCACTATCAGAATGGGCTCAATACCCAAACGCTACCGGTTTTTTCCACTTCTAACCTCCCACTGATATCTCGATGGTGAGAATGTTTTGTGGAAAAAAAGATCGATTTTGCTGCGCATTTCGGGAATAAAATTCTAAAATACCAAATCGATATTCACTGACCATGAAACTGAATGAAAAAGGTGTTGAATAAGTGACACCTAACAGGTTATTTCTTCTCTTTTAAGATACATATCGATTTATGAACAACTCAACGTAAAATGGGTGATAAATGCAATCAAAACACTCGAACGCGTTATCTGATCTCAATTTACCGTTTATTAATTATTGCTATCATAGTAAAATATTTCAATGGAAATCCTTCAACAATTCACTTCTTCCCGTTGAAATACATTTGCACTCTTCCATCATATTATTTCTATTGTAGACGCTATCATTAAATGGTAAAATTGCTGTATTCGTACTAAATACTTATGTGTATAAACTATATTTCGGATTTGCAATAAGTTTAACGCATCAAATAGAATGCTTTATAATATCTGATGCTTCATTATTTACGCGCACAAATGCAGTTAGCAATATTCAATTCATAGTGAACTAATATAACCATAAAACTCCAGAACAGGAAACTCAGGAAATAGTGCTGTCTGGCTAGTGATTCTTTAAGATAAGGACGACGGCGCTAGACTATTCACACTAAATGAGCTTGTCAGGAAATATGACCACCTCACACTGGGCAATACACATTGAGTTACTGCTGGAAATTTCATTGTTGACAAGCATTGGAAAGGACTGGCAATCGAAGTATCCCATCCCATTGCGAGTATGCAGTAATGCTTCAACTGCAAGCATGGAGGATTATATGGGGAGTACAAGTGAGCGTCGGAAGCGTTTTTCTTTTTAAACGAGTCGACTATCTAGCATAAGCTCTATGAAAAGGCTTTCCCAGAACCATTGCGATCAGGGACTGCTCGCTCACAAATGTTGTAGTGAATGCCGTATCGGGCCGATTCCTCCCATTTCCTGATCCAATAATTGAACTCAATACCCGTGTTAATGCGATTCTTCACAGCGTGACAAAAAAGAACCAAAACAGCGCAACCCGGGAAGTTCAGAAGGTGCTAGATATTATTACGGCTTAGGTCGTAGATCCAGAAGAGTACTGCAGGAAGTCTACGATAATTTGCGTGACAAAGAACCTAAGCATGGGCCCCCACACTCACCTCACTAAAAGCGATCCGATTAGAACATTCTTCTATCTCCTGCCGCAAAAATAATATAGAAAAAAGTCAGCCAGATGGCTGAACAATGGCACTCAGCTGCGAACCACGAACGGAGCTGAGCTCCTGCTCCCCATTGCGTACGCACCGCTACCGTACTCTGCACTAACACACATCAGAGAAACTTGAAAACTTATAGTAGAAATATGCAATTTTTTTCAATCATTCAACTGAAAGTGTCAAATAATGCCCCCATGCAAAATTTCAGCTCGAAGGGGAAGTGCGCTTGCTCCATGGGTCATCGTTCCCTGCAATCTTTGATTAGCGCAGCACAGATGGCCCCTCCAGCAAGTGCACCTCCCCTCCTTCAACTGAGCCGAAATTTTGCATGAGGCATAATTTGACATCCTGAGTTGAGTAATGGAAAAAAAATTGCCTATTTATTTCACAAGTTTTCGGATTTCTGTGACGGGCGTTAGCATTCACATGTAGAATGCAGAGTATGGTGGTTGTTCCTTCCCCTTTTTGTCAGCAGTCCCAGCATTCCAGCTCCGTTCGCAGTTCGCAGTCCGGGTGCCATCGTTTTCTGCAATCGTGCCGTAACGAGAGCAGCTGGACGACTGATCTTACGTGCTTGGCATCAGTTTCTCTACTCACCTTACCCTCTTTGAAGTCATTGGCCAGTCGATTCAACACTTTTCTAATAAGGAATATTTAGAATCATTGCAGTTTTCCTTTCTAACCTATCGGCGAGAACCTTGAAGACGCATTCTACATATTCGCAACAGTGTGATATTTTTTTACATAATACAGTGACCGCAGTGGAGCATTGTGAATTTGCTGTGAATAATATTTACCCTCGCCGGTTAGTTGATAAATTGTAAAATCCCCAACGATGGTGGGTAAGCGGGTGAACACAGCCAAGAACAACATCAGCCAGCTTTGTTAGTAGATAAATACGCCTCACTGCAATTGCTCAAGAACAGTAATCCACACTACATTCACCGATCCAATAGCGTCTAGCCGAGTACGGACATTAAAGATACTAAAAAGTTTGTGAAAGTTTTGCATCGATTAGTTCACAAAAAGATCAATATTTTGTAGAAAATTTTCAAGCAGTTAGAGAAATTCAAATATAAAGGTATAAGAATTGCTCAATCGAATTTAGACGCATTTTATTAAATTGCCTAATTGCTTTAAAAAAAAAAAAACCAAGTCTAAAAAATGTGCACGTCTAGAACAGAGTTGTGGTGCGAGCAAATTCACTCGTCAAACGTCAAAGAATAATAATATTGTACTCGAAAAAAAGAGACTTATTTATAAAAGCAATATGTAATAGACTTAACTACAATAGCACGCTGATGCCTCAGTACCACCATGTTTTACGGTGATTTATTCATCGAGAAGGATGAAAGAGAGGAATAACGCCACAGCGACTATCCCATTATCTCGATTCTAGATTTTAGATTAAAAGTTGGAAATAGGCACCGAAACGGTTTGCGAGAAAAATGAAAACGCAAAAAATTCCCGTGAATTCTGATGCACATTAATGGAGTAATTCTTTTGTTTTACGTAGTAGGTACCATTTTGCACCGTTTCCCCTTCAACATATGGAAATATCCAGCGATGATGTTTTTTGGAGGGACGATTTGATGTATTTTAAGGGTTAGTTTTTTCTTAGATCAATACTGCATTGTCAAAGTTAACTTGCTGAAGATAAGGAACTCAATTTTAAAAGTCTAAAAACCACAAATCCTGGCAAACCAAAAACTTAACTCCAACCATAAGCATACGATCCGACGTAGAGAGGTGCGAAGTATATAGCGAGCAAGGTCTAATGCTTACGAAAAGTGCCTTATGTTTAGCACATATGCTTGCCAAGACCTCATGATTTGTTCGAAGCCACGTGTTGAAAGAAAAAGAAGACTGGAATGTGCTAAACAAGCGGCCTAGGGTCATGATACAGAAATATCGGCAGCAATGATTGTGCAATCGATACCTAGCTAAATAGATGGGAGCTGAAAAGACCTTCTTTTACTTAAAAAACCATTTTCTTCCTCGGAGTATACTTCTCCTATCAAAAATCAAACCAGATTAGGTGAACACTCTCAGAATCTCTTCTACTTTATATTAAACTTAAAAAAGAAATCAAACGAATTAAAGCGAACGGAAATTAGATGAAAGGAAAGATAGCCAATCTAAAGTAAGTTTATACAGTGAAGCTGTTGCTCACTATATTCTCTTCTCCTCCACTTGTTAAAAATCTCCTTCCGGAGCACTTGCAGGAGTAAATGATCGCAAAAGAATAAACACTGCTATCATTAAGAACAGTGATGGATACGAACGATAAAAACAGAACGGAGGTACGAAGTGCCATTCAACGATAGAGAACACTTATTTACCAACGACAAACTTTTATTCCGCCTCACTGGTGAGTGTACCCAAACAATTCCACTAGACAGGACAACAAACAGACAAATATATAAACGGTTATAACACGATAAGAAATAAACTCATATTTCATAATAACGAAAGAAAAACACGCCTAATTGCCATAAAATATGTGTTGTGGACAGGAAATAAACAATTACATTATTAGAGGAGGTCAGCTAAATTAAACGCTTGGCATATGAACAACATCGAAGGATTAATAATATTTATGACTCCGTATAGATGATACTTCGACAGCGTCGATGTGTGCAATCAACCTTCCTGTATCGAATGCTTTAACTTATGGTAGTGCAAAAGGCAAGTGGATTTAATTCAAGCTCTCTAATATGAAGCAAGTCAGTACTGAATCAAAACAGTAGCACTCTAACATGGATTTCTTGACCAGAAAGTATTCAA
The DNA here is from genome assembly GCA_037389465.1 of Baylisascaris procyonis. Taxonomy (NCBI): domain Eukaryota; kingdom Metazoa; phylum Nematoda; class Chromadorea; order Rhabditida; family Ascarididae; genus Baylisascaris; species Baylisascaris procyonis. The sequence goes on from JAZARR010000214.1 coordinate 7,429,823, forward strand.
ATGTTACTTAACACAGTCCCTCGAACGAAAGCCCCGATTATGAATTCCTCGAAAGTTTTATGTAAACGACATAGCGACGAAACAAATGAGTTCTTTTTTTCATGCTTCATGACTGAACATGGAACGATGAGAGGGATGGGGGATACAATCAACTGAGTAGTTTTATTATGACATGATTGTTTCTTTTCTTCAAAATTAAGGACGACAGAGTGTTCCATAAAAGACGAAAATTTCGAGCTTTATGCTCTAGGTACTTCACCGACGACGCTGTTGCTAGGAAAATGATAGCCAACATGGAGTCACTGCTCCCCTTATCACTTTATAATTCGTTGCGAATAAACAGTTCACCTTCACCCCCATCTAAGTTAAGCTTATTCGAATAAAATAGTCAATGTCTAATATACCAACATATAGATTATGAAAGGCACAAAGTTGCTGCCTGGTCACATCACGGCGTCTCCCCTAATAGTTGCTCTCAGCACTCTGTTGGAAAACGAGTCTGTACAGCACACTAATTCGGCAGGCGCCGTGCCAAGGAATTACAGGACTTTTCCTTGCGATGGGGCCTTAACGAAAACATGAGGTTCCCTAACTAAAATTTGGACGATAGAATAGTCTCAAGAAAAGTGTGAAAGCTGGAAAGCATGAGGAACACCGATATTCCGAAATTTGAAATGCAAAGGAGGGGCATTCTGCATTCCTCGAAAACTATGATAGGAAAGATAGACAAGCAATTAAAATTAATCATCAGCGCTGTTCCTTAAAGCGGCCCGCATCACGCTACAAATGTGTTCGTTGGACGCGTTCATAAAAAATAGAAACCCTGACCTGAGATCATGTCAAACTCAGAATACCACTTCAGAAGGATATCACGGATTGCGATCGACATTTTTGACATCTAACGAGCATTGGAATTAGAATGATATCAAAACTCCTCTCAATAAAAATCGTAGTAACCTGAAATGCTCTTAAACAAGAAAAGATAAGCTCAAATAGAAAGTCATCTCTCTCTTAAGTATGAGTTGTGACAATATAGATAAATGCAACAGCGATTAGATCACATCAAGCAAAGTAAACTCTCTCCTATGCAACATGAGAACCATTTAAAAAAAGGTATCTTCAGAATTCCCTATGAAATCTAATGAATTCCTCGAAAATACTCCCATGATTTTCGCCTTACAGAAGGATAACTTATAGACATCGCCATTCAAAAAATCATATACAATTGCTTTCGAAAAAATCATAAAGCCACTTGACAAGATTCCGATATTTTTAAAATATTTTAATGATAAAGATAAAAAACAATAAACTTTTAAATTCTTTTTGAGGTTAATTCTAAAATATAGAGTGTTTGAAACGAAAACAATGCAGAAACATAAACCTGCAAAAAAAGAATTTCATAGAATTGTGTGCACTTGATGAGACGATGAACTGAATCAAGCGTTTTGTTCAGTTGGCAGCCTGTCGGGTAACTGACGGCGATTTGTCTCCGGAAACACAAAGAATGCAATCAACCATTGCACCGCAAGTAAACCCACACATAACGCCATTGACGCTACCGGATAGACTCCATAAAAAGTGCGCATCTAAAATCTCTTTTTTTCTACTATGAAAACCGTGAAATATTTCATCTACAATCGGTTAACTAAACTTAATTTGCAGTGAGATGCATTGGGCAAAAAATTGTACAATTTCACTGGCCATTTTATAAGTTTTCCTACCAGTACCTCAATGATGTCTTAAACGGAGATTAGCGATTATAGTTATGTCTCCTAATTAGGCAAATATGCGAGAAACCCGAACGAATAAAATTCATCTACGAGATGACAGATTGAAAGAAAGTTGCTTTCCTAGTCTTTGCTACGTAATAATTTAAAGAAAACGCGAAGTGATCAAGAAAACAGCGCAGATCGGCCTTGCTGGAACACTACCCAAACACTTCAGTATAATTTTTTAGATTCATAAAGAAAAGCAAATCAATTTAAGTAATCTGCTGCATAGAATCCATTTTCAACAAAATATTCTGAAATAAAGAGCTTAATCTATTTCAAAGGAACATGAGAATAGCTAGAAATGGCTGCAATTATGCATTTAAAACGAGATATTCTAATGAATCCCGCAATGGCACTAAGAAAACTTCAAAAACTTACAACTGGTGCAAGTACACTGCCACAGCGTGCTCCAACCTGACATATGCCTCGAGCCATATTCCGAACTCCGGTTGGAAACAATTCCGTTGAATATAAGTGCATGACCTTCCAGCTTGGATCCAGTGCTGATGTCATGAGGACACTCAGCACTGATAACTGAAAGTAAAAACCAATAGAAGAGAACTATGCACTCTGCAATGCTGCACAATTTCGCTGACGAACCAAGGCAGTGCATATAAGTGAGCCTCTCGAAAGGCTATAAAGCCACAATCATGCTCTCATCAAAGCCAAACCAAAGATTATGCCAAAGAACGAAGAATTATATTTGTTAGGAGGAGATCTCAGCAACAAAAAGTAAGAGGTGATTCGAAGTTCTTTACAATTCTTCTTGTTTAAAAGCGTTATCCTAAATACAATAAATCTGTTCTGCTTTGCTAAACCTATATCGCTCATCTCCTCTTCCTTTTCCCAGATACACATTTATCGGTAAAAGGAGAGGCGAAGGGGAGGGGAAAGAGAGTGGAGGCCGAAAATCAAAAATTGCGGAATTCCTTGGTGACACAATTGGTCATCATTGCCATTCGAAAGCAAACTAAGGCATATTTATTTCCAGCCAGCTAACACATGCACCTGCTCTAGAGCAAAGAATTTTGCACAAGTGACTTAAATTTGTTCCACTCATCACCGTGGCTCTCTTCCAGCCACACAAGTCAATCCCCTCGCCGTGCAACCCGATGTTGCATCGGGGTGATCACCTCTGATCGAGCATTTTCAATATTCAATCCGCATGATCTCGGTGTGATATTCCTTCCACATTTTCAGCGTTCAATGGCCTTTGTTAGTGGCGTCTTCTTTTTGTCGATGGCTTGCACTCACTGCATTCACCCTCAGCAAGGCCCTAGATGAGACGAACCACCATCATTTTCTAATTCGTCGTCAAAAAGTGTCGTATAGAGTAGCTAGGACTCGTCCAGGTCACCACTGTTGTAATTATTGCTTATCATTGTCAATCCTAGCGCCCAAAGACAGGTCGTCAGAGTTGAATTGATGGTTAAAGCTTATCTAACTTTTTACTTCCTCGAATATTTGATCAACTTGACGACATACTGCATGCACGTCCACTTCGTTTATGGCAGATACATTCAAGCTCGCTCCACGTCGATTCCATCTGGAACTATTTCAGCCTGACCTGAGGTGATGTTGTAATGGTTTGAGGACGCTACGCAGTAGGTGGCGGAAAAAGTATCCGTTCCTTGACACTGATTTACATGTCATATTCTCACCTCAGATTATTGAAGCGCAATTCGAGCGTCGTAGCGCTAATCGTTTTGATGGGGTCATCTTATCGGAATTTTTTTGAGATGCTGATATGTCATAGACACTTCAACAGCATTCCAATGCGTTTAGTATGGCAACGTCTCGACCGAATTAAGTGCTTGCATATGCATAGTAAGCATGCGTATAAATATGCATATTACACGCTTTCTGGAACATCATACGGCTAGCTTAGCCACGGGATGGAAAGGAGAGCTCTCTAGGGAAATTGTACGGAAGTAGTTAATAAGTGAAGAAGCACAGGATGGAATCGAGGTCCTTCCACTTTATTCCACTCAAGCAAGGGAGCATTTGTATGTGCCTGATTCCTCGGCGTTCCCAATAACTGACCTTTGGACCATGATAGAAACATGAGATTTGAAAAGGTCTCCAAGCATTCATCTAAACATTCAAACCTTCCTCTTCCCCCCTCCCCCCCCCTCCTATATAGTTTACGGATATCAGGTCGGTTCCCACCTCGAAAATGACAATTTCTAAGTAACCCAAATAATATTAAAACTGAGGTGAAACTAACGTAATCGGTATCTCTGAAGTGGGTACTGTCGAGCATAAGCGTTAGCGCACTGCTGCACAGCGTCGCCACCGCAATCGACGTTAAAAGAATAGGACGACGACCCAAACAAGAACCGCATGCGAACGGGATCATTCCCAAGATTAGCTTCAGAAAACCCATAGAAAATAAACTAAGAAAGCGATTTCCGGGCAGAAGAGGTGCGTGGAAGTAGCCTGAGAAGGAGACGAAGCTCGATACTGTGAAGCAATAAGCAAGTGATAACACCGACATGCCTTCAAATATCAATTATCGTAACCCGTACTGCGTTGGCGAATATATCCTTGTATTTTCTTCATTTCCTAGATCTTTCGCTCTCAAGTACCAAAAGTTCCTAAGGAAGCTGGCAAGTTCAGAAGCAAGGTAAATTTAAAGCCATTCGATGACAGCCTCAAAAGCTTGTATTTCGAAAGGCACATTTTCTAACATTGTGACAAAAAAATGAGAAAAATTTTTGCAACCAAAACGACTGGTAAAACTTCCTACAGCAAAGCACAACAATGAATACAACGATTAAAAAAACCCGCACATCTTCGCCCAAACGGCATTTGCAACTGCGTTTAACATGGCGCTCACAACCACCACCAATACCTTATAATCGATTCTCTACCTCCAACCCTCAATATGCGACTAAATGTACCAATTCAACTATCGCCTATTAAGCGGACGGAATTCTATTTCCTATATTGTGTCTTGAAACTGAGTTTGGAATATGAAAGCAACACATTATTTAAACTCACCAACAGACCTGTGTTTAAAGAGATCCATGTATGTGTATTGATTGCGGGTACTAAGATCGGTGCTATTGGTCGCACTGTTGCCCTTCACACTGCTCATGTTCGCATCCCCAGAAACTCCCTTAAACTTTTCTTACAATGAGCGTAGTCAGCATGCTTGGCTTTATGCGTCTGTATTGATAAGCACTAATCAGCGAATATCATCTATTGGCTATTTCAACAGAACCCACCCTGATCCCACTCCCGTACAGTAATTCGTCAGCAAACATTTAAATCGCCTGACTAGAGTGCTCGATCGCACCCAGCACAGTAGGTGTAAAGGTAACGAAAGCGATTTAAAGATGAGAAAGTGAAATACCTTTAACGGTTCAGCATGGTCGACACCTGAACGAAGGTGGCCATTAATAGGAGCTGAGTTGAGGTAAGCAATACGACCAATCGTCTTCTGTGCACGTGAGGTGTGGTTATTATGCGTCAACCACCTCACACTCTCCAACGATATGCACTGCTGAAATTAGCAATCAACATCATCATATAATTAAAAAAGACTGCGGCATATTACTCGATCCGTAAACAAATACAATCGATAACTACAGTGGATTTCAAAGATGCTTACCGAACATGTAACGTCGTCGGTAATGAATTGAAAAACTATTTCTCAATAAATCCTCCCTAAAAATATAGTAAAAGACTTATTTTTATATTCTGCAGCGCCGCACATTACCGTTACACTTCCCCAAATTTTGGGAATAAAAATAGCCTTTTCCCAACAAAATCACATTCGAATACTAAATACCCTCTCCAAGTCACTTCTCGTCGATAAATTCCCTCCCTCCAGGTCGTCTTTCTTCAATTTTGAAGTACTCATGACTCTCGGCGTTCTTTCAAGATTACGTGGATCTCGGAAACGGCAAAATTTGATTATTTATTACTTTGTGGCATTACTCTTTAGCTCGATGATATACTTCTGCCAATGGCAACTTACAAAGGCTATCTTATCCATCATAGAGGAGGATGAGCGTTGTATATCCGATCGCGATCGTTCCCTTGGGGCTTTAAGAAAACAAACAATAACAAGAAAACCTACGTGATGCATTCCTAAAATAACCGCATAAACGTTGAAAGATAGCGTTTTTGATTACAAGCAAAATGCATTAGCTGAATAAAAACCAAGTGAATTATTCCAAGGTTGAAGCTTTACTGTCAATAAATTTAAACTTCGATATCCCTAGAGGGATTCACATCGATGCTGGCGGATGAAGATTCAATGCTTAGCGTTATAAACGATTGCGAAAAAAACTGACCACCTCACCTGACAAGGTATTTCAACATATTATTCTGGATGTTGTATCGGTCTAACGAGGCAATGTACATGATGCAACACCATGAACAAAGGAAGTTACTTAACCGCGTCCGAAACGATTGAACCAGAGCTATTTAAACATTATGGGGACACAATACGCTTCAATCAACACCTATACTCATTTTTGGAAGATGTGATAAGACTGAATGAAAGTGCACCCAATCGATGCAGTCTGCTTCCTCTATAAACCGTCCGTCACAAAGATTTGGAAAAGAATTTGCTTTCTGAAAATGGTAAACACTCACTCCCAAAAGATGTGGCTTAAATATCCTTTCCCTCGATTCAACAATCTGCAGATTATAACGTAGTCAGCACTCGATGTCGTATCATCGTATCAGCGAGTGTCGTATCACCTATATAAACAGGGGCAGTATTAATAACTATCATCGAAAAGTAAGTGCAATATTTTACTATTCTATATGCCAGACTGTATCTCTATATCACTTGTAAACTACTGCCAAATTTGCCAACTCATATCCCGTACATTAATTAACCATGAACTGTTTCAAAAATCCCTTACAAGAGTTGCAAAGAAGAAGAACGCGATGGTGGCGACGACCCCGTGATAGAGCAGCCAGTGACGTGTAAAGAAGGCGATCAGGGCGGTGAAACACATTGCAAGTGGCCATCCGTTCAGTGATACGATTAGAAGACGAGAAAGTGAGTGTTCCACCGCCTCAACCATTAGCACCAAATTCACCACCATGTATCCACCCGCGGCGGCACCCATCACTAACAATACCAATCCTTAAAAAATAAAACTTCAAAAAAAAACATCACAGCAATACCAGAGAGCAATCCAACGCTATTGTTACTGTTTACAAGTATGAAGCGATGACATTCATTTAGCTCTAGTACTGTTCATCATAGATCAAGAACTACTGCTTAATACTTAGTGCTATCGAGAAATTAGCGAGAGAGATCACACACAGGTGGCAAGTTGCCGCGGCACATAAAAACCTCGCTACCCATAACTAGACTACAATATTTACAGTATTATTGCCAAGGAAATTGTGCGATCAGAAATACATCCATCAAATTTCAAAACCTTCATCCTTTCAATTTATAATCTCTTCCATAAACTTTAAACAGAGAATAACAGAGCCGGCTGGATCAAAGAGGCATTGGGTCAGGGCAGGTAGAAGCGATAAGAATAGACATTTATTCGTAATGAACACATTGTTGATTTTCGTAATGAACGCATTGTTGATTTAAATAAATAAATAAATAAATAAATTACATCTCCTCCCGTCTGGGTAGGAAATATACTCGCTTGCCTATTTTCCACCCGTATGAAGTATTCTAGCAAAAGTTTGAAATACTTGTGTTTTGTAAATGATTCGTTCACGTTAGCTAACGCATCTTCTCTTTTGCTTTTTTGCATAAATTAGAAATGACAATAAAAACACAATGAAAAAGGCATAACAACACAACTATATACCTGCCAATAAATATGAGCGCATTCCCAGCACACATAACAACGCATTACACGCACCAACAACTCCCATAGTGCCTAAAATATTGTCATCCCTGAACTGAAATGCATTTATCGATTTTCTCTTTTCAGATCCGCTATTCTCTACACCATCTATTCCTTTTGCAAATGAACAAAGCATTGGACAATTAATAGAATACAACATGTATGATACTCCCATCCGTCCCCTGAATATACAGAAGTCTCGTTTCTAATGTACATCTGCCTAGCTATACTTGTACTCAGTACAGTCTTTTATTTCTACTCCCGCTCTTTCGGTGGATAAATCACTGCTCTACAACAGATCTTTACACAAAAGTGCCAAATAAACTACGAAGCCTCCAACCCGAGTTAGCGCGAGATGCACCTTTGCATTGTGCCCAGGTGCACAACTGATTTTACAAGTTACTAATAAATAAAAATAAAAACGCAAAGTAATATCATCGATTACTCTTCTTTTAGCTTATCAAACCATTCGCACAGACCTCCTCTAAAGAATTCATTTCTAATGATTCGACCAAAGGAGGTCAAAACTCGATCAGCAAATTGCAAAATACATAAAACTTTTTGTGTTCTCAAATTTTATGAATTCTTTCGAAAGTGAACAGCAATGACAGCTAAGTGACGGAAGGCTAGCTGCTGTAACTCTAGTTTCAATGATCCGCACGCTCAAACTACAGATAAAACTACAGACAGACAGGCAGGCATAGAAAGACATTTATGCGCACACAGAAGCAGCTGCCAAGCATGCTTTAAAGAAAATGGCGAACAAACGAAGCAAAAACAGTTTGAGGAAATAATAAAACGGCACCTAACCTCACATTCGGGGAAATATTTCGAGTTAAACGAGTTAATTAAGAGATAAATGTTCTATAAAAAACTTCACAAAAAGAATAATGAACATGCCAACAACGAGTGGTTTGCGACCGTAACGATCGGCGAGGAAGCCGGCGATGAACGCACCCAAAAGACCACCGAACATGAGTGTAGTCGACATGAGGTCAGTCATCGAGAATAACCACAAGATATGATGCTTCTTGCAAGCCAACTGCCAATCCACCAACAACGAGTGGAAGCGATCCACGACGCTCTCATTTGTACACGCCTCCTAGGAGAATTATTCATCAAAACTGTATTATTATTAATAGCCATTACATATATTGCTATATTCGTGAATGGAATTCTCTGTTCTCTGCGGTGGAATTTTTTCTTTTATAAGCAACTCTCATCTCGAGTTATGTAAACAACTAAGGAAAGCAAATCAACAGAGCTGGCATGACTCAACTTTGTATCTCGGCTCTTAAGCTTTCTTGAACTGAAATTAAAGGTAGAAAAATAGGCACAACTGCAGAGAACCGTGGCGCACTCGCTGCGAACCGCGAACGGAGCTGCGTTCGCATTCCACACTGCGTACGCACCACTACCGTACTCTGGACTTTGCGCAAGCGAACACTTAGGCCATCACAGAAACTCGAAAACTTGTAACGAAAATATTCAGCTTTTTCCCATCATTCAGCTCAGAATGTCAAATAACGCCCTCATGCAAAATTTCAGCTCAAATGAAGAAGGGGAAGCGCACTTGCTGGATGGGTAACGTTCTCTGCAATCTTTGCAGAGATGGGATCCTTGCTTCCTTCAATCAAGCTAAAATTTTGCATGGGGCATATTTTGACATTCTGAGCTGCATGATGGAAAAAATTTCATGTTTCTATTACAAGTTTTCAAGTTTCCCTGATGCGCTACATCACGATTGCAAAGAACGATAGCCCATCCAGTAACTGCACTTTCCACTCTTTGATTGAGCTGAAATTTTGTATGGGGACATTTCCTAACATTCTAAGTGAATGGTGCGAAAAACTACATGTTTCCACCACAAGTTTTTTAGTTTCTGTGGTGGGCGTTAGTATTCTGTTGCAGAGTGCACAGTACGGTAGCGTTGCGTATGCAATGTGAGGGAGGAGATCAGCTGCGTTCGCGGTTCGCAACCGGGGTGCCGCCGTTCTATGCGAGAGTGCCGAAAAATATGTACAAGCATGCCAACAGCATGCGCACAAAATAGGAGTTTCAGTAGCTCCGAAGTCCACGACAAGTTCTTTGCTCGAACTCGATGCCCATTGTGCATTTAAAAGGGGCGATGTTCATTGCCATTTTAAATACGTTACTAGCGCACCTCATACAATTGTCCAAATAGCGGATACTTTAATACTAAAAGGATGTTGGCTTCACAAATCCATCGTCGTTGACGCAGTACCCATCGTCCGTCTCTACCTTCTCAACCCTGAGTGTTACACAACTATGGCAAACCTTTCAAACTAGGGTTAGACGTGTTGTCTACTTTGTGAATCATTCTGCTTTCCATGGAAGCCATTAATCCATATCCCATTCTTACAGCACCTTTACCCTTCCATAACCCAAATTTATTGCATTCCTTCACTGCAGGGTCGAAGACCTATATTTGGTGCCTTGTATTCGAACTTACTTGTCATCGATAAGAGGACAGAGCACAGATTGTCAAAACCGATCATGGAGACATTCAATTAACTTTAAACTCTCATCATTGTTCACATCTTAAAAATTCTTTTCATCAGCAAACTCGACAGGATTTCATGTATACTTAAAGATTTCCATCACGTAGACAAGCAATGATTCGTATTCCCTTCTAACTTCGTTTCTGAATCAGTTGCTTGAAGAGTGCCAGAAGACAAAGAATACATGTAAGATCACAGGGAAGAAAGACTCCTTCAAAAAAGGAAACTCCACAAACAGATCAGGGCAAACTTCTTTCTGAGGAAATATCAGCTACAACTGAAACCACGGGCTTTAACCATACGTCTCCATTCGTACCCTTCCCTCACCTCCCTCACTCTCTCCTCATTAAGATGAAACTGGTGTTTTTTGAATACACTACCGTCAACCCCCGTGAGGAAACTAAGTGATGATCGAGTGACATTCCTACGGAAAGCACCCATAAAGCCAAGCAGCCTCCTCCACTACGGCGAATCACAAAGACCTGGCCTCCTTCCTAAATCTAAAAACAGTAGTGCTTGTATTTGACTGGTGTTTGTTAAATATCCGGATGAAATGCTATATAAGACATGCTCATGTGCAAGGCGTAAAGATCAATTGAAAAGCGTGAAACGGTTGCCATCCAGGTATTGAACAACTTACCCCGAATTCAAAAGTGCCGCATTGCCTAAATGACCTAAAATTGAAGATAGCAAACATTCAGAAAGCATACAGAAGGATATAAATATGACGACATCTTATGCAAAAAAAGACAAATTACATCACCAACAAAATAAAAAAGAATGAAATTACCGGTGGAGGTTCGAAAAAGTTAGTAGCGAGCAAACTGCTGACGATGGGCAGGTAGCCGAGTTGAGTTGCTGCGAATAGACCAATTTCATAGCGACCGAAATCGTCCAGCAGCCGACCTCCGGCCGCACCTTCGGCCATCGTCGGTGACGCTTAAGCGTCTTCAGCGAACAGCCATCTGCAAACAGCGTTTCAGAACGTTATGAAAAAAACCGGCTGACGAGTATCACGCCCGACATCGATCAACGCACAACAAAAAAAAAAACCCACTAGAAAGAGAGTTTAACTGCCGACATATCGTGTTGCAGCGGAATACCATTTTTTTTTTTTTCTCAAGTAATCAAATTTCCCCAAACTGCAAACTTCATTGCATTTTTAAGAGCAAGAGTCGATAAAATATGTGCTATATTTAACCATTCACATGTCCCTCCCCATAAACTATTCACATGTCTTCGCCTTTTCCTCCCGAATATACGGTCCTTTTGGAGAGTTATAAATGCTGTGAGCATCCTTCTCTTCACAAACATGCCCATAAATGGAACCCGCTGTTATTGAACCTCTTCTCGGAAAAATGCTGCCATATTTCAGACCAGAACCATTCTAATGACAGGATAACGAAAGTTTCGGAACGTTTCCCTTCGAATACAGTCTCCTTCGTCTTCTCTTCCAGGTTTACGATCTTCCAGGTCTATGAACTACCTGTCATTTTTCACTCATCCGTATGGAAGACGGTGCATCCAACGGCTACTACTTTCTTCTTTACAAACACAGTTTAAGCGATGACAAGGTAGGACAGATAACAAGTTCCAGAACCGCAAAAATCGACATTCCGGAAACGCCAGTAGAAGGAATTAGAGGTGAGACCGGTTACTGACTCGAAATATTCGCGAAGTCTTTAACAGAAGTTTCGATATGTTCTATCCACCTGGCATGTTCTTTTTGTTATTCCCATAAATCATCACACAGAGCAACGCAACACAGTTATGGTGAAAAACATGAGTGAGTAATGGGCAGCACACTGGCAGCAATTAGAGGTGGGCAAGTAGTGTATTGCAGGTATATTGGCGGCTTCTTGTATGCGCGACAGCACCGAAGACACCTCATTGAGGGTTTTGAAATCTTCACTAACTGCTATGCTTCCGACAAACGAATAGCGCTATATCGACTCGAAGGGCTTCAGTTAACAAGATCAATTCAAGCAAAGCCAACGTAACTAAACATTCATTGTGAGTCTTCTGAATGCCAGAACATCGCCTGCAGCAATAATATGTATCTTTTCCAATCCCCTTGAAAAATGGAACCGAGTTTCACGTCGCATAACCCTTCGGAGCGAACGCTTGCAAATTACTGATGAGTATGCAGATATCGCATGAAAGTGAATAGTACCGCGACTGGGTAAGCGATTTTCATTCCACCGAGCCATTCTTATAAATGTCATCGTTAGCCCCACACAACTAAAATGCAGAAAATTTATGGCCTTCAAAGGAAATCCACTTCGACCACAGGGTAATTTACGCACTCTTGCATAGAACGATGGCACCCCTGTTGCGAACCGCGAACGGAGCTGACTACGTGTCCCACATTGCCTGCGCACCACTACCGTACTCCGCACCGCAAGCGAATATCTACGCCATCACAGAAACTCAAAAACTTGTAATAGAAACATGAAATTTTTTTCATCATGCAGCTCAGAATGTCAAAATATGTTCCATGCAAAATTTCAGCTTGATTGAAGGAGGGGAAAATTCCACCTCTGCAAAGATTGCAGAGAACGATGGCCCATCTAGCAAATGCATTTTTCCGCCTTCAATTGAGCTGAAATTTTGCATGAGGACATTATTTGACATTCTAAGTTGAATGATGGAAAAAAATGCATGTTTATGCTACAAATTTTCGAGTTTCCATGATGGCGTACGTATTCGCTTGCAGTGGAGTACCGTAGTGGTGCGTACGCAGTGTGGGACACGAACTCAGCTCCGTTCGTGGTTCGCAGCAAGGGTGCTGTAATTTACCCACGCTCAGAGTAAACCACTCGTTTATGTTCTAACAGTCACCCTCTGGGGAACCTACAAACTTCCCGAACAAACACCTCCAAGTAATCCCCTGTTTCTATTAACTCCAATGCATTTCACGGATACGTCTTCCGGGCTGGATTCATGCCGGCAAGAAATTCCCCCTCTCCTTCCCCTCGCCAAAGTACTGTATATTCTGCAAATCAATGAGCACATCTGCTAGCATTTAAAATGTTGTGCGCAAAATTCTCTGAAAATGAAATAAAAATTAAAGAAGCACAGCAAATTTCAGCTGACAACGAACTCATTCAACTCGTTATGGCCACATACCGCTCCTAAGAGAATTTTTTCCACTGTTGACTTTGAGAAAAAAATAATGCATCACATGCAAAAAAATTAGTGATCTTTGGCAGATTGCGGGGCCTTCCTAATATACGTCTGATTTCGTTATGACACCCTGTATTGAATTCAAAAAAACTTAAAACCTTTAATAACAATCGGTTGAAGCATTTTCACGTACCTCAAATCCGCACATCTCACGAGGCGTGAGCGAACTTATATGCAAATCACTTCACATTGTTGGCAAACATCCTGCCAACCGGATCAATTCATGACAAACATGGTCAATTCATGAACCTACACGATATATTTAGATAAGACTGCTGGTGATAAAAATCTTAAATACCTCACATATATACATATGCAAATAAGTACAATTACCCTATTTAGCTGATTTGGCAATCGACCGAGTGATTTCATTGCTAAATATGCTTGCCGTAACTAGTGGTTGCTTGATGACCGGCTTGAGCACTAAACAAACATATAAAAATAGAGTTGGCCGAATGAACCAACGGATGAACAATACGAAAAGCAATTACTAGACGACAATTCATTAAATCTTTACTATTGGTTGTCATCTTTGATGAATTTCTTCAAGTATGAAGTAATATCGAATGAGCGCTTCATTGATGATCGAAAGCTATGAAGTATTCTTTGTTTCAAATTCATCGACAAATTTATACCCTGCAAACAGAACCGTCCTTCCGACAATTCATTCATAAAATAATCACAACAAAAAAAGCAAAAAAACCTTTCAAATAAATATTACCAATACAAATGTAAAATATTTACCATAATCGTGAAAGCAATACCGTAACCTAAATAACAGATCTTCCAAAAAGCAACTAGAAATCAAAAACAAAATCGTACAATATTGACAAGTAGTAAGAAAGATTTCGCAACAACACAAACAAATAAAAACGCTGTATAGTTTTGCAATGCTCGATGTTTATCAGCTTACTTTTTCTATCATTGGTTCATTTGATATAATACCCGGCGGGGGAAATTCATTTCGAAGTCTCCCCCCCTGATCCATCGCCATTCACGCAATTACTATAAAATTATAAGCTGTTTTTTCTAGATGTAAAATAAACATCACAAGTTTTTAATATTTAATAAAATATATTGTAGTGGTGTAAAATACCCGTAATAACAAGAAATAAAAGAAAAAAATTTTCGTTAAAACTTTGACATGAGAGTACCCACATAGAGAACAATGTTACAAATGAATTTAAAACGGCGGAATTTTTTCCCAAAATTTTACCTTTATTGCAAATCAATCGGAATGATAAAAAAAGCGCAAGTAAGAAATTTTTGAAAAGGATGTCATCTATGGGAACCTAAATAAATCCTTAGAAAAAGATTTAGGAAGCGATCTTTAAATGGGAATTAACCTTGGGCACCAAATTGATATCAGCTAGAGCCTTTTCAAATGACAAAATACACATAGATCACACAAAAAAATTTGTACTAAGATCAGCCATTACTATAATTCTTCCAAAATTTTATCGAAAGATACATCTCGACGCCATTATGAAATATACGTAGTCCGCATATTTTTCAAGCAAAATCGAATAAACCTTTAAAAAAACTAAACTTCTGAAAATGATAAATCGAATAGGTGATCACAAAATAACGATAAAATCCCCGTCCTTTTCACAATCGATCCTTCAAAAATTTTAAATTTTAACCGATTTCATTGAGAGTTATCTGCTTAACAAAAGAAGATCGGCACAATCTGATTTGCGAGGTACTGCACAGAATGATTTCATTCCCAACTCTGTATGAAGAATCCCCAAAGAGAACTTCAATGAAATACTTCCTAAATTATTGTCGAGCTCATCCTCAGTGATAAGAAATAAATGAACTATGCTATGGAATAAGTGGTAGAAGTATGTAAGCCAAAACCTTGTTAACATAGACAAATAGCAAACAAATTCATAAGCGTAGAAAAAATGGCAATTGATAGGATCGAATCTAATTAAACTAAATTCGATTCCCTTCTATACATGATGCATAAATTTAGCGATCATACCTCCGAATAGAGTCCAAATGATGAAACAATATTTACATATAAATAAATAACTGGCCTTATTATGATGCGCTTTTTGTGTTGCAAACATTATTTGTAAGAAAGATATAAGCATAAGAAAGAATCCTCCCTATGAAACGACCAATGCAAATAGAAAGTAATATACAACCAAAAACGCGTTTCCATCACCGAATCATCGATTACCGAAACAAAGTAGCAATAGTTGAACCAATTAGGAATTAAACATGAGAAATAGACTTAACAAAAAAGCGACAGAGGATTTTTCGAACACTAATTGGAGAATGCTAAAGGCAAATGCCGTTAAAAATACGAATAAGACCGATAACTTAATATATTTGTTAGGAAACTAATTCAACATGTTCAAAATTTTCAAATAAAATCATAGCGGTGAAAGTCGTGAAAGAGTACGGCAATGAGGATCGTTCACAAGTTTGCTTCCTAAATACCCTTACTAGTACCTAAACAGCAATAATAATACATCAAAAATGAAAAATAAAAGTGAACATAATGAAAGCACTCTCTTTGATATAAATTGACTATCATATATTTGTGATGGAAATTTCTTTTTTGAGAAGAGTAGAATAAATAATCAGTCAGATGTATTATTCAAAGAGATTTGTTTGTTAGTGAAGTGGAATTATCAAAATAAAATACATGCGAATAAAAAATTTTCAATTGCGTACAATAAATTTTACTGCTAAAATGAATGACAAACAACATGAAACATATTGTGCATTTTTTTGAGAATTAAAATTCCTAAATGAAAAGTTCAAGCAGTTGTGCAATTTCGTTTTCGGAAAGCAATAAGATTAAAGAACTCGGAGCAGTAACAACTACTATAAATTGAATTATTTGCGACTGCGCCCTTTAAGCATTTTCAGCGTCTTTACCATGAGTGCACCTTTTTTGTTCGCCTTCTTCTTCTCTGGATGTGATCCAAGCGTTGAATCGGCATTGCGCACCGCCCGAGGCAAATTAGCCAACGCCTCTTTACTACCTACAAGCAAACTAATTGAAGTTTTATAAAGAAAAATATCGATAAAACTGCAGTGCCCACTTTTCGCTATGCCCCCTCTATCCTCGACTTAATCTATCAGTAAAGCAGTGCATTTGAAAGTGCCCTATTTAATCCTTGAAAATCAAATCCTTGAAAGCATCAACTGACTAGGACATGCAAAAATAGACTGCTTCAAATGTGAAGACCTCCTAGAACAACACAGTAAGGTTCCCCTCCAATTTCTATACAAACTCTACCGTGATAGATTCACAAATATCCCTGCTTAGCTTTGAGCAAATGAGCAGCGATCAACGACGACAACTGCAACTCAGTATACGAGGTATGCACTGCAGTATCACAAGAATTCGAGGAAACTCCACCGAAATCAATTGAATGGCCCTAAATAAATAATATTTCAATGTTTCTTTGGGAATGTGACTAGGGAATTCAACCGCGAGGGCTCTCAAATGCTCCCAGTTTTTCTCTCATATGACTTAGAATAAACCTGGAATGAAAAAGGACACGGATCCTCGGGTGTTTCATGATTAACCCCTACAAGAAATATATTTTGGTCCCGCACATAAGGTGATCCTCTCGCCACAATTTCCGATCCTCCATGCGACCTAGAGCAGGTAAAAAGCCACGCTCGTCTTTTCGTTTCATATTTTAAGATATGATCTTCTTTTGCAAATTGCAACTCCAACCGCGACCTTTCAGTTACGTCTACAAGTTTTTTAGATGGAATAATTTGCTACGATTTCTAGACATCGGATACGATGTCCGTTCCACATATGAAATGTGACTTCCATAGTTCTTCTACTCTCCCACTTCACTCCATTTCTTCGTAATTTAGCGATCCCAGGTCTTCTCATAAGACTGATCCGCACCTTGCTAACGCTCCTCTCCTTCAATCATGGATCCATAGAACAGAGTGGCACACCATGTCCTTTGATATTACCTAATGTTACAAACTTCACCAAATGGATCAAATATAGGACGCAAACAACATCACAATTAATCGATTTCATCGATATGCAAACAGCTTTTACTGCCGAGAAAAAAATGCAAATATCCTGTTACACCGCACGATTGGCAATCCAATAAAAATACCCAACAGTAGCGCTTCTTTCACCTCAACCAGAAGCAAAGACATAGAAGTCTTATAAAAAATGACAATATGAAATAGGCAAAAGGAACCTTT
Source organism: Baylisascaris procyonis (assembly GCA_037389465.1). Lineage (NCBI taxonomy): Eukaryota > Metazoa > Nematoda > Chromadorea > Rhabditida > Ascarididae > Baylisascaris > Baylisascaris procyonis. Next base: position 7,447,349 of record JAZARR010000214.1, read on the forward strand.
ATCAAAGATCGCCCTCCTTGCTTGAGATATGTGACTCGCGTCAGGGAGAGCGTGGTTTTGATGGGCGGTACCATATCGAATCTGTTTCTTCCTTACATCACGAGGTGCTTTCGCATCTGCGAGCAAAGCTTTCCTTACCGGTGCAACTGACTCACGATTATGCTGCGTTATACGCGATGAAAGCATTTTCAACTTGCGATCTGTCTCCACACACATTCGCTGTAAAATAAATTAAACTTTTTAGCAACCTTTTTATTTTTAACACATTGAAAGGGTAAACTGACATCTAAAAAACCGCAGAAAGGCGAAAATTCGTCGAAACATATTTTGACTACCAAAGTAAATACAAAATGTTGGTTTTCATAGGTAATAGCAGTGCTCTAAGTAAAAGAAATCTGTGGTGGGCAAACTGCAGAGAACGATGGCACCCTACTGCGAACTGCGAACGGAGCTGAACTCCTGCCCAACACTGCGTACGCACCACTACCGTACTCTGCACTCTACGTGAATGTTGACACCCATTACAGAAATCCGAAAACTTGTAAAATAAAAAGGCAATTTTTTCCATTACTCAACTCAGGATATCAAGTCATGCCTCGTGCAAAATTTCAGCTCAATTGAAGGAGGGGAACTGCACTTGCTGGAGGGGCCATTTGTGCTGCCCTAATCAAAGATTGCAGAGAATGATGACCCATGGTGCATGCACTTCCCCTTCAAGCTGAAATTTTGCATGGGGGCATTATTTGACACTTTCAGTTGAATGATGGGAAAAATTGCATATTTCTACTAGTTTTCAAGTTTCTCTGATGTGTGCTTAGTGAAGAATACGGTAGTAGTGCGTACGCAATGGGGGGCAGGAGCTCAGCTCCGTTCGTGGTTCGCAGCTGGGTGCCATCGTTCTCTGCAAGAATGCGCCATGCTGCCACTACTCGACCACAGGCTTTCAAAAATCGAAAAACAGGTCAAAACATTTCATGCAAAATCTCGCTGCAAAGGAACCCATAAAAAACTCGATCCACAATGGCGAGGCAATCGAACACCGAGCACAGTTTATGAGTAAATATTTACATACATGCATGGCTGAATACCTATGCACATACCTGAAATGTTTTGCTTGGCTTCCTGAAAGTTAACGTACCTCGGCCAAGGAGAAATTGTGGACAAATATGAAATGAATCGATGCAAATGAGGGAAACTCCCATATTTCAAACAGCGAGTCCACATATGCCCATAGAACACTTCCTGATTTTTGGGAAAGAGGCAGGTACAAGCAGAGTACCGCAACAAAGAAATAAATGTAATTAAGGAACATGATACCGTGTAGCAATCTCTCCATGTCTCGTCATCACCCGTCGCACATTTCGGGAATGCACGATTCACGATCTTCTCCCAAAGTTCATCGCTATCCTCCATCAAATGCTGAAAACTTTGAATGTTCAAATGCATCTACTATATATTCGGTTTTTGCGTTCATTAACCTGTTGCTACATAGCTTCACTACATGTGGGAATAAACAATGCGCCTTTGAATATATGAATAGATGAAAAGCAACTAATAATTTTTGCATTTTAGCATCGTAAAATATCTGCCAGGAGAAGAGACATCATCCACCGCAATATTTAAAAGCGGTGACGAGGCTGATTTAATAATTCCTATCAAGGGTGATACTACAAGCTTGACTGCATCCGCTTTTAGCATTTGTTCCACGCATTGCAAAGTATGTTCAGTGCTGCTCGCTAGCAAAGAAATGAAGAAAAAACAAAGCAAGGACCGGGTTTCTTCTTTCGATAAAGCTCAACTGTTCAGGAGAGCATTTCTCGAGCACCGGCTTTAGCAAATAGTACGGCGTATCGCCAACCTCTTCGATCGCTGAAGCATATTCAAAACTTAGTATTACTTCAAGAAACACCTCCAAATTCAACCACATCTAACAGCACGCTTCTGGCTTTACTGCCAACATATCTAATTAAGTTATTCATGACATCAATTAAAATTCGCCTCGTCCGCTTAGTAATATTCACCAACGAAAATCATAAAAATTTAAAAAAATTGGGCTCAATCATTTATTGGTTATAGCTGTAATCGATGCACTGAAAAAAATGTCTCCCATTTGGCCTGCGTGAAACTTCTATAATTCATGGCAACTTGTCTATGCCGCGATCCCGTTTCTATACCAAATGACTTCTCAATAAATGTTCTAAGCAAAATGTTCCACTAATGTAGTTTTTCATTCGCGATCACATTCGTTTTTAAACTCTTCCGCTCATTTTTCTGATATTTTAAATAAAAATAAGCAAAAGAAAGTCGCAAAAATATCCCAATACCGCATCATGCGCTAAAATAAATAAATAACAACTAACCATCAATATTGGCGCAAAGAACCCTTATGCATAGAGTCGATAGCGTTGGTACTTCAGTATCACCCTTAGGACGACCCGCATATATTTTGCGCATATCTTTACGTGGCTTGAACATTGATACATCCATTGAAGCTGCCTCCGATACACCTGTCATCGATAAGAATATCCAAAGTGGAAGACGAATGATGCGCCAGGAAACATAAGTAAAATGCGCGGGCGTCGACATCCGAAATATTTACCCGCGGGTGGGAAGATATGCAGGAGATAATAGTTGTCTTAGCATTCTACTGAGACAACTGGTGCTCAAACCCCATCTGTACAAGACGTTTTCGATGCGTATACCACAAATAAGGATGAAAAGGACACTTCAAATGAAAAAAAAAAATTACCTTCATCTTCACAATATTTTCATTAAAAGAAGTGATTTTGTGCATAATGAAACATCGCCCTCTCATATAATTTTAGGTGAAATTAGCCTGGTTTATATAACAAAGATAACGGAAATGCTAAGAGAGATCACGTTGAGTACGGAAGGAAACATTCAACTTACCAGCGTGATGTTCTTTGATGATAGGCGTAGGCTCGAAATTGAGTCTCTTCGAAGGCCGATAATTAACATCCACTTGTGATGACTTCCAATCCCCTAGGTCCAACTTAGGTTTCTTTGGCTTTGATGGTTTCACGACATCTCCTCGTGCAAGCATCTCTTCGAAACTAATTGTTGATGCAGACGTATCAGCAAGTTTCATTGATGGCTACAATATTAATGCTATTTGCAACAAAAGCATACAAATCTATAAGTTCAATTACCTTTGTTTAAAAATTATCGAATGCCTTAATTTTAGTCTCAAATATTTCAAAAGTTATGCTTAACAAACATTCGAAAGAAATAAGTTCCTGCCAAAGCGGGTATCTTCGTATTATAGGGTTTTACAGCTAGTTCTGCCAGCATTTCTTCTTCCTTAAAGAGCTTAAAACAGGACCTCCGATCAACAGAGCAGCATATACGACCACAAATATGCATAACATACCTATAAAAATATAATGACCAAGGAAGATCATTTCAGGACACCTATTTCCACTCCCATTTTAACTTCTGCCTATATAAACGAATGCTCTGATTGAAATTGGGCAGATTAAGGCTGAAAGCTTAAAAAAGTCCCCATTTATGGAGTAATAATTAATGATGGCGGTGTAATCAAATGAAAGAAATTCGATACTTTAGATTTCGATGGCTTGCTCTTCTTTTTCTTCTCATTGCTCTCCTCGGGGACCTTTTCGCGATGCCGCTTTTCCTTCTTCGGTTCTTTTGGTGGACTCTCTTCACATTCTTCGCTCGATGATGATGACCGACTCCTGAAAGTAGCTGTCCTTACTTTCTGAGAGAACCTATTTGAAAAATTGGGATATCATTTAGTTGGCCAGCTTTGACCACCACAGCCTTACCCATCGATTCAATGCTAACCTACTGCCGAGGGCTTTACTATCCGAACAACCATGCCATCGCCCAAAAATAGAAATGATTTTCTGATAGGACTGCGAATAGTCGATTCGCTAATTTGCCTCATTTCCTTCGAGTCCTCTTGTGGCATCGGACTTCGAAGATCAGCCCGCAGACGAAAGTTTGACCGAAAAGCCGATAACAGAAAATAATGAGGAAATGCACGAGAAGGTGATCCAATAAGAGAGACGGTTCATGTGGTCATCAACATACTAATATCTTAACCCAAGACAGTTGTTACTGAGTGTGTCCAGCAAACAATTAAAGTTGCAATGGATGACATGATGGAATAATCCATGTCCAGCGTTATTAAACCACCTGCATTCTAACAATTCAAACAATTAAATCTAGTCCACTCATTGTTTTTCACAGGTGTTTAAGAGACAACGACCACGAGATACCAGAAGCACAACGCCGCCGATACATTATAAACGTGACCCTCATCCAACTCAACGTCAACGATAGCCCATAAAAGATCTTTCATATGGGCGCGCATGGAAATGGCAAACGTCATAACATCAAACTTGTATCCGAAAGACCAGGTCAGTCGTCAGGACTGTGGTTCTGGAGAAAGGCGAGGATTAAATGGAACCGACAATCTTTTTCGGCCATATCTCAAGAAATGCGCATCGTAAAGAGAAAATAAATCCATTCCTGAGTTTCCTAGAGTAAGTCCAATTGGACGGGCTCATTTTGGTTCAAAGAAATTTTTTAAATCTCAAACGTAGGAGTTTACAGAATTTTTTCGTACTAGACCAATATTTCAAATGAAGGGTATAATTCCTAAGCTTTCATCTCGCAACTCGAAGGGAAAAAGTAAACGAAGATTTCAGTTCTTAGAATATAATTTTACTGTCCCTCGGCGTTCAAGCAAGCAAATTTTTTATCGGTATTTTTTGCGACGATTCGACCTAAATCAATGCGAGTTCTCAGTGCACCAAACACAACGACCCGATCTACAATATCATCGAAGCAGACGCCACTCATAAACCGTTTATGCAGTGAAATGATCACCAAATACGAGAGGCGTTGTGTTCATAGATGAAGATCAGAAATTTTATGAAAAACACCCCCGAAAGCCAATGCTACGCGTACCGAAAAATTTCAAAATGAAATGAAATTATGAAACCTCATTCTTAATCGACCTTCCCTCTCTCTTCAACTACGGATATGTCACAATAGTCCATAGGTTTTCGATCAGCACAAACTGTTGAGGTCCTTTGTACCCGATGTCTGTAAAGTGGAGGGGTACATATCCGGTGTATCAAACGTAATTAACGATGTTGCCGAAAAGCGTGCCAATTTCATCCAAAACAGCCGCCAGGTAGAAGTTTAAGGGAGAGGATCTGAGAGGAATAGAGACCACGTCCTACACTGGAAAAAATCTAACAGGGTTGTTTAAAGGAAACTTTAGCTGTGTCTACTTCAATGCAGAGGTTACTATGAACAGGCTCCTTAGGAAGATAATTTATTAATGCGCATAAACCCCTATAGTGCGATCATCAAAGAAACCCGCTTGCAATTCCTATTTCAGAAACTGTTTTCTTCGGAAATCCGAACTACAAGACATTCCGCCACGAGTGCTTCGCATCTGATAAAAAGAGAATGGTTGATAAGGCGGCCAATGTTGCCGAAACCCGCGAGGTATCATCATAGAAAGTCCGTGAAATATATCTGCCACTAATATTTTCCATTTGATTTCTCAGTATGTTTCTGAATCTATAAAGCCGTTGTGAAAAATTATAGATGCCTACATTGGTAGGGAATGAGTCATCGTTGATGGTGGTTTAAATTTCAATTTTTCTGTTGCAAATGTTTAGGTTATGCCAGTGAATCCATTCCATTAATTTCTTTCGAATAGCGATTTTGCTAATCATCTCAATAAATTACTCGCAGTTAAAGAAATATCAACACACTTCTAATAAACAATTTAAATCTATTCCATAAGCTTCCCTTCGACGAAAACTTCTCCATTAATGAGTGTGTCAGCATTTATTTTTGAAATTGAAAGGCTCGTCGAGAAACCTCAACGATGTAATGAAAGGGATAGGGCTATGAGCAATTGCAATGAAGCAAACCCTTACGTGAGTAGAAACTGTTTCTTTCATCTGCAACTGATGAAATATATTAATAGTTGACGACCTATGTAAATAGTGTTATCGCTATATGCTTATCGAATAAAAACGTCTACAGAAACGATTGGTGAAATATCTTCGGCGATTGCCGGCTGAAAGACATTTCCTCTAGTTTGATAGGCGTAAAGGCTGAAGACTGGGGTACTTTCCCTACCGCAGTGACTTAACAAAGCCAAAATAAATATTAAAAAAAAAAGAATAAAAAGCATCGCATGTTTATAATAAACGTTCATAAGCTGACGGAGTGGAAGAACGCATTATTTTGTCTGTCCAGAAGGAAACATGCAAATGGACGCATGGGAACGTGATGGACGGATGGGAACGTGTTTTCAGCTCTCTCATCTTTCAATGTTCACTTGGAGGGATATATCACCAATCTCGTTTCATCCAACACTCTCTCTCCCGTACTCATACTATATTTAACTGACAGTTGAGGAGCCATTGAGGACTAGGTTCTAGAATGCTCCGCTACCCGGATCCGCTTCTATGACGCTACCCCACACAAATAAATAACTAAAAAAAATAAGTAGATTGATTAATTAAAGCTATCTCAAAACCATTCAGTCCACCAAAAAAATGCCGGAATATTGCTGTGAATGCCAGCCATCACCCAACAACTTTATAAATAACAATTAAAATAACTGCACCTTCTCTGCTTCAAGCCGTGACTTCTCGCAATATCCTTCCATTTGTTAACGATGCGTTGTGCTTCTTCGCCGTATTGTTCATGATTGCGAAGCTGATTAACTGCCTTCCCGATACCAGTTTCGGAGAGTAGATCAAGCGTCATCTTAATGCTATCCAAACGCCTCAACGCATGTCGCATCTTAAACAACATAAATAAGCTCCTCATAAATAAATAAGTAAATAAATAAATAAATAAGTAAATAAATAAATAAATAAGTTAATTAATGATCCGGTTTTGAAGGCATTGTATCTAGCACACAAGCCAAAGCATTATATACTACAAGACAGTTTCATAGCATTATACACGATAGCCTCTAGGTGGGGAATCAATTTATTTGATGATACACGTTCCAGATCACCTCAAAGGTATTCCAGATCAATATTTTCTGACAAGCAATTAAAAACACCTATTCATATCACCATGCATTTTAAATATTAGATCTTTGCTTCTAATAGCTGAAAACAGCGAACAAAAAAGGAGAAAGTTTCGATGTGCATCACTAAAAGTCTATATAAAAGCAATCACTGCTATGAAAATATAATACTCTATACATGAAGTTTACAGGAAATTATATCATAGTATATACCTTTTCTTCGTTGCCTAACATACGCATATATTTTTCGATCTTTGCACGAATTTCACCATCGTCATCCATCGAACGACCCGTCACAAATCACTAAGTGAAAATAAGTTTGTTCAGTTGATAAGATATGCACTCATCTCAATCCTCATCCCCAACATAATACCTGATCAGCGATACAATCACTACATCCCTAATCAATAAATAGAAGTACCAGGTAAGCGGTCTATCGTCCTAAGGCATATTATCCACATTCGGTCAGTGAAGAAAGACGACATCTACAACACATATCGTCGCATGAAATAAAACTTGAAGTGAATCATTTGGCCCCGGATAGACTTTATAAAGAACGGTAACGTAGACTGGCGTTCCGGGACAAATCCAATTACGGCCAAGACCAGGAGTGGGAAAGAAGTGGGTGGATCTAGCTTATGATTAAAAAGAGAAAGGTTGAGTCCGGTCCAAGGCAGGCAACCGTCATTAATCCACACCAGATCGGAAAAGAACTGGAAGCACGCTTGAACTATGTGATCATGTGTTAAATCCGGTTTTCAGTCATGACTAGCCTGCTCCGAATTCGAATCAAACAAAGCTTTACCTCCACCCTCTCCCTACCCTTCCGCCCAGCCACAAAATAAAAGAGCCTATCAAACCCACACTGAGCTCGATTCAATCGACTAAACTTCACCCAACCGAAGTATGCCAATCACCGTCCTTAAAAACAACTACAATACGCCTTCAACAGCCCAAAATTTGAATAAATGAATGCGCAGGTGGATGAAATGGCCATTATTTGAATAATTAACAAAGAGACGTAGCTATTTGTGCGGAAATCACAAAGCAACGAAAATAACGATACAATAAAGCATTCAAGAACAGATTTAAATAAATGAACATTTATGTGGGCGGCAGCAACTTTCTGAGGGCATATCAACTAAGAATGCCTGGCCAAGTAATGATGAGCAATCATAAAAGTGCGAACACCACTGAAAGGTGAGGTGACTGTAGATTGTGAACAAATTGGCCGCCACTTTTAGGATGCACTACTTTTTCATGGATCATCTACCATTTACCGTCTACTGACAAGTTCCCTTGGCGTGATCGGCCTCGAAGGTAACCCACCCAACTCCCGTCCTCCTATCGTCCTTTCCCGTTATTATCACAAGTTTCGAGCATCAGATGGTACAAGCGTGAAACTTCAAGCTGGATATGGATAACACGATGCCAATTTGTCGTTGGTGATTTGGACGAATGCGTGGTTACTGTAGGAGGGGTAAAATTTGGCAACCTTGGAGGTCTAATTTTCGGAACCAATCGGTTTCCTGCCAAGTCATTGTTGTCCAGAAGTTGCAGCTGATGGATGTAGGGAGTATCTTGTGCTGTCATAAATGTTGTAGTCGAATGTTTCTGTTGTGTCATCGTCGTTCGTGTGTGAATAATAAATGCGTTTCAAATGTACCAGTATTGCGTTCATCGGAGAGAACCTTTTTCTCGGAGAGGGACCACCTACTATCCTGATACTGCTCATAGGTGATGTTCAAGTAGTATTCAAGCTAGCTCCTGCCAGGTAGAACTGTGCTAACTGAAACACCATAAAGCCCCGAAGAGCAATAATTCCTCATATAAGGATCAGTGACTTTCAGTTAGAGAACTTTTTACTTATTTTAAGCATTTGCAATGTGACATTTCACTTGAATCCTCATATGCCTTTCTGTTTTCTACCTGCGACATTAAACACCTGAGGGCGTGCTTCACTCTCAATCAACCTCCACAACGAGAAGACCGACGTAACGGTTCGTTCTCTAGCAACTTATGTTTATTTGAACAGGACTGTTTAATTGAGTGAAAGATATCATGGTTGTTCGTTCACTAGTTTTAGATGGCTTTAACTGTGAAATAGAGACTACCAGCTTAAGTATAAGCAGTGAGCAGTAGTTGTATTGTCGAGAGAAACCTGAGGTGTGATGAGCGGTTTGCAAGGGTGAGATCATATACAGCACATTGTATAGGTATGTTGTTCAATAGTGGATTAGAGGTGGAGGTTAAACAGAAATATCGAGCCATAGGATCGGCTATGAGGTTACGAGTGGGCACTGGTTTGTGAGCGGAAATAAGAAGTGAACAATGCATTGCAAGGTTGACTAGATGATAAACCGTTCGCTATAGAGTAATTTGATTGTGCACAGGATTATAAAGTATGGAAGTTCACTGAGAGGTATAATTTATAAAATCATTCTGTTACGTGAAAATGTGAGAATTTTCCATAAATTAAAGAAATTTTCCTACTTTAAGGCCATTAATTTCAAGTTTCCCATTTGTGGATTGCCCACACATAGCGGGTGGCGTATTCTTCTGGTATGAGTGTTGAGTTCGCTGGGTTATTGCTAGGTATATAGCATTAACTCCGAAGTTTTCTCAGTGATCTATAATATTTCAACACCTTTACAAATTACCCATCTGAATGTGCTTCTTATGAGAAGGAAGTAGGCACCTCTTAGTCCCGGAACTTGTCTAGTAGGCACTCCTTTTTCTGATTAAATTGAAGGTCACAATGTTTGTGGAGGGAATCCAACGTGATCGGATGCAACGATCGGAATCACAATGGATTGCAATTATAGAGTGCCGCAAAGGTGTTGCGCTATATACCTGTTCCATCGGTAGCTAGTTGATTTTGTGGGAAACACCTTCAGATGGCTACTCTCTAGAGATTCTGTAAGCGTCCTTGATAAAGTGTTCATTAGTTCTCAAGAAAATGAATTTTATTTTCAACAAAGTAAACGAAATTCGAATAACTTTATGTATTCTTCGCACTCATGTCCACAAAAAAAAGGCACTAGATAATGCAGAAAGGAATCTATAAAGGAATCAAAAAGTTACAACCAACCCATTTCATAGAATACTCTTTCCACTTTCCATCTTATTCCACTTTGCCTGGTTTAACTTTTTCATATTGCGTTATTTATAAGATTAGTTAATTTCATTTATGATAATTGCTTCATAGATTTGTCCACTTGTATTCCTTTCATGTTCATCCTATCGCATTTTTCCGGTAACTTTAAGCATCGTATATCTTCTGGTAGGTTTGGGTATCGCGTATCCGGTAAGTTTATGTATCGCTCATATCCGGCAAGAAGATAGAGATGACGTGGGAGCACTCTTCTATAGAAGTGCCCACTGTTTATTGTGCTTTGTGTTTTAGGAGGTTCTTTTAAATTGTGATGCATTATATGATACTAATATAAACTGTTTCCTTTCCAAACTGATAGCATATAACGTGGAATGCATCATTTTCATCACGAATAGATAAATTCATTGATTATATATGTCGCGATAAGATTTGTTTTATTTAAGTTTGCTATTTATTGAGTACGATAGAAAGAGTCTATAAGGATGTCGTATATGCTACCACATTTGAGTAATGGATGGCAAGTGGATCAATCGATCTTGGCTGAAGAGGATCGTGTTGTGCTGATCCGTTTTGGACATGATTGGGATCCGAGTTGTATGCGTATGGATGAGGTAAGCTTTCATAAACCTATAATATTGCTTACTCATTATAGGGCCCGAATGCGTGACTGTTCATTGTGGTCCATGCGAACAGATTTGACTTATAGTAATCTTTGATCTGCATATATTTGGGTCTTTTGCTCGACATTGATAACATAGAAAGTGAGTGAACCACATTTCTGAAATAAGCAGGAAGTGGGGAATGAGGCGTGCATTTTATGGTAGATTCATACTAAGTATATCAAAAATATCTTTACTACAAAAAGCGATCTGATCGCTTAATGTCATGCCAAATGTAAAAACCCTCAAAGGAAATTTTAAAACTTTTATTTGGAAACAAAAACAAGCAAAATAAAACAAAAACAGCGAAAATCTCAATTAACAAAATTTGCACTTTTTGGATAAATATAAGCATAGGTTGATGTTAAATCAGATTATGTAACCAAATTGAAATTCCCCGCTTATACAGTGGTGTTAAATTCGAGTAACACTTTAAATTATATATTTAAGTGAGCAAATGAACAGAATTCGATTGAGGTCCTGTTGAAATGGTTACTGCTAGGTCGTTGAAGCTGTCACCACTCATTTTGAAGTTAATGATTATCAGTGAGAATTAAAAGCTCAATTGATTAAGTTCAGTTAAATTTTCTAAGCTCATTACTATTAAGAATGATGTAATGAAGCTTATTATTTTTATTATCAAACCTTTTCTACATTTGATAATATAAACATTTTTTAGCTTAATCAAGTGAACGTATATCGGAGATGTTTTTTAGACACTCTATAAGATAGCAAATAAAGTGAAGAATTTTGCTGTTATTTACTTAGTGGATACAACCGAAGTACCCGATTTCAATAAAATGTACGAATTGTACGATCCATGTACGGTGATGTTCTTCTTCAGGAATAAACACATAATGGTCGATTTAGGTTAGTGTTCCCTGTTCTTTTCTTCTCATATATTGCTTCTCTTTTTTTCACTTCTCTATCTACAAGTCGTCTTTTATTTTTTAAGTGTTTTTTCTTTGTAATAGGTGAAAGTAAAAAAATCGAATATTTTCGGTCGGCTTCTTATTATCTATAAGATGCTTGTATAGTTTCGCAAGCTCATCAGAAAAATAGTGACTATTTACAAAGGATTTCAGATATATTTCGTTTGTTCAACGATTATTTGCCTTGCATTTATTAATTGACCTACCAATTTCATTTTGCTTTAGTATGCGAACAACCTATACTGAAAGTGATCTGTATCTACAGTGGTCTAACTTAGTCGGTTTTATTTTTCATTTCAGATAACTTTCAGATAATATGCAAATGAATTATAATTAGGCATATAAACTTAATTAAAATGGCATTTAGTCGATTAGCTGTATAAATTCGAATGCTTGCAAATGAGCAATTAGAAAGTACACAAGCAAATACATCGATATTTCAAGCTGCTAGTATTGGGACTTTTCAATTTCGTGGATCTCCCAATGATCTTTTTTCTGGAGCAGACACTGATATCGGCCATTAGAGGCAATGAATAGGGACTTTTCAAGGTAAATTTGAGGGGAATTCGTTTTTCAGGCACCGGCAACAATAACAAAATAAATTGGCCAATAACCGATGGTCAGGAATTGATCGATATCCTGGAGACGGTATATCGTGGTGCGCGAAAAGGACGTGGCTTAGTTGTCTCACCGAAAGATTATTCCACCAAATATAAGTATTGATTAATTTTTTGTGCTATAACACTCTATATATAGAGGCCGTTATGTTATTGAATAACTTCCTTTTATTCGTTTTCTTTTTTTATTTTCTCCCCTCATCTTCGATCACCATTGTCTTTCCGATTCTATTTCGATTGTATTTTTGCGAATATATAGTTATTGTATGAAAATATGAATAAATGTTTTTGATTGTTTTACGTTTTTATGCTTGAAAATGATGTTATCAATCGTCTTGAATATCGACAGCAAAACCTCATGAAGTCTTTTAACGTATTTTTGTTTTTCTGTTTTTTATTTTTTACATATTCGCATATTTTTACATATTTTTTGTTTTTGCATATTTTACATGTTCGGATAGTTTGCTTTCCTATAGAATTAATCAACGTTTTATTTTATCAACTTCTTGCTATTATCTGAAAATATTTGTTGGTCAGTTTAATTTATTTGTGCTTTTCGACCGAGGATGTTAGAAGTGATTTTTTTTTTTCAAAAAAATGGAACTGAGTTGGGCTAACAATGAATTTTTTTTCGAGGTGGAATGGGTGATTTCTCATTTTCACTATAGATTTGACCTTCATCACTAATAAGAGTTAATTAAAGATGTGAATAGCAAAAGGTAATAGTATAGCAGTTTGACAATTCGCTTGCTCCTTTGTAGTATCCCTCGTGTGTATATACACTACTTTTGTTTGCAGGCAACGTTTTCATTGTTTAAGCAAAATATGTGGATATTTAATTGCTGCGCCACTGATTTACTTATATCTTCCCCAAATATCCCATCTATTTCGTCTTGATTAATTCTTATCTAAAATATGTGGATTAAAATGAACTTCTATGGTTTTGAGCTTCTCTTTCCTTAGTGATCTTTGAAGCAATGCATAGTAGTGGTGTTGCAACAAGAAAGCCTTTGGGCAATCATGTAGTTGCCTAATTTCATTGAAAAACATCATTACTTTGCTTGATGTTGACAGGTAGCATCATCTCATTTCGTTAGGTTTACCTATGAGGACATAGTCGGCTGCGCAGTTGCTTTCGCACCTTTATCGGCGGCAATTGGTTAGTGGTGATGAGGTACGCTTGTTAACAGCCCAGTTCGTGGGTGGCTGTAATTTTAGAGGGAAGGTTGAAAATAATCCAATCGCATAGCACTATGTAAAATATAAGTCGGGTTTTGCGTGTGGTGTTGATTGCGTCGCTCGAATATCTCTAAATTGCGTTGTAGGATCATGCTATTTTAAGTGTGGTGAAATGGCGGATCGTCTAACTCAACTACAAGATTTAGTCAATGAGTTGGCTGAGCAGATGTGCAACTCGGTGGGGGAGTTGCAGCGGTTGGCACCTCCTTGCGATTTCAATTGCACCTCAAAGGTAATGAACTTTTGACATCTTTACATTGTGCTTACGGTTGAATGGCATTTGTCCATTCAACCGTAAGCACAATACAGCTTTTTTACTACAGACACGCAATACAGCCTTCTGCAAGTACCGCGGCCTTTTTGTTTTCAGGAACCCCTCCCAATTTTGTGTATAAAGTTACGAATGCGTCGTTGTTCTGAAGATATCTGTGGGGTTGCTGCAATAAGATTTTATCAAGCAGATCTTTTCACTTTTCTGTCGATACAGAGAATGTCGAAGCGTTACGATTGTAAGTAGTACGGGGCTGTTTATTTACGTAGCAAGGTAGCAATCATAGATTGTTTATTGCTTTCCAGGAAGTAAGAAATTCATTGCCATAAGGGAATAGAGTGAGTGATTCCCAATTGCTGATATGTAAATGCAAAATGAAATTAACTTATTTATCTATAAGTATACTTATTTATCTATATCTATCTATAAACAATAAATTAAGGATCATTAATTATCTACCTGGAATATACCTTCTTAATAGATCAAAGATAATGCATATTTGATCTTCACCTTCGCTAAATTAATAAGTTTTTTTGTAGCTATCGTCGCTTATATATTTTAGCAACTCGAATCGGAGAAGAATTGTGAATTATTCGCTACAAATATTGCATATATTGCGAAAGATATTGAGATTCTTATTGACTCATTACCTATCGACGAGCCGACTGGTAGTAACGCCGATTGTGATACTGAGCTCGTTCGTATGGATGAACATCGTGCACGGGTATCTCATACTTCATCTTTATCTCTTGCATCTTTATTAATTTCTTTAATTTCTTTAATTTATTTGTTTATTTATTTCTCTGAGAGTTACCAGGCAACAGGTAGCTAACATATAAAATAAAACTGAATTATTGTAGCAGTAAAGCGGTATGTAGAAGATTGCTGAAGAGGATTAAGGTAAACTTGGATTTCCGATGATACAAGTCGAATGTACATCACGTTTCGTGCATTCGGTGACTTCTTGTCCCAAATCGGCATTATATTCCTTCATCACTTTGTTTTCATTATAAAGTCATAGGCCTTTTGCAAATGTGGGCATTCCCGCATGAACGACCTCTCTAAATAATTAGAGAGTTTTTAAGAGGCTTTTTAATTCTCAGTCCTTAGGAGCTTTACGGTAGCTATAAGTAGAAAGGTTTTGGGTGCAATTTCATAATTTCTAATTTTTCTTGTATTTAGAGACTTAATAGTTGTTATACGCACAAAAATAGTTTTGCTTTCGATTTATCACGGGATTTCTATCCGCCGCCATCTGTGAGTGTTTATAGGCAGCACGTGAATTGGAGAGTGTCGTTTCGGAGGGAGAAGAACTCGTCGTACAAATTCAAGAGAGATTGGCCGATATCGCACGTGTTCAATTGGGGTCGAGATCTTTAGTGTGATACTCGACAAAATTCCAAAGGAAATAAAGGCACATTGATAAACAATTTCGAAAATTTGTAGGTTGGACTAGAATTGCAATTTCTGCTTAGCATATTGCTCGCTGATGGGTGCATTTTATGGTATATGAGCTATTAACGCTTAGTTTGATGAAAAACTTTACTGTTTGCTAAATAGGTTCACTATTCACATCCCGTTAAACTCGATAAACAGACGGCTGACGGCTGTCACTTTTCCGTTGGGGGAGGAGGGGGGATGGTGGTGAAGAGAGGACAGTTCGAACTGACAGAGAATAGTGGTCACTTTCATGAAGCAATGGTGCTTTGAAGTGCCTTTGTTTCTGCAATCCTTCACAATGCAGTATGATATGATGCATGATTGTAAGCTTTGCTCATGATTAACTTTTTGTTCATATAAAGTAGCATGCCCACTTTATTGTTGTACCCAATTAGATGTCTCTTGATTTTTGAATTCATCGATATAAAAGTGTTTACATATTTAGCTCTTAACAGTACAAAACAAATGAGAAGTTTCCAACGATAAGAAAAAAAGCTCGTTTTCATTGTGTTTTCTTATGTTTCAGCAGTTTTTTTTTTCCTGTATGGTCGTGTTTCCACGCGTTTTAGTGAATATTTGTGTTTCTATGTACCTATATGTCTGTGTATTTGTCACCTCAGATCCACATGTCTCCTTGGTAGTTGCGAATTCGAAACTATTGAATTCAAAGTATGACATCTGTTAAGTATATAAATTACATCACATAATAGAGTTATAGATTCTTGAATATGCCAAAAAAAGAGAATTTGCATGCATTCATCTTCGACAACCGCTTCTGCTGTAAAAGTAATATTTCATTAAAGATTTGCGTGAATATTCGGTCGGTTCAGTCGAAGTATAAAGGTATTTCGTCATTTCTCAGTAACTTTAACACTGGTTGTGATGATGATTGCGATTACGAAAGCACATATTGTGCTTTCATTTTGATGCGTTTTCCCTCTAATTTGAAGCATTAAAATGTTGGCTGGATTCTTCTAGGTGAGGGTATGCAAGACGCATATCGTGGCATCACAACTGCTGCATTTTAGTAATTCGTCATTTATTATATGGGATCTGTGTTTTGCTGGGCGGTTTTACGTGAAGAGTCTTGCTTCTGAAAAAGTTTGATATTGTATAGACTATTTTTGTGCTGCAAGCATTATGAATACTTTATGCACTGCTCTTTCTAAAGTTATGACATTGCTGTGGGCATAACATTTGCCATAATAATGTTTTTGCATACGATACCCGAATGAACCGTTAAGATTGTCTGCAGATAAAGCCTTTAATCGATCGCTTCTTACAGCGCGGCTTAGGGCAACTACAGTCGATGAATTTTCGGTACCGACACGTGTATTGGTCCAAGAAATTGACGTGTTAACTTTGTTCTTTTTGACGCATGACGAGAGTTCCCTCTATGTCTGCATGCACTTATTTATCCGCACCATTGTGCTCTTGGGAACAAAGATATGTTTGGGAGGGGAAGGGGCTCTAATTTATTTCTGAGGGACTTACTCCGTTATTTTAGTTGCTCATCTTTTATAATATAAACAATTGCGTGAAATTTATATTTTCACTCGGTACTTATATACTTGCATGGGGATACCTTTCAGCTGATGATTTTGATAGACGGTTAGGTGACCATAATTAGGGCACTCCAGTGTTTTTCTGTTATTATACTGCTGGTTGTTTTTGTTATTCGAATGTGATGATTTAAGTGAAGTGTTTACAATGACTTTTTGCATAAGGATCTGTTCGATTTTATTTCATTCTGAAGGTTTGATTATAGTTAATCTAAGAAATTTCAGTGGTAAGTTTTAGAAATGCTAGAGAATGTTTCGTATGAAAGGACCACAGGATGATTTTATGACGCCGTTTAAAGTGGAAAAGGTGAAGGAGCTGCTGAAGGATAGTTGATGTGTTGTTGAAGCGTCTGCCTGAATAAATGACTGCAAGCTGACAGTGTTTAGACAGGTAAAACAATGACAACATCAAAGAGTATTGTTGTCGTACATGGGGGATGTGGGATTATCGGCGCAATGACTGCTGAACGAGAACGCGAATGCCGAACGGCGCTTATATCGAGTGCTAATGCAGCAATGCTTGAGCTATCTGCTGGGAGATCCGCTTTGGGAGCGGTTGTTAGTGCAATTAAGGTTCTCGAGGACTGTCCTCAGGTAAGTGCTTATGTTTGCATCTCAGAAGTGATCTGATGGAATAGTGACTATACTGACGATTACAAGTATGACTGTGGTGTAATGAGTATGGATCATCGGTGATTCCGTAGTATGTGGAGGATTGACAACCGAAGACTATGTGAGGGACAGAGTTTTATTATGAGATTTAACCGAGCTTCCTTGTGAGGAAGTCAAGTAACTATTCTGGCATTAAACAAAGGGTAGTGTATTGTCAGCAAAATTCAACGTGATGAAAATACTTTTCATTTTATATGCTCAACAGTTGGAGACTTTTTCAGCGATAGCACTCAATTGAAAGCGTCGTTGTCATTGCAAAGTGATTGTGGTTCTGTCCTATTTTTGGAAGAAGAGGGGAAGGGAGGCTGTCTTTGTCTGTATCCCCCGTGGATCTCACTGGAGCATTTTTCCCAGTTATAAATGCATTCGTTGAATGTCAGCGTTTTTAGATGCATTTCATATAGGCTTGTATGGATGTTCGTGCATATTTGCATCTAAAAAATGCCTCAGTATCGGTGTGTCAGATATAGAATCGTTATGTATGCAATATTCAGTTCAATGCGGGTAAAGGATCGGTATTCACTCGTGAGGGAACGAACGAGATGGATGCCGGTCTTATGGATGGCTTTACTGGTGCTGTCGGTGGAGTATCAACTGTAACAACGTAAGTACTACTGACTTACCTTCCCTGCTGGGCATGAATTTCCCTCACGTACAGGTTGGAGGTGTGAAATATCGATAAAGATAAGTATTAGTGCATTTCTAGTCACAAGGTTGCTCTCAGTGTATACCAATGTAATCGTTATGTAACTGTGATATTGATGTTATCAGAGGTGTTAGGCCATATTTGCCCTTATCGACGTGATTTTCCTTCATACTGTGTTGCTTTTACTCTGGTTGTGGCATTATTAGTTGCCTGCTATCGTAATAAATTCCCGCAAAAGATTAGCTCTACGGCACCCGACAATGTCGTCTGATGTAACGTTGGCCGTGCTGTTAAATAGCAATGGGAATTTGGTGGCAGTGGAGTCGGGGGAGTCAAAAATTTTGCGGCGATCGGGTCGCGAAAGTTCAAAATTTGCGGCGATGGGAAAGAGAGAGTCCGAAATCCGGTAGTAATCGGATGGACGAAGTCAAAAATTTGATGGCCATCGGCCTGAGAAGGATCTCATGAACGCATCTTGTTTTGCACCGAGTGCCATAGGCCAAAACAATGTATCACACTAAAGTCTACCTTCTTGGATTCATGGGCAGCCGTCTTATATTTGGATTACGGTTGACAATTTAGTTGTATTAAGTTCCAAATCCGCACTATTTGAGGATAAGGAATCCGATTTGTGCTGCCGAATGTGTGTTGAAGAACTCGATGCATTCGTTGATTTCTGGACCCGGTGCTGAAAAGTTTGCTGTAAATAATGGATGCGCCATCGCAACACGCGATTATTTCTTCACTCAGCATAGGTTTGTTGAAATTATTCGTAAGTTTTTTTCGTTTGAGACGAGCAAGTCGCATCCAATATCCTGAATTGGAACGGCCTAATTTTGATTTCTTTCTTCAGATATTGTGCTTTCTTGAAAGTTGGAAATAATGAAAGTCCGGAATTTCTGTTGAAGGAAATATGGTCTTCAGGGTAGAGTCACATATTCTGCCTTTTCTTTTTTGGCACCTAATATCCAGCTTGTTTAATTTAGCACATTTTTCACATTTTAGTTGCCCCTTACCGACTAGTACTACTAGCATTATACTTCTGTGCTTTTTTGGTTGTTGCAAGTCAAGCATATTAGCTGTGGTACTAAAAAGCTGGTACTAAAAGGTACGACTGCTCCGCCACATTCGCTTGTTCGTAGTGCTTAGATGAGCCTCCACAAGACATATTTCTGTAGTGATGTTTGGCAATGATCGATGATTATGTATCAGCTCACATTTGTTTCTCTAAGGTACGATCAGCTGAAGTCGGTTCTAAAGCGTGGCGAGGTTGCTCAACTGGATCACAACGTACGTATTCTTACAATATATTAATTCTGTTTCTCTAACCGAAAGTCAGTTTGGCCCGACTTATTTTACTGTTTGCTGTTTGTAACTAACCATTTAGTGGGGCTTTCTTCCCTATGAGACAGCACTGGTGCTTGTGCATACTGCATCCGAATCCATGAAACGAACTGAGCAATAAGTCAAACTGTGATGGACATTTTGCCTTTGGCATAGATATGGTTCGCTTGAACCATCGAACGAAATAAAAACATTTTCCTTTTCATATTCTTGCTAGTTTTTACTCGACTTCGGCCATTTTTACTACTTTTACAGCAACTACATTTATAATCAGAAATTGTGTTGTATTTAATTTTCTAGTAATAATGGGAGCTGTTGGATTTTTTTAAATTGCATTTCAAGCATCATATTCTTTCGGTTTCCAAATCTCATCTTTCTGTATAATTTGGGAGTTTTCTAAATGAGAAGCCGTCTGCAGTTGACTGCTTTTTCCAACAAAATGTTTGAAGCACGATGAAGCAGTTGACTGCTTCATGTATTTAAGGTGCCTCCAAAGTCGGCTATAGGTACAGTGGGTGCGGTAGCACTTGATCACGACGGGCACTTAGCGAGCGGTTCTTCGACGGGAGGGCTCACTGCGAAGGAGGCAGGCAGGGTGAGCGACTCCAGCATTGCAGGTTAGCGACCTCACTTGCAATTACTGCTTTAAAACAACGGGCGTTTCCCTTATTGACATCAAGCAGTCGTTGTAAAATGCACACAACTTTTCCCGCATCCGTATTTCTGTACCTTTTTGCGAGACTGACAGATCAGTTCAAAATAATTTTTGGGGATAACCTTGTGATCTCCCTAGTATGCACCCAATTCCGCGGTTCTGCCTTCCTGGATTTCTGAGTTGAAATTACTGAACAAATATGATCTCTGTTTCAACTTTTGAGGGTTCCCACATATTCCTGCAAGAAAAAAAAACAATTATAAATCGATAGCTATAAGGTGGTATTCCTACTGCATGCAATGCAAATGCAAATTTTTGGGCGCATTTGATTGGCTGTAACGGGTGGACAGATTTCCTTGAATGTATGTATAGGGGAAAGCCCATGGTGCGCATCTTCTCCATCAAATTTTGTAATCTTAGCTGTAGTGGTTCTTGAGTCGGAACTAATGGTCGAATAGACCTACGCCCATTACGATCTTGTCGTGGTAAGTTAGACGAGTCTATATTAAGGATACGTATAGATGGTCGATTCAGTAAATGCGGTTGCGTTGCCGCGAATGTTTTATTATTTTTGTTCATATTATAATAATGGTAAGTCACATAGGTTAAATTGCAAAGTCGCATGTTGTACTAACCTATCTGACAAAATTCCATTCACTTTAAATTGTAACGTAGCATTGCTTCATTTCGGTAGTACGTTTATTCACTTATTAAATTTTAAGACTCGAAACAATAATGCGCTTTCCAAATATTCCTAGTGGAAAATACTGAAGACGCAAATTATTTTAAGTATTGCACATCTCAAGCAAGGTAAATTTAAGGGGTAAATAACATTAGGATATATATTTGAAAGTTTTTCAGTGCCGTTATCTTATTTTCCCATAAATATTTGACGTCTTCAATATATTGAATTCGGACCTGTTTAAATTTTTAAACTCAGATGAAATTGAAACTTTTCTCTTTTATATTTGGGTATCGTTAACCGCCGCACAATTTATATGCTTTGCTGATATACCCACATCGTAGCCTGTGAGTGCTATTGAGCCTTATGCAGCTGCGTTTCATTGACATACAGCAATCAACCCTTTCGATTTTTTGAACCAAAAATGAAGCCAACAAGCTGTGCTCGAAATTTGCGTTTCCGATAATGTTTGCTGTTTGCTTACCTCATCTCACAGTAGTATTGTATTATTCTATGATTATAATATATAAAAGGATGGATACAGGGATGTGTTTAACTGAACTGTTTAATTGGTTTGAGGAGCCGGATTCTATGCGGATCGTGAGATCGCCGTCAGCGGTACTGGTAGTGGGGATGAATTTATTCGTATATCAGCGGCAAAGTAAGTCGTCTTCCTATTAACTTCTGGCAACAGATTACCCTTCATATGCTTTGCTGAGGCATTTGTTTGGCTAGTTGCGTTCGGTTACTGATATTTAATCTATTTATGTTTAACCTGTCAATCTTGCTTTTTTCTTTGTTTGATTAGAAAATGAAGGTTTTAAATTTTAATTCATGGAGCGCTGATTGCTGTGATTCCTACGGAGTGATGAGCATCCATTAAATTTTGCTGGATTAAGTGATTGATCTTCATGCATATTTGAAGGCAGATCGCTGATCTGGTGAGATATTCGGGAAAAAGTTTGTCAGAGGCTTGCGATGAAGTGGTCTTCGTAGAATTGAAGCAGGCAATGGCCGGATTTATAGGTGTCGACCGGAAGGGTAAAGTTGCGATGCCCTTCAATACGCCCGGCATGTTCCGTGTACTCTTACGTGAAGGCTACACACCCGTTGTTGACATTTTTAAATGAGCGCCTTGAAGGTGTCTTTCACTTTCATTGCTAATATTAAAAGAAGGTGCATTAAGTTCGTAATGTGTAATTCTTTGTAGGAAACTTCGTGGAAGTGTATTTCTGAGTTTATTTATGTCAATTATGATTGATTAATAAGACATCGGTTAACTTTATATTCACCTTACTTTTAAAATAGATTTGAGATCATTTGATCACAGCTTTAGGAAGGAACTCCAATATTTTATTTATTTATTACATTTTCTCTTTTGTTGAATGTACTCTTCACCATGGAGTCTTCTTCGATTTTCATTTCGTCTACTCAGTGGGTCAATCCTGGAAGGAAATAACAATGCCTAAAAGTTCTTGAGGGGTGCATCCATGCAAGCTTATCCAGATGTACGCCTTCTGTTTCTGTTTGATACGGTTTCTGTCCTTTTCTTTTCAAATACTTCTGTTTGTGACGGTATATGATATGTATATAACTCTTTAATACTGATTGTTCTAATAACACATAGTAAGAAGACTTTTTTTTGTGTTTCAGTACTTAAAGTTTTGTAACAGCTTGACTTTTTTTATTATAAAATATTGGCAACCATTTAACATTTTAATACTTGCATATAATATAATGTAATGCTGTTCTTTGCAGCCTACTGTTAATAAAAAATAAAATCATTCAATTCTTTATTTCCTCACCGTTCTGGGCCGAAGTGGGCATTTACTCAGTTCCTATGAATATTAAATAGCGGAATACTAATATCGCATTCTACCTTTTAGAAGCGAAATGATTGAAGGTTGAACGACAAAACAAAATATTCGTTGATCGTTGATCGTCAAATAGTTCAACAATTTTTTTGAACCGAGGAGTAGCTAAACGAAAAGCTTGGCATGTGCCTACTGAAGTATCACTGCGTATGTGTACAGCTATTCAAATGCTGTTGATATTTCCAGTCTTGTAAGCGTGACAAGTGTGCTTAAGTAATAAAATGCTGTAGTTCTTACAAAACTTTCAAAGGTCTAAGTTCGTTCCAACGAAACAGAAAAGCACCTTGTAAAGTTTGCCGTAGTTACAGTTTTCTTCACTCTGTCACGAAGATGCTGATAGAAGTACAACTTGTTATCCGTTATGATACCGACTGCCTGACCGTCCAATATTTCCAAGCGGTCGCCTTTGCATCATAAATCGAAAGTGTTTTGGCGATTGAAGTAATAACATTCCGCCACAAGGATTTGCCCACAGTTAGGTATAGATGCCTCTCAGAAAAAGCGCAATCTGATGCTTCCCTTTTTGAAGATGTTGTAGAGCTTATGAGAGGAAGTTTATTTGTGACTACTAAACAAAAAATCTCTAAGTCACCAGCATATAGAGATTGCCTAGAGCGCAATGAGGAGTGGTTTATATTATAAGCACGTAATAAAAGCAATGGAAGTCTATTAAAGATATTAGAGCATTGAAGAATGCTTAAATTGGGAGCTAATCCACAAAAATGCATACTATGAATTAGGATCTATTACGTTTGATCACTTGAAAATCTTCAATTGAATAACGAACATTACTTTCTAATATTATCATTTGAAAGAAATGACGCAATTTAATGTCTGCAACACTACGAAACTCATTTCGAAGATGAAGCTAAGATGTTTTGACAGCTTTTTCCAGTCAATGCTTTTAGTCAAAGAATCGCAGTGACTTGGCGTTTGGAAACTAATTGATTTCCAACTTAGAAAGTCCACCTTTATCATTGAAACTACCAACGCTTATGAGAAAGTGCCTGATATAAGTTATACTACCGGATGTAGGACGATATCTTGCCTTGTTTCGTACCTGACAACTGGAATGAGGCTCGAATCGGATGAGAACGACTCTCCTATGGCCTGAACTCTAACTGCCAAATTTCATTGTGTTTTGGCTTCTTCGTTTGCTAGTGAACTGACTATAGAATAGAGATATGCAACACACATTTACATAGGCACACAGGTACACACACCCAAGAACACAGAACGCCGCTCCGTCATCGTGCCCTCGCAAAAAGCGCGCAAAAACGTTTCTAAAACGTTTCAAAAACGTCTATGAACGCTTTTCCTCATCATTGTTAAGCTTTTCTTGAAAGTTTGATCACGGTAAACAATATGTTGTGTCTTTTTTTCATTTCTACATTCCCATGGTTACTTTTTTCCTTTAATTAAGAAGGGGAAAGCAAAAAAAGTGTTCCACGTTCGCAAAGTAATTCGAGTACACTTACCACAGGTAAACATATTTTTCAATTTCTGCGTTCCCCGTTCGTGGCCATTTTAAAAAGCTGCTTTTTCAGAGCTTCTTTAATGCAATTTCCATGACATAAAATGTACTCGAAACTTACCTGCAGTTCAATTATGCTTTATAAATCACATTTTCAATTGCTGAAGAATGTTTACAAGTCAGCGATACTTGTTATCCATTAGTGAACCATTTAGAAAGGCAGTCGATAAAAATTGCATGAATGTAGAAAACGATTAACTAGCTGTGCATGAGGAAAAATATTGCAATCCAGCGAAGCAAAAAGAAATTGTGGTAATTCTTAACAGAAGCATGATTGCAGCATCCGTTCAAATATGAAAATTTTGCCTCTTGGAGCGGACATCTCCTTTTTCAAAGTATCACACGTATGGGGAGATGATAGCTGTGAAGATGCTACATGGTATCAGGGTGCAACATAGCACTGAAGTTTTGAGAGTTGTGACCCAATTGTAGTGTCAACGCATTTGCTAACGTTTTTTACTTATGTATGTGAATGTCTGTGAGCACTTATCAGAACTGAACGAATTAAGACATTCTTTCACAACATTTTGCACACAATTCTTGCTTACTTTCAACCTCTCATTAAATGTTAAGGAGGTCCTTGCTTCTCTCGGTCTTGATAAGTCCACTACAGGTCTCCTTTGTCCTTGCGGTCCTAAATCGTGCTACTCTTCCTTCGGTGTCACTGACAAGGGAACAGGAGGAGGGGACTGGGAACATAGTAAACATCATAGCCGTCCTCTCTCGAAAGTAAAGAGGTCGCCGCGACAACTGCGCTTTTTCTTGAGGGATTGCTACTAGAAGTCGCACATTATCCTGCTTTTGTAAGTTTGAATTTTGGTAAATATCCAATATATGATGAATGGTATAAATCGCTTACAGTATACTTCAAAACAACGTTTTGCTAATGGGAGTTTCTATGAGCTGTTTCGCGGAGGTTTCGAAATGATATCCCAAGAGCTATAACAATTTTTATCAATTTGAGCATCCCGTCCATCAGAACAGAAACAGCGACTACTTCGACCTCTATATTTTACTTCCAAAAAAATATCTCTTTTGTATTGCTTTTTGTTTCTATTCATTATTGCCCATCTTCTACGTCGGTATCACATCCTAATTTTGGTATTTGTGTTGAAATTGCTATTAAATGCTCTAATTGCTTCCGTCATGATGGTGATATTTACGTTCCTCTCCTAGTCTTATATTGCTTTATTGCCAATGTTCACGCCCATTTCTCTTCAGCCGGAAATTTAATTTCCTTTAACGAAACATCAAGGTCAATCAGCAAAGTACTCACAGATTTTGCTCGTTCTCATTGTTTTTCTCAGCGATGAAATAGACTATCGATTTGCTGCTTAATAAAATTTCTCGGTTTAGCCGCAACAGTCGTCGAGCCATTTCATTGGGCTCAATGTCGCTGATGAAGTCATTGTTTCTAGAGTCATAAAGTCATTGTTAAAAAAAAAAACGATAATCAAATGCAGAATCCATAAGCAGAAAAGATGCACTATTCTCTTCGATCGGAACTTGCTGACCTCATTTTTGATGTCCCGTACATGTGGCTTGATACCGTCATCCTTAGTATAACATTTAATATTGCAGTGAACAGAATTACTTCGTTCTCTCGACGGATGCGCGCTGACGTGCAATAACTGAGAAGCTGAATTCGAACTGTTTTGCCATTTTCGAACAGATCGACGGAGATGTTTCCTCTATGAGATGAACATTTGAATAGCCGCAATCAAACATGGAATTTTGTCCCAGTCACTTAGAATACCTCAGTTTGGGGTTTTTCTCATCGCATACCATTGATGGTAACCCGTACAAAGCATTCATTTGCTATCTTTCGGTAATCTCTGTGGAGGTTCGAGGTTTCCGAGGGACTTAAGACTTTTGAGCGACTAGTGAAATGGTAAATGTTGCAAATGCCCGTTTTTGTGAAACTCTTGCTCAGTAATTCTGACATGAAAAATTTCCTATAAAGAAGAGGTTATCGGAAAATCAGAAGAAAGTAGGAAAGGAGAGCTGTCATATGATGTATAACCTTCCAATTTCAGGCAAATGGAAAAAATTGGTTGGAAAAAGCGTGCGCTTTCCCCATAATTCAATATATATGGTTGTGTTGCGTGACACGGAAGGAATTAACGAAACAACTTCCTTGATTGAACAAGTTTATTTTCGAATGAACTCAAAAAACGTGCATATTGATAAGCAGGTCAATCAGGAACTGCACTCCGCGAAGATCTTTTCCAGTTGCAGAAGATTTTGAACACTATGTGGTGACGAAATTCTTGAAATGAAAAACTCGAGCAATTTCTCAGCATTGTAGCGGAAAAGTCGTAAGTCAGATGCAATCCTTGTTCTGTGAACATAATAATGACGTAATGTACGTATATGCCTATCTATCTATTTGTTCCGCAAGCTTCGAGTCTCAAAAACTAGAGGCTTTAGGCGATCTATGCTATAAGATGGTCGTCCGTCTCTAATTTCATTACAATCCACCACGTTTTTCAAGGACACACGAATGTTCCATAAAATTTGTCATTCACACTTTCTTTGCTTCGAATTGGACACGTCCCAAATATATATATATATATATCGCAGTAAAACCTGTTGCTGTGCGTTTACGTTGTCTTCGAACGCTTCGGCAGCCAGCAACCTTGCATGTGGGAATGCGGAGAACCTTTTTGTGGACCTACTTAATCCTCTGGCATGTTAGCTTATACATTGAATTGTTGAAAACAGGTTTATGTCTACAGAGAACAAATTGAAACCAACTTACTGCGTGTATAGCTTTAGCAAGAATCTCAACTTCGAAACGGTGAAAACATTCGCATTACCCTAGCTTTCCTATGATTGGGAATTGCAGAAAGGAAGAGTCATGCACCCAAGATTACATCGTTATTTCAGTACTGTCAGGTTATGGATTCAAGGCTTGAAAAGGTGTGTTGATGCTGCATCAAAACACCGGTACTTGGATCGCTAAATTCCAATTTTTTTGACAGTTCTAGTTCCGGTTTTGCAGCCTTTCTACTCATAAAACTCGAAGTACAGCAACGGTTCGATGTAGAAAACGTTTTTGCGACTTATTCAAAATAAATTTTTCCTAGTCGACGCTTTCATTTCAGCCAGTTTTAGACCGGAAATTTTTGGTGGTAAAGTTAGAGTAAACAAGGAATTGCATCGGTAACGAGAGAGGTGTGTAATGACTGTGAATGAAAATATTGCATCAGCCCTGTTGTGCTGCACTTTTCATTTGTTTTCTATTTCATTCTGACTTTTCGTGCGTTTGTATAACGAAACAGCGATCGTTAGTGAATGTGATGCAACGGTATTGCATAAAATTTTATTATGAAGAGAAATTTCGGAAGATGGAGTTTTCTGCATCATTTCCCAACCTACATGCACATGTACATGCACACGCACACGCGTGAACGCACCTACGCACACTCATGGGCACCCACATGCATAATGGTATATTCAATGGTATATAAAAGTTTGTCTCAGTTTATGTGTATAAACATGATTTATATTTATATTTATATTTATGTTTGTATTTATATATATTTATAATTATATTTATATTTACTCCTGTATTTTGTTTCTATTTTTGTTTTTGTACTTATATTTATATTCGCATTTGTATATTTATGTATTCATCTTTATTCATCTTTGAAAAAGCAGGAATCCACTTCATCCCTTTCATCAAACTCATTTTCTAAGGATTCACATAAAAATGGTACGACAGGCGCTGTGGCATTGACGAAAAATGCGAATGATGTTTTCTCGAAATGGCACTCACTTCCCAGATGCGATGTAGTTCCACCAATTTTAACAAAAAGAATGAACCACATTCATGAGCAAAAGATTCGTCGTTATTGCTGACAAACTATGTGGAAATTTCAGAATAGCAATTGCAAACGTATAAAAATTCGCTTAAAACTGGACTTAATTATCTAAAGCGTTTCATGAATAATATGCAGCCATCATTTCATTGCATTTATTTTGTTGCATTAATCCATTCATATTTTATGAGGCCCTTTATTGGTATGCTTATGAATAGGGATGCACTATTTAAATTGTGAGAAAATGAGATTTTTTTGAATAGGGTAGTTTTCCTGCTTTAATTGAGGAGAGAATCGCTCAACGTTGCTTTTTTATTTCATTCAGAAGAGTTGACGGTGAAAGACCAAGGCCAGAAATCGAAGGTAATGTAAGAAAAAACTAGCCGAGATGGGTGCTTCCCAAATGAATTCAGTCAGATCTTATATACGCCACAATGATTCGTCTATTAGTTTTGCAACGTCCTTGGATGGGACATTCACATTCTAAAACACCAACGCAAAGAACTTTCACTTCCACTTCGTTACGAAACGCTTGTTTTTTTCCTCTCTCTATACATCATTTCTTCATAGTGGTATTTGATCAAAGATTTTTGAATAACTAGATAGTGATAATGAAGGTTGGAGAATGTGCAAAGGTATCTGTTGATTAAAGTAAACGTTAGCAAGGTGCAGTGAGGTGTGCAACAATAGAGATTTACCGACCATTCTTCATTGCTCAATAAGTACCGTGCCATACAACAAAAATTTACTGCAATAGATGCATTATAAAATTCAAACAATTAGCACAATATCTATGTTCACATGCGCATAGGGAAATAACATTCGAATCAAAACCTAAATTACAGCAATGAAATCCTTCCAACGTATGCGTTCAACTCATACGCTTAATTCTTTTTCATTCTCTCAAGTTCATTCATGTAGTAAGCGGCTTTTATTCGCAAAATTTCTTATTTTTTCTTGATATGTGCAGGTGGATGATGCACTTTTTGCAGCTTAATGTATAAAAAGATTTGCATCGTGAATAGACAGCCGTTTGTCGCAAAGGTGAATTTTATTACTGCCGCAGGTAAAACAATGAATAAAAGCCGTAACCAGAATCTGAATTCATAAAAGACAACAATGTTCACCTTCCACAGTCGAACGCCATATAACATCACAATAAACAATAAATTATAGTTCTCAATACGCATGGAATGTGTATGCATTATTTATCAATGTTTTTTGGAGGAAAGTAATAGAGGTCAAGCGAACAATACTGTGTGGTAAATTTTTCTGCAATCTACAAATACAGAAAAACATCTAAAAATTCATTTACCACAATTATTTGCTTCCTTTTTACAAAAACGAGGCAGTCATTCGATTGGCAGCTTATAACTGAGTTGCAAAGTTAACCATGATGCTTCTCAATAATGCAATCCTCTTTTGTAATCACTTCTTACTTTTATGTATCATTTTTGGGTGTATAAAATGAATCGGCACTCTTGCAATTGCACATTTGCATTGCGTTGAACAAGAAAATATGCACCTCAAGTCGGCATCGCAATCGTTCGTTACTTTCTATGTGCCCACTGGTCGCGACAAATGTTTACCGCCTCTTCCGCCTTGTTTCGTTAATGATTTTATTTTAAAGTGTACTGTATGAGAGTGCCGAAACGTTGAACGGATATGTTCGTAATGCTTACT
The DNA here is from genome assembly GCA_037389465.1 of Baylisascaris procyonis. Taxonomy (NCBI): domain Eukaryota; kingdom Metazoa; phylum Nematoda; class Chromadorea; order Rhabditida; family Ascarididae; genus Baylisascaris; species Baylisascaris procyonis. Next base: position 7,477,155 of record JAZARR010000214.1, read on the forward strand.
TGATTACCTTCGAATGAACATCGAATGATTTCGTAGTTGATGTTGCTTACTGCAGCAAATATAGGTCTACGTTCTAGTGAATGAATTAATTAGAAGAAATTCAAAGTTTTCACACTGCTGTTTTCCACTTCCCAAAAGATGCAGTTTTTTGCACTTCATCTTGAAAACGCTTGCAGAGGAATTTATGTTTAATGATGCAAGTTTATTTTACTAATGCACCGTTTTTTCATATTTCCGCAAATTTGCGTTTGCAAAGTGCGCTGTGGCAAATGATGTTTGTGCTTAAGTATGCATGTACCTGTTCGCTCGGTAGCTTAACGCTCGAACTATTCAGTATGTTGGGTATGATGTAGGCTTATGAAATCTTACGAAGGTGATGTGCGCCGTAGCTAATCTCCAATACGGACCTCCAAGTCTATAATCTTCGAAGAAATCATGGGCAATTGAAGGTGTTGCAGCCGACCAGGTTGCACTTCACTTCTATCGACCGGGTCGCAGAGAAGCAATTTTTTGTGGGAAAATTGCAACAATGGTTGGATCAACTGAGGTATAGAAGGGTAATTTTATACACTGTGTCATTTGTTGGCAGCTTATGAAAGTGGCTGGTTTAGTCACTAAAAAGCAAAAGCGCATATCGTGCGAGCTTCTTTAGCAAGATTCCCGATTTGCTTCATTCTTGCGTTCTAAGCCGGTTTTGTATGCTTGCGAGCGCATATGGAAAGGCCAATCGTTATGACGTGTGCTTAGTGCATTATTGATGAACGGAATCTAAAGCGTGCTTCAAAAGTTCTGCTGCATAGACTTCTCGTGGTAATTACGGGAGAAAAAGATTTTCACCTCCGTAGTAAAGCTAATTAGTCTGCTGCTAACTGAGCAAACATCCTAGTCATACATCGTTGATAACAACAAGATAAGACTTCATTTCGCTTAGCAGGAGTTCAAAGATGATGATGACATGAAGACATTCCGGTCGATTTCGCCTCAAGCTATAAGCAGCGACCCCTCAAGTCAGTTCAGGGCTGTGAGCGGTAGAGCACTAGCACTCCGACAACTTTTAGCACTGACGTTTTTCTCAAAAACATCCCCACGTGGAAAGTTCCGGCTGATCCACGTCTGAAATTAGAGTAAGCCGGGCGATTGCAGGGATTTCTGATGTCCGTGGACCATTCGCTTTTTGAGGTGAAGTAGAATCCTGCTTGAAAACGATATCGCGACTTCTGAAATGGGAACATGTTCAAAGGAGAAAAAACTTTTCGCGAATGCCCTCAACATACACATTCACGTTAATTTTGGCTTCTTCGTCAACAAAAACTGTGCCACAATTGCCATGCAACCGCAACACAAACCATCACTGACTTGGGATGATAACCTTCCAATCTCATTGTTGACTGCAGTGACCAACACTACAGGTAAACGGCGTTTTGACGACCAGCAGACTTTTCACAGTGTAGGTTTTTGCACAGGAAATTACAGGTCCACAGCAGCGTTCCGTATTAATTCGTTTCACTTGAGCGTGGAACCTGGCGCTCCACTTTTCTTCATTTCTCCAGATAGGATGTGATGACTCCGCATAGGACATGTCCGCAATACTACACTATACAGTATTCGATGGAAAAGCCTTCCACTCGTTTGCTGCTACGTGGTCATTTCTCGCCTTGACCTTCTCAAGGGTTCAAACGCATTTCCTTTCTTTGCGATCAGAGTCCAAACGTGTCCAAGAAGGACTCGACGTGAGCGAGAGCAATATCCGGCATCTATCTTCTAAAACCTCTTCATGGCAAGAAAGATTATCGAATCACCCATATCCTGGCTGAAATTCGACGAACGCCTATCGCCACAGCTAAACGCACAATTCCAACATATGATGCATAATCGAGCGGATGCATCAAAGGCATTTCTGAATATGTAAATATTTGCATAGACTTGTATCGGAACTTTTGATGCACGTTGTATGTTCGTTGTCGTTCGTCTGTAGTTTTTAAATTTCGAATTGGCACATAACTTGAATATGCACCAGCGGTCGAACAATCAAAGAGCTCCACAATAAACAACCATTAAATAAATTTTGCATGTGCTTCCTGCTGTCTTTACATTGTGCTTTGATGCAAGGATAAACAAAACGCTGCCGATTATCTATTTAATTAGGTGGAAACTGAACAGCCGGTCGCGTGTAGACTGCCTCGTTTTCAGAGAAGCGCTCAAGTAAGGAAATGTTAAAAATGGAACGCATTGCACATCACTGGTTTAGAGATACGATGATTAGAATAGAGGATTATTAAATACATCTTGTGCTCACAACTTGCACGGTAGCTAAGTTTTTACAAATTATCGACCGGTATACCTCCACCGAAGTGTTTCGTTCATATGATCTCTCATAAAAGCTCATAGCAATACCATAAAAATTTGAAAAATGCATCTCTAGTTTTGTGCTATAGATAACATCGTTTCTCGATGCAAAGATAAAAAAACGAGAACACCCACATTTCCGGTCGTTAATTTGTCGCCTCTTAAATGATGTTAGTATACCGTAAAGCTGCGTCCATATCTTTCCGGTGAACAATCTGTACTGAACGTTCTTTTTTCAGAGCAGATATTTCCGAAGAAATGAGGCATTTTCAATTTCACGGTATATCGAAAATAGAAAATAAATGTTTAAATATTTTTCCAATGTACAGAAAATAAATAGTAATATTAGAGATATTTGTAGACCAACCAAACCACTCCAAAATTATGCGCTCTTCAAGTTGCAGTGCTGCATTACTATTTCGTTTACGTTGGCAAAAAGCAAGCAAAGCAAGTGTCGTCTTAAGCATATCAGTTCCAACATACGTAAAAATATAGAAAGCGCATCGCCTATTCATTTTTGAATGTGGTTGGCTATTTGGAAGGCGAATTGGCGACTTGCCAATGTGTGGATCCGTAAAGAATATCTATAAATTGTCAAAGGAGTTATTGGATAGGTCAAACTGTTCGTTGCAGCTATGTCCATAGCAACAGCAAAAAGTGCTTTTCTTCGCAGCACATCTTCGCTCTTCGCAATTGTTCATCGAAATCTGCAAACGGCAATCCATGAATACACCTCGTCGGTGACTTTTACCTGTTAATCGAAATATCCGTTACTATTTAAATTTTCGGGAGTCTTTTTTCAGTTGTTTCATTAAATATTCGATGGAGAAATAGAGGCGCTACAAGTGAACTTGTTATGAGTGAGTTTGTCCAGTAGACTCAGTTAGGATTGCAATTTTGCAATGCAATATTTCTCTCAAATAAAATTTGATGCCATTTTCATGCAGTGCTGTTTTCAAATTTAATGAGGAAGTTACATTTCAAGCAAAATATATGCAAAAATTTGTTAATTACGCAATAAGAACTCAACTCATAACCAACTGAAACATCTTTGTTCGTGCTTCATCTATATAACTTCAAGGAAAATGTGAATGGATTAGTAGCACACGTTGCGAATGATGCACGCCGCCCGCATCCACGTCATCACTGGTTACTGCCATCCCAAAGACTAGTCGCCCAATTTTGCCCGTGGAAGAATTTTTACGATGCTTTATAATTGCTTCATATTTTTAAGCGTTTCTAAATTTCTATACATGAGCAAATTGCATATATTATATACACTTATCGTTTTTCCTTGAGGTCCTTGAGATTTATCGTACTTCTGGAGATTTGTGAAGAATAAGGATCGCTTTCCAACAAACGGCCTCTATCGGGAAGTTTTTTAAAAAGTAGAGGGAAGCATTTTTCGACTAAAAACCATTCGAAAAAGTTTCGATGTGGGGCAGCCTGAAGAAACTCGTACTGCATCCATGCAGCAACACAATTCCTATTCATCTCGGAAATGAATCTGGAAATTCTTCCGCGGAATAACGTTGCAATGAGCTGTAACCGTCCACGTTATTTCAAACGAAACATCGCAATGAACCCAAGCCTTCATTAATTGTTTGTTTGCTATTATACCGCTACTAAAAGCCATTTGATTGGCAAACGAACATACCGCTTGCTGCATCCAGCAATCTTGAACAAGTAGCTGTTTCTTGACATCCCACACGGCATAACACCCAACGCGCATATCCTCAGACTGCGGCCGATAGCATCTCTTCACCTGCAGTTGAGTTCACTTAAAAATTGCATAACGAAACACTTCCGCTATCGGACGCATCTTAGACTAGCGCGAGGCTGCATCGCCATAACCATGCAGCACCATTTCTTCAATGTTAATTTGAAGAAACATTTGATAAATTTGAAGGGGTAGATTAGTTAAACTCATACTTCTTCCAAAACCCTTATATCAGCGTGGCGATGAGAGCCGAACAATTGATCTTTGGTTGAAAACCGAAAGTTCACTCGGCCTTTACGATCAAAACCCGGTCTTTACTATTTTCTCGGTCTTTTCGATCGCATCCGAAAATTGGCCTTAACCGAACACTTAAAATAGTAAGATGCCTTCAGCTTCATCTGAATCTTTGTTACACCTAACCCTTTGATCGATAGTCGTTGGCTGTTGCGAGGCCAAAACAAGGCCTACTTCTCGATAGCGACGGTAATCAAATAATCGATAGTAATCGAATAACCAACAGAAATCAGACAGCCGAAGTCAGACTCCGAGCAGAAGTTTCGACTTGTTTTTGCCAGAAAGAAATTCCATTTTCACATCCTCGATTGCAACCAGAATGTGATTTCTACCGAATCCTTACGATTAGTACCCGATCGATGTTTATATTATCGAGAAAATTTTTATTGGATTTTTGTTGTAATTCGCTACTGTTAGCTGGTTGCCGAATGAACGAAATTTTGTTCACCTATAATTATCGCTTCAAGGCATAAAAGTTGTAGAATTCATGATGTCTGCAACTTTACTGTCATCATCTGCTTCTGTAAATGATACTGCTAGCTGTTGGCTCAAAAGTTTTTACATCCTTTTTGGAATGCTTTAGCAGAAGGAGAGATGCCCTTATAAAATATTTAAAGCTCTTCGATATTACGAGAACGGTGATAAGCACCCACATGACCGCATTTCGAACCTACTGCATTACCGCGTTCATTTAGGAATATTGTACACTAAGACATACATCCGTGCACACCATATTTACCACAAAATTTGCTCTATGTCACAGTAAAGTCCGCTGCTATGAGTATGCTCGTTACATATGTGTTGCAATGCGACAACGTTTTCGTTGTTTCATTAAAGAATGAAATAACATTTGCAGGCTAAACGGTGCGGCTGGATCACTATCATAAAACAGAACGATCGCAAAATGATAGGAACAAGAGATTACTTCCTAGAACTGACCGTAGCAAGACTTCCGTTGATACTTTTAACACAGTTGACATACTCCCTGCCATCTTTGTCGATGCTAACGAGATGTACTCTCTCAGGCATCGACTTGTGACGGCTGAAAAATTAAACTTTGGTTGTCAAGCAACATTATTAAGCAATGGTCGATCGTGAAAGGAGTCCATTCACCTGATATTAGTATTGAGATAATTTTAAGTTATTGTACTGAGTTTCGTCTTTCACTTTTACTCTCCTACGTCGTCCATTTTTAATGTTTCCCGGTACAGAAGTAGAGATTAGATAATTGCGCACTGCAGGCACAAAATAATAATGATATTAACAATGACAGATTTTTCAGCGGGAAAGTGAAAAAAAATATAAGAAGATTACAGGTCAAATAGAAAAGAAGATGTTTTGATTAGAACTATGGAAGTATTTTCTTATGCAGTGACAGAGTCAGAATCGAAGAGGGTTTCGTGGCAAATCTAGTGGTGTTAACTGAATTCTGAAGTTAAGGACTTTTGTTCATAGAAAGTAGTTTATTTTTCAAATTATCATGTTTCTTCTGTGGTGATGATTTTGCCAGAGACGAAGTTATCTTTAGGCTATAGAAAATGGGTGATTTGTTGAAGCAATTAAAACGACAACTGAATCTCATTCGGCGTCAAATCTCATTTGGAAATCGAAATTTCAGCTTTTTTATTTCTAAGAACATAGAATCAAAATTTCCATCACATTTGTGAGATTATTATACATTTTTTTATTAAGAAATGTTTGGAGTTGCTTTCAGCTTAACAGCATTCTATACTTCTATCACCACATAATTGGAAAGCTTATAAGAAATTGAGTAAAAAATCGACATCATTCGTATAAAAGCTTTGCGAGGCAACTATATTGATAGATTCAAAAAAAAAAGAGGTAGGAAATCTTTCATTGTAAGCATTCTTCTGCATCATATAGCTGTAAGTTTCCATCTATTGTAAGCTCAGCTTTCTTAGTTGATATTTTGCATGTACTGCACATAGAAACATACTGCATATGCGCACATGGATATTTTTCAGGTAGCAGGTAAAAAGTATAGAATTTAAAATATCGCCACATAGAGAGACTGAAAAAGCCATCAATACTTTATAGTTTGTTGAAGTAAATGTGAATGCTATAAATAGCGAATTCACCGATGGGTTTTATGATGATGATGTGTTGTGGCTTTTGCCCTTTCAAGGAAGCTGTCGATCAATTCGGAGGCAGTCATATCCTCGTCGATGATCGCTTTTTTCGGTATTGATTTCGAATCCGACAATAAGCAAAGAATTGCCAGCATTAAAGTGGTTTGCATCAAAATGCCGCTCATTCTGAAATAATTCATAATTTGCTCACATGATATCTGCATACACCTCACAAGTCACAAAAAACAAAGCAGAAGTTATATCGATGAGTTTTGTATGGAAAACTAACAAAAGCGCTCAGAAAAGAGATCCACTTTTTTTATTCTGCCATATTTTCTGAGCCCTATTCAAATATTTAGAATGAAGGAGTTCGAGCTGTCGAACAACAGAGATCGTGCAACGAACGCCAAGGGCGAAATAAAAGGTAAAGTTCAAGTGAAAATCACCAACTTATCAAAGCCCCGGAATATTTGAATAACTTGAGCAGGCAAGTAGAGTTGAACTCAACAGTGCGAAAATTGCAGAACTAGTAGCAAAATTAATCTGCATTCAGACAGATGCTTGACTTTTGGAAGAGCTTAAAAATCCAAAAACAACTATTTTATTAATGCCCAGTTCATCTAAAGATCATGGGGACAGAAGAAAGGGGGTGTATGCTTGGGTAATGCAGTGCCTCCTATAAACGATCTAGTGGAGAACTCAGGATTAGTCGAAGTGAAAACTGTGGTTGAAGAAAAAGCACGGCATAGCATGCGCTTTTGAGTTGTGCTAACCTCATCAATTAGCTTCGTAAATTACCAACGAGTGATAAAAATAAGCAGGGTTTTCCTCCAATTTTCATTGGTTATTGCTCACAAAAGCAACTGGACGCTGCAACCATGGCGCACAGTATGCCAATCTCTACAGTTTCACTCCAAACGTAATAATCAACCCCAATACTGCAAAAAGGGGTCATCATATGGTACAGACTATTTTGTAAATCCTTTTTCAGGGGTTTTTGAATTGAACAGGCAGACGTACATATATAAGCAGAGATATTATGCTACCAGCATTCGCCTTAGCAAGTAAATTCGCTGAATTGTACAATAAGCTTAAAAATGCAAAAAGTTGCTTTCATGCTAGAAGCTTTCCATATGCATCTTCTATAGATTGCAAGCGAGCATTAAAGCCCAACTTTATCATCGCATCTCTTCTGCGGTTCCCTGCATTGTTGGCAATATAACCCTCTCTGGTAATCTTGAACGAGAAATATAAATGCAATAATGAAACTGCGGTCATGCATAAATGAGACAGCAAAGCAATCTATCAGTTCATTTGACTGCATTTCTCGACTAAATTGATGTTCACATATGTTGAGATACAGAATTCACCAAATTTTGATATGCCAACGGAGTAGCGATTTATTCTGAGGATGCAAATAATATGAGTTAAATGAAAAAAGACGAATACATGCATACTATAAATTCGCAAATACAATGAATACACGTACATATGTTATTAATAGATGAAAAACACTGGGGAGCAATTTATAGTAGAAAGTGAATAAAATAGTATGGCGCTAACAATCAAACGGTAAAGTAACGCAAATCCAATCAGAATCTGTTGAAAAGAGTATTTCTCCGCATAGAATACAAACATTGAACTCCATAGACAAGAAAAGCAGCTCATGACAAAGATGCAATTTTTGGATATCGCCATCGGCTTACTCCATTCATTTGCAAATTTGCAATTTGCATTCACTACAAGTTTGCAATTTACATTCAATGCATTCGCTGCAAGACTACAAGTTTGCAATTTGCATTCACGAAGATGCAAATACGCCTACCGTAATTTAGAGCAATTAACGTGTTAACTCGTTTAATTTACCTGCGCTTGTGTTTTTCATTCGTCGCAATCCACGAAACGAGCAATAAATAACTCATTGAGAAATTTAACGTGACGACTGTAACGAACAAGTTGTTGACATTCTAGGCTCACTGACCTCTGGAGTGTTAAGGGAAACGCCCTTGTGAGTCATCTAATTGCTGCCATGAAAGAACATTTCAACCGATTTCCACTTATTTATTTCTTCTCGCATTAAACGGACATTTAAGGCCATTAAGGACTCTTTTCCTCACCTACTCCTTCTCCTGTATTGCTGAGGCCATGATTCTAAAGAGTGGAGTGCATGATGGTTGGTGGCAGCGATCTATGCCTGTGTCATGAAGTGTACGTCTGATAGGATGTCTGTGAAAAACAGCAGACGGTGACTCGAGATGACTATAAAATATCAGCGGATGGCAACATCAGTACGGCAAGGGTAATTTTTCGGTCATTGTCCCTCGCTGGAGTGAAACATTCTCTGGCCATTACGGTGGCTGCTACTTGTTTGCCAGGTGGCGGAATTTCATTCGCAAGAGTTCTTGTGGATCGCGCCTTATACACTTGTAGAGAATATGGTATGGGGATGGAAGACAGCCACAATACATCAATGGTTTCCTTGAACAATAGGTTTGTTTTGTTTGTTTTTTTTTTTTTGCACGAATGTGTTGTAAAAGCAACTATTTGATATCACAACTGATTTTTTCACCTCTAACAAAAACTTCTAGGAACCTATCTGCAAAAAGCGAGAATTTTTAAAGCAATGTTGCTTCAGGCTCGGGAACCTCAGGGCAGGGGTAGAAATGTGTGAGCTCAGTATACCAGAGTGAGTGGTTCCAGAACACTATAAGCCGAGGTTCAGAAAACCAAAAGTTTGCTTGAAATGCAGGCTTCAGCTCGCCGTTCCTAGGAGCGGATGGCTATGAATTTCGCAGCCTTGAGTAGACGGCGCAGTGGTTTGGGCTAGAGGGACCTTAGACCTCCGGACATCCGGTCCTAGCGGCTAGGACGCAGAACTACTTGTCGGTACGCTACAGTTATGTGATTTGAGAAGGGAGAATGAAGAAAAAAGAAGAATATGAACGGAGGTAAAGCGAATAGACAGATAGACGGACAGACTTCTCACTCTTCTTGTCGCGACGCTGAAGGGCAGGTTACATTCCATACTTCCCTCCTTCCAAAAAAAAAGACGCAAAGATTGAAACTCTATTATGTCGGGCAGGAAAAATACTTACTGCAAGAAATGCCCTCAACAAGATTCCCATTGTTTGGCATCCTACTTAAATTTGTTGTCTTTTTCAAAATTATTAGAGAAATGTGGTAGAACGTTTCCTTCTGCAGCGGGATGAGAGGGGATAGGGACGCTGAGTATTACAAGAAGAATGAGGCAAGGGAGCGGGATGTTGCCAAGGAAAGAAGTTAAGGATAACGGGATTTCGCAATAAAAAGTGGAAGTAGCCGGATGGTGAAAGAAAGAGAGATCGAAAGCAATGAAATGTTGGAAGCTGATAGCAGAAGCAATGAGATGTTATAAGTAGAAGTCAGAAAAGGCTGGGTATTGCTGAAGGACCGCTCATGGTTAGGAGGAGCTCCAGGGTGAGAACGAGGCCAGGGGCGGGGGACTGGCTCTCGTCGTCAGGATTAGACCGTTGAGCTGAGGAAGAATACATCCCCACTTCCAGGCACGTTCACAGACGGAGCTTTGAGACAGTGTTGCGGCGTAGAAGGCTAAAACAGGATTCGAAGTAAGCAATGCACCGCTAAACTTTAATGACGCAAGCGATTCAGCATTTTTCACGAGCACAAGATACCTCTGTCAAAAAAGCACATCATTCTTGAGTACCCATATTCACCGCAAATGGATGGCGAAATAATATCTGCCATTATGAGAAACCATAATGATACAAATTCGAATTAGCTAGATTTCACGATGAAACCTATAGGTGGTTGAATCATTTAGGCAGCCATAAAAGCGAGCAATATCAACTTGCTATCTCCAAGAGAGTGAATATCTGCTTGGCACAATCAGCGATTGATGCATAAACACTAGAAGTTTCTTGCAAAGAGCAATTGTTGCACTTTACGAAAACACATTAACACTTGAGGGCGTTTTCAATGAAAAATGAATGCCAATTTCGATTATTTTCATCATAAAATAAGCCGCTCGCGATCATTGTGTAGGCGTCACATAGACGTTATCACAACTGAGTGCAAATCGTCTCTTAGCGATAAATTTCTATCGGATGACGTAGACTGAAATAATTCCCAAACAAACGAAAACTATAAAATGCAAAGATAAAACAATAACATCAATTTATGCCGATATAAACTACAACTACGAATTAATAGAACTTTAAAAGGTTGTTTATATGGGTGCTAATAATATACATAAGCGAAATGCTATTCAAGCACAGACAACAAACGTAGTGGCGCATTTGTGTGTCGTAACATTTGAGTGCATTAATTCTTGGCCCATTAGTTTATCCCGCCTCTTTTTGAAAAACTGCAAAACTTTCGGCTGTAGAGCATTGCGTTTGGCTTTTTTCTATAGTTATTTAGCTTTCTTCTAGAGCGTTTCGACTCTCTCCTATAGCCACTTGCTCTTCTTCTACAACCATTTGGTTTTATTCCACAGCTATTCGGCCTTCTTTTATGATCATTTGGTTTCCTTCTGCAGTCATCCGGCCTTTGCTGCTGCCAACTGGTTTTCTACAACTCTCATTTGGCGCATTTCTACGTTCATTTTGCTTTCACTGCGGTCGTTCTTAGAGGTGAGAGAAACAACCTAAACTGGCAGAACTCGCCTTTTTCAAATGCTTTTAATGGGCAAGACTATTCTTATCACTGCGCTCAGAAAATTGCCCATACATACTTAAGAGATTGTTTGAACGTCATCTCATCTCATCGGCGAACGCTTACAGCAGTGGCGAGAATTTTTCCTGATCGCCAACAGTTTCCTCAAGTATTCTCAAAAAGGTGAACATTCCAGTGCACCCACACAGTAGCCAAGTCCAAATGGGTCATTCGATAGGCCATATCTCAATAAATGCGGAGACCAGGAGATAAGGAATGTATAAAATGTTACGACTTCGCGTAAAATGTTGCGTCAAAATTGGCAAGGATGTGAAATAGTTGGATTTCATTCAGCTCTACAAGGAACGTTCAGTTCTCGAAAAGATCCCCTGTTTATTCATCTCCCTTTGAAAACCGGTTATCGTGATCGTGACGAAAATTTTTAACCCATTTAAGAGGAAAGGGATACGCTATGACGTTGCATTGCCTCTGCGACGGTAAATTTTCAGGGAGAATATTTGAGTGATAAATCCTTCGTTTACAAAAAATGCCCCGTTTTCGATTGGTCTAACCTTAAAATGAATGTAGGTAGAAAAGGAATTTCGACGCTAAGCAAGGAAAGCGGCAAGAAGAAAGGCGATGCGAGGCGCACCCGAGCACAGATGCGACATCTAAATGACGAATAAGTGGATGGCGACCTTTCTTAAGAAATGCAGGAGATCTGTAAATTAATGCGTGCAAACAAGAAACCGGTTGCTCTGGTACGCATACATCACTACGCTTTCCGCCTTCTCAGATTCACATCCGCCAATTATATTAGTGGAAATTGATCGCTCTCATTTGCTGCAAGCCATTACGCATGGCAGAGTACATCACAGTGGTTGATTTGGTCATCGAGCAACAGCAACAACTTCACCAATCACGCCATCAAACAACAAAGGTAGCAAGATAAGCCCTGCCCACGTGCACTAGAGTATGACAAATTTCGTCATCGACATGAACTCCTTACTCATCACATGGGAAATTTAGGTTGCCTTATTAGGCGAACACCGAAATGACCAGCTTAACGGTTCAGACAAAGAGCTGAAGTGACCGGCTTAACGGTGCTGCCAGTCGGTCACTTCCGCTCCTTGTCACTCGATGTCGAAATAATTCGACGCACTTATACGTAGATGAGCAAATTTGCATCATCATTGCGCACTATTACTTACGGCAGATCAAAGGATCTGCAAAGGTAATACCGTACATCACAAAATGAACACCTCAAAAGCAGTTGTTTCATGCAATTAAAAAGTGATGAGAACCATATACTCGATGCGGTTCAAATTCATCGCCTTACAACTGTCTTATTGAAGTTCACGTTAAAACAACCTGAAGTCAAAAACAGCTAACTTACACGAATGGAAAAGTTAGTCAGTGTTGACTAGCAAATGATGATGAGGTAAAGATGGTAGAAATCACCAACACTGCTAAGTGAATCGGCGATGGAAATGTATCATTACATTATTAGTATCGTTGTAACGTGGCCAAGACTAGCTATATACAAAAGTGGATCATTACGAAAGACATGACGTTCACATTGCCGACAATTTTTTGTACGCTTCGCAGGAAACATTAAACGACGCACAAAGAAAAGCAAAAAGATGCCGTCTGCACGAAAAATGACGTGAAGAGCAGTAATGATGGCTGACCACGATGACGTGATGTTTTGCTTGAGAGGGCACTCCAGAGATAGACGCGAAGATAAGTATCGGCGCATTGCAAATCTATCCTCTTGTCTCGCCGGTTCGAAATGAGTTAGGTCTCTGACCGAGGGTCATTATGTTTCAGCGATCATTTTATGATGCCTAATACAAGAGAAAAAGGCGAAGAATTAATTATCTTGTCAGAGGAAAGCCCCGTCGATTATACTTAACTTAGTACTCCATGGCTTAATGACCTCACCCTCCCCTCTCCCACCATTCTTGAGAATGGTCGAAGCAAAAGTGCCAGTAACGTTGATCAAGACGACTCCTATCTCATTTAGTTGTATTCTATTGATCGAGGTGAAGAAATCAAATCCTTATTGAAGTCCAAAATTTAAGAGGCTCGACCATTTCGCAACATTCGGTCACGGGAAATCGTTAGTCGAACGATCGGTCGGTAAACGCAAAATTTATCGTTTGATGTAATGGAATCGAAACCCTTCCAAGATACTGTCAGAAGCCGCCAAATTCACTTGGTTATAATTATCTTATTTCAATGGATGGAGGTCCATTCCTCCTCTCTCGTTTGTCGGAAATGTTTCATAAAAATCGGATGAGACATTCAAACAATTAATCTCAGTGATTATGAGAGCAATGTTGAGTGAGATGTGTGTTGCTGGAGAGAAATGTAATTTATAAAAGAAGGACGAAACGACGTCTATGAGGCGAGACGAGATGTCGAGCAATCCCTCACTTTATCGTGAAGGCGATTGCTTTGAAAGACGCCCCAGTAAAATCGTCACCATCCAGCAAAAGACGTCAAAACGAGGCTGAATTTGGGAGGACATTCTTTTATAGTGCCATGGTCGTACAAACAACACACCAACGAAGCCATTCCACACTTGATGCACATCGCAGCAATGTTCCAATCAAGTTCTTATTGAGGGGCGGAGCCCATCGTTGCTCGAACATTTCTCACATTCAGCCTTACATGAACCTCACAGATCGAAATGCTTCCTTCGAGATAGCGCAATGAGAAACCAAGAAATCCTATATTTCACTCCGGCAATACAGATTTCATAGTTTCGAAACATCAACTTGATACGCATTAAATCAAATCTTATTTTCAAACGATTGGTTGCACTTCAGCAAATGATATCTACATTACGCGAACCTTTCATTTTGCTTTTAACAAATTTGCGATGCTATTTAGTTTGAGATAAATGATATATGAAATACTCACTAACGAATCTATTCAATATTATATTGTTTTTATTTTACGTCTTTCAGAAGTTAATTTTTGATGATTTTAATTGAATGATAAATTCTTTATAGTGCAAAATTTAAAATTCAAAATATGACGGTGAAATATTTAAAAAGATTTGGAGCGTTAATGCTTGAAAGTAGTCGGTCTCTTTAGCACCCTGCTATGCAATGAAACGTTTTATTTATCGGGTTCGACTTCAAAGATTGGCACATAGCAAATGGATAGCACATGTTCAACAAAAGATTGGCATAAGAGCTGAAAAAAAAAATACAAGGGCGTTTATAAGAAAGAGAAGGGAAAGTCGAAGAGCAACGGAAATTGATGGATTTAAAAAAAATGCGTCTGAAAACGAAGAGACACAATAGAAATAGTGTTGCATCAGGGGATTTAGGAATTATTTTTCCTTGTATAACTGGAAGAAGCAACTAAATAAACTCCACAATGCGAGTTTTTGGATCGCATAATTTGATACTGAAAGGATTTGCAAATGCGTGAATACACACGATGCGATTCCATAGCTGTAAAAGCTCATTTGATTAAATGTGATAAGCGAATCAACTACAATTAAGTGATTCTCAAATCCAAAAGAATTCTCTTAGAATATTCTTGACACTCCACGTTGGAGTAATAGCTTGGATTCTAAATCCCGCAAGATATAAAGCTTATAATTTAGTGAAAACCATTGATGATGCTTCAAAACAACTGATTTCGCGTCTACAACGAAGCTTTTTTTCTTGCATTTGGATCCGTATATTTATTTTCGGAGCGCTTCTTTAAAAGATGATTTGCTACCTCAAAAAACACCAGTAGAACGCTATAATTTTGCTGAAATGTTCAACCTTATCATTCAATATGCGTCTTTAACTGGAATTTTGCCCTTTGCAAAAAAAGACAAAAAACGTGCTAAAGACGCCTTCACATGTGCGCGTCAACAAAATCTGCTTACACAGACCAACCACTTTCATAAATTGCTAACAACTAATAAAATATATGCAATGATGCATTCATGTTTTAAATGGTCGAATCGCTGGTACAAATCTTCTAGGAAATATCTGTTACTTTGCTACTGGATTGGTGCTAAACCAAATTCCCACTTAAAGCAAAATCCCTGTAAACTGTCTCTTCAGCTCTGCTCGAATTTGAAGGGTGCCGGTAAGCGAGGCGTTATGGTGCAACCTATGTTGATCACAGTTCGTAACTGCAAATTCAGTGGTTCCGAGTTGAAATTACAGGCAGGCACACACACACCCTCTTTATATATATGCACAAACATTCAACATTTTTTATGGCGCAGAGACATTCTAAATTTGCTTTTATACATTTTTATAAACTCGCAAAAGAGGTTGAAAGTATATTTTGGATGCCAAGACTCGCCTATTATACATTTTTTGCTGAAACTGTGGGCTATTCACCAAAAATTTGACGCCGTTGGAATGGTTACAAGAATTTGGCCGTAGAGCTTAATATCAAGGTGCGCGACAGAAAAACGCAAAGCCGATCTAGTTTATGCCCAACCCGAACATACTTATAAAAAGCCAAAACGCTTACGTGGTGCTATCGCTTTTACTTTGGCAATAACCTACCTGCTCGATTTCGAACGTTTTATGCTTCAAAGTGCTCCACAAAGTCATATGCAACAGAGATGAAGAGGGTAAGGACAGGAAGGGAGGAGGAACATACTGCAGTCGGTCCTACCTGCCTTTCTTATTCTTTTTTCCACGCCAATTTTTTTTTTTTTAAATCTTGAAGTGCCTCATGATTTTATTTCGCTGAAGTTTATTTTATAATATACAAGTTACTCTTCCCAATGGGTTTCCTCGTTCTCCCGTCGTGAAATGGAAACTGTCTTCTATACGTGGCATCTTCTCTTCCCTCCATTTAAACCCAAAAGAAGTTCAGAAATGAATACAGTAATATTTTATTAAGACGTGGTTGTCCCTTTTTCCCTTTCTTCTTCTTTTTTGCCGAGCATCACAAATAATTCAGGTTGAGTGCTCAGCAGAGTTGTCCTTTTCTAATAAATCATCAGTTTATAAATGCACATAATAATATTATCAACAAATCTTATCAAAATCCGCATCAAATTTGCCAATTAAATCAAACGACATGCATCTAACGCAAACGTTATAGAAGATAATTTAGCCAATCATTTTACTACTATGGAACATCAACCCCAACGGCAGGCAGTGAAGAGGGGTCTGAAATTTGGACAAGTCAGAATTAAAGCATTACAAAACTTGTTAGAAGCATCCTTACTTCTGGTGAGAAATAATGTATGAATGAAACGATAGTTGAGAAAATCCATGGGTACGAGAAGGAGAGCGATAAACCACCTTCAAAGAGCAAGAAAGATAAGCCGAATGAGTAAAAAGATCATTGAACAATGAAACACGTAAAGGCAAGCAATTCCATCCGGTGATGGATGCAAACGACGTTAAAAGAGCGTCTAAAATTCTAAGATAAAGGCTCCTATGGGGCAAATGAGAATGGGTGTAAGTGTATGGGGCTTCGCGCACCTCGATATGCGAAGTTCGCCGATTGTGCGTCCTCGCTGCGGTTACGCAACGGCAACGATGTACATACATACGAACGGCGATCGTTTGGGTGGGCGTGTCCGCGCATCTGTCGAGTTTTTACGGACAAATGCTTCATGAAGACGTCTAGACATGTTGACTGTGTGCGACAGCATCGACAACACACTAATTTCGAAGTCAAACTATGCGCAAGGCGCAAATGGTATTTCAAAATGAAGAAATGTGAACTTTTCTGCAGACAATTTAACGTCAAATGTGCCGTTTAGAAGGAAAATATTCACGAAGAATCAAAAAAGTGCAAATTGCACAACACCGTTGGTCACTGCTCATCAATCTTCGTCTTATTTAATGCATTCCATGCATCGCTATTGTTCCCTCACTTTTTTGACTACCTCATGCCATTTCTTTAGAATTAATATACGACGAGTGGAGCACAGTTTTTATGGTCAACCTTCATCGTTCGTCCTGTCGAACATCTTTAACTCCCACTTTTGAACTAGCTGAAGTGAAGAAAACGGCCCATATTTTCGTCTATACGTCTGCATGTATGTGTACATGTTTATCGGTATTTCCAACTTGGGAAGCATTCCAGTTAGAGTTACGAAATTTGGTTGGTTTCACACTGCAGAATGACGCCCTAAATAGCACTCATGTTAATTCATCAACTTTGAAAAACCTAATAGACATTTCAAATGACCAAAAAAATTTTCGTCAGTTATGCCATAAAAATCGAATCTATTTTGATAGATCTGTAGAGCCATCAGTTCAATTAATGTATGAAGACATTCAGCATAGATGTAATCTATGGAAGTGATTGGTAAGGTAAGCGGAATGGTAGAAACACATAATGTAGCAGCTGCTCTGTCATGCTTCTTCTTCACAAACGAAATTCGATGATCGTGTCCTAAATTTATAAACTTTTCATCTAATTCCTTTATTCGGCTGATTTGATGTGAGTTCGGAAAGTTAAAGTGGTTTTGTTGAGGACACGAAATTCAAGGACAGAGGTGGAATATGTTTCACTAGTCGAATGGCTTAGATGTAACTTGTGGCAGTGATTCGTGAGGTGATGTGGAAGTGATTTTCACTACTCAACTCCATATAAAGGTGGCTATGCGGCCATCTCTATATAGGGCTGAACAGTGAGAATTGCTATTCTGGAGGAATTTTGAGTGGAATTTATCAATAGATAAACGACATACGACTCAGCGAGAAAGAATTTAATGAATGCAACACAAATCTCGTTGCACCTCTGAAAGTAAACGAGTGATATGTAAATTACAGAAATTATACGTGACGTTGTCCCCTTTTTTGTTATAAGCAGTCATTTTTCTGAACATTTCAAAGGGTTCATTAATTATTCTTAGGACGACATTCGCGCACACTTAGTTTTAATCTCGCAATAACCTTGCCAATTTTATTCAGCACAATTGGGTATGGTCATAAGAGGGCTTTTAATATCATAGCTAAAATATCTGGCAGAACTTCAAAATTTTCACTTATATTTCAAGTGTAAATAATATATCTATTGTTAAAATTCCTATTGATTTCCAGAGCAAATTCATCTAGGTTTATATATGATCCGCTAGCTGCCAGTTTTTACAGCGGGAAAGCGCCTATGGCGATGCGACGGTATTAAGTGATGAAAGCTTGTTTTCGTGCTACTGGGATGCTGCAGAAGTTCTTAATTTTCTTTTAAACAGCTCGGTCCTGATATGAATGTCCTCTGAAAAATGTTTTATGCATTGCATGATTACTGTTGTCTACACTAATAAGTAATACGTAACACATTTACAAAGTTTTTGTGCTAAAACTATGACGTCTTAAATCGACCAAATATAACTTCTCTAGTACGACTACACTGTGATTTTTCTTTTTGCTTGTAGCGCCTAATAAAGCCGGCTTGCCTCACAATTCCAGCATTTTAAGGAAATCCTTGATTACCGACGATTTTTATGCATTTTATTAATGATGGCTGAATGTCTTTCACGCACGTTCGGTTAGATTAAAGTATCCTAAGAAGCCTGAAAAGACTCCGTTCAAAATTTTAAAATTAAAATCTCAGATTTCACTGCAATGATCCCACCACTTTATCGTCACCTTTTGCTTTAAATCCTGGTTGATTTCCGCAGATGCCTAATTGTAATTGATTAATCATTCCTCTACAAGAATTCCCTCTCATAAAACGATTTCTCCTCGTATTCGTCTATCATGCGGCGCATTACGCTAATAAAGCCTCCTTGCTGTACTCTGCTGCTCGTTGAGTGCTGAAATATTTTACTTCTCTTTGCAATTTGTTACTACTTTGGTTCTGAATGAACGAATGTGTGTGTTGCAGAATTCAACCAGACTCAAAATCCGGTATACAATACTGCCAAATGGCGATGCAATATCAAATTTAGTAATTTGTTGCATTCTGCTGCCTTTGTCCAAAACTTGAGCATATACACCCTGAATCTTTAAGACTCTTCCTTTAGAACGAAGCGATTGCCGGGTTTTCATATTCTGTGGTCTGTAGCAAGTCTTGAGTTAATTTGTGGGATTCTTTTTGAACGGGCTGTTCAGATTATCGTCATCGAATATGGGAGAGCACCCAGATCGTGGAGAATCGCTCAAAGATTTCCTGTTCTGGAAAAGGGACGACTATTGCTGAGCAATGCATTAGGCGACACATCCCACTCCATAAATACCGTGGATGTTTCCGATGACCTGTTCTGTTTGCCAATCCACATCAACTCGAAAACTAGAAGTGTTTTGGGTAGGTTTATTTTGCACACTTTGATATCGTAGTCTTTGGTACGAAAAAATTTCAGCGTCAATCTGCTAGCAGAGATATTCCAGACTGCATAATAGATCAGATCTTTTACAGTAACGAAATTTATAAAGTATTTGCCCAAAGACATATATGGGAGGATCTGAATTTCCAAAGAATAAAACTACGAAATTAAGCGTCAGACCGATACTAACATTTTCACTAACTCACCCGATCACTTGACGAAGGTGAAATTTCAAACTCGGGTCTATCTCGGGTTTATTGTGCAAGAAGAAGTTTAACGCTTAAGGCAACTACTTAAAAATTAAAATATGTAAATATTAATGAACAAACTTTTTACAATCTCGAACACACTGCACACGCATTCTCTACGCAATCGCTTAAGTGATATGGAACATGCCGTGCTGATCGGATTATAAAGCAAGCGATGTGACGAGAATAATTCGTTTATGATTATATTTAGCCGTGCGATGCAATTTCTAGGATTTTTTTGAACATTGCAAAGAGATATGGCATGAAATGAGAACATTATAAAAAAAATGTCGCAATCCTTTTTTTCTATTGCCTCAAAACGACGTGCTCGTCATTATGTAAACAGTTACGCACAGTCCTTTACGTGCACAATGATCAGCCGACAGTCTTAAATAATTTTCATGGTTTTTCTCGTCAAAAAAAAAAAAATACACTGTAGGCGGCACTACAGTTTGAGAGGCGTGAAAAGTGAAGCAGACGATCAACGAAGTGGAGCTGATGGGAGGTCGCAGATTAGATCTGTCCAGTCTTCTCCATCCATTTGTGCTTTTTTCGCAATTCCCAAACTGCACTCTCCTTTTCCGCTTTTCTTGCATAGAACGACGCGTAAATCTTTCAAAATCAACTGTTTAGCTTTCCTGCGCAAAAGGAATCTTTCCGTTTTGGGGGAGAGGAGGGGAAAGGGAGGGATTGAACAAATATTCTGCAGCAAAACAATTCGCCACTTTTGCATCAGTCTACTACAAAGTCGGCACTACTCGATAAGCGCAAACTATGCCATGTCCACAGTACGTTCCTGGACGGCATTGTATTAGGAAGCGCTTATCAATAGTAAAGGTTATTTGTTGCACCTCGTGACCAACTATTATCCGAACCGTAGTGGTCCAGAGTGCATTATGGTAAACCATCTCTGCACAAAATTTCCTGAAAATAAATGATATGCAAGAAGTGGGGTTGTTTTTGCTAAATAAATATTCGGCAACAGCCTCCCCCCCCCCCCCTCCCTTCCTCTCCTAGCCCTACCCATCCTCGAAATTAAGGAAACTATGACCTTCAAATTTGGTGAGTAGCAATTGAATTTCATAGCAATTGATCAAGTCTCAGACGAATTGGGGACAAGCGGAAATGAGAGGTATTTGTCTAGACGAATCGTCGCTGAATCATCCTCACGATGTGCGGCCGTTTGTTGTCGGCTAGGAAAGGTGTCTTGCACAACAACTGTTTGTGAAGGCGCACCAGGGAAAACATCACGATCTGTCAATTTTGCATAACAATTTAAGAGACCGACGTATCGTACAAAACATTCAAAAAACGAATATTAAAATCTGTTCTTATTAAAGTATATTTGATGTGCATATTCGTATTGAGCAATTACTTTCACAAATCCTTAACCAATAAGCGGTAAATGACATCGAAGCAGCTGTCAAATTGTATATTCTCTTGCAGTCCAGCTCATTAAATCGTCACAAATTTTTCATGAATAATGAAATATTTTCAAGTGCACTGACCACCCAAATTCTCTACAGCATATACTATGCAGCCTGTGTTGCGACTTAACCGGTTTCAAAACGAATGTGAATTTCTTGATATGCTGAACTACCATAACCCGTTTGGACGACAAATGGTCAATCTGAAAATTGCTATGTTCTATGCTGGAGATGATTTCCATCAAATTACATTGCTCAAGCATCAGTAGTTACCAGTGTGTGAAACTATCAAACAGATTGATAGCCAAATACACACAACGTGCTCACAGATTCATATGGGCAAAGGCACTTGATATATGAATTTGTGAAAGATTAAAAATTTGTAAAAATTATTGCCAATCGACGTCCGGTCGGTTGCAAAGCAATTTTGCATATGCAAATTAGACTGCGCGTGACTGATGGTGATAAGCAACATGGAAGATGATTAACAAGAGCCAAATTGGATTAAGAGTAGTCGTTACGTACAGTATACTCATTGAATCTCATCGCAATAACTTTTGTTTTGAAATTGGCGACTAGACCAGCATATAGATATGATCGTTCCCTGATGCGTTTTTCGAGAAAAAAAGATGAAAATTTCGAAAATATGCGGAAAATTAACTTCCGGAAAAAACATTTGTGCAATTGGCTAGTGAAGCTGGAAAAGAAACTGCATAACTGACAACTCTTTACTATTTTTGAACATTCAAAAAGGAAGGAACTACAAGTGTTCAAATTTTTATGTAGAAAGAAGGTTAATTAGCATCTTCGGTGCGTTCTCTCATCTTTCTTTGTTATTTTCATGTCTGCCAACAAAGGATGTTGATTTGTTCAGAAAGTACGAAGGCGTCGATCAGCCAATGATCTGTTATGTCCCCGAAAAAAATCTCTAAATTTTGTGATAATAAAGCGTTATTTAGAATGAGAGAATTGTGCGACAGAAAAAAATGTATACAGCAAAGTTCGCTTGAGCAATGAACCAATAGACCACCTGAGCACGCTTTAAAGATTGCATTTTTTGCCATTGACGACGACCTTTGATAAGAAATTTTTTCTCAGCACCGCTGTCAATCTGCTAGCAGAACTAATCGTGGTTCAATTTAAATAACATTTTGAAGAAATCTTATAAAACGATAGCCATAAATAATCAAGTAGTTAATGAATGTTTTCCATTACTCTAAAGTTTGCATTTATAACAGCGATTTTCATTCAAAAACAAAATAGCTATTTTACCTGCCCTAAGCAATCCGACGCTTACTCCACCCTCTTCCGTATCATATTTTCGAAAATTTTTTCCTTTAAAAAATCTCTACTTTTATTTCCTTCACGCACCGTTACCAATTGTTCATTTCAATCACAGTATGTAAGGAATGAAATTGTGCTCGACGATGCTGCAAAAAAATTGTCGGCGCAAATTCATTTCGGTCTCAAAAATCACATTTCTGCGTCTCGCGCCGATTTTTTGCACGTCATTTAGCGAAAGCACTCGTAATAGCATCGTCACACAAACAAATGAGAACGTCTCGGCGTTTCGCCATTTTTGCATCTCTAAAGTACATATGCACTTTTGAAGAACGCAAATATCTGCCGAGTTCCTTGTAAACAAATGCCATAGAAACTGGTCGATGTTCCGGTTCCACTTTTGACAAAATGTTCCTCAAAAAGCGTTCAGCAGTCGCATTTCATCGAACACTACACACACTAGCAATCAGTATTAATCCATACAGCCGCCTTATAGAACAACGCTGTTTTTTGCGACGTTTTGCGATCAGCGCCAAAAATGTTAAATCGCTAATTCTTTGCATCATTTCGTAACAAAAATTTTTGGTGTTTGCAAAATTGACTGTCGCCAGAAAAGCGAAAAAATGGCGAATTGCTCGTTTTATTTTCTGTAGAATTTTGCAAAAATTGTGCGAGGATATATCAATGACAACGTCATTCGTGCACCCACATACTTTCGCATTCGTCTATCTCCCTGGCGTTTTCCGCTCGTCAGCCACAAAAATACAATAATAGAAGATTGGTAATAAAAACAATACCATAGTTGACCTGCTAATCCCAATTTCTTCAAATTAAAGACTCACAAATATGTCACGAAAATTGCATATTTAGGTTTATTTTTCACTGCGTCAAGTGCTGAACTAAGAATGATCTTCTAGCAGTTAAATTCGTCTGTGTAACCAACTAAATTTGTTTGATGTCGAATCTACTGTACAGGAAATAAATTTAACATGAAGGTTTGCGTAGTTCAGCGCAATTTCACTAGAAGATTATTGTTGTTTCCTTCAAGCTGTCCTAAAGGTGGAGACTAGAGCTCTTCCAATCGGAGTTCTTTAAATCAAGAAAAATTATCTTCCATTTAATAATGTTTTGCAAAAAGTGCACAAAGATAGATGGAAACAAATTTCATAGATCATTTTTCTTTTTTCATTTCATAACAGTGCTCCTATCAACTGTTAGCAATTAATGACTCCCTCTCATACTGTAAGAGTGATGCTGAAAAAATTTCTCAACACATTTCATTTTGCACTTTACACATTCATATTTGTAACATATAACACAGCGATGCAATAACATTTGTGTGCATATTTGTGCATGATTGTCCGTCTCCTCATTTCTATTCTCACAAAATACAATGCTCTTATTTTACATTACAATATCCTCATACAAGGAGCAACTTCCATTTTAATCTATCGATTGCGGAAATATTCATTCACCTGTCCTTTTGATTTACTTGTTGATAACTAAAGGGAAGTGCACTCATATTCGGATCGTCTCAACGCTTGTAGAAATCCCACAAAAAGCTTAATCCTCTTGTGCGTTGGTCATGAATTAGGACTCGATTGGTATAAAATGAAATCATTTTTAGCATTGTTTTCAACGTCCATAATCTCTCTAAAGCTGGTGAGTATGACGTGAATATTATCCCTGTTATTTGCATCGTACCAATAAAATTTTGTGTTTTTCAACTTCAGTAATTATAGAAGATGAGACAATCGGCCATGCAGATGGGCAGACGCAGAGAGACAGATAGATACGAGCCCATGCACACACGCACGCACACACATATATATACACACATATACTGCCGCATAGGCACATCCCAGACACAACGTTCCAGCTCCTCTGGGACACTTTTCCATTTGTTAAGATTTGAGATCGATGTAATCCTGAAATGGCCACGGCATGTCTTGCTGAATGAAGATTTTAACCCCAGAGTAATCAGTGAAATTTTTAAACTCTCCATGACTAGAAAGACATACCAGCCTGACTGACAAAGCAAGCTTGGAAAGCGATAAATCTTAGAAAGCCCCTGTCCCAGGCAGCGGCCGAACCTGTGCACTATTTGACGGATTCAATTTAATTCAATACTACCCAGCTATGAGCCTGAACGGCGAGGTAATCGCGATGGGCATATGAGGATGAATGTCAAAGCGAGCTCGAAATGACACAAATCTTAGACAACCCTCGAGCGAGGCATGGGGCGGAACTCGCAATCCTTTGGTCAGAAGTCGGACGGCTTATCCACCATGCCACACAGCCGCTGTCGCCGATCCTCTTTGCGCCTGTGAATAGCTAGTATTTGAAGAATGTGCACTATGCGTTGGATTATCGGAAACGTAAAGATGTTTTTGTTTATTTAGTATTCTTTTTTCGCTAAAGACTTTGAAAATCATACTACGGTTTTACTTCATTTTTCGTTGGTTACAGGTGTGATGATTGGTGGATACTATCGCCTAGCTTTATGAAATGTAAGAACTGTTGTGTGGCATTAGTATGGTTATGCCGACTTCTATCCATGATAGCGCTATTATATTTCTCAAGGATAGTTGTATAACTGGGCTTTTGTCGTCCTCTTTGAAGTGTTTGTCGATAATGCCATACTGTATTGCTGATTATCTTTCTTGCATTCCGCAGTGCCTGCCGTCGCGATCGGCAAATCGTACTCGTAGCCTCCGGGAAAAACTTATTTTTGATGAGACGTTTATGATCGTAGTGGTTCCTCCCGCCTCCCCCATTTGCTGATTTTCGATGTTTCTATATATGCCCCTCGTCGAATTTCATCGCTAAGTACCGGCGTAGTGTTTCGAGGGTACCATTTTATGCCCTTTTTTAAAATTTCCGAAGCGCACTGCGATATCCCACGCCCGACTTTTTAATCTGTTATATTTTGGTAAAAATCTGCATTCCACATCGAAGATCTTCAATGCGTTTAGCCACGATTTCTTAACCTCAATTTAATATTGATCAATTCGCTGTATAAAGAAGGGTTGTGCCTATGGTACAAGGAATGATGATAGTATCATCCCCTTTTGCCAAACGTATTTTACAAATTGTTGTATTTATGCTGTAACCACCGTGCCTTTCTTCCTTTCGTCGATTTTCGCCGCAATTCATCCTTGAAACGGTTCAAGCTGCTTTGAGTATTATCTATTGTGATTTGTTATCTCTTTTTGTGAAGTTCCTTTCATTTTTGTATTAATTCATTTGCTAATAAAATTTTGCTACCTTTTTTAATCCCGTTTGGTCGTAACTGAACTAAACCCTATATCAATAACAGCGCAATTCATGTGAATCGCATACACATCATATAAGAAATTGTTGTTGTCAAGTGGCAACATTAAGCGCATAATATCCCGATATTTATATTACTTAGGACTTTTTGAAAAAATCTTGTTTGTACTGAGAATCGATTTAATCAAAACTGTCCAATCACTGAAGTTTTTGAAACTTGGATTACTAATTAATTTTGCTAAAATCAAAGAGCGGAGAAATGCCAATATTTTTATGCATGGTTGGATGAGAACTTCGCCAATTTGCTGAGATCGATGCCTGAGCCCTTAGGTAAGGACGCATAGTAAAATATGCATTGCCTATAAAATACAACATGAAAATGTTTTTTCCTCCCTGAACAATTTTTATGTAAAAAATATTTGCACTGATGGAATGACTGTATTTCAATGGTATAGGAAAACGGTTTGGCAAAAATGCAAAATGCAAATGCAAAAAATACAAATACCGGTGAAACTTTGCTCGAATTAGTATAGGAAAACAGCGACGATGATCACCGAATGGATCGACTTCATTGCGCCACCAGTATCGAGCAGTTTGGCAATTAGATCTGCAAAGTCTGCAAAGATTTCTGAGAGGTTCCCTCGCACGTCATCCTAAATTTCTAAATTAAATGCCGCCATTATTTCTTAAGTATGCTCTCTAAGTGCATTATGGTGATCGAAGAAAATATACCTATACTTTATGTATGCTTTATGTAACATAATAAAGTTTTAGCAATCGTAGAATTCACTGATCGGGATCGCAATGAAGATATTCCTTTATTGAAGTAGATTAAAAAAGACGACCAATATAGTAGCAATATAATTTATAAGTATTAAATACTATTAAATAGGCTATCCACACAACTTGGAACATATTCTGCACTGATGGCCATGTTCATTTTCACGCAAATATTTTTGTAACACTCAGAAAGCTTATTAAATGCCGCTAATTCACCGACTTGTACAGGCAAGTCACAAGAAACGCTTTCATATTTTAAACAAATTGACCATCTTGTTGAAGCGAATTTATGAAAAAGAAATCACGAAGTTCATGCACAATTCCATGTAACAAGTTTACGCAAAAGATGACTGGCGAAGGACTCAGGTACACCTTTTCGCACCTTTCAATATTTTTATTTCCTTCAGAATTTAATATGTCAAATGAAATATGGCATAGGTGGACAGGTGTGGATGATCCGTCGTTTCCAATATAACTTCTCAAGTTCGTAACTCTGTCCAGTAGCTTCGGTTCGATACAGCTGAACAGATCGATATACGGACATAGCGTGGCCACAACGTATTGTTAGCCGACATTTAGAAAACTTGCAGTGAAACACAAATAACAATACAACAGCAATGTCATCAACGGTGCTGTTGAGTGAAATGTGCAGCATAAAGGCGAACCCCCTCCCCCTTCTATTTAAATTTGAAACGTTCACTTGCGTAAACTTTCTACCCCAGTCTGTAATGTTCAAGCGCAGCAATCCATTTTTGCATGTTAGGTGGGAAACGCTGCCAAAAAGTACATGCAACTAAACCCATCTAGGTGAATCTTTACTCACCGCTTCCTGTAATACCCCTTCAAACTCTTTTCCGTTCGCCAGGTACACTGGGGTTCAAATGTACATTGAAAGTTTGCAAAAAGCAAAAAACATATTCCATGAAGTACAACAATACCATCCCAATCAAAAAAAAGTTCATAAGAATATACTACAGCAGATTGCGTACCAGGCAAATACAATCCAAAATCTACAATTCAAAGAATGTGAATAATTTTTTTCGTAAAATACATACCATAAATGGACCAATATACGGATGGCATGGAGAACAGCAGGAACGAAAATAGGACGTAAACGAAAATAATACGAAAAACATGATGTAAACGCTTGGTGCGACCACGTCATCCCTACCGCAAGTATAAAAGATAAGCGCTTAAGATCAGGATTAGAAGAATCACCCAGCAGTAAATACTCAAAACATGCAATAAATATAAAGAATCCTAAAGGTGGCACTCATATTCCTTTCAAATGGTGTACTCCTTGAACGAGGTACAATGCTCCATTCGCTCCATTTCACTGACATGCCATTACCAACAAGTATGTTCTCAACAAATCTTAAACGCGCACAAGAAACGACAAAAAGGGGCTTCTTATTTCGTCAGGATGAAAGATGAGACGGGAGGCATGGCTACTCCAGAATATTCATGTCGAAGAGTGGACGATTAGCTTCTTTATCCTGGGAACGCATCAAACTGGACGAATGCTCAACATCTATGAATGCTGCAAACACGGATAAAACGAGTTATCAAGAATGCACAAAAACAGAAAATGTAGGTAAGCATCTTGCAACAAAGTCGCCCATCCCGCATTTTTATGTTGATCTATAAACAAATATCAAAAGCAAAAAACAGCTTCCGCAGAAGGATATCCCATGGTCAAAGATAGCAAGAAGTGGTGAACAACTGACTTAAATATCCATCTTGCGTCCTTCAATGCTGACCCCAACCGCACGTTGGGCTCGACTCTGCTTGGTGCGCTCTTTAAACTCACGCTGAGTCTTGTCAAAGCGCGAATTTTGACGATTCTTCGTCGCACCTCTGAATTGACCCTCAACGTTGCTTTTTGGTCGAATCACGTAGTCCTTCTGCGAGGGACGGGGCACACGTGCCCTTATCACGAATCCTTTATCACCCACTCGTGGTTCTGGCTCCTTCTCCACATCAGACGTATCATGTTGACTGCAAAATGATCATCCAGCTTCATCAGTACGAAACATATTCCACACCTAGGGCCAATTGAAAAATGACTCCGGTGTTGTCTGTGATCTCCTACAGTCTTCTTCCATATCCATCCTGTATCATTCTCTAAAAGTGCGAGATATAAAATCAGAATCTCCCATTCCACCTGTAATATGCTCGTTATCGCGAACACAGAAATGAATAATGGAAAACTGTTAACCCATAAAAGTATGCAAAGGAAAGTCAGTCCTCGAAAGCAGATCGTTTAAATAAATCAAAGAAAACTCGATAAAGAGTAGCCGAATTAAACGCCTCACCCTAAACGTTGTCTTTTCGATTCGGGTAGCTGTGAATAGTCACGTTGCATACGCTCTTCTCTTGTCATTGAACGGAAATCGGTGTCCAGCTAAAAGAATGGTGAATAGCTCTAGGAATTAATATCGAAGCCTGCTTTAACTGGAATATTCGCCGCTTAAAAGATCGAAGTTGCGGTCATATGTCCACTTTTAAAAGCGTCACTAGCGATCACTTATATCAGCATAGCAGGATGAAGACCGCCAATGCAATCTTTTCTTTGATTAACGCGAATCTTCAAAAACTAAATCATTCACAACCCATCCTTCAATTCATTAAGGATGCCGAGCTTTCATTTAGGATTATTTCCACACCATGCGTACCAAGCAACTTTTGGGATAAACATTTCTTTGCACGTACTCCCCACAGCGGGCTTGTATAGTCAAGTGGTTAAAAGAGATACTCACTCGTAATTAGGGCAAAATATATTCTCTCTCTAGCAGTTGCGGCGCAAAATTGTTCTTCAACGATCACTGAAGAAGAAAACTCTTCGGCCGGATTTGCGCCATCTGGACAAGGTTTCATTGCTTTTCGTTTGCTTTATCAAAGGCACATTACAACAC
Source organism: Baylisascaris procyonis (assembly GCA_037389465.1). NCBI lineage: Eukaryota > Metazoa > Nematoda > Chromadorea > Rhabditida > Ascarididae > Baylisascaris > Baylisascaris procyonis. The sequence continues at coordinate 7,506,445 of JAZARR010000214.1, forward strand.
TATGCCTAAGCGCAAATATGCGTATTTGTTCATTTTTTAATTGCCACATGTGAACCAAAGAAATATAGAAAACCCGTTATCTCCACCTCCATTATAATTTTAGTTATAGAACTAACAGATCTCGCAGATTTCGCAAATTGGGCCTATCTTGCTAGCGACCTGATGCAGCCCAAAAACGATTTTCTTGGCTCAGGTATGTTCAGCTGGTCGATCAACGACTTCTATCAGTAGTCCTGTATGTCTGCACAGTCAGATGATTTTATGGGCCGAAATGAAATGTGCATATATTGTACCACCCTACTGACACGTTCTTCTATACGTTTGAGTAGCTACACAGCAATCTGATGCCTGAACTGAATCGGAAAAGAAGAACCTGAAAAATGGGACGGGCCCATTCGCTGATAAGACTATGGGCAAGGGCTTTGTTCTCTTTCGTTTCCTTTGGATGTTTATAGAGTAGCATCACAGCACGACCAAGGCCCGATTGTTTCAATGTTCCCTGCTCGAGACGACTGTAGTCCTGTAGAATCTTTAACAAATCTGTTCTGATCTCAAGCGCAGGAAGTGATTTATCCGGCAAAGGCGCCAACCACTCCGATACTGCACTCAGCATCCCGTTATCTGAAAATATCAGTTCTCGCTTATGCATGAAATTAAACAAACACCATTAAACTACCAGCAGAGAATAGTGATGAAAATTCAAAACTCGATAAACGAAAGCAAATAATTTACAAAAAATTACAAACATACCTATAATGGCCTCCATGAGATCACGTTTGATCAACATTGCTCTCACATAGTTAAGCATTTTTCGCTTCTGCAGTGCTGGTTTCCGTTCCATATTGGAATGACGATCGTCCTTAAACCAGTGTTTAGTAACCTTTCTCATAATATTTCTGTTAGAAGCATTTGCGAAGATAACGACATCCAATTATGCACAGCCCAAGAAATGTGCCAGGTGCCCAACTTTTCAGTAGTCATTCAGGCAATTCCCGTTAGGTCCTAGTTCAAGAATCTTACAATTCTACATGCTTTGAGGTTAACTGACATCCAAAGGAAAAGGAGATGGCAGCGAGCGTCACCCTCCGATTAAAATTATAAGAGAGAATTTTTACTGCTATAAATTTTTGTGGAACTTGATTATTTTCCAAATTAATAGGCGAATGCTGCGAAAGCTCAAAACATGAAAATTTACGGGTTAAGGTAGGGGTCTTCCCTATTAAATTTCTTTAGGCATCCCTCTCACGAAATGTTTGCCTAAAGCCGTTGGGCTTATTTCTGCCTCAGCTCTTGTTATTGCAAGAACCGTTACAAGCAAACATGCAAAAACGAAGAAAATCTAAGTATCCAGAACTTATGGAATAAAATTAAGCTCGACTTCCCAATGCCCGTTAAAGCAAAAGTGAATTCGTCATATTCCACCGCATCAATCACTTTACGTTTAAAATAACATGTACCTATAACAGGCTCAGTTAGTACCCAAATGACATTCCGTCCGTAGGTCTATAGGCCAATTATTTAAGCATTGAATTGGCAAACGTCTTCTCACTCACAGCCACATTACCCGAATTGTCTACCAGCTTCCTAAAACGAAACGTTAAGTTGCATATCTGCTCCCCTCCCGGCAGCCAATGACCAACCGCATAAAGCAAACTTATTAAGCAAATTCAACCGCGTATTCAAGGGATGCATTCTACTCTACACCTCTCTTAACTGCCAGACCAAACCATGGAGAGAAAAATACGGTTATGGCATTATTAACATCCACCACTTGCACCTGGCAAATGTAAGATCAAAAAATGCTGGCAAAAAAAAAGTTGTTCGCCGCAACCACTAACAGCATGATGACAAAAGACAGGGGAAATCACACCTTAGCTGCGGCCCTCATAGCCTCGGTCAGCATTCTGATCTGCTCATCAGCATCGTTACCAATATATATAGAACCATCTTTCCGTCTACGCCGCTGCTTTTTTCTCTCGGCTTTTTTAGCCCGAAGCATCTCATCAAAATCCCATATCTTCCTGCAATGCTGCCATCTATATTAAACTTCTCATGACTGCAACCTCGCCTACAGAACTCAAAGCAATTACTTTACTGCTCCTCCTCCCCCTCCAAACCCAACTTATTTCCCGTCATTTGCCAACCTTCACCGAAGGCAAACACATTGAAACCCAACAGCAATCAATCAGCAGAGCGAATGTATGCGTATACCACGCAATGGCAACGTAAGCGTCAAACTTCTACTCTAGCCATATATTCCATCAGAGTGTTTGCCGGTTCGTTATCGTCAAAACTTGCATCCAATAGAGTCCGAATATGTCGAAGCGTTTTTAGGCGCAACTCAATCTCAGTTTCCGCTCGACATATGCTATTCGATGGTTAAACAAGGTTTGTTAAGTGGACGCGAAATTTGTGCAACAAAAAGGATACGCCCTAAGCACCTTAGCATTTGAAAATTAGCCCATCTAAATACGAAATATTTTTTTTTCTAAAATATACTATAGCGTCACTAAATTACAATATATGCATAACTTCATTACAAACTCCTATGCCAAATTCATAAATACATTAACTCGTTGCCTCCCTTACAGTTTGAACATTTTGAACATATGTCATTACCCAATTTGGGTTATAAATTCATGACCTCGTTGAATTATAGGAAAAATGTTTAAGCTGTATGCAGAACCTCTGCCGTTTCTCCTCCCCTCATGAAATGTTTGCTTCTCCGGCTTTCTTTAATTCCGGCAAGACTAACATAAGTACTAACCAATTCAACGCCATGTAAACCCAATGAAGTGCCATTGTTCCTCTTTTCCCCACCTCCCCCCCCCGCTTATTTCTTCACTCGTTTGTTGCTCAAAAAGGATAATACAAACAACCCATCATTCTCTTCATCGTCTTCACGGATGTATCGTGGCTCATCGTCGTCTTCATCACGTCCCACTACCTTAAAATTGAAACAAAGATGCATTCTTCTTCACAAACATAGCTAAGTGCGGCAGTTTCAGCTAAACGATCCCACTCTCTCACGTGAAAAACAGCGATAGCACCAAAAACACTGCAACGATGAGGTGAACTGCTTTTAGCATAGAGCTTTTCTCTACATACCTCTAAAATAAATGAGAAATGATTCGCCAACTATAAAAGGATAAAAACGTTGTGCATCCCAAAACTTGACGAGTGGATCATTTCTCTTTGAATCTTTATTTTCTAAATCTCACATTTTCATCACAGCAAAGAAAAAAGAAAAAAAAAGGAAAGAAAAGAGAAAAACATTGCAAAAGTCGATCATGTGCGAGTATATATGGAACAAAGCGCATAAACATATTAAGCAAATATCACTGCACTTTATTTCATTTTCAATGAGAAAGGACATGAACGAATGAAAGCATATACAACCGAAATTGATGTAAATCTTGCAAGGAATGTTCTTCTTCAACCTATTTGACTGAAATTAAAATGCTAATATTTGATGGAAATAGTGCTTTCTAAACACATTATCTGACGATGACAGAGTAACGATGCCGTGAGAATACTGTGAAAAACTTCTGAGGGATGATGAGTGGAAGCCCCTTTCCTAAGTCAATCTACAACTATACCTTACCTCAGTAAAGAGTCTGGTTGTAATACTATATAGATGGATGCAAGCATGCAGATAGGCACCTTTTCTAAAACATTATACTCAACTCATAAAAAAGATTATTTCACATATATCCATCTTTTTATGAAGTTGAATGTCATATCGTTTCATTAAGGCTGCGTGTGTGGGCTTGTGAAAAAGCGTATCAATTTATCAGAAAGGAAGGCAGAAGCAAGAAGCGAGATTTGCTCACCTGATGACGCATTTCCTCGTGCGGTTCCTTCTCGTCATCACTATCATCTCCAAAAATATTGGTCATGAGCTCACCAACGCCGACCTCTGCCTCTATGTGCTCACCACCTGATTCCCTGAAAAGTAAAATGCCTTTTAAGCGGTCCAATCATTGCGCAGATGTAAAGTGCTGATTGCTGCCGACATCACCCGAGCTTCTTAAGTATATTCCAAGTGAATCACTTGGCGGAATTGTGTGAGAAATTCAAGTACCCAATTCTCATTCATATCAGGAGTGAATAAAGAATGGATGAGCATCCATCATTCCATCATAGAAACATTCAAATCACTTTGACAGCTCCCTCCTATTTGTTTTCCTTACTGAGCAGTAAGTCCGAAATTTGCTTTTGATCGAGATTTGGACGATCTCTTTTTCATCCGCTGAAATCTGGGCTTAGGCGGAGGGAGAGAATTCCCCTGTCTTCTTTGGATATGGATGTGATGATAATCAAGGCAAAGTCGAAAGTAAATAGCAACGCAAACCAGACGACGATCTTTATGGACAACCCATACCAGAAGAAACAGCCAGGTAAAAGGTGGGAGGGGGAGAAGGGGAGGAAATTCATGGAAGCGAACAGGCGAGAGTAATAAGGAAGCTTTTGGATGGCAGGCTTAAGCAAGAATCTGGAAGAAAAGCTTGATCTCAAGCGTTTCCTCTTACTTACTTTTCGATACTCTCATTTGAGTACCACAATCACGAAAATGTGAGCAAGCCCGGAGGCGGAAAATCTCTCCCTTTTCCATAAGAATCTTGTGGAAACGCGTTAATGCGTTAACGATACTGTTGATATTGTGACAGGTTTGTATTGCTTGTAATTTTTACTCTGCTTACATCGTGACGCTTAACTCTGTTCGTTCTTTTCTCTAATAAACCAGCGATCTTGTGGTCTTTTTAGTCGTCTACATGCGATCCGCTGTTTCGTTTCGTTCACGACAGCTCTGACCTATTCGTCGGCGGACTCATTCGGTGAGTGGTCCAAAAATATACTGATATATTAACGCAAAACCAAGTCTTCTCATGTTCACTACATTCACTTCAAAAGCACTTAAGATCTTATCGTTGAATGTCGGTTACACAGAAGGAATCATCGCACCTCTTCTTTCCTCCATAAATAAGTTTCTTTTGCCCATGTTTAGAGACTAGGGGGTTATTTTACAGCCGCTAAATTACTAGACGAAAGTTTTCTTGGATGAAGATGAGTTTGAATGGAGGCACCTTTACCCGTTTACTGTGGTTACTCTTTTTGAAGCAACTAGCTATAACTATATTTCAACTCACTTGTTGGGATTCTTTTATGTCAGCTAATCACCACATATCTCCTATCCATTGTTGCTATTCTTCCTGCTAAGACGTCTTAATCGCGATGAAGTCCACAAATTTTCCAGCGTCAATTGTGGTGTTACTCAGAACATTTGGGGCATAACTAAAGAGACAAAGGTGATTTTCTTCGAACTCATTCATTGCACAGTCTCATCTGGAATGCCCACGTTGGCCGGAAATAGAAAATTCAGCTTCGAGATCTCAGATTCACTGACCAGCCACTGAAACAAAAATTCTAGCCCGAGTGAAATACAAGAACTGATCTGACTAAATAATGCGAGAACGAAATAAAGGCGAACCTCGAGGATTTGATGGAATCGCCTCCATCGTCTTCGTCATCGCTCGACATCACCACTCTACGTCGCTTGGAAGGACCAGCCTCATCTGAAAATAATTGTTGCAATGAAAATCCACCTGTATTTTAAAGGGTGTTTCTCGAGAAAGGAATGGGAATGCTCGCCTATAATTAGGAAAATATCTTTTTATCAGGAAGCGCAGTCCTTGACTAGGCTCATTTTCGCACTTTTTTAAATGAAAGGAACAATCCTAAAAACTTACACTCCAAGCGGCAAGCATTCTTTCATTTAAGTGGACAACCACTGAGATTATGAACCTGAAAGATCAAATGCACTCCGAATATACAATAAAAACACTATAATGCATAACGTTTAAGTAGCTCAGGTTAAGTGAAATCAGCGTTCATGCGCTCTTTCAACACAACAAAAGCAATTTGTTCGAGCAAAGTTATGACGATATGAACGCTACAGTAAAATTAGAATAAAAACTAGGGTCATCTCTTGAATTCCTTTAAGAATCTTTCGCAGTTTTATCTTTCCTACTTACCGCTCACTGACTCGTACTGTTCATTTGCTCAATTGAAGAAAATAACATGTCTGTAAGCAACTGCGTCTTCCCTTATTCACCACATATCAAGGAGCAATAGGAATAGAATCTACTGGGGGGGGGGAGGTGGGGTGGGGTAACTCACATCAACAATTCCTCATCCACCCTGGATAAGTCATTCTAGGATAAATTTTGTAGGGTAATCTATGAAGAACACTAATCCACACCAACTTCTTTGATACAGCTTTTTGCGAACTATGGTTAACACTCAACGACTTATCAAATCGTAAGACTTACGAGGAAAATTTCGTCTGTTACCGATTAAATGTGACGAGAAATTTTGCATTTCAAGAATTATTCAATAGCTCATCTCGAAGGAGAACATACTGTAACGTAATCATCAATTTTTCTTTTTTACCTAGGCATCTTTTGGCCAAGTGGGGTCAAATGTACTGGCGCACACAGTGTCAGCCTCTATTACTGACCTGTTCGCTCCTTTTTCTCTAAATTCTTCCGATCATATTGCAGCAAACAATACTAGAATAAAAACTGGTAAAAAGAGTGGATATTTCCCGTCCTTTAGTGAAGGGAAACAACTCTAGTCTCCTCTATCAGTCCTGCTGCAGCCAAAACGACTCCCTTCTTATATCTTCCCACCACTCCCTCTTCTCCACGGTACCACAAAGCTTGTCTCAGAAATTTCAATGAAAGCCTCTCTGACCATCTGATATGCTAAAAACAAGCCGACAGTCCGAATCACAGCATACGCAAGATTCGGCACGTATTTTTATTGCCTCTGAGAGAAAAACTGCGAGGAATAGACCATCTATCGCTTTCAGAACAGAACGTCTCTTCACTCGGGAATGCATTTCTTATCATTCTTTTCTGCTCCCATAGCGGCTCTGTTGTTAACTAACGATGTTATCAGCGCATTAGCACTTAGAAGCAATCTCTTTTAAAAAGTTCGATGGATGAAACTAAGTGAGAGAGCAGAAACAGTATTCCCCTACCTTCATCAATTCTTTAGGGCTCATCCCCATATAAGATCGGGTCCCGATCATCCTACCACGTCCGATGGCGCAGGACGTATCATTCACTCTCAGCTTTACCGTGCAAGGTAAGAAATAACAAAGATGCAGAAATCAACTGCAACAAATAAAGCTGAACTTTGTAGCAAAAATAAAGCATCAACCTTCATCGCTATCCTTAAGTTTCCTTTTTGATTCATCCGTTTCATCCTCATGTTTCTCCTCTATGCCTCCGTCTTCTCCTTTTAGAGTCTCTTTCTCTTCCTTTTTATCACCCTTGCTGTTCTCTTCCTCCGCGTCACGATCGCTTTCCTTATCACTTTCGTCAATCTGATTTCCTCTTTCACTCGAACCATCTTTCGTCTCATCCCTTCCTTCATCCTCACTAAAACGACGCAAATATCACATACTATCCCATTAAAAACAAGACGTTAATTAACTCCAAAATAATATTGCATTCCGCCAAAAACGCGTATGTAACATTTTCATGCAGCATTATTCATCTCAACAGCAGAACAACTGCTCCGCTTATTAGAAGAGCTAACAAAGAAATTAAAAAAAAATAACCTGAGGAAAGCATTATTTTACATCCCATCATCCAGTGTGCAGCAACTGTATGTTTTAGAGCTGTACGGATTCGAATACAGTTGAGGTGATATCGAATGAAAGCCCAATCCCACCGACGATTATCTCTTCACAGTACACTATTCGACTATTGTAGCCATACATTCTTATCACCACCGACGATCAGCACTCTCACGACGATCTTATTGAAGCGCTTTAGAAACTTGTTTCACTTTGATTTCCACAACTTTCAATATAGAAAAATTCGCTTATAGAGGTGAGTCCGAGGCAAAATAGCTATGATGCAGAGTGATAATGTTTTCATTATGCCACATATAACTTAACCTTAGGCAATCCTTCCCATCTCCCTCTGGCTGAGAATGGAACGAAAACGGAAGGACGTGGTGCGCGGTAAAAGAAAAAGTCAACGAGGACTATTTTGTTGATCTATTAGTTATCAAATAAAATGTGACGGATGGAGGATGGAATAAGAAATTGCTCAAGCAGCAATCAAATAAACTTTGCAATTCACCTCGGGAGCGGTGATGCAGATGGTGATTTTAGTGGTGTATCATCAACTGAATGTCGACTCGTAGTATCCTCATCCTAGAATTACATCGGCATCACCAAGCATATGTTCAATATCCATCAGAGTTCAAAATCAAAGAGCACAAAGACTTATAAAAGATTGAAGCCTCAAATATTCGCAAGGTTCAACATAGTGGTCAAAAATGCAATTATGCAGTTTAAACTTATAGTTATAAAGTAAAAGTTTTCACTACGAGAAATAACAATTAATATATTAAGACTTAGTTTAATAATGCTTACAATACTTTAATATCTTAGCTAAGCAAAGCTCATTAGCAAAAGTTTTACTAATTTTAAAATGTATATGAAGTTATATATATATATATATATATATATATATATATATATATGTCATTCACCTCAAACGTTACAAAAAATGTTGTACCCCGATGCTCATCATGCCAAATAAAAACACCATTCGAAAACGCACAAACCTCATCGACGACAGTACCTTCCTCCGAGACGGCATCCCCTTCCGGGCTTGGAGATCGCGCAGGTACCCCATCAGACGAATTTCCCCAATCACTCATATACTTCACAAAACCGAACCACTCGCAAAACAGCAAAAAGAGATGAAATCTGTCCTCAAGGCAACTGACGCCAGGAACAGTGGAATACGTAAATTTTAAAATGCACCTGAAAAAGTTTTGCATGTATAAACAACATTCAATTATTAAATTCTTTCACAGTGTATCGTGAATGCAAGAAATATCACAGTCAGAGATAGCGGCAAGAAAAAAACCTCAGTGCTGAATCGGGAAGTACAACAAAAGGAAGAAACAAATAAGGTGATTTTACACTGCGCTGACGATAGCTATCGCTTTTACAAGTTGCCAATAGATGATAAAACTTGTATAACAATGCATTCATATCGTAAGTAATCTGACCGCTGCTACAAACCTTTTGCAAAATATATGCAAATTTTTCGGTATCTTTAAGTACCAATAACTACACTGAAAATTGATCAACAAAGTTAAAACTTCCTAAAGAATGCTATATACTTTAAAGCGCAAGCTGATACAGACTTCGAATGTTCACACAAGTTGAAAATCAATGATTTGTATAAATCATCACAAGAAGCAACTTCATGACGAACTATGGGTGCTAAATGTGGGAGAAGGAAAGAAGAAAAGGGAGAAGGTTATCTGTCCCAAGAGACAGCTCGAGAAAAGGGGTCGTTTTCCCTAAGAGATTACATCAACAGAGAATCACAACAGTGAAAAAGGCAATCGGGTCCACATCCCCCCTAACATTCCAGCTCTTTCGCATCTACCGTAATTTCACAATCATTGCAGGATACCGACTACAAAATTTTCATAATCCCTTATATCTAGAAAAACAGAGTAGTAAAATGAACAACTGAAACAATAATCGAGAGCCTCAAACACTTTGGAAACGGAGATATTCACTAAATATTGTGAAGATCGGAACGAGCACCAATTATTTCGGCAGAAAGCAGATTCGAGGCTCGTATGAAGTAGTAGTGATTCTCCCGGAATAATTTAGACCACCTCGGAAAATGATAATGTGGTATTAATGGTGCGACAGTTGGAGACATGATTTAAGGGAGTCTTCCTGCAATGTTATCACATTGTCCAAGTCCCCAGTACAAGACTGTGCCTAAACAGAAGACGCGAAGGATACAAAAGCCAACCGCAGCTTTCTTCATGAATCGCGAAACGATATCCTTTGGTGTCAACGATACCTTGTCACTAAGTTCAGAAACGGTTGCCCTAATTAACTCTTCACCTATCCTTGCGGTATCCATATGATCCTACATCTGTAGACAAAATGGGAGGAGGATGCCATTCTCCATACTGAAAACCTTCCCAAAAGAAAGGCAAATTGGCTCGATTTTGTACGATCGCCAGGTAGTAACCGACCATCATCACTTGTAATGGTTCCAATAGAACGAAGCAACCTGATTTTACTATTTATGTTTTAAAAGAATGCCTTATGTCTACGTGAAAAAAGTCAGGTGCTTTTCATATTTTTTCGTCCACTTCTTTCATGCCCCGCAGTTGTCCTTGGACGATTTTCGGAGTGCTGCCATTTTGTTGGCTTTTCAGCAGTCTTTCCATAAGAAGCATCCGCTGGAAGCGATACTGTAAAGATAACAAGACATTCCAGCATCAGGAGCTTTATTTCTTCGTGGAAGGATAGTTTTGACAGTATGTTGCATTACTGGAATCACCAATTCCAGTAATGCAACACATATTTCCTCTAAACTATGACATGAAATGAAAACATCTGCACTGCCGGAACGGAGATCAGATGGGAGTACCGCGGTGACAATTCTCAGTAAGTTACAAAAACCTGTAGGTAACGCTGTAGGTATTTTCTTGATGGGAACTTAAAATGCTTGTGTGGGTTCGATGTTTGAAAACATTTCTATTGAGATGGGGAAGCGTTGTCATCTTCGAATATTATCATTGATGTCATAGCTACCGCACGCTTGTCATCTCTGCAACGAACCAAAAAAACCCATTTTGTGCTCTCGTTGCATCCCGCCTTGGGACCTGGAAAATATGCACAGAGGAATCGTAGGGAAGTGGAGAACGAAGGGGGAGGGATGTGCAGCTGTGAAATGAAGAACGAATCGCACCTCTGTGTCCTTTTATTTTCGAGTTTCCTGCAGCTTTGGTAAAATATGCTAAACATTTTCTACCACTTTCACGATCCGTATCTTTGCCGAAAAGATTCACATAGAACCCGTGTTCATCTTCCGAACAAAATGCTTTGCACATATATTTCCCCACAACAGCGGGAAGTGATGCGGTGTAGTAGATGGATGGGCGGATTTGGGAGGCGGGAGGGGAGTTGGATTGTTCAAAGCTAAGAAATCTACCTATTGCACCTTTCGTTTAAACTGAATTAACTTGCAAGGAATAACGCTGTGCTCCCTTCAACATCTTAATATTTTGTTATATTCGCTTGTAGCACCTCAAAAATATTCATTCAAACTGAGTATGAAGTCAAGCACAACATTATAAGGGATGGGACGGGGGTTCGGAGAACAACCATGTTGGTTCAGGTGCGGCGTTCAATCAATGCGTTTCATAATCAAGTTCTGCATATCACATTCTCTTTCCTTCTTCAAGTGTCACTGAGTCCCACCACGATATACGTGCACCTAGCAGCGTTTTGCTTGCGCATCGTTACTCCATTTATTTTGCTCCGCGTTGGGGGTCTTCTATTTCATGCTGTATTTCTATGCTTAATAAAGGTGTACCAAAGGTATAGGTGCACATTGGACGATATTTCACCTATATTCTTTATGGTCATATTTATAATGTTATTGTGGTTGGTGCTTTCTTACTATATTTTTGTCATTCTTATAGGGCACTGTCATTGTAAACAGTTACAAGAAACTAGACTATTTTCGTTGATATTTGTTTTATTATGTGATGATATCGGTTTAATTTTTGCGTTGTACTTGGTGCGTTCTTTATATATTGTATATAATTCTGTCAATATTTGGGTCATTTATTTGTGCTTTCTATTCAGTTTAAATAGGAAAGCGCATCAAATCAAGTGGCACAATGTGCATCTACGTTCATCACACCAACTATTTTTTTGTTGCCAGCTATTTTTTTCTGATCGAATGGTAGTGAAATGGGATTGAAGCGGCTGTGAAATGTACGCCATTTTAAGGCGTATGTACCTTTGGAAACTTGCCACTCAACTTAAAAGTCGGTGTAGAAGTCATCTGGTGCAGTTTTTACCAATGTAGTCCCATAGCTATAGCTTTAATGCTTCTGGAATTGAAATTACTGCAGAAATAATAAATTTGCATATTAATTTCTTTTACAAAAGTTTGTGAACAGGAGGATCCAATAGTTGATATGGTTTGTTGGAAAGGTGTTATATCCATGTCTCTACTTTTCAAGGTTTTTTGTGTGTCACGGTATCATAAACAGGCTACAAAGAAGAGAGGGATAGAGGGGGAGCCTCACTACGTGATCCAAGGAATGAAGGGAACTATTCATATCCTATTCGGCCTAATTATTTAGGCTGTATGGGAAAAACTTCACGTACAAGTCTTGCGATATTTCTGCTTTTTTTCTTCAAAATTTCTCCATACAAGCCAAAGATTTCCGAGTCTTAAGAGGTTAAAAATTTGCAATTATGCGCAAATTCAAATAGTCTCCGGAGCCTGTGAAGGTTCTTCTACAATTGTTCATTAAACGCTTATGTGGGAGCCAAATCAAATCGGCCTCGGCCACATCAGAAACTGTAATGCTATTCAATCCTTGGCCCTTTGAAAACGACTTAACCGTAGTCTGGATCATTGCTGGGGAGCTTGATTTAACTGGCCTGGTACCAAGCCCAGCATCGGATCTGTATCTTTATGGATCAAGTCCAGTTCCGCTTCCGATCGGCAGTGGGTTTAGCCAGGCTCTTTGGGATGCAAGAAGGTCAAACATATTGAGATACTACAGAAATTCATTACTACAAGTGATGCTTTATTGCGAGCAAACAATTCATTTCGATATTAAACCTAGATGCCCAAAAATTTTCCTCTTTGTTCGACGAAAGTGAACTCGTTCGGTTTGCGTTAAATCAGAAATAATGTGAGAACGGTTCCCCTGTCCTCCCACCGAATCCGTGTCAACCGGCAATTCCCTCTATCTCCCACATTCTCCTTTTGGGGTTTCAGTCCCCACCGAAATTGCTCTCCCCGAGTCACACCTCTCGGAAATATTTAAAATAGCCCAGTTTCTAGCTCCAATCTACCAAGCTTTAGATACGACTCCTCGAATTTCCACAAAACTTAAGCGTTGACGAACATTTTTCCTAAATCACCGGGATATGCGATCTCCTCCCATTTGCCTTTATGCTGATCCATGTTATGTGTATTTCTTTCTTCTGTGTATAATAAAGTTGCAGCGGAATTCATGACTCTAGATTCTCATAGTTCTAGTGTTTCAGTGCTCAATCCATATTCGCTCCTTTGGAATTTTAGAATAAAGCATCGAATGAAGAACCTAAATGAAGATTACAACAGTTGAGATATGGGCAGCTCTATAACAAGTTATTGCGATCATTGGTTAAGCTGTATTATCGGAGTACCAACGTTTTGCATGATTTCATTAAGAAAATTGGGATCCTTTTTTAATGACTTGAAAATAAGTTCAAATATGAGCGCTTTTGATCTTGGAAGAACAGGGATGTTTAGTTCATTGGAAGGCGCGGCATCTTTGAAAACATTTTTGCCTCATCACTGGTACTTTGGTAGGAAATGAGTATTTTGAAGGAGCAGAAGTACAGGTGAGCTTCAGCTAGCGAGGAAAGCGTATACCATAAAGGTGAGCTGGTCTACCATAGAAATCAGCTGACAAGGGAAACGTGTACCATAGAGGTCATGTGGTGCACCGTAAAGGTCAACTGACAAGGAGGGCGTTTATCGTAAAGTCTTTTGAATAGGTTCGGATACAGCATTGTGCGCAAATTTAATATTCCCTCTAGCACTATCATAAAAACCGTTTATGTTAAGAGTTCGGTGGTATGCCATTGTCTACCTATTCGCAAATGTTTCGCTTTGTTTGTATCCTTGTGGTAATCATTTCCTATTGCTGCTTTCATGCTGTTCTTTTGAATGAGTTTTGGATATTCTCCATACTAATCTTCGAGAGTGCAATTGTTTCATTCTCCGCTTCTTTTATTGTTTTTTTTTTTCGTATTTATTCTACGTGTTTAAACATTGAATAAATATTGAATAAATAAATAAACAATTGATAAAGGAACTGGAAAAAAGTTTTGTGTGAAAGGTTTTCTATTGACGGTGCAAAGAAATTAATGAGAAATATCTATGTGTGGAAAACGTTAATGAGGTAAAATTTGACGGTAAATGAATTAATTGCAAAGGTGAGCAATAGTTTATAAAACAATGATACAAGCTGCCGTATTGCTTTTCGTTTCTATTTTTTACTTGATTTAATTTTTTTTTATTCAAATATGAGCGAATTTCCAAAAAAGTTTGCAAATGAAACTTCGAGCTTGATGCTGTTACACCCATATGTTCTTTCATATTTATAAATTACGCATAGTTAAAATATCTTTTGCATACAAAATATCTGTCAATGAATATATTGAAAGTTTTCTACCTTTACTACCTTTCAAAATGTTTTATTAATTTCATGGTTTGTTCCGTACCCTCTATGATGTGTTATGTTTTAATGGCGAATTAATCCTCATCGTGTATATTTCTCTCTTAAAATTCCCCTCTCTCAGTGTGATGTCTGTTCTTGATGAACACTATCTACGTGTGTTATATTTTTCTATGGACGGAACGCGAAATGTAGTGCGTGGATTAAGTCGTTTTGCCGATGATTTAGTTGGTATTAAACGTATCACATGCTACAAATTCACAGACATATGAATGAGGTTTCAGAAGATGCTTTGAGAGAGAGGCAAATTGGCTATAAACTAATCGCATTCCGGAAAAGGCGTCGAAATTCGAATATGAGGGAAGACATTACCTTGCAGTGTGATATTTCAGGTATGTTGGAGTGCGTGCTTAGCAGGAGGAAAGAATAATACTTGAATAACTACGCTGCAATGAGTGACGATGCAAAAGAAAGTGACGACTCACCGTCGGCAAGTGGTGCAACGACGGATGCCGTGAATGGTACTAGTTTGTCCCCCTTTCGTCCTAAAATGTTTTGGTACTTCAATGCGACAGGTTTAGAAATGTGATGGAAGATCAAGGATGAGTTAATGAAACTGTAGAATGGTTTACGATTTTGTATTCTTCTAAATGATAGAATATTTTCTTAATAGATAGTTTCACAACCGGGTCTGCATTAAACGCTCTCGTTTCCGAATGGGGAAGAGACAAACACTTATGCTGGATAAAAAATTAACAGGGAGAGAAGTTTTCGGAAGGAGGGACATATCTCCAGTGGAAGTGGAATTTTGCAAGGAAATCTAGAGCTTCCTTCGTAAAACAAAGTTAAGTTGTTTAATGGATTTGCTTCATTAAATGTGGACTTTGTAATCGATGGAAAGATGTAAAGTGCATAGTGATTTTCTCGAGAGATTTGCCGATTTTTTCTATGGACCACCCACAAATGCTCGACAACAATTTTATCTACTTAAGCCACAAGAAAAATAAGGTGTTATATTTTTGCTTTCTTCTTGTGCAAATTCCAACATGAATTGCAAGGATAGTTTTGCGAAGAGCGAAATTTCTATGAATTTGAAGGACGGTTAAATAAGCAAATTAGATGTGAAAAGTGCAGCCAAGAAAGATTTTATATGAATTTATTCAAAAGATCTCAATTCTTCCACCAGTCCTCCATGAAATGTGGGTTTCAGTGCTCGGATGGTCTGGTAGCGCCTGCCTTCTCGTTTTGCTTTCGGAATTCGGATAGTTTTTAACTTGACAGTAGGTATCCTCTTTATGTTTTTTTCACTGTGGTGGCGATTCTTCGACATGCCCCAGTTAGGTTCCCTAAGCGGGTTTGTTCATTGCACCTTCATGCTCCTTGATGTGGACACACGGTGACTGGCAGCTTTCATTTCTGTAATCATCCCTTCGCATCCGTTTGGGTAACAGTTCATCAACACATCCACTTGTTGAACGGAGATTGACACAGTGTTTGTCATAAATGTGCAAGGACATTAGCTTTTCTTCAAGACTAGAGGGGGAGGGAGGGGGAGGTTATTAGAAGGCGAAGAGGCAGGCTATTGAAGTGAACTGAGTTTTGGACGGCGCATGTGAAGCGATCGGAAGTAAATGGGGTCTGAAATGAATCCCACTCCTATTCTGTTTTCATCCGTATGGTCTGCAATAGTTTTCGGCCACTTATTCCTAGTGTCTTATAGAGGAAGTTTGTCCACAGTGTTTTATAATTGCTCTAATACACTCTGCTTTCTAAGCCTAATGTCCCCCAATTAATAGTTAGTAGAAATATTTTTACTAATAGGCTTGCGGTGTGATTTGATCGTGAACACTGGCAGCTTATTCACCAGTTTATCATTTATTTTTGGCAGCAAGGCCAACTTACCATTGCTCAGAATGATAAAAAGATTTTGTAGAAATTTTAAGCTTCGCTAAGGTTTCGACTGAAACGATATTGAGATTGTAACGTTTGGGAATTTCCTAATAGAGGAGTCCGATTTTTAAGTAAATGTATTTGGATGGGTACTGCATTTTTAGGAGAAATAAGTGAGATGATCGTTTGTGTGCACAAAAACAAAAGAGGACTCTTCAAGTCGAGTGAGGTGCGCAAGAAGTTAAAGGCAAATTTAAAAAAGAATATCATCGACGATCTTTGTGAGGATTGTGTACGAGCCGCTACCAAATCTCCCTTTCCTGGTGTGAGTTCCTTTATACATTTACCTTGTTGCTTCTCAATGTGACCATATCGAAGTGGTGAGAGGGGGATAGGAGGATGGTCTTTTCGCAGTTGGCGAACATGTTGTTTATATGTTTTTGGGTTGGATAATGATGCCATTGGAGGACTACTTGCAGATGGCGAAGTTCATTAGGGAGAGCGGAGGGAAGGTTAGGGGTGGATAGCTTATTTTTGTTAACCCTTCTGACATTTCGTTTTAGGGTTGGTTTGAGTTCAAGAAAGGGGAGATGTGTCACGAAGGTTATGAGGTCATTTGAATTAGAGAATGGCATTGTGATCGACCTCTACCTCGTTTTAGTTTATTATCGACGATCGCTGTTGCTTCAGAGGTTTACAGTTATAACGAAAGCCAGCTGGTTGTCACATCGCGCATGCAAGATCCCATCTGATTGATTGAGAGACAGATTGGGAATACATGTTATTCGCAGAACTCATTCGTTTTGACCCGAGCAGTCACTTAATCTTTTCTTGCTTTCCACTCATGGAATGCAGATAGGTTGACACGAATGTGAGGTTTCGTATTTTAAGCCATATAATCGACCTCTAAAGATTTTCCACTGTAGCTTTCGTGGATCACAGGTAATACACATTCGACAGATATGGGTGCCAGTAACTGGACATAGCCATAATACGTCTTCACAGTGAATACAATTTACGAGGATCATTCAAACTTGTTCACTAAAATTTAATCAGTCCTCAGTGTGTTATAAATCTTCCTGGACATCTCCATCACGGATTACCTTTGCGAAGGTTTGCACTTTTGCAGGTTTGGCTATGCGTTTCATGCGGATATACTGGTTGTGAAGGTGATCAACACGTGCAGAAACATTGCAAGGCAGCACGATCGGGTGCTGAGCATCCACTATTCTTTTCGGTTTCTAGTGGAACCTTTCGGTATGCCGCCTTCTTTCCCACTCAACTCTTTTCTGAACTTTGATATATTTAAGTGAATTTTGATGAAACGTTAGACACCGGTGAGTAAGTGTTTTATTTATTGCATGCACGGTGTTTTACCTTACAAGTTGCCATAAATGTGTGAGGTGCTTTGACCGGCTTTTTCTTCTCAGGAGACCTGCGTTTACCTCCACTTTGTTCATATTATGTCAGTAATTCTGTCATTGATGTCAGTTAGCCGTCCAACGCGAGCGTCCTATCCCTTCCCCTCCATTCCTCCCCCACTCATCCCATCCCTTCCCCTGCATCCCTCCCCCATGCATCCCATCCCTTCCCTTCCATCCCTCCCCCCACATATCCCATCCCTTCCCCCTCCATTCCTCCATTCACGCATCCCGTCCCTTCCCCTCCATCCCTCCTCCTACTACATGCAGTGCTGTGCTCGAACGTTACGCGAATGAATGTTTTCAAAATTTGAATTCTCGCTCGCTTCAGATCATTGCATCATAGCAGCTTACACTATGGGGTGCTACTCCGTAGTGCAAATACCTGTCTATGCAAATTTTTTCCGCAAATGTCTATGCAAATTTGTTGCATTTGGCAGCAAGATTGGGCACTGATGGGAGCAGACCAAAATTGAGAGAATCGTGGCTTGCAAATTGGGGATAAGTGTGTATTTTTGAGTCATCGAACGCAATCCTTACCTAATATTTTGTGCGGCTATCAAGTGAAAGATTTTTCTGCATAGAAAAATCCGACGTCACAGGGCATTTCGAGAAACGCAGAGGCCAATTTATTGGGTATAACGTACATCATGGAGTAGCATTTTATTTTTTAATTCATGTTTGTTGGTCAATTTTTATAGGAGTTATAGGACATAAAAGGTATCAAAAGACGACGCATTTGGCAACGTTGAGTTTTTCCATGTAACATCGGTCGAATTGCAGAGGAGCAAGTCTTTCTAAGTTTATAGGTAGATGGTATCAATTGAAATATGAAAGTATAGTGGCTTTTATGGGGTGGCAGCTTATGAATGTGGTTGACGAGGTGTGCAGGAGACAAGAATGCAGATTATGGCCGCTCATTTCATATTTTCCTGCATTTGTTCCATTTTTGTCATTTAGGGTCCATTTTTGTTATTTGAGGCTGTTTATTGCATATATGCAGAAAAAGGGGGAAAGGCGAAATGATGCGTTTGGTTACTTACCAAATACTTGCTTAGTGGTTTCTTACTGGTACCGTTCATTTGCTATTTTGTTGATGTTAAAGAGTGTCGTCTCGTTTTTCTGCTCGTCGTTGTCCATGTGTTTCAGACGAAAGAGGGACAGGTAGTGGATAGTTGCCAACAACTATTAGTAAGAGCAAGTGAGATGTTGGTGTTAAGGAATCGAGATTCAAAACTTTATTCCATTTTTGCATGACTGGTATGAGCTTGCAAACCTTACGTTTCTTGCTTATAAAGTATATATGAGGAAATTACCGTATCGTCAAATAAGTTGGGGACTATGCGAGACAACTGGCGCAATGTGTGCTTCTGCAATCCGTGCAAATGAGCAGCCGGTTTTGTAAATCAGCAGCGAGTAATTAAAAAAACGGAAAGTTCTCTTCATATTTTAATTGACCCCAGCACGCGTATAAACCATCTATAGAATATTCATTCTTTTTCCGGCCCATCTTTTTTCGGTGTAAAGTGAAAATCTGGAAATCTGGCCGGCATGATATACATACAAAATTCCGCATTTTTAGTGTCTGTAATTCCTCAAAGAAATCGGCCTGGGATGCGATTACAAGAGATCATCCGGTTGCACGCATTCCAAATTCCAACTCTGGCTTTAAAGTTTTCTTGCTTAAAAATACCGAACAGGCAAAGATCTACGCGTAAAATAGATGCGGCCATCACACTGCAGAAATGAAAGTTTTGGAGCATAATTAAGCATTATGCAAACATGCAAACATGTGCCTTAAGTTTTGTTCTTTGGAGACTGGGAGGTGAGGACCGGGAGGGGGGGGGGGAGGAGGGAAGGGAAGGGGCAAGCGAATGAGATTTTAGATAGCCATTTTATAAATACTTTATCACATGATGAAATTCGGAGTCTACACGAGTTCGCCCATAAAAGCTGCCGAAAGCTTGAGTCATTTTGAAAATTTCATTGCTTTGAGGTTCCCGTTGTAGTTGATTAGCATTTTAGATGTTACAGATTGCTTGTGCTAGCAATTTCCTTAGTTATCTTCAGCGTTGTTTGTTTTATTGCAAGAACTTTGTATCGGTTCGTTGGGGTACAGGTTCGGTGTTCTTACCCGACTGTCTTAATGTCTTGTCAATTCCTTTCATTTACGGTCTGCCCTACGCTAGATCTCCCTCCACCCCTATCCTCACTCTTCCCACGCAGGATTTTTTCTTAATTTTTCATGTCTTTTGTGAGGATGGAGAGGGTAAGGTAAGAGGAGTAGAAGGAATGTGGCCACTTTATTGCGTCTTTTGACTGCTGTATCACTTATGTTATGTTCTCTGGAATGATGGAGAAGGGGGTCGTTAGCTTTCACATGGAACATTATCTAGAAGTTGTGATTGTGCGTGTTTGTCTATCTATATATGTGTGCTATCAGTCATTTGCATGGTGAGTAGTCTGTCTACCAGTCGCTTGCTGACTGTTCACACTAGCCAAAGTCAGGTCTTTAACTAGCATTTTACTGAATACTCATTCACCTTTTCATTCACCTAACAAGATGTAATATCGCTATGTGCGTTTGTTTTTCTGCAAAGGACAACCAACGAATATTGGAGTTTTCGTAAGGACAACCAACGAATATTGGAGTTTTCTTAAGGACAACCAACGAATATTGGAGTTTTCGTAAGGACAACCAACGAATATTGGAGTTTTCGTTCCATATTGTGAATTGATGGAATAAAATATGATTGAATGTTCATGATGAGGGTATTAAATAAGAATGCATTGCAGGTGTTTCGTGTGTCAAGTGAATCTAAACACTTCAGAAGAGAACACTCACCCAATGAAATCATTTTTGAACGAATATAATTCATTCATGAAGACAAAGTCAAAGAGCGCCGATCAGCTGAGTCTAAAAGCACACTCTAGTGAGGAGTCAACGTCAGCAGGTAGCACTTCCGACAAGGGCACTTTAAAGAAGGAGAAGGATAAGAAACGAGCTGAAAAACCAGTCACTGAGGGTTCATCGAAGAAAGAGGATAAACAAAGTTTTGTCCCTGTTAAGGTAATACCTTGTCTGATTTTGAATAAAGGGTGAAGGGTTTTATATGTAGTGGAAGGTTGGCATGTAATAACATTATTATAAGAACGAGTATACTCGTATTGCTTCAGGGCCCGTTAAGGGTTAGATCGTCTCTCGAGTTTACAATACCTGGTACTTACGCTACCATACTATCTATTATTTTCTGTTGCTAATTTGCTGTCATAGCTGTTCGATACTAGTACTTATTTCTTCGGTTTGAACAAAGTTGCACAGCCAAATTCGGTGGTTATTCATATTGCAAGCACTGCTGACATCTTTTACGATTCATTCCATCATCTCTAGCACTGATGATGGGCAGTACTACTAATACCAATGATAGTGAATAGTAGTATGGTAGTAGTAGTAGTAATGACAGTAGAAAAAAACAGTACTGATTAGTGACTTGGAACAGTCGAAAAAATATTATTAGTAGCTATCATCTATTAGCAAATAGTAGTTCTAGTAGTAGTAGAGAGGTAGGACCTGAGGCATACATGCTATTGTTGTGAATGGATAATAAAAGGGCTTGATAGTTCTATTTCTGACCTTTTTTTGCCTCCAAACTTAAATGACCTCAATCCTTACTCTGAGGGCCCGGTTAGTACAGCATCCTTTATTGCAGGGCTCACCGAACTCAGGTCGTAGAAAGTAGGAGTGAGGGTAAGCGAAATATTATAGCGTTATCCATGAAGAAGTAAGGAGGAGAGAGGTGGTCTGGTTAATAGGGGTAATATTGAATGCATTCCTGTGATGGTCGAAGATAGAGATACCGAGGGTGGAAAATGTTTGGAGGATAAAACTAGATGATTTAGCCGGCTTTTGAGAGTCGAGGTCAGGAAGATTGAGGAATCTCATGCCAGAGTTTCCCAACCAGCATGTATCTTCACAGTAGCAGTGTTTAACAAATTTGGAAGATGCTTCGTTTGATATTGTGATTGGTTTTAGGGTCTTGTGAATCTGGGTAATACTTGCTTCTTCAACTCGATAGTGCAATGTCTGCTGCACACATATTCATTGTCGATATATGTGAACTTGGTCGGCAAGCAAGAATACGTCGATATCCCTTCTATGAAGGTAGTCATCGCCGACAAAACTGTCCAAGTAGGTCGTTTCCTCAGTTATATTTTTCAGACCTCTACCTTTGAATTCTTTTAAATGTAATGAAATGTGAGATAAGTGAAGCGACCTGGGACAGGTAAAACCAACATTGTTATATCTTGGATAATAGTGAGTAGTTGAATGTTGTGTTGAACAGTTGGTAGTGGATTGTTTAGTAACTCTAGTGTGATGCTTGTGACGTATACCATAGAAATTATTGAATTTAGCTGTGATTTCGGCTCTGTTGCCGTACCCTCATCGTTTTTTAATAGTTTGTCTGATTAATCTAACCTGAGATCTCGAGTACCGCCCCCTCAATAAATTTCCGCATGTACATTTTACCTCACTACAAGTTTAAAAGCTCAGTTGGGTTTGTTCCTATCAAGAATCTTCCAAAGATATCGCCTTTCAGAAGGATCTTATCTGCATCCAATTGTGCAGGACGTTTCTTTTTTCCTCTCTGAATTTTCTCTTTTCCCTCAAATGCTATCCGGTTCGAATCCCAGGAGAACTCGAATTTCCTTAGTCCACACGCCCTCATCTCCCCACTGCTGCTTGCAACAGAATCCCTTTCTTGAATATGACCACTGTGGAAATTTGGGAAGTATCAGTTCTTGGATGAGCTCTTCAAGGTCTAACTGCGTTTTAATTTTTTTTTCGACCCTTTGAGTTTCACTTCGTTTACCTTTTCACTTCTCCAAAAATCTAGTTGCTATGCTGTGCATATTTGCAAAAATTTACCATATGGCAGAAGGTGTAATTATTTACTGAGGGCACATGATCGGGTCGCGTACAACCATTTCTTTCCGTCCCCGCCGAATAAGAGATGTAGCCTAAAATTCGAGGATTTTTAGCAAATAAACCATGATAACAAGGCAACCAAACATCGGAAAGAATAGGGGATTTCGGGGTTTTTGTGCTTTCTTTCGCAGTTTTTTTCCGTCTTCGTTTCTACCGAATTATCTGCTTCTCTTTGTTTTTGCCGCTGTAAAAGAACAGCTGCGAGCTGTTGTATTTGCTTTCAGGTACCGCACGTTCGTCTCGACTTGGAGCCCTTCAAAGGTCCACTCAACGAGCATTTTGCATACTTTTTACGCGATTTTCGAATGGGACGCGCTATCCATCCATCATCTCTCTTCAGTGAAATAGCTAAAAAGTAATTGAATTTCGCTGTTTACAATGGAGGGTATTTTTGTGGGATGAGCGTGTAAAACATATGGAAAAATTGGGGCGAAACATCCCTCAGGCTACAAAAAACTCTTAATGCACTTGAAGCAGGAGAGAGGCGAACAATGTACTCATAAAATTATCTGTTTCAAATTTAATAAATTGCAGTGTTTTTTATACCCATTTCCTGAATGCGTGCTATGATCGGATGGTTTTTGAATCTGTTATTTACACTCCTTTCTTAGTAGCGTTATTGAGTGTATATTTAAGGGCTCCACGCTTTCGAGGTTGGGCACAGCAGGATGCGCATGAATTGCTACGATATCTGTTGGATGGGCTTCGCAGTGAAGAGCTGAACCGCTACAAGGAGGCGATATCGGATCACTTGAGGATCCCTAGAAATGTGAATCCACGATCCGTTGAGCCTGATCTCGTTGCATTTGCTAAGGTTTTTTCTATTTCAAGTTAGCTGTTCTTTTGCTAGAATTAAGTATACAGGGAAATGGTATGGATGAAATAGTATTTTCAAGAGGGAAAAGCACTTATGGCGGTATGTAGCTAAATTGATTGCGCCCCATAAAGCTTTCTCATTGATTTTGGGTCGTTATTTGGCATAAGTACACAGAAGTTTTATATTCTGCATCGTTGTTAATTATCTTTCGTTCGATTGTGGGCATTTTAATTGTTACTTTTGTTGATGTGCTGAACGGGCCAGGTTATGTGAAAGAAAGCATCGAGAATCGTGGGTTATTGGATCAGGCGGCAGTGAAATGAAAATGTTCATTGTTGTTTTCAACCTATCTCAACTCATCTCCAGACCTTTGAGTGCCTATACATAGACGACCCCCAACGACGGAAACAACTCTGGTTGAGGTTTCTGCTATAGGCCATTGCTAAAGGGCAAGCGGGACGAATACGGCAGCAAGTTATTTACGGACTGTTGAAGAATACCGCTTGTAATATGTCCCCAGGGAACGTGGCCATTGTTGAAAGACGTACCTCGAAGAGATAGGATTGGGTTTGCCTACGTTTTTCCCCGGAATGACAGAATACAGATTTTCTTCAAAAACAGCTTTTCTCTTGCCCATTCGCACCATCTTTTAATTGGGTTTAGAGAATGCGTTCGATTTTCATCTTTCATCGTAGCCATTGAGTAACCCGTCTCCGATCGCTTTACTGGATAAGACAACTTTGACGAGTCTGATATTGTTTCTTCAAACTTTTCTTAACTTAGGACTCTCGAATACGTTGAGTCCAGGGGTTTTCTATAGCTCCTTCGAGGCTCCTTTTTTGGCTAATTGCTTGAAACAACTTTTAATTATGCTTGATGTCTTATATCTATATCTGAACAATCTTAGAAGTTCCTCCCCCATTTCCCCTCTCAGAGCTGAATTCCCTCATATCATAGGCCGTTAGGTTGCATTTGAGGCGGCATACATTAAACCGGAGCAGCGAGGTCTTGCAGATCAGTTTCGCACACACACACGTCTGGCTGAAGCTTATTAAATGCACTTGCGGTTTTCTCGATGGCAGCATAATCGAAATGTTTGTTTAGCACGAATAATGTAGGATGCACTTGAAGGACCGATTTCTTTGGGATCGGGCTGAAGATTATTTCCACCAAGTTTCGTATTTTTCCACTTCCATGAATTTCAAACTGAAACTGCTTGACAAGCAAAATTATATAGTCACTCATACGTTCATACTTTTAATCTCATTAACGTTGCATATTGATCACCAACGAGAATGGCTAAAGAATGCCCTAATGAACCTTGAATTTGCAAATTTTTGATAATTGATTGATGCAAAAGATGTGATTCCTCAGAGACTGGTTATTATTTGGTATCGCATTCTCCCATTACGTACAACTTCAGCATAGTTGCTCGGTAGGCTCTTAACAATGTGTTTCTAGGCCGTTATCGCGACGTATATCTTTGCCATTTGCTGTATATTTCTTGTTGCATCGATCATACTTCTTGTTCACTAGTTTATTTCCGTATTGGCTGTTCTGGGTGCACTCCTCTGAAGACCAACGAGGAAACAGTTCATTACAAGGTGCAAGTGAGTGATAATTAAAGGGAATGTTGAAAGGCTGTGGACGACCTTTACTGGATGCGGTGTTCGGAGGTACACTTCTGCAGACAGTGAAGTGCTCGAAGTGCGGTCATCTCTCACGAACGTTCGAAGAGATGCTTGACCTATCGCTTCCACTTCCTTCGACATCATCAGGCAGGTCGATGTTCAGTGGAGCTACAAGAATGCATAAATCGGCATCAGCGAATCTCAGCAAACATCAAAAGAAGAAGGAAAAAGCGAATGCTCGCAAGGTTCGAATGTTTTTTTATTGTTTGCTATCTTTGTTGTGTAGCTGCTAATCCTCTCACTTTGCCCTTTGTTTTGTGTTTCCGCAATGGTCACTGAATCCAGTGGTGGCAAGATCACTTAAGGAATGCAACTTTATGCCTCGATTCCTAACAGTATTTATTGAATTCTGTATATGTTGTCTGCTGGGATTTCAGCTGATTGAACATATTAAGAATATGGATGTAGAGGGAAATGCGATAATCTACATGGATCGTTGTTACCACATCATGCTTTTATGAGCATTTTTGAGGGATAACGTGAACGCAGCGTTGCCTTTCTTCTAAAAGATCATCTTGCGATTTAGCAGTTTATTGCATCCCAATATAATTTTGAATTTAATACAAATATTGACAGTCCTGGATCTCCGCAACTTGGGTTAAACGATTTGCAACAAGGGCAGTGAGGTGGAAGTTGCAGAAAAATCGTCGCAGATCCCACGGCGAAACTGTGACGGTGGAAGCGGGTAAGTCTTCAGCCATCGAAATTGATATAGCGGCGGGTATCGAGGTACCAAATATTGACGACGACGACAACGATGACGACGATGCCGATGGCAATGGTGGAGCCTTCTCTTCCGAAGGTAAGCTGTCCTATTATGCGTTTTATTAGTTTTTGCATGATTCTTTCATTTTCCACCATAAAGGCTATCAAGCACCTGATTTTATATGGGGAAATGGTCATTAAGCTGCAGGTCTTGGATGGACATGATTCAGTTTCAGATGGTTTATGTGAGCAGTTGCGGTCATTGGATGTAAATGGCGATGTGGATGAGTGTTCGTTGCTTTTGGGGGATGCACCTCCTGAAGAAACAGACTGGACACTATCCGCTTGTCTAAGAGCATTTACGGCCGCCGAAACGTTGAGTGCACCAAATGCATATGAGTGCGAGAAATGTTGCTTCCCTTACAATAAAAAGGTTATTCTATAATATTTTCATGTCATCTATGACTTGTTAATTATTGCTATTATCTTGTTAGGTTCCTCTGTAATCTGTGGTTTTTTAACAAAATATCTTTTGCGGGATGCACCTCCTGAAGAAACGGGATAAACATTGAGTGCGAGAAGTCTATAACATTTTCAGATATCAGTGTTTATTATTGTTAATTAGTGGGTATCGCAAATGATTTAGATTGCTTGAAATGGATTGTTATGCAACAGAGAGTAAATTTTATGCAATATAATTAGACATGCCTCAATAAGAAGCATAATCTCGGTAACGCGTAGATTATCCGGAAAGAAAATCGATCAAAAACCTTAGTTTTTAATTCGACTAAATTTTATTATAATCTAATAGAATTATTGTTAAAGATATGTAAGGAATGCTGGGACGATTTGGGATTGACCTGATGAATAATTTTAGATGAATTAAAGTTCGATTTGAATTAAGCAATTTAGTGAAGTTTTGAAGCGCAATATACTTTGACGTCACATCTTTAGTATGTTCCTTCATTTATGTGGATAACATAAAACATTTATAAGGGTTCAGCTTGTCTTCTAGTTACCTTCATTGCGATTCTGAGGGCTTTTCCATGCCAATGAAAGATATTGCTGAGTGCAAAGAAGCTTCCTTATTGATAGGGATCTAGTTGAAAGGGAAAGGTATACAACATCAAGTTCTGTATTTGGTAGAATCGAGTGCTACAAGTTAAAAAAAAATTTCTACAGTCAGTTGTATGTGAAAAAATCGTTCAATCAGTGCGGAATTTATGAAGCAAATGTAGGCAAGGTTGGTGATAAGGCAAAAACATTTGACTCTTTTTACCCCCGTATATCTCTTGTTCTTTTTTTCAGCGTAGATTGAATATTCCTGTACAGTTTTAAAATCTTGTTGTAAAGTTTAATATCACTACCGTAACGCTTCTGTCTATGTGATTGTCATGCACTGTCTAGATGTGCAATGGCATGAAGAAAAAAAGCGTTGAGGCATCGAAACGCTATCTCATATATGAGCCGCCTGCAGTGCTAACACTTCATTTCAAGCGCTTCGAACAGGTTGATTTCTATATAGCATTTATGATGTTAAATGAAACAACTCATTGATCAGCATATATTTTAAACGTAAATATTTAAATTTCTTCTTTTCTTGCCTTTAAATTATGGAAAGGGAATCATTTGAGAGCATTTATATGCATTCATCAATTGTCTGTATTGTGCAAATGGAGATTCCTTTTGGGCACATTGAATGATAAACGCAGAAACAACAAAAGAATGTTTCGATGAATTTATCGCATTGTGCGTTGCTAGATACGTTCATTATTTGTCGGTTATTTCCCAGCAAACGCTTGCTGAAATGATCAAAAAAGTTCATTGCATTGTGGATGTATGTAACCTGATCTATACATTATTCTATTCGAACTTAATACTCGGAAACACAGAAATATTGTGCGTAAGATGCCGCTTTTTGTTGTCAGGATTAGAATCAATGCTGTAACGAGAAAAATCTACCCAAGGGGTCCATAGGTTATATTAAAGGGGTCCTCGGTGACGGATGTGTAGGTAGAGGGAATACGCTTTCATTGGGGCAAGCTTGGAGCAGCGATTTTGAATTGGCAAATAATAGGAGGACAAGTTACTGAAATGATTCCTTTTCAGACACATTCAGCAAGCGGTCGGGTGTCAACACGGAAGGTGTCTGGGCATATCGTCTTTCCCGCAATATTTGATCTCGCCCCTTTTTGTACCCGCATCGCTAAGGTCCATCTTCTTCATAATATGCTGTTAACATACTAACTATTTTAGTTACTTTGTTAGCGACACGGTTTTCGAAAAGATCTTGCTGTGGAGACCATAATTCTGAGTCGAGATGAGGTGTTTGGCAAACTTTTGCTGAGCAGAAAACTTTTTAATGAGTAATCCTTGTTGTATAAGGCAGATTGTAACGGTTATCAGATAATAGTGATGTGTTGTGAGGATGAACACTGAAAGCGCAGATACAAACACTTGCTCGACATTTCGGCATCTCGTGGCATTATCAGAAGCATATTAAAGAAAATTTCTGTGTTCGATAACAAGCAGAAGCATTGCTATAAGGTAGGGTCTCGATAACATGGCATAAACATTCTGTAACATTCCGCCCTGCAGACAGGCGGTGGTACCTACTGAGGAGCTGTTGTAGGCTTTTCCACTAGACCGTCATTTGTTGCTTTAGTGCCACTTGGAGAGAGTGTTTTTACTCAGCATTAAAAAATAGTTTTTGGTATTAGTTCATAGTAAATATTTGTTATATGGGCAATGTCTATATATGCGTTCATTTACTGACCAATGACCATCGGAGATCGGAAAATACATTTTATATATGTGGATCGCAGATTTTTGCACGCAGTGCATTTTAGAGAAAGCATTTTTTTTATCACAGTGCCAGCGTGAATGGTTCGAATTCAACAAATGCCATTGAGTGGAGTCTATAGTTTACGCTTAAATCAACCTCATAATAAAAAAGTTTCAACGTCAGCTAGTCATCGCTCAGCGGAAAGAAAACAAATGCAATATACAAAGGTTTTTCTCTTCAGCGAATTCAGATATGTTCATGTGAGCATTAAAAGAGGTTTAGAGGAAGGAAAATAATAAGAACAGTTCTCGCTATCGCTGAAGTTTTAATAGCTTTCGCATTCAAAAGATCCTTAACAAACAATATCCTAAAGAAAATCCGTGCCTACCTAGTCCTGCGTTGTTTAGTTATCGTTTCTGTAGTTCGGCAGTGGATTCTTGCATAGTCGGTAGTGATGTGTGGTGTTTGCGTTTTTGCAAACGCCGTGACATTTCTTGAGTTTTTGATCTTTAAGGTGGGGTTAAGTGCTATACAATGCAGTCGTAAATGTTAGCATGTTAATTTGCTATTTCCTATCGATATGCGAGGGTGGTGGTACCCAGATTTCGATATATGTTTTCAGCATGTGATTGTAAACATCTGATAAATATGCACTTTTGATAAACGAAATATGAGACTATCTTGATATCTTTTTCGAGGATAATCGCATCTAGGAAGTGTTCTACGATGGCAGCTTTTATCTAATGAGTTTAACTTCTACTCTTAGCGCTTTTATAGGTCTAGTAATGGAGCAGTTTACGAAGGCCTATAGGATTGGTCTGTTGTAGATTAGCTCTATCACCACTATCGTTAGTTATTTCATAATTGTTTACTGTCCATTAGGTACATTTTGAAGTCATTTTCGATAAATTCTTCATTAAATAAGAAATGGTAACAAGTGTCATTGATATAAGCTTGCAGAGAGTAACAAACGGCTCAAGAGAGGTGGTATATTCGTTGTATGGGGTGGTATCTCACTCGGGCGACCTATCAGGTGGTCACTACGTCGCATATGTACGCAGCCGTCCCCAGTCCCCATATGCGGAAAAGTTCTTCTCTCAAGCGGCACATTCTTCTCTTGAGCACTGCGGCCTTTCGAATGGTACTGACGATTCGAAGAGGTAACCATTTACTTTCCAATCGCGTATTTAAATGCTCCCTTTGAGAATGTAAAAATATTTCATTTTGAGTCATGCCTCGCCAGGAAACGCATTATGCGCTATGGCCTCGCAGCTCTTTTATGGTTCTACATCGCTTTTGCAGTGTTTTCGCAATAATTAAGTGGCATGAGAAGCTTCGTTTAACTGAGCATAAAAATCTTTACTTGGTGATGTGATCGTCCATAGTTAATGCAGCGTGAACTTTCTGTGATCGTATTCTTTGGGATGTAGACCCGTTTCAAAGATTTTTTTCGGAAGTGACGGGTTTGCTCGCCCACTTCCCTCACCAAAATACCCGCTTTTAGAAGTCGGCTTTGTTGTACATATGAGCTTACCATTATCTCTCTCCTTCCTTCCTCCCTCCAGCAAACTTTTGGCACCTCAGACGATTTAAGGTGGCTGCCGGATACCCTCGCTAGCAGACCTCCGTCAATGTTTAAGCAATGTGATGTCTCAATAACTGGTCATCGCACACTAAGTGAAGTAGATAACTATATCCCAATCAAGCACTATTAAAGCAGTCATACTGTTTGAAAGCAACAGATATGAGGCGTCCTGTGTATTGCTGCAAATTCTGCCGATTGCCTGACGATTGAATGTTGAATTTGCATGGATTGAACGGATGCCTATAAATGTCCGGCATTTTTTGGCAGAGGCGGAATATTGCTGAGTTATAAACACCCGTTTCGGAGGTCAAGTTAAGCTTCGATTTATTCAGAGGCATATCCCTTCTATTCCAGTACTAAAGCTGGAGCTGCGATATCGTCATGTATTTTGCAGCTTCCCCCACCTCCCCTCCCTTTGTCTGCAACTCTTTTTAGACACCCAGTTCTGTCGGTCCTCTTGCTTCAAATACTGTAGTTCTGCTCGTGATCTCTTTCAGAAGCTCATTCGGCCTGTAATTGTCTTCAGCTTTCAGTTCTATGTGTGACCTCTTTCTGGATATCGTAATTCTGCCTGCGATCTTGTGGCGACATCTATGGGGTATGCGACTCTATCTAAAAAACCAGAAATAATTCCACATATACAAAGTAAATTGCCTCAGAAGTTCTTTCGATTTTCATAAGTCGCGCTGCTACTGGAATTTGCGAGGGGCACTGGTAAATGGAGTATTTGACTTGCAGCACAGAGATTTCTGAAACGGAAGGCGAGTGGTACTATGCGAGCGACACACGAGTGAGTGCAGTACCCGAATCACGAGTGTTGGCTGCCGAGGCATATATTCTCTTCTATGAGAGAGTCCTTTAAGACATCTGTTGAATAGGGCACGATTTTGATTGCGTTCTTCTGTTGCGTTTTTAATATTTATATGGTTGCTTATGCACAATGCTGATTGTCGTTCGCTGCATTCGGCATTGAATGACTCTCGTTTTACCCAACGTTACGGCTTATTGAATTCCCAGCACTCAATATTTTACTGTGGACATTGCATAGACCATACTAATGAGCATAATTATTTGGGGAAGCGAAATGAAATGAAGCAGTTTTCCGACAACTTTGGACCAAAATGTATCGAGTCAACTCTGTCTTGAGCGGTTATTGATGGTCACTTCAATAATTTCTACGCAGTGGTTTCCCTGTGCGGTAATGCGGAAGTGCCATTCGTTGTACCTTCCGTCTCTTCTTTGGCGAGTGATCATTTTATGGGTCTTTTGTTTCATTTGGTCGTCACTATAGAGTTCTAATTGCTTCGATATGTGGGAATGGTGTATTGTGAAACAGCTGAAGGCGTGTCGCTTCACAAGTGGCTGCATATTGGTCGGATGCCTCAAAGGGTGGTACATGCGAACCCTTAGATCGGCATGAGCTTCGGTTGATTCACTCGGTTATGTGTTAGCCCAAGGCGTGAAAAGTTTGCTTTCGCTGATGATCATATGCTGTGAGTGTTTAATGGGATATGAGTTGATACGATATTCTTGAAGCACTGACGATTACGATGAACTCGCATGTGCCGATTCGGAAGTCTACTTCCCTCATCCATCGCATAATCTTTCCATGAACTGTGAAGATATCGGGCCAACGAGTGATTGATTTTTTTAAATTAGAAGTTGTACTGAGTAGCTAACTAACTATGCGCAGTGCACGATATCCGTATGCATTGTTAAATACGGCGCATACACTTGCATAAGGTTAGGACATCAGTGTTATTCTAATCGCACAATCGTTGTGCTGGGAAATGGCGCCTGTTCTTCGGCTCTGTAACCGGTATTTATGTGATTTTGGGGGAGATTGGATTGTCATTTTGAGGTTATCAAAGTGAACGCTTTTCTTCACTGGTCTTTCATATTTATTTACATTCAGATGCATCGTTTCAACTGCGTGAGTCCCTGAATTTCTTATTGATGAGGATCACGTAGAAATGAGTCTTTACCTTTTTCTGACAAATAATAAATGTCGTATTAGTCCAAGGTGATTTGACATCGCAACACTGCTGCTGTAGAGCAGTTCATGGAAGTTTTGTGCGAGAGGAAAATTTTTTCAAGGATGTTTGCGGGTGAACAAAATGATGAAGCAGGGGAAACGCGAAAACGATGCATTGTCGAGATGAAATGCGACAACGACGTCTGGCCAGAGGTCCGCTTAAAAGGCATACAACTGCGTTAGGATATGAAGAACCCTTTCTAAGCAACTAATGAGAGATTACGGTAAAGCCTTTTCACAATGACTTTCATCGCAAAAAATTTCTATTCAGATTTGTGCAGCAAAACTCGGTAAATGGTGCTGAATTTTGAAGCCTTCATACCCTAGAAACAAAAGTTTTTCTCTGCCTAAGCGTAGCAAAATCTAAGGATCCGACATAAACGAATAAACGAACAGCCAAACGAACGCAGACAGAAATATATACACGCACATATATATCAAACAAACACACCATGAAACGACAACAAATGAAGAACAACTATTGGCGCTCAACAGCAGAAGGAACATGTCCCCTTGTGATCCATCATATTTACATGGCTATCGAAGATCGCTGCTTCGGAGATGTATGGCCTACGTTCGTAATTATGTTTAATCTTATGTTTCTACTCATAAGACCAAAAGATCGCTAATTCAATGCTCAATCATTACGTTCACTAATGCCATTAAAAGGTGCAATTTACAGGTTTTTGAGAAAAATGCTACGTCAAAGAAAGAGCAAAAGTAGTGCCAAAAAATCCTCCCCCCCCCCCCCCCCCCCCCCGAGAATCACAACTCTTTTCATATTGCTTCACCAGCTTTCTTGTCTGTCAGTGCATAAAATAACGACAGCTTTTCTATACAGATAATCAAAAGAAGCATCAAGATGAACTAACCAATGATGAAACAGTAAAGATTTATGGAATAATCCAACAGCACACGAAGAATAATCCGGTACACCGTACAATTCAAGCCAAGCTCCGCCTTTCTTTAAGCGGAAACCCATACTTTTTCCATGACAGCTATTGCAATCGTTCTTTCTTATTTCAAGAGAAAGCCCCTCCGTTAGCGCAAAAATTTGCTGCAAACCCCCTCTTCTCAAACTTTTCAGCCTTTCTTTTGAAGATATGCAATTGTGTTCCTAAGAAACAAGAACTCCGGATAAAAAATAAAGAACTAAAAAATCGGTGCTACTTCACGACTAGCAATCGCAAAGCGACCTAGGACGCTGGTTAATTCCTTCCGAAGCAAAAATAGTGAGCTTCCATCCCATTACAGTGTACCTCTCCCTCTGCAACGGAAACTTACAGCCACAAAGGTACTTATTTCAACTTATACAGTGCAGTGTATTAGCAGCCTCGAAACGAAAACAATCAGGTTCATTCCAGCCAAGCTTCGCACTAAAATTTAACGCAGACAACTTATCGATTCATCGATAATTCAACTCATTAAACATAAAACGGACCGTGTCACACGGTGTACTTCTCTGTTCAAATGCACCCGCGTCCTACGCTGGCCCAGAACATGGACATTCAGCTATGATAGCTTCCTCAAACGACCTCATTTCAGTTCTTGACTGACAACGCTAGCAATCTAAATCTGCTACGCAGAGTTTTCCTTATAATGACCGTAAGCGACCCTTGATCTACTCTGGCAAGAAAAAGAACCAAGTCATGAGATTTACAAACCAAGCACAATTGCCGTCGTCATTACATGGATAAACCGCATGTTAATTACTGGCAAAATAAAAAACCTGAGGTCGAGCTATCTGCTAGGATTGGAAGATTGCTTCCTAAAAAGCGCCTGTCACCGCTACGGCCCGTTGACCCACGTTGATCGTCGCAACGCCCCTTGGTGACGACGAAATACTCCACGTGTGTTAGCGTCTGGTGCCTGTCAAGCCACGTTCACGCGATTCTGAATGCTTTCGCTTGCTCGAATGCGAGTGACGATTTTTTGCACGAGGCTCATCCCGAGCACGTTCCAATTCTGACCGCTTCTTCGAGTGATGGTTCGAAACGTCACTCTGTGCTTTATCTCTGCGATCCTTACGACTTCCTTCCTCTAGACGCGCAGAAGAACTGTCCTTGGCAACGATGTGATAGGCTTTCCGTGCTCGAGCTAGCTCGACCTCTTCCGATTCGCTCGCTTTTACAGCTGTAAATGATTCTGAAGGCGATAAACGAGCTCAATGTCATTACTATATAGCACTTGCACATCCCTAAGTAATCTCTAGTTGCTCAGTTTCCAAGATTGAATTACTGCGCGGAGATCAGGAACTTCTGTCAATATTTCGCACGCTAATGCTAAGACATCGTTCGCTACCTAGTAGCATACACATTAAAAATAGGAATATGCACAGGCATCTTCCTCCACCGTTTAACAGTGGACAAAGTCCAGCTATAAATTTTCAAATTTCCTAAAAACGACACCATCTTTTTTAAAAATATCCATTTAAAAGAACCGAAAGTGCTAAGAACAATCAATCACAAAAGTTAAAAATATATGGCGCAAATATACCAATAACTTCGAGGCAATTCGGTAGCAAAGCCATGTCGGTACCTAACATTTTCGATGTCACTTTGCAGTCACAGTGGTGCAATATCAATGCTCATAAACTGCACATAATAATTTAAAAAAACGACTCAGCGAACATCTAAAAGAAATGTGAGGAAATCAAAGCAACATAACTGCTAACCAAAAAAGACCCGCGAAGCCATTCAGAAATCGAACAAGCGAAGAGTGCCCCGAACATGCTTGCATAAGCATTAAAGGTTTCGTTTAACACATGTGGCTAAATATAACTTCGAAAAAAAGATACCTTTCACATCACAGATTTCTGCACATTCGCTCGAACAGCTGCGCTTCCTTTCTCTTTTCCTGCTGTGTTCTTTCTTATGTTTTTGCTTTCCCTCCATCTCCTTGTGCTTCTTTTTCTTTTTCTTCTTCTCCGAACTTGAACCTCCGCTTCGAGACAATTTTCTAAAACAGTCCGCTTAAAAATAACTGTCACGTAAAATGGTGGGTTGATGTAATCACGTCGGATATGAATGGTAGGAGAAATTTTAAATGATACTCTGAAATCAAAGATTGTAATAGCGAAGAATGGCACAAATCAAGAAAAGAAATGATTGAAGACGCATAGTGGGGAGCAAGAATGTTCTCTGCATCTATAAAAGAACTGAAAATAAAACCAACAAAATCCATTCACGTGCAAAAAGGAATGTAGGAAATAAAGATCACTTCATTAATTTGCGTCGATCCTTTTCCGTTAATGACTTCAAGAACTGCGCCACATTATTTTGCTCGAGCTTCGTCCGACCCATATTCTGCAAACTTCAAATACTAATCAACAAAAAAGCACTTTTAATCTTTCGCAAACATATAATTGACCACCTAAGAACTACCGGACATAAGAACAACTGTGCTACTTACGTTCTGCACTTGTAAATGACTTCAATCGAACATCAGACTGTCAAGTTTGCCAAAATTGAATTCAAAACCAGGAAAAAAAATCATCAATCGACTTATAACAAAGATGACATACCTCACTCATGACTAGTCTTGCAGGAAATAAAAAATGGGGACAGATAAGTGAACTTTTTTCCAAAAGACCGTTTGAATACAGGAAGAACCTGAAATATTTTACCGGAAGAAATTAAAATTATTAGCAATCACCCAGCAAGTGCTTACAGTTATCTCTTCCTCGGCGCGGATGTTGCGAAGGATGTCACTCTTGAAAGCGAGTCCATGCTCGTCTCGCATATTTTGTGCAAGTTGCTCGTTAGTCATCTCATCCAATTCGCCCTCATCATCGTGCTTTATGTGCCTTGGAGGACCCGCATCACCACTCTTCTTTCGCTCCATTGTTTTGCCTTCTGCACGATCCTTTTGCAATTGCTTTATCAAATCGGACGGATTATTCGCATCTTAAAGGATTTCTCCTTATATACCCACCCAATCAAAGCATTAAAATCCATACATTTTTTTCACTTACAAATTGCTGATCACCATATTCATCGCAAAACCGATTAAAAATATAAAAAAAATCACTCATCATATTTATTTTTTGGGCACTAAAATCAAAGAATTGGGTTCATCCCTAAAGAAAGAAAATAATTAAATCTAACAGCCAGCGTCCTCGAAATTGCCGCTCATATTATAGAGAGGACACTCTCGATCGGTGTTCAAGTGGCCCCAAGTGTGGCATTTCACACATCTCACGTTGCGAACTTGAATGCCAAACGGTTGATCCATTATAGCGTCGTTGTTCTTTGCCCAACTAAAATACCACTGGCTTCAACGATGTCCTCCTGCATTCGAAGCCGGAACACAAATCTCGGAAAGAGCAAAACATAAACACGAAACTCAGAACTTCAATACCCACTAACATCTAGTAGGAAGTACTGGTATTTCACCAAATCAGCTCCTTTGACTTTTTACTTCCTTCCCAGGTTTCCTTCTGGAATGAGCCAGGAACAAAAGCTGTTTAAGCATTATCCTTAACTGGAAACACTCAAATGTAAAAATGACAGGTGAAAAACTGGTCAGGTAGGGAAAAGAACAGCTAAGTACATGAAGACCTTCCACACTACTCATAAAATTACCGCCCAATATCTGCCGAAATATGGATTACAAATCGATAGTCGATGGAAAAAACCAACTCTTCACGAGGCGCAGTATATTTACGCTGCCATTCGAATTTCGGTTCCGGTTTCTCTTCTTCTCTTTTGCTAATTCCGGCCGGTGCGTCATACATAAATGACAAACCCATTCGTGCCTTTTCATCACCCAAAAGTGCCCTGAAATAAAATATACCAGTAGAAGTGACACAAAACATTGAAGCCACTCATATGATCAATCGAGAAACGACGATACAGTCAGGAAAATAGCTGCGCCTCAAAAGTTGTGAACTTATGGTACGCACGCACATAACTTAAGTAAAGAAGAATTAAGTCATGGCGAAATTGCTTAGACTTACTTTGCTGGATGAGTTCAAAACCTGGCCTGAATAAAAGTCAGTCATGACTGGATTAATTACTCAATATTACCTGGACGACGTAATGGCTGGCCTTTACGGCCACTGTCAGTCGGCTTATACTTCAACTCCCTAACAATACAGGATAGTCTTGGAGATGAAGC
Organism: Baylisascaris procyonis; assembly: GCA_037389465.1. NCBI lineage: Eukaryota > Metazoa > Nematoda > Chromadorea > Rhabditida > Ascarididae > Baylisascaris > Baylisascaris procyonis. The sequence continues at coordinate 7,543,804 of JAZARR010000214.1, forward strand.
CGCTAAGGAGTAAAAGAACCCCCATAAATAATATGAAAAACTTCCGGACAAAACAATAAAATATTCACGAAAAAAAATGCAGCACCAAATAACGCTAAAAAAGCTTAGCGCCAACACTGCCTTCACTCCCACCTATATATATTTTTTTTTTGCATCCGCTACACTACCTGACTCACAAAATCTAGCATTATACGTCCACTTCATCTTCCTGAGATGCACAAACGTAATCTTTTACCTCTACGGCACGTAATCTCAAATTGTTTACCTCAAACTCTTTTTAATTCTCTTTTGCCATCCAACCTAAAGGAAGGATTAATTAAACAGGTTTAAAGTGAACTGATATAGGTGGATCAGAAACGAAGAGGAAAAGACCTATAATAGACTGAATCGATCACTTTCCATAAAACCTAAGCATACTGAAACGAATTATGAGGAAGTCTCAACACGACCTGTCCAAATCCATGCACTTCTTTCAGAATACGTTGTGATGGAATTTCTAACAATTCTCTAGTGCTGTAAGAATGCGACCCTGGAAGATCCCAACTAAAAGTGAATTACATTAAACTGGAAGCAATCGTCGATCGAAGTGAAAAAAATTACTTGTTGTTGAGAATGTCTTGCTCCCTCTCATACGCGATCCGCAATTCTTCTTGTCTTTTCTTTTCCATGTCCTCCTTCTGCCTTGCTTCCCATACCTTAAAAAAACTCATTAATAAGGAAACACAATAAAAAATACGGTAAATACGACAAAATTACTTTTTTATAAATTTGTAATATGCATGTTCGGTTGCCACAGTTCAACCCTCCTCCTCCCCCCCCCCCCCCTTTTGGCATTTTTGCAGAGGCGATCAAGATTTACGAACAAGCGGTGCACAAAAGATAGATGAAGAAGGGAGTTGCCATTGCGAGTGGAGGATATCAACACAAGAACAGCAACATAGCTGCACAACATTGTCTGATCGACTCATTTCTTCATTTCAACTCCAATTCGCAACTATATTACTTATATGCAAATTGCACAATAGAGAAACACAATAAAAACTACGAACAGACCAAAAATAACGAAATCCTAAAGGACTAAAAAATTTTCATTGTCATCTAAAGGCTAAAAATCGATCCATGAGTACTTCTTTACAACGAATGAATGTTGTAGGGGGGGGGGGGGGGGGGAAGGAGGAGGCACAGAAAACACAACATGAATCTTAAAGGGTTGACTGATCTTAAAGAGTCCAAGAGTTTCCAATGCTAACGTTGCATGCGCTTTTTTCGCTTAGCTATAAGTAATAATGAAAATTTTTCTTCTCTCTCTCACATAAACTCTTTTTCTTCCTTCTTTCTCTCTCTAAAACTGTCTAAAGAAATTAGTGGCCTTTAAAGATGCAGTGACGATGTATGAAATCAATTTTCGTGTATCAAGCAGTAACCAATTCCTTGTGACAATTAAATTCCACAAAAAAGCAGATGCTGTGGTAAATATAAACACATAATGTAGAAAAATAAACAAATAATGCAGAAAACAAACAAAAAATACGACAAATAATGACACGAAAGCAATATGAAGGAAAGCGAACAACAACAAAAACAAACAAACCTTTTTTATATTCCACCATGCACTTGGATGAAAATCCTTTTTACTCATAAAATTTTGGAATCCTTTACCCATTCCTGCGGCTTTGCTCTTCTTTTCACAAAGTGCAAACAATTAAGCTGAAAAAAAAAAAGCGTAAACGAATGGACAGCAATGTGTTTTAGTGACGCAAAATCGTACACAAATTTATAACACTGGTCTGATAAGGTATGCATACCTGCATAGGCAATAACAATATCAACTTGTGCTTGAACCGAGGAATAATTTTGAGACATCCATTAATAGTCAAACTTTTTTTGATCAACACAATGAAAAATAATATCAGAGTGCAAAAGGGGGTCACGTGAATGATATCAGCTGAAAATGCATGATAGACTGAAAACATGGCCTGATTGGTAAAAAACTTGGCCTTGCCGAGCAGCATATGAAGGAATACTGCCACCTTTCATTAACTCAGGTGCACTACCATTTTAGGTACGCAAAAAAGTAACTTTGTTAGCATGGGTACGTAGGCACAACACTACCTTAATATAGATACGCAAGTACAGAAGTGCGTTGAGGAATGACATTTTTGCGCTCTGGGTGAACAAATGATAAGCAGAAATTCGACAATGTTCAAACTAGCCCCCAACTCCATTACTATCACCACTAAATATTTCGGACCCTCAAAAAGGGAAATGTTGGAAGGGAAATTTTAAATTTTCTTTTGCACTGCAGGCCGAAAAGCCTCAGTTAAGCAATAAGATGAAGATCTTCGAACCGCAACTTTGATCATCTCGAATATCTATTCACTTTCAGCACAACCGTAGCCAACAACGTTGCTTCACCTACTAACGTATGCCGATAACGATGCTATTTTACCAGTTTATGCATAAAGAAAAACGAGCCCTCAATGAGAGATGAAGTGAATGAACGAGACTACGTTTCCTCCTTGATTAGAGCACCGCAAAGTTTTTCCGCTTCTCTAAAATATCAGTATGCCAGGGATTACAAGCTCCATATCAAGGCAAAGGAATATAACTCTACACAGATCTCAATAAATACAAGAAAAGGGAGTGCAGTGAACGGCTTAACGAATTGTTCAAATTTACACAACACTTAAAGACAGCATTCATACACTACATGCAAATTAGGTTATGACCTAAATGAAACTGGAAGTCAATAAGCAGGTAAATCATCGTGTCAATACAACTAATTTCCGACGACCCAAATCCTCGAAAACCCGAAAAATTCATTTCAATGGTGTGTGCAAAAATCAAGCAGGCGGGCCAGTACGATTTCCTGCAGCAAGCGAAGAGCGAAGAAGGAGCATTGGTCACTGCCATTGGTCCACGCCCAGCCAACCTGCACAGCACGAAGGGAGGTAAAGGAAGGGGAGGGACGGGGATAGGCGGAGAGAACGGGAACCATATGGGGCCTGGAGGGAGGGCCACAAAGTAACGCTGCGCAGTGAATGATTTAAAGGATTGCTCACAGTCGACATCTATCGGCAATAAGCAAGAAGATTCGAGATACCTCGACTGAGGTTTTAGATTAAATTTAAGAACACTCGGGTTCGGAAAGACGCGGGAAAGCTCCCTGGTAAACTGTGGCTGCATTCGATCAACAAGGCTTGGAAATGTGTGATATAGGTAAAATAGTTTTTGTGCAAACCTCAGGATGTTGCAAGACAAGAAAATAGTGCCCAGTTGGCCACACTTAAAAGGACGACCACCATTTTGCAACATTAAACATGAATATGATGTCTGCTAAGAATCAACCTACTAGCAATTCGGGTGGTAGACCGATCACGAGGGACAATCTGGAACAAAAGTTAAGCATAGGTGGCAAAATGTCTAGCATTATAATTCCGAAATTCGCATAAAAAATATGACATACATAATTTTATTCGCAGAGCCAGGCAATGAATATTTATTCAAGTCCCTCCACACCACATGGCGTTAGATTAATAGAAACTATTCACATCTAACACAGCGTTTCTATTCTTTACGAAACCGGGGAATATAAGGTGACCAACGCAACCAAAACACCGACTTTTATGCACCTTAATGCTGCACTATCTAACTCAAAATAACCTAACAGCTAAATAACCGAAATTGTCGCAGCATTTTCACGGATGTGTGGCTATACTTACGCACACGCGCAGTCGTACGAGAGAGACAGGGAGAGACCGCGCGCGTCTCAGTTATAGTTTCCTTAGAATGAGTTGTTTCTTTTTGCATTACGATGAATGGTCTTAAACGAGCTGAACTTGTACAAAACCTTTGTTTCAGCGTGAATCAGCTTTTTGCAGCAACTCCTTGTGTCTCTTATATAGTATGGCACATCTGAATCCACTGCAACAGAAACGAATACTTTCTTGTGACTCGACACCAATGTGTAGAAAGCGTGCTCAGCAATCAAAACGCACTCAGTGATGTATAATGTTCATGCTGTTTGAGTTTGGCATAAAGTTGCTGAGAGCATGTAAGGTGCGAAACGAGACGATAATACTTCCTGTTGAGTAGAGTTTTATTGGGATGCGATAAGCAGTGAACAGTTTTCGCCTCATTTCTAATGTTTTTGCCCTATTTTGAGATTTCTAGCCAATGCTATATGCATGTACAGAGCATTGTCGAAAGGTTTTCATTACCTAGTATCGACCCATTTTGGAATATTGTACTCTTGTATTGTCTCCTTACTTCGTTTCTGATATGAGGTTGCTAGAGAATGTCCAGAAACGCTTCACCTGTGCTGTTTTTCGTAAAGTTTACCGTGGTTCATATCTGTGAAATTACACTACCAGGGTGGAAATCTTTAACGGAGAGTCAGCATTTGTCGATATCAGTTGCCCCCAATTTTTTTGATTATGGGTGTATCCGCCTCGGTCAACCTGTTTGCTCCTACGCAACCAAACACAGTTGGATTTTTCTTTTGAATCCTTCCCACCTATTTTCCACTGACGATTTAAAAGTCGGATGGTGGGCAGCGCTGCCTACCAGATAACGATCTCTGTGTTCAGCCACTTGATGCGCTAGACGGCATCATTGGAGCGCAATTCGGAGAACAGACTCCCGAAACACACATCTTTTTATCCTTGTTTTCCGAACATTTCGATCTCTCCAAGCACGTTTTCGCCCGAAAAATTTCAATGTTTATCGCCTTTAGGCTCTTTACTATATCTAATTTCATCATGGTTCCAATATAGACAACTGCTGCTCGTCCCACTTCTTTTCATCCCCTTTATAAGCATTGGTATTTGGATGTTTGAAATTGTTTCTAAAGATTCCTGAGGCGATATTCACTCAGAAATTCATTGCCGTACTTTTATATCATAATTGCTTGTTGAATGTGTTTTTTTTAAATTCTTTGTTAGGTAACATTGTCATATTATTCCGTTTTAACGCAGTAAGCATTTTTTTATTTATCCACTCGTAGAATTTACTCCTCATGCGCGCTTCCTGCGTTATTGAAGCAACCAAGAGTCTAGCCAACCATAATCGGATGGAACAGTCAGCGTGCTGGAACATCGACAGGTTAAGCCAAATTATGAGCGAACGGGTGGTCTTCTTGATTTGAAACCTTTCGTATGTCGTGGAGTTCATTTCGATTATCATAAGAGTTCTTTTCTTTCTGGATTCCTACTTCAGAAGTATTCTCTTTTACGTATTTTTTATCAACATCTTTCTTCAAATGGAAAGGTTCATGGGAGATTATATCGTTACGATTTATTAATTTGCTTTTCGTGTTTTGGAATTTCTCACCATGTTACCCGGTTATGGCTCGTACTTGATATGTTTTAAGCTGCGTTTAGAGCAGTATGGTTCGTCTTCTGTTCTTTGAAATTTTTTTGCTCTGGTAAGCATTATTAGGTGAGGAGTGAGGAACTTTGCCCATACATGGGAATGAGCTCTTGGCCGATCGCTTGCTGAGCCGAGCCCCACCACGTAGCTTGCCTATGAGCACTTTCATTCTCTTCTGGGTTCGTATGTGTATCATCCTTTGTTCTGTTATCTCGTCTGTCCTTCACTGGGCATTTCTTTGAACATCTCGTTCGAGTGTGAGCTACATTTAAGTAGTTAGCTGCTACATAAGACTACTCTTTATTGAATAAAGCAAGAGCATTTTTATGTTGACGAAGTTTAGAACGAAAGCTAGCGAGAGAGGGTTGGGGAGGGGGTGAGGGGGGGAGTTTCCTTGCTCGATGCCTTTGTGGTTCCCTATTAGAGAAACAGACTATTTTTGTTACTGTTGTATTCGTTTATGGGTTCACAATATTCCATGTATTACCATCTTTTTGCCAGTGGTATTAGGCAGGATTTTTTCACCCATTGCACTACCCTACCTCTGACCTCCATATTCAAAGGCTTAGGTGAGGCTTAGGCTTAGGCTTACTCGATGTCCAGGCGTGGTTGCCTTAGGCTTAGGCTAGGCTTAGGCTTAGGCTTAGGCTTAGGCTTAGGCTTAGGCTTAGGCTTAGGCTTAGGCTTAGGCTTAGGCTTAGGCTTAGGCTTAGGCTTAGGCTTAGGCTTAGGCTTAGGCTTAGGCTTAGGCTTAGGCTTAGGCTTAGGCTTAGGCTTAGGCTTAGGCTTAGGCTTAGGCTTAGGCTTAGGCTTAGGCTTAGGCTTAGGCTTAGGCTTAGGCTTAGGCTTAGGCTTAGGCTTAGGCTTAGGCTTAGGCTTAGGCTTAGGCTTAGGCTTAGGCTTAGGCTTAGGCTTAGGCTTAGGCTTAGGCTTAGGCTTAGGCTTAGGCTTAGGCTTAGGCTTAGGCTTAGGCTTAGGCTTAGGCTTAGGCTTAGGCTTAGGCTTAGGCTTAGGCTTAGGCTTAGGCTTAGGCTTAGGCTTAGGCTTAGGCTTAGGCTTAGGCTTAGGCTTAGGCTTAGGCTTAGGCTTAGGCTTAGGCTTAGGCTTAGGCTTAGGCTTAGGCTTAGGCTTAGGCTTAGGCTTAGGCTTAGGCTTAGGCTTAGGCTTAGGCTTAGGCTTAGGCTTAGGCTTAGGCTTAGGCTTAGGCTTAGGCTTAGGCTTAGGCTTAGGCTTAGGCTTAGGCTTAGGCTTAGGCTTAGGCTTAGGCTTAGGCTTAGGCTTAGGCTTAGGCTTAGGCTTAGGCTTAGGCTTAGGCTTAGGCTTAGGCTTAGGCTTAGGCTTAGGCTTAGGCTTAGGCTTAGGCTTAGGCTTAGGCTTAGGCTTAGGCTTAGGCTTAGGCTTAGGCTTAGGCTTAGGCTTAGGCTTAGGCTTAGGCTTAGGCTTAGGCTTAGGCTTAGGCTTAGGCTTAGGCTTAGGCTTAGGCTTAGGCTTAGGCTTAGGCTTAGGCTTAGGCTTAGGCTTAGGCTTAGGCTTAGGCTTAGGCTTAGGCTTAGGCTTAGGCTTAGGCTTAGGCTTAGGCTTAGGCTTAGGCTTAGGCTTAGGCTTAGGCTTAGGCTTAGGCTTAGGCTTAGGCTTAGGCTTAGGCTTAGGCTTAGGCTTAGGCTTAGGCTTAGGCTTAGGCTTAGGCTTAGGCTTAGGCTTAGGCTTAGGCTTAGGCTTAGGCTTAGGCTTAGGCTTAGGCTTAGGCTTAGGCTTAGGCTTAGGCTTAGGCTTAGGCTTAGGCTTAGGCTTAGGCTTAGGCTTAGGCTTAGGCTTAGGCTTAGGCTTAGGCTTAGGCTTAGGCTTAGGCTTAGGCTTAGGCTTAGGCTTAGGCTTAGGCTTAGGCTTAGGCTTAGGCTTAGGCTTAGGCTTAGGCTTAGGCTTAGGCTTAGGCTTAGGCTTAGGCTTAGGCTTAGGCTTAGGCTTAGGCTTAGGCTTAGGCTTAGGCTTAGGCTTAGGCTTAGGCTTAGGCTTAGGCTTAGGCTTAGGCTTAGGCTTAGGCTTAGGCTTAGGCTTAGGCTTAGGCTTAGGCTTAGGCTTAGGCTTAGGCTTAGGCTTAGGCTTAGGCTTAGGCTTAGGCTTAGGCTTAGGCTTAGGCTTAGGCTTAGGCTTAGGCTTAGGCTTAGGCTTAGGCTTAGGCTTAGGCTTAGGCTTAGGCTTAGGCTTAGGCTTAGGCTTAGGCTTAGGCTTAGGCTTAGGCTTAGGCTTAGGCTTAGGCTTAGGCTTAGGCTTAGGCTTAGGCTTAGGCTTAGGCTTAGGCTTAGGCTTAGGCTTAGGCTTAGGCTTAGGCTTAGGCTTAGGCTTAGGCTTAGGCTTAGGCTTAGGCTTAGGCTTAGGCTTAGGCTTAGGCTTAGGCTTAGGCTTAGGCTTAGGCTTAGGCTTAGGCTTAGGCTTAGGCTTAGGCTTAGGCTTAGGCTTAGGCTTAGGCTTAGGCTTAGGCTTAGGCTTAGGCTTAGGCTTAGGCTTAGGCTTAGGCTTAGGCTTAGGCTTAGGCTTAGGCTTAGGCTTAGGCTTAGGCTTAGGCTTAGGCTTAGGCTTAGGCTTAGGCTTAGGCTTAGGCTTAGGCTTAGGCTTAGGCTTAGGCTTAGGCTTAGGCTTAGGCTTAGGCTTAGGCTTAGGCTTAGGCTTAGGCTTAGGCTTAGGCTTAGGCTTAGGCTTAGGCTTAGGCTTAGGCTTAGGCTTAGGCTTAGGCTTAGGCTTAGGCTTAGGCTTAGGCTTAGGCTTAGGCTTAGGCTTAGGCTTAGGCTTAGGCTTAGGCTTAGGCTTAGGCTTAGGCTTAGGCTTAGGCTTAGGCTTAGGCTTAGGCTTAGGCTTAGGCTTAGGCTTAGGCTTAGGCTTAGGCTTAGGCTTAGGCTTAGGCTTAGGCTTAGGCTTAGGCTTAGGCTTAGGCTTAGGCTTAGGCTTAGGCTTAGGCTTAGGCTTAGGCTTAGGCTTAGGCTTAGGCTTAGGCTTAGGCTTAGGCTTAGGCTTAGGCTTAGGCTTAGGCTTAGGCTTAGGCTTAGGCTTAGGCTTAGGCTTAGGCTTAGGCTTAGGCTTAGGCTTAGGCTTAGGCTTAGGCTTAGGCTTAGGCTTAGGCTTAGGCTTAGGCTTAGGCTTAGGCTTAGGCTTAGGCTTAGGCTTAGGCTTAGGCTTAGGCTTAGGCTTAGGCTTAGGCTTAGGCTTAGGCTTAGGCTTAGGCTTAGGCTTAGGCTTAGGCTTAGGCTTAGGCTTAGGCTTAGGCTTAGGCTTAGGCTTAGGCTTAGGCTTAGGCTTAGGCTTAGGCTTAGGCTTAGGCTTAGGCTTAGGCTTAGGCTTAGGCTTAGGCTTAGGCTTAGGCTTAGGCTTAGGCTTAGGCTTAGGCTTAGGCTTAGGCTTAGGCTTAGGCTTAGGCTTAGGCTTAGGCTTAGGCTTAGGCTTAGGCTTAGGCTTAGGCTTAGGCTTAGGCTTAGGCTTAGGCTTAGGCTTAGGCTTAGGCTTAGGCTTAGGCTTAGGCTTAGGCTTAGGCTTAGGCTTAGGCTTAGGCTTAGGCTTAGGCTTAGGCTTAGGCTTAGGCTTAGGCTTAGGCTTAGGCTTAGGCTTAGGCTTAGGCTTAGGCTTAGGCTTAGGCTTAGGCTTAGGCTTAGGCTTAGGCTTAGGCTTAGGCTTAGGCTTAGGCTTAGGCTTAGGCTTAGGCTTAGGCTTAGGCTTAGGCTTAGGCTTAGGCTTAGGCTTAGGCTTAGGCTTAGGCTTAGGCTTAGGCTTAGGCTTAGGCTTAGGCTTAGGCTTAGGCTTAGGCTTAGGCTTAGGCTTAGGCTTAGGCTTAGGCTTAGGCTTAGGCTTAGGCTTAGGCTTAGGCTTAGGCTTAGGCTTAGGCTTAGGCTTAGGCTTAGGCTTAGGCTTAGGCTTAGGCTTAGGCTTAGGCTTAGGCTTAGGCTTAGGCTTAGGCTTAGGCTTAGGCTTAGGCTTAGGCTTAGGCTTAGGCTTAGGCTTAGGCTTAGGCTTAGGCTTAGGCTTAGGCTTAGGCTTAGGCTTAGGCTTAGGCTTAGGCTTAGGCTTAGGCTTAGGCTTAGGCTTAGGCTTAGGCTTAGGCTTAGGCTTAGGCTTAGGCTTAGGCTTAGGCTTAGGCTTAGGCTTAGGCTTAGGCTTAGGCTTAGGCTTAGGCTTAGGCTTAGGCTTAGGCTTAGGCTTAGGCTTAGGCTTAGGCTTAGGCTTAGGCTTAGGCTTAGGCTTAGGCTTAGGCTTAGGCTTAGGCTTAGGCTTAGGCTTAGGCTTAGGCTTAGGCTTAGGCTTAGGCTTAGGCTTAGGCTTAGGCTTAGGCTTAGGCTTAGGCTTAGGCTTAGGCTTAGGCTTAGGCTTAGGCTTAGGCTTAGGCTTAGGCTTAGGCTTAGGCTTAGGCTTAGGCTTAGGCTTAGGCTTAGGCTTAGGCTTAGGCTTAGGCTTAGGCTTAGGCTTAGGCTTAGGCTTAGGCTTAGGCTTAGGCTTAGGCTTAGGCTTAGGCTTAGGCTTAGGCTTAGGCTTAGGCTTAGGCTTAGGCTTAGGCTTAGGCTTAGGCTTAGGCTTAGGCTTAGGCTTAGGCTTAGGCTTAGGCTTAGGCTTAGGCTTAGGCTTAGGCTTAGGCTTAGGCTTAGGCTTAGGCTTAGGCTTAGGCTTAGGCTTAGGCTTAGGCTTAGGCTTAGGCTTAGGCTTAGGCTTAGGCTTAGGCTTAGGCTTAGGCTTAGGCTTAGGCTTAGGCTTAGGCTTAGGCTTAGGCTTAGGCTTAGGCTTAGGCTTAGGCTTAGGCTTAGGCTTAGGCTTAGGCTTAGGCTTAGGCTTAGGCTTAGGCTTAGGCTTAGGCTTAGGCTTAGGCTTAGGCTTAGGCTTAGGCTTAGGCTTAGGCTTAGGCTTAGGCTTAGGCTTAGGCTTAGGCTTAGGCTTAGGCTTAGGCTTAGGCTTAGGCTTAGGCTTAGGCTTAGGCTTAGGCTTAGGCTTAGGCTTAGGCTTAGGCTTAGGCTTAGGCTTAGGCTTAGGCTTAGGCTTAGGCTTAGGCTTAGGCTTAGGCTTAGGCTTAGGCTTAGGCTTAGGCTTAGGCTTAGGCTTAGGCTTAGGCTTAGGCTTAGGCTTAGGCTTAGGCTTAGGCTTAGGCTTAGGCTTAGGCTTAGGCTTAGGCTTAGGCTTAGGCTTAGGCTTAGGCTTAGGCTTAGGCTTAGGCTTAGGCTTAGGCTTAGGCTTAGGCTTAGGCTTAGGCTTAGGCTTAGGCTTAGGCTTAGGCTTAGGCTTAGGCTTAGGCTTAGGCTTAGGCTTAGGCTTAGGCTTAGGCTTAGGCTTAGGCTTAGGCTTAGGCTTAGGCTTAGGCTTAGGCTTAGGCTTAGGCTTAGGCTTAGGCTTAGGCTTAGGCTTAGGCTTAGGCTTAGGCTTAGGCTTAGGCTTAGGCTTAGGCTTAGGCTTAGGCTTAGGCTTAGGCTTAGGCTTAGGCTTAGGCTTAGGCTTAGGCTTAGGCTTAGGCTTAGGCTTAGGCTTAGGCTTAGGCTTAGGCTTAGGCTTAGGCTTAGGCTTAGGCTTAGGCTTAGGCTTAGGCTTAGGCTTAGGCTTAGGCTTAGGCTTAGGCTTAGGCTTAGGCTTAGGCTTAGGCTTAGGCTTAGGCTTAGGCTTAGGCTTAGGCTTAGGCTTAGGCTTAGGCTTAGGCTTAGGCTTAGGCTTAGGCTTAGGCTTAGGCTTAGGCTTAGGCTTAGGCTTAGGCTTAGGCTTAGGCTTAGGCTTAGGCTTAGGCTTAGGCTTAGGCTTAGGCTTAGGCTTAGGCTTAGGCTTAGGCTTAGGCTTAGGCTTAGGCTTAGGCTTAGGCTTAGGCTTAGGCTTAGGCTTAGGCTTAGGCTTAGGCTTAGGCTTAGGCTTAGGCTTAGGCTTAGGCTTAGGCTTAGGCTTAGGCTTAGGCTTAGGCTTAGGCTTAGGCTTAGGCTTAGGCTTAGGCTTAGGCTTAGGCTTAGGCTTAGGCTTAGGCTTAGGCTTAGGCTTAGGCTTAGGCTTAGGCTTAGGCTTAGGCTTAGGCTTAGGCTTAGGCTTAGGCTTAGGCTTAGGCTTAGGCTTAGGCTTAGGCTTAGGCTTAGGCTTAGGCTTAGGCTTAGGCTTAGGCTTAGGCTTAGGCTTAGGCTTAGGCTTAGGCTTAGGCTTAGGCTTAGGCTTAGGCTTAGGCTTAGGCTTAGGCTTAGGCTTAGGCTTAGGCTTAGGCTTAGGCTTAGGCTTAGGCTTAGGCTTAGGCTTAGGCTTAGGCTTAGGCTTAGGCTTAGGCTTAGGCTTAGGCTTAGGCTTAGGCTTAGGCTTAGGCTTAGGCTTAGGCTTAGGCTTAGGCTTAGGCTTAGGCTTAGGCTTAGGCTTAGGCTTAGGCTTAGGCTTAGGCTTAGGCTTAGGCTTAGGCTTAGGCTTAGGCTTAGGCTTAGGCTTAGGCTTAGGCTTAGGCTTAGGCTTAGGCTTAGGCTTAGGCTTAGGCTTAGGCTTAGGCTTAGGCTTAGGCTTAGGCTTAGGCTTAGGCTTAGGCTTAGGCTTA